>CM022303.1:615334161-616534161 GCA_011799875.1 Thinopyrum elongatum
TACCTTTATTAAATCTGAAATAAATATGGAATTATGTTTTGTCCAAACTAATTTTAGGTGTAGGGGATAAGTGCACTGGTATTTATGAAATAGGTCACACTTTTTACAAAAACCATTTGGGGCCTAAACATTAACAGTGGAGAAAAAAGAGTAAAGAAAAGGAAAGAGAAACAGAAAAGAAAAAGAAAAGGGGAAAAAGGCCCACGGCCACTGGCGCTGAGTGGGCCACAGTGCCGCCAACCAATAGCCCCATCCCTAACCCCCCCGCACTCTCACCCCCCCCCCCCCCGTGCGCTGTCGAGCGCTGGTGTCGCACACGGGGAAGCTGCAGCACGCCTCCACCCTCCGTCGACTCGCCTCCCCCCCCGACTGTCCAACAAGGCACCCACCTACGCCCCCCCTTTCTCCCCTCCCCACTCTCCCCCTCTCCTCGCCTCCCATCGCTTCCGAGCGCAGCCATGGACGGCCTCGTTGTACTCGCGACCACCGCCCACCTCTCGTCTCCACGACGTGTCCCCAAGCTTCGCGGCGGCCGCTTGCTTCGACTACGCCGAGGAACCCGACGCCGGGGGCCTCCCCAGCTGCTCCCTGGGTCGTCCCCCTTCTCGGATCCCCGCCGCGATCTCCATCGCCCCGTCTGCTCGCCTCCCCGTCGAGCACATTGAACGGCGACCATCACCGTGAGCTCCTTCCCTACCTCCTGCTCCTCCCCGTTCGTCCCCTCGCGCACTGCAACTAGCCACCGTTAGCTGCCGTGCTCCGGTTACCGCGTAGCTGGGCGCCGCCGTCGTTTCCAGTCATCCCTGGCGACACCTGTGCCACTGCTCGACGCGAGGGCATCCGGCTCTCTTCGAGCGGCGCCAAAAACCCCCGCGCCGAACCCTCCTAGTCCCGTCCCCGACCGCTCACCGGAGCCGTGCTCCGCCTCGGGTCGACGCCGCCTCTCTCCGGCCACCCCCGAGCCAACCATCGCGTGCGGCGAGCTCCGCACGTTCCAACGCGCGCCCGGGCCCCAGCCCCTGGGGTGCCCGTGGGCGAACCCGACGCTCAACGAGCTCTCGCCAGCGCCGAGCTCCGCCTCCGGGCGTACTCCGCGCCGACGTGGCCGCGACTTTCGCCCACGCCCTGTCCACGTCTACCTGGGCCCCACTGGGTCCGTTGACCCAGTCCACGCCGACGTGGCCCGCCCGGGTCGCTGACGTGTGGGGCCCCGCCCATAAACGTTTTAAGATAAATAAGAATACTAATTAAAACTGTTAATTAAATAATTAGTTAATTAGCTGACTAATTAGCCTCTGACTAATGGGGCCCACCCCCTGACTAATCCTAATTCAGTTTAATTTAAGCCTAATTAACCTCTGTGAGGCTGACAGGTGGGTCCCCACCTGTCAGGTTTGACTCGGTCAGCCGCTGTTGACTGCTGACGTCAGCAGCACGTCGCGGATGACGTCATCCTCGCACTGTTTTGGATAATTCGAATTTAATTAATTAAATAATTCCAGAAATGATTTAACTTTGAGAAATCATATCTTTTAAACCGTAACTCCGATGAAATATTTTATACATGAAACTTGCTCAGAACGACGATACGAACCCGGATACGCCCTCGGTATCTCCGTCAGACGCCCGCAGCTATGAGAACGTTGAACAATTAGACCGATTCGATAAATGAATAGTGTCCAACTTTAATTAAATAAATCCGAATAAATTCCTAAATTAACTAAATCGCTTAGTTAGGCTGTATATCACCCACGGCATATCATTTAGACATGTCATGCTCCCTGTTGCATTATTGCCGTGTGTTTACTGTTTCTTCCCCCCTCTTCCTCTCGGTAGACTACGAGACCGACGCACTGCTGGTGCCCGCACAGACTACGTTGTTGACGACCCCTACTTGCCAGAGCAACCAGGCAAGCCCCCCCCCCTTGATCACCAGATATCGCCTATTCTTCTTTATCTGCTTGCATTAGAGTAGTGTAGCCTGTTACTACTGCTTTCGGTTAATCCTATTCTGCTGCATAGCCTGTCATTGTTTGCGTGTTGCTACTGTTGTTGATACCTTACCTGTCAATCCTAACTGCCTAGTGTAGGATGCTAGTTTGTCATCATTGGCCCTGCATTCTTGTCAGTCTGCCTTGCTATTCTATCGGGCCGTGATCACTCGGGAGGTGATCACGGGTGTATACTACACACATATGCATACTATACAGATGGTGACTAAAGTCGGGTCGGCTCGAAGATACCCGCGAGTGATTCACGGATTGGGGGCTGAAAGGCCTTTGTCCAACGGCCCTTTGTGTGGATCTTTGTGGCGGAGCGACAGGGCAGGTTGAGACCACCTAGGAGACAGGTGGGCCAGGCCCTGGTCGGCGTTCGCATTACTTCATAATAACACGTTTAACGAGATTGGATATATTTGATCTGAGGTACTGGCCACTGGCTATACGCACTAACCAACTACGCGGGAGTAGTTATGGGTATCCCGGCGTCGTGGTATCAGCTGAAGCCTTCTGTGACGTCAGCGACTGAGCGGCGCGCGCCGTGTTGGACGCGCGCTAACGTAACCGCCGTGATCGTGTGGGTTGCTAGGTCTGCTCGCGGCCGCGTACGCAACGTGCAGGAGCGCACTGGGCGATGGAGCCAAAGACCCCAGAGTGCCTAGGATTAGTCGGCGTGCTGACCTCTCTGTTGAGCCTAGGTGGGGCCTGCCGTGTGGATCTTCCGAGGCCGGGCATGACCCAGGAAGAGTGTGTCCCCAAAGGGGATCGAGCGTGTTGGGGAATATGTGGTGCACCCCTGCAGGGAAGTTTATCTATTCGAATAGCCGTTCCCTCGGTAAAAGGAACCCGGAGTTTGTATTCCGACCTCATGACAACTAAATGGATACTTAATAAAACACCCCTTACAAGTGACAGATATAACCGGGTGGTCGCTCTCTCGCATGGTGGCGACGAGAGGATCGACGGTAGGATTATGCTTTACGTTGTTGTTTGGTTAACTTCCAACTAATCTCTTTCTATTGCTTCAAGACGAAGGCTGCCAGAAGCGTAGTCTTCGACAGGACTAGCTATCCCCCTCTTATTCTGGCATTCTGCAGTTCGTCCACCGATATGCCTCTTTACACATATACCATGCATATGTAGTATAGATCCTGCTTGCGAGTACTTTGGATGAGTACTCACGGTTGCTTTCCCCCTCCTTTCCCCTTTCCTTCTTGCTGGTTGTCGCAACCAGATGTTGGAGCTGACACTTTTCTCTGTCCAATCGACTTGACGCTTTTTATGAGCAGGTTAGTCAGGGCTTGGCGATCTTGGAGATGCTCGACAAATCGACGGCAATTAGCTGCGAGCCCGAAAAACTTCGAACTTGCCTGACTTTTCTTTGGAGGAGCCCAATCAAGAATAGCCTGAACTCGCTCGGGGTTGACGGCAATACCATCCTTGGAGATGACATGCCCAAGGTATGTTACTTCGGGAAGCCAGAATTCACACACTTGGAAAACTTAGCATATAGTTGATGCTCTCGAAGTTTTTCCAAAAACAATTCGAAGATGTTTCAGCATGTTCCTCTTTGTTCTTGGAGTATACTAGATATCATCCAAGTAACCACGACGAACTTGTCAAGGTATTCATGAATATATAATTCATCGCGGAGAATGTGGCGGGAGCATTGGTTAAGCCGAATGACAGACAGTGTACTCGTATGAGCCATATCGATGTAACAAGGCGGTCTTTGGGATATCCTCTCACGAACACGGTCTGTGGTACCCAACCTTAAGTCGAGTTTAGAGAACACTGATGAACCCGCCATGTATCATACAGATCGTTTATCCAGAGGGATATTGTTCTGGATAGTTGCTTGGTTAATAGGAAGTATCTTGGACCATCGGTTTGATCCATCCTTCTTCCTGACAAAGAGGAAGGTGCTCCCCAACAGAGAACTTGGGGGCTGAACCCCTTACAAGTGAAGCGTCGATTTCCTCTCTCCTTATTTCAAAAGTTCATTGCGGCGCACTCTTGTAGGGGTCGCTTGGCGATAGGAGTGGTGCCTGGTTTCAAGTCATGACAAATTCACAGCTCGAGCAGGGGGTATCCCTGGTTTTCTTCTGGAAAACACCTTGGAATTCGCGACAACTGGAATGTTCTCGATGCCTTCAAGTGGTGATGCTTTTAACGCATTCAAGGCATAATAAAGTCTCCGCTCGGCATTTTGGATGATTTGAGCCTGGTAGCTTATTATTTCATCAGAAGGTGTAAAGAAATGAGACTTCGTGGCGCAAACTATAGAAGCAGTATGTCGCTTTCAACCACTCCATTCCGAGAATGAGGTCGATACTACAAGACTTTATATGAAAGGGGAGGCGTGAAACTCCAGCCCTTCAATTTCAACGGTGACGTCGTTGCTACCCATGAGGTTTGACATTGACCCGCGGGGGTTGTGTATACTATTGCAGTGTTCATGACCTCACATTTATGTCGTGTTTGTATGCAAATTCTTCGGACATGATGAATCGATGCTCCCGAATCAAATAAAACAGAAGCGGGTACTGAATTAACAAGGAGATTACCCATCACGGTGGCAGCTGGTCCTGAGCTTCTTGAATCGGTGTGGTTGGCCTGAATAACGCCATAGACTTGGCATTGTTGTTGCGAGGCTGATTGTCCCTACGGTCAGTTGCAGGAAGTGCCAGTTGGTTCTGGTTCTGAATGCAGTTCCTGGAAAAATGACCTGGCTGCCCACACTTGTAGCACAGACTATCATTGGGATTGGGAGCAGGAGCTCGGGGTGGTGGAGCTGGAAGTCCTGGCTCCTAGGTGGTGGAGGCAGACGTGGTGCAGTGTAGGACCGTCTTGGAGCAGGTGCAGCTGGACGGTACAACGCTGTTTGGAATCTAGATCCGACCCTTCTGTGCAGGCTGGCTCGAAGATGAACCCAGTGTCACGGTTGCGCCTAAGAGATCCCCTGGTGTGCCTGCAACCATTCTCGACCTCTGGATAGCCTTGTTCACCAAGATGGAAGAATTATCAAATTCATGCACAAGGATGCGCTAGCTTAATGTCACTTGAAGTCCTTCCGAAACCTTTCCTGACGCGAGCATCAGTGGGAATGTCTTCTTCAGCATAGCGGGACAATTCCAGAAACTCCCGCTGATAAGCTTCCACTGTCTTGTTGCCTGGGTTAGGTTGCGGAACTCTTGCTTCTTCCGGTCCATGATTCCCTGGGGAATGAATGGCACGGAAGGCAGCTTGGAAATCCGGCCAAGTGATGACTGTGCCAGCTGGTTGAGTCGCCTGTGGCTGTCCCACCATTGAGCACGGGGGCCTTGAGAAAGAAGGAGGCGAAGGTGACATAGTTTGCAGGGGCAACGCCACCAGATTCCAACTCATAGGTGATGTCCCGAAGCCAGCTCATCCGCATCCAGGGCTGAGTTGAGCCGCGGTAGACTTGGGTTTGAGGCGCAATAAAGTCCTGCAAGGTCCCTGGCCCGGATACTGGTTCATATTGGGACGAGGAAAACTGATCCATGATCCCTTGCATGAACTGACGTTGCGTTCAATTGCTGCATCATTCCAGCCATATGTTCGGCGTTGGTGGATCGTTGGCAACCACGTCCACCCGACCACGACCAGCGGGTCTAACCATCCTGCTAATTTACAACAGGGGGGTAGTTTAGTAAAAGCAAGCGCAGTGCTTAGGACAAGCATATGTAACTCGCAATAGTTAAAGCATTGCTCAAATACTAAAAGTAGTCAAATTAGACATACAGATCCATAACACACGTCGGGTCAGCGGACAGCATAACGGCGCAATTTCATAAACTGGCATGCTAGGCGGCGCGCAGCACCGCGGTAAGGAAGTCCCAACGAGACATAGCAAGGCTAACATCATCCGCCGAGAGAACCACTGTAACGGGGTAGCTGCGAGTGCGGACGACGAATGTTTCGTCGCGGAAAGATCCTGTGCTCCATGTGCATCGATGCAGAACCCGGTCTCGAGCTGTAAGAAGAGGTCCACTGTCGGTGTGTGACCCCCAACAATAGGCCAGTCAATACCAGCATACATCTGAGTCCTGCGCGGAATAAGGATGTGCTCCGGATGTATCCCTGCACGAACGCGCAGCAACTGCGTCTAAGCATCGTAAACGTGCTCGAGTGGCAACCAACTCGACGGCAAAGCCCGAACAGTGCGATCCAGAGCCTGAGTGCACTGAATCAGAACGCGCGGGTCTTAGCGACGAGGCTCGTACGGGGCACAGATAGCTGTGTAGTATCCGTAGCATCTCCAGCGGCATACGGAATGTATCGAACTCGGAGTCATCCAAGATAGCATTGTGCTCCCCTCTAGATGTACGACAGCGGAGTTAGGCGGCATCATGGACTGCCATCCAATCGTCACGCCTAATCCGTGAAAAAGGTGTAGCTCGGTGTCTGAGTTGTTCTGCTGATCATAAATCCGAGCTTCAGCATAGTACGTTTCCTGGTTGAACTCGCGGTAAACCTCATAAACCAATACTCAGGGTACCAACGGTAGCCAAGTTGGTCATGAGAGCGATCAGGACAGCTGGAAACCCAGGGGTATTACGAGCCCAGTGCGAAGCACAAGCTGTGTCGTAGGACGCGGTGGAAAACAAACGGTCCATCCTGAAAATAGAGGAAATCAGGTTTTCAAACGACAATAAGAGGTTTAACACAACTCGGAGAAAAGGTTAAACAAACAATGAAAGGAAAATGATTATCAGACTAATCAGATCAACGACAGGGAATCGCACAGTATCCCGCTCTCCGTGTAGACAGAATTTCCGAGATCCTAAGTGTTGGCGTTAGTAAACTCATTTAAACCCGAGTAGAAGAGAGATCAGAGTCCAGAGTATAGACGAGGAATAAAAGATCCTAATACCACCCATTTGGCAATGTGGGCCGTAAGCCACACAGCCAAGTTAGTAAAACGGTTTCTTTGTCAGACTCAACTTCGGCCAAGGAATTGGAAAGGGGGAATTCCTACAGGCAGTCGGCTCTGATACCAACCTTGTGGCGCCCCAGGCTCGATCGTACACTAATCATGCACGCAAACGTGTACGATCAAGATCAGGGACTCACGGGAAGATATCACAACACAAACTCTAAAACATAAATAGTCATACAAGCATCATAATACAAGCCAGGGGCCACGAGGGCTTGAATACAATGCTCGATCATAGACGAGTCAGCGGAAGCAACAATATCTGAGTACAGACATAGGTTAAACAAGGTGCCATAAGATGGCTAGCACAAACAGGGATACAACAGATCGAACGGCGCAGGGCCCTCCTGCCTGGGATCCTCCTAACTACTCCTGGTCGTCGGCGTCCTGGACGTAGTGCTCGTCCTGTGGTAGTAGTCTGTAGGTGGCGTCTGCCTTGGCTCCACATCTGTTGCGACAACCAGCAAGAAGGAAAGGGGAAAAAGAGGGGGAAAGCAACGTGAGTACTCATCCAAAGTACTCGCAAGCAAGGATCTATACTACATATGTCATGGTATATGTGTAAAGAGGCAATATCGGTGGACTGAACTGCAGAATGCCAGAATAAGAGGGGGATAGCTAGTCCTGTCGAAGACTACGCTTCTGGCAGCCTTCGTCTTGAAGCAATAGAAGAGATTAGTTGGAAGTTAACCAAACAACAACGTAAAGCATAATCCTACCCGTCGATCCTCTCGTCGCCACCATGCGAGAGAGCGACCACCGGGTTATATCTGTCACTTGTAAGGGTGTGTTTTATTAAGTATCCATTTCTAGTTGTCATGAGGTCGGAATAACAACTCCGGGTCGTCCTTTTACCGAGGGACAGCGCTATTCGAATAGATAAACTTCCCTGCAGGGGTGCACCACATATTCCCCAACACCGCTCGATCCCCTTTGGACGACACACTTTCCTGGGTCATGCCCGGCCTCGGAAGATCCACACGTCGCGCCCCACCTAGGCTCAACAGAGAGGTCAGCACGCCGGACTAATCCTAGGCACTCTGGGGTCTGGGCCCATCGCCCAGTGCGCTCCTGCACTTTTCGTACGCGGCCGCGAGCAGACCTAGCAACCCACACGATCACGGCGGTTACGTTAGCGCGGTCCAACACGGCGCGCGCCGCTCAGTCGCTGACGTCAAGAAGGCTTCAGCTGATACCACAAGACGCCGGGATACCCATAACTACTCCCGCGTAGTTGGTTAGTGCGTATAGGCCAGTGGCCAGACTCAGATCAAATATCCAATCTCTTAAACGTGTTATTTGAATATAATCGAACGCCGCCAGGCCTGGCCCACCGGTCTCCTAGGTGGTCTCAACCTGCCCTGTCGCTCCGCCACAAAGATCCACACAAAGGGCCGTTGGGACAAAGGTCCTTTCAGCCCCCAATCCGTGAATCACTCGCGGGTACTCTTCGCCGACCCGACTTTAGTCACCATCTGTATAGTATGCATATGTGTGAGTATACACCCGTGATCACCTCCCGAGTGATCACGGCCCGATAGTATAGCAAGGCAGACTGACAAGAATGCAGGGCCAATGATGACAAACTAGCATCCTACACTAGGCAGTTAGGATTGCAGGTAAGGTATCAACAACAGTAGCAACCAATGACAGGCTATGCAGCAGAATAGGATTAACCGAACGACAGTAAACAGGCTACACTACTCTAATGCAAGCAGTATAGAGAAGTAGGCGATATCTGGTGATCAAGGGGGGGGGGCTTGCCTGGTTGCTCTGGCAAGTAGGGGTCGTCAACAACGTAGTCGGTCGGGGCACCAGCAGCTGCGTCGGTCTCGTAGTCTACCGAGAGAAAGGGGGGAAGAAACAGTAAACACACGGCAATAATGCAACAGGAGCATGACATGCTAAATGATATGCCGGGGTGTATATACAGCCTAACTAAGCGATTTAGTTAATTTAGGAATTTATTCGGATTTATTTTATAAGTTGGACACTATTCATTTATCGAATCGGTTCTAATTGTTCAACGTTCTCATAGCTGCGGGCGTCTGACGGAGATACCGAGGGCTATCCGGGTTCGTATCGTCGTTCTGGCAAGTTTCAGTATAAAATATTTCACTCGGAGTTACGGTTTAAAAAGATATGATTTCTCAAAGTTAAATCATTTCTGGAATTATTTAATTAATTAAATTCGAATTATCCAAACAGTGCGAGGAGACGTCATCCGCGACGTGCTGCTGACTCAGCAGTCAACAGCGGCTGACCAAGTCAAACCTGACAGGTGGGCCCACCTGTCAGCCTCACAGTAGGTTAATTAGGCTTAAATTAAACAATTAGGATTAGTCAGGGGTGGGCGGCCCATTAGTCAGAGGCTAATTAGTCAGCTATTAACTAATTATTTTAATTAACAGTTTTAATTAGTATTCTTATTTATCTTAAAACGTTTAATGGGCGGGGCCCACACGCGTCAGCGACCCGGCGGGCCACGTCGGCGTGGACTGGGTCAACGGACCCAGTGGGGCCCAGGGTCGTGGCACGGGCGGTGGGGCCCGCGCCACGTCGGCGCTGGGTCACGCGCGGCCACCGGAGTTGCGCGGCGAGCTCAGGCGCGGCGAGAGCTCCGTGAGCGCGGGTTTCGCCCCAGGGCACCCCAGGGGCTGGGGCCCGGGCGCGTTGGAACGTGCGGAGCTCGCCCGCACGCGATGGTTGGCTCGGGGGTGGCCGGAGAGAGGCCGCGTCGACCCGAGGCGGAGCACGGCTCCGGGGAGCGGTCGGGGACGGGACTAGGAGGGTTCGGCGCGGGGGTTTTTGGCGCCGTTCGAAAGAGCCGGATGCCCCGCGTCGAGCAGTGGCACAGGTGTCGCCAGGGAGACTGAAACGACGGCGGCGCCCAGCTACGCGGTAACCGGAGCACGCAGCTACGGTGGCTAGTTGCAGTGCGCAGGGGACGAACGGGGAGGAGCAGGAGGTAGGGGAAGGAGCTCACGGTGATGGTCGCCGTTCAATGTGCTCGACGGGGAGGCGGAGCAGACGGGGCGATGGAGATCGCCGGCGGGGATCCGAGAAGGGGGACGACCCAGGGAAGCAGCTGGGAGGCCCCCGGCGTCGGTTCCTCGGCGTAGTCGAAGCAGCGGCCGCCGGCGAAGCTTGGGGACACGTCGTGGAGACGAGAGGTGGGCGGTGGTCGCGAGGTTCAACGAGGCCGTCCATGGCTGCGCTCGGAAGCGATGGCCGAGGGGAGTGAGAGGGGGAGATTGGGAGAGGGGGAGCCAGGGGGTGCCGGGGCGCTGCCCTTGTACGAAGCAGTCGCGGCGACGCGCTGTCGCGCGGAAGAGGGGGGGCGCAGGGCGTGCGCGCTCTGCGCACCACCCTCGACTGGCAGCGTGGGGGGGTTGGGTGATAGTTCGGAGCTATTGGGGCCGGCACTGTGGCCACTCAGGCCCGTGGCGTGGGCCTTTTCCCCTTTTTTCTTTTTCTTTTCTGTTTCTCTTTCCTTTTCTTTATTCTCTTTTCTCCACTGTTAATGTTTAGGCCCCAAATGGTTTTTGTAAAAAGTGTGACCCCCTCGGCCATCGCTTCCGAGCGCAGCCATGGACGGCCTCGGTTGAACCTCGCGACCACCGCCCACCTCTCGTCTCCACGACGTGTCCCCAAGCTTCGCCGGCGGCCGCTGCTTCGACTACGCCGAGGGGGGGGGAAACCGACGCCGGGGGCCTCCCCAGCTGCTTCCCTGGGTCGTCCCCCTTCTCGGATCCCCGCCGGCGATCTCCATCGCCCCGTCTGCTCCGCCTCCCCGTCGAGCACATTGAACGGCGACCATCACCGTGAGCTCCTTCCCCTACCTCCGCTCCTCCCCGTTCGTCCCCTGCGCACTGCAACTAGCCACCGTAGCTGCGTGCTCCGGTTACCGCGTAGCTGGGCGCCGCCGTCGTTTCAGTCTCCCTGGCGACACCTGTGCCACTGCTCGACGCGGGGCATCCGGCTCTTTCGAACGGCGCCAAAAACCCCCGCGCCGAACCCTCCTAGTCCCGTCCCCGACCGCTCACCCGGAGCCGTGCTCGCCTCGGGTCGACGCGGCCTCTCTCCGGCCACCCCCGAGCCAACCATCGCGTGCGGGCGAGCTCCGCACGTTCCAACGCGCCCGGGCCCCAGCCCCTGGGGTGCCCTGGGGCGAAACCCGCGCTCACCGGAGCTCTCGCCGCGCCTGAGCTCGCCGCGCAACTCCGGTGGCCGCGCGTGACCCAGCGCCGACGTGGCGCGGGCCCCACCGCCCGTGCCACGACCCTGGGCCCCACTGGGTCGTTGACCCAGTCCACGCCGACGTGGCCCGCCGGGTCGCTGACGCGTGTGGGCCCCGCCCATTAAACGTTTTAAGATAAATAAGAATACTAATTAAAACTGTTAATTAAAATAATTAGTTAATTAGCTGACTAATTAGCCTCTGACTAATGGGCCGCCCACCCCTGACTAATCCTAATTGTTTAATTTAAGCCTAATTAACCTACTGTGAGGCTGACAGGTGGGCCCACCTGTCAGGTTTGACTTGGTCAGCCGCTGTTGACTGCTGACGTCAGCAGCACGTCGCGGATGACGTCTCCTCGCACTGTTTGGATAATTCGAATTTAATTAATTAAATAATTCCAGAAATGATTAACTTTGAGAAATCATATCTTTTTAAACCGTAACTCCGAGTGAAATATTTTATACTGAAACTTGCTCAGAACGACGATACGAACCCGGATACGCCCTCGGTATCTCCGTCAGAGCCCGCAGCTATGAGAACGTTGAACAATAGAACCGATTCGATAAATGAATAGTGTCCAACTTATTAAAATAAATCCGAATAAATTCCTAAATTAACTAAATCGCTTAGTTAGGCTGTATATAACCCCGGCATATCATTTAGCATGTCATGCTCCTGTTGCATTATTGCCGTGTGTTTACTGTTTCTTCCCCCCTTTCTCTCGGTAGACTACGAGACCGACGCAGCTGCTGGTGCCCCGACCGACTACGTTGTGACGACCCCTACTTGCCAGAGCAACCAGGCAAGCCCCCCCCCCTTGATCACCAGATATCGCCTATCTTCTCTTACTGCTTGCATTAGAGTAGTGTAGCATGATACTGCTTTCGGTTAATCCTATTCTGCTGCATAGCCTGTCATTGTTGCTACTGTTGTTGATACCTTACCTGCAATCCTAAATGCCTAGTGTAGGATGCTAGTTTATCATCATTGGCCCTGCATTCTTGTCAGTCTGCCTTGCTATACTATCGGGCCGTGATCACTCGGGAGGTGATCACGGGTGTATACTATACATATATACATACTATACAAATGGTGACTAAAGTCGGGTCGGCTCGAAGAGTACCCGCGAGTGATTCACGGATTGGGGGCTGAAAGGACCTTTGTCCCAACGGCCCTTTGAGTGGATCTTTGTGGCGGAGCGACAGGGCAGGTTGAGACCACCTAGGAGACAGGTGGGCCAAGCCCTGGTCGGCGTTCGCGTTTACTTCATAATAACACATTTAACGAGATTGGATATTTGATCTGAGTCTGGCCACTGGCCTATACGCACTAACCAACTACGCGGGAGTAGTTATGGGTATCCCGGCGTCGTGGTATCAGCTGAAGCCTTCTTGACGTCAGCGACTGAGCGGCGCGCGCCGTGTTGGACCGCGCTAACGTAACCGCCGTGATCGTGTGGGTTGCTAGGTCTGCTCGCGGCCGCGTACGCAACGTGCAGGAGCGCACTGGGCGATGGGCCCAGACCCCAGAGTGCCTAGGATTAGTCCGGCGTGCTGACCTCTCTGTTGAGCCTAGGTGGGGCTGCGACGTGTGGATCTTCCGAGGCCGGGCACGACCCAGGAAAGTGTGTCCGGCCAAAGGGGATCGAGCGTGTTGGGGAATATGTGGTGCACCCCTGCAGGGAAGTTTATCTATTCGAATAGCCGTGTCCCTCGGTAAAAGGACGACCCGGAGTTGTATTCCGACCTCATGACAACTAGAAATGGATACTTAATAAAACACACCCTTACAAGTGACAGATATAACCCGGTGGTCGCTCTCTCGCATGGTGGCGACGAGAGGATCGACGGGTAGGATTATGCTTTACGTTGTTGTTTGGTTAACTTCCAACTAATCTCTTCTATTGCTTCAAGACGAAGGCTGCCAGAAGCGTAGTCTTCGACAGGACTAGCTATCCCCCTCTTATTCTGGCATTCTGCAGTTCAGTCCACCGATATTGCCTCTTTACACATATACCATGCATATGTAGTATAGATCCTTGCTTGCGAGTACTTTGGATGAGTACTCACGGTTGCTTTCCCCCTCCTTTCCCCCTTTCCCTTCTTGCTGGTTGTCGCAACCAGATGTTGGAGCCAAGGAGCCAGACGCCACCTACGACGACTACTACCACCAGGACGGAGCCTACTACGTCCAGGACGCCGACGACCAGGAGTAGTTAGGAGGATCCCAGGCAGGAGGCCCTGCGCCTGTTCGATCTGTTGTATCCCTGTTTGTGCTAGCCATCTTATGGCACCTTGTTTAACCTATGTCTGTACTCAGATATTGTTGCTTCCGCTGACTCGTCTATGATCGAGCATTTGTATTCAAGCCCTCGTGGCCCCTGGCTTGTATTATGATGCTTGTATGACTTATTTATGTTTTAGAGTTGTGTTGTGATATCTTCCCGTGAGTCCCTGATCTTGATCGTACACGTTTGCGTGCATGATTAGTGTACGATCGAGCCTGGGGCGCCACAAGTTGGTATCAGAGCCGACTGCCTGTAGGAATCCCCCTTTCCAATTCCTTGGCCGAAGTTGAGTCTAGACAAAGAAAACCGTTTTACTAACTTGGCTGTGTGGCTTACGGGCCCACATTGCCAACTGGGTGGTATTAGGATCTTTTATTCCTCGTCTATACTCTGGGACTCTGATCTCTCTTCTACTCGGGTTAAATGAAGTTTACTAACGCCAACACTTAGGATCTCGTAAATTCTGTCTACCCGGAGAGCTGGATATCTGTGCGATTTCCCTGTCGTTGATCTGATTAGTCTGATAATCATTTTCCTTTCCATTGTTTTGTTTAACCTTTCTCTCCGAGTTGTGTTAAACCTCTTATTGTCGTTTGAAAAACCTGAATTTCCTCTATTTTCAGATGGACCGTTTGTTTCCACCGCGTCCTACGACACAGCTTGTGCTTCGCACTTGGGCTCGTAATACCCCTGGGTTTCCAGCTGTCCTGATCGCTCTCATGACCAGACTTGGCTACCGTTGGTACCCTGAGTACTTGGTTTATGAGGTTTACCGCGAGTTCAACCAGGAACAGTACTATGCTGAAGCTCGGATTTATGATCAGCAGAACAACTCAGACACCGAGCTACACCTTTTTCACGGATTAGGCGTGACGATTGAGATGGCAGTCCATGATGCCGCCTACTCCGCTGTCGTACATCTACGAGGGGAGCACAATGCTATCTTGGATGACTCCGAGTTCCGATACATTCCGTATGCCCCTGCTGGAGATGCTACCGGATACTACACAGCTATCTGTGCCCCGTACGAGCCTCGTCGCTACGACCCGCGCGTTCTGATTCAGTGCACTCAGGCTCTGGATCGCACTGTTCGGGCTCTTGCCGTCGAGTTGGTTGCCACTCGAGCACGTCTCTACGATGCTATGACGCAGTTGCTGCCTGCTGTTCGTGCAGGGATACATCCGGAGCACATCCTTTATCCGCGCAGGACTCAGATGTATGCTGGTATTGACTGGCCTATTGTTGGGGGTCACACACCGACACGTGGACCTCTTCTTACAGCTCGAGACCGGGTTCTGCATCAGAGTGCACATGGAGCACAGGATCTTTCCGCGACGAACATTCGTCGTCCGCACTCGCAGCTACCCCGTTACAGTGGTTCTCTCCGGCGATGATGTAGCCTTTGCTATGTCTCGTTGTGTACTTCCTTACCGCGTGCCTGCGCGCCGCCTAGCATGTCCAGTTTATGAAATTGCGCCGTTATGCTGTCCGCTTGTACCCGACGTTGTGTATGGATCTGTATGTCTTAATTGACTACTTTTATGTATTTGATGCACTGCTTAAACTATTGTCGAGTTACATCATGCTTGTCACTAAGCACTCGCGCTTGCTTTTACTAAACTACCCCCCCTGTTGTAAATTAGCAGGATGGTTAGACCCGCTGGTCGTGGTCGTGGACGTGGTGCCAACGATCCACCACCGCCGAACTATATGGCTGGAATGATGCAGCAATTTGAACTGCAACGTCAGTTCATGCAAGGGATCATGGATCAGTTTCCTCGTCCCAATATGAACCAGTATCCGGGCCCAGGGACCTTGCAGGACTTTATGCGCCTCAACCCAACCGTCTACCGCGGCTCAACTCAGCCCCTGGATGCGGATGACTGGCTTCGCGACATCACCTATGAGTTGGAATCTGGTGGCGTTGCCCCTGCAAACTATGTCACCTTCGCCTCCTTCTTTCTCAAGGGCCCCGCTGCTCAATGGTGGGACAGCCACAGGCGCACTCAACCAGCTGGCACAGTCATCACTTGGCCGGATTTCCAAGCTGCCTTCCGTGCCCATTTCATTCCCCAGGGAATCATGGACCGGAAGAAGCAAGAGTTCCGCAACCTCACCCAGGGCAACAAGACAGTGGAAGCTTATCAGCGGGAGTTTCTGGAATTGTCCCGCTATGCTGAAGAAGACATTCCCACTGATGCTCGCCGTCAGGAAAGGTTTCGCGAAGGACTTCAAGCTGACATTAAGCTAGCGCTCCTTGTGCATGAATTTGATAATTTCTCCATCTTGGTGAACAAGGCTATCCAGGTCGAGACTGGTCTGCAGGCACACCAGGGATCTCTTAGGCGCAACCGTGACACTGGTTCATCTTCGAGCCAGCCTGCACAGAAGCGTCGGATCTAGATTCCAAACAGCGTGTACCGTCCAGCTGCACCTGCTCCAAGACGGTCCTACACTGCACCACGTCTGCCTCCACCACCTAGGCAGCCAGGACTTCCAGCTCCACCACCCCGAGCTCCTGCTCCCAATCCCAATGATAGTCTGTGCTACAAGTGTGGGCAGCCAGGTCATTTTTCCAGGAACTGCATTCAGAACCAGAACCAACTGGCACTTCCTGCAACTGACCGTAGGAACAATCAGCCTCGCAACAACAATGCCAAGTCTTATGGGCGTATTCAGGCCAACCACACCGATTTCAATGAAGCTCAGGACCAGCCTGCCACCGTGATGGGTACTCTCCTTGTTAATTCAGTACCCGCTTCTGTTTTATTTGATTCGGGAGCATCGCATTCATTCATGTCCGAAGAATTTGCATACAAACACGACATTAAATGTGAGGTCATGAACACTGCAATAGTAATACACACCCCCGCGGGTCAATGTCAAACCTCCATGGGTAGCAACGACGTCACCGTTGAAATTGAAGGGCTGGAGTTTCGCGCCTCCCCTTTCATACTAAAGTCTTGTAGTATCGACCTCATTCTCGGAATGGATTGGTTGAAAGCGCATACTGCTTCTATAGTTTGCGCCACGAAGATCGTCCATCTTCTACACCCTTCTGATGAAATAATAAGCTACCAGGCTCAAATCATCCAAAATGCCGAGGCGAGACTTTATGCCTTGAATGCGTTAAACGCATCACCACTTGAAGGCATCGAGAACATTCCAGTTGTTCGCGAATTCCAAGGTGTTTTCCCAGAAGAACTCCCAGGGATACCCCCTGCTCGAGCTGTCGAATTTGTCATCGACTTGAAACCAGGCACCACTCCTATCGCCAAGCGACCCTACAAGATGCCGCCGCATGAACTCCTTGAACTTAAGGAGGAAATCGACGCTTCACTTCGTAAGGGTTTCATTCGCCCAAGTTCCTCCGCTTGGGGAGCACCTTCTCTCTTTGTCAGGAAGAAGGATGGATCAAACCGATTGGTCCAAGATTACCGTCCTATTAACCAAGCAACTATCCAGAACAATTATCCCCTTCCTCGGATAAACGATCTGTATGATCAACTGGCGGGTTCATCAGTGTTCTCTAAACTCGACTTAAGGTTGGGTTACCACCAGATCCGCGTTCGTGAAGAGGATATCCCAAAGACCGCCTTCGTTACTCGATATGGCTCATACGAGTACACTGTCATGTCATTCGGCTTAACCAATGCTCCCGCCACATTCTCCCGCCTGATGAATTATATATTCATGGAATACCTTGACAAGTTCGTCGTGGTTTACTTGGATGATATCCTAGTATACTCCAAGAACAAAGAGGAACATGCTGAACATCTTCGACTTGTTCTGGAAAAACTTCGAGAGCATCAACTATATGCTAAGTTTTCCAAGTGTGAATTCTGGCTTCCCGAAGTAACATACCTTGGGCATGTCATCTCCAAGGATGGTATTGCCGTCAACCCCGAGCGAGTTCAGGCTATTCTTGATTGGGCTCCTCCAAAGAACGTCAGGCAAGTTCGAAGTTTTCTCGGGCTCGCCAGCTATTGCCGTCGATTTGTCGAGAACTTCTCCAAGATCGCCAAGCCCCTGACTAACCTGCTTCATAAAGGCGTCAAGTTCGATTGGACAGAAAAGTGTCAGGAAAGTTTCCAGACGCTCAAAGACAAGCTGACTTCTGCCCCAGTGCTTGCCCCTCCTGATTCCCAGAGGGATTTTGTCATCTATTGTGATGCATCCCGTCAAGGATTAGGCGGTGTCCTAATGCAAGACCGCAGAGTAATTGCTTATGCTTCGCGTCAATTGCGTCCGCACGAAGAGAATTACCCAGTACATGACCTCGAGCTTGCTGCCGTCATCCATGCACTAAAACAGTGGCGACATTACCTTCTCGGTAATCGTTGCGAGATCTACACCGATCATCAAAGTCTGAAGTATCTGTTCACTCAGCCAGACCTGAACCTCCGTCAACAGAGATGGATGGAGACCGTAGCGGATTTTAACTTGGGTATTTCTTATACCCCTGGCAAGGCTAATGTAATGGCCGATGCCTTGAGCCGCAAGTCTTATTGCAGTCACCTCCAGTTTCACGAAGTTCAACCTTCGCTTATTGAAGAATTCAGAAAGCTGAATCTCCACATCGTTCCTCCTGGAGCACTCGCTCCCCCTCCTGAAGGTTCCTACAAAATGAACCTCCACGTTGTTTCCCAGGGTTCTCTTAATACCCTGGTTGCTAAACCAGATCTCGTGGACAGCATCAAGACGCTGCAGGGTTATGACTCTCAAGCCCACAAGATTAAGCGCTATCTCGCTGAAGGAAGGCCTTCGTTCTTCACTATTGATGATACTGGCACATTGTTCTTTAAAAGTCGTCTAGTGGTCCCCTCTAAAGGTAACCTGGGTATGACTCAGGAGGTCATGCAAGAAGCTCACGACACTCCGTTGTCTATTCATCCCGGCAGTACCAAGATGTACCAAGACATCCGTCAAAGATTCTGGTGGTCAAACATGAAGCAAGACATTGCTCGCTATGTTGCTGAATGTGATGTTTGCCGTCGCGTCAAAGCAGAACATCAAAGGCCCGCCGGAACTCTGCAACCAATTGCTGTTCCTGAATGGAAGTGGGACCATGTTGAAATGGACTTTATCACTGGGTTTCCCAAATCGCAGAAAGGTAATGATGCTATTCTTGTCGTCATTGACCGACTTTCCAAAGTTGCACATTTTCTAGCCGTCAAAGAGACGATCACTGCTAGTCAGCTCGCAACTCTCTACATGTCCAGAATTGTTTCACTTCACGGTATTGTAGGGTAACGCAGCAGAAAACGAAAATTTTCCGGCCTACGCACCAGCCCAGGACCACTATGGAGACTGCATACAAGGTTTGATCATTTTCGTTACCGACTCGTAGCGCAGCGGAAGTAAAGTCGATGACGATCGGCGGTGCAGATCCCCGCAGCTAGGATTTACAACCTCCCAACCGCGAGGATGTATACCCTCGTCTTCCCTTCGGACAGCCCTCCGGGAGGCGGTCGAACAGTCCCCCGGACGATGTCGCGGACAGCCCTTCGGGAGGACCTTCGAAACTCGAACGGTCACTCGGACAGCCCTTCGGGAGGACTCACAGAACTCGGACCGCCACTTGGACAGCCCTTCGGGAGGCACTCTCAAACAGCCCCTCGGGCACTAAGATCGAAACTACGACCTCTCTACAGAGTTGCACACATACAGTGTCAGCTATCCGGCAGGGCTTCGCCGTCCAGAACTAGTTCCTGCCGGAACCCAGACAGCCTTTCGGCTCTACGAAACTCTTTTCGTGGGAGGGAGAGAGAAGCCAGATAACATCTTGGCATGTGTATGAGAGCAAGGGATGAGGAAATGGCTGCCAAGATCACTCCTATATATAGGCAAGCCAAGGGGTAAAATTGTCACACAAAAACCCCAAAGTGCCCTTGGAATATCCCTTTCCAAAAGGGAATATGCCATATGGGAGTGCCATGTGGAGCACCATGGTGCTCCACCTCCTTGGCCGGCCACCCTTGGGGGGGGGACCCCCCCATGAGGTGCCATGCCCTCCTTCCCCTTCTAGAAGGCCCTTTTGGAATTTCCAAAAAGGTGCTTTCCATAAAATTCCCAAAAAGCACTTTCACTATTCACGACGACATTTTTCAGCGTCCGTTCGAACTGAAAATATTTATGTGGGCTTAGAACATTTCCAGTACCCACTAAAATAATTTTCAATGCGTTCTGGAACAATTCCAGTTTAGTGATTTCATCTGCGAAAAGCATCTGAAGCGGTTCCGGCAGCCCCGGAACATTTCCGGTTTTTCTTCCAGAAAATTCCCAAAAGTTTCCAGAATGATTCTGGTATCCTCCAAGAATTATCAGGCATGTGCCGAAACCATTTTGACTTAATGGTATCCCCTGAAACAACTTTTCAGTTTCACCGAAACTCATCCGGTGACCTCTCTCTGCGGAACTTTTCCACTGTCCGAAACTTTTTCGGTGTCCGAAACTTTTTCGGTGATTTTCTCTCAGACTCCCTGTCTAGTATTCAGCAGATAGATGACCCTTAAGCGTGTGACCCTATAGGTTCGGTGAAGTATAGACATGACACGGAACCCCTTCCGATCAATGATCAACATCGGAGCCGTGGACACCCATATTGACCCCTATACCCACACGAATGAATATTCGAGTGAACCTCCAGTTGCCGTGTGCTATTCCTGTTGCTTCGTGATATGTTACAAATACCCGAGGTGAGACATGCTGGCATTCCCGTGGATCAACACTTGTCCACTATGCTAGTTACCTCGTTACCGGTATTGTTCTCTTTTCTCGTTACCATGTTCCGGCATCCCCGTGATCAAATCACAAAGTGTCTGGCCAGACGATGATGGATACCGTAACACCGAGAGGGCCCAGAGATATCTCTCCATCGCCGGAGGAGCAAATCCCAATCTTGAGCTATCAAGTTACTTGACACACTTTTCCATGAACCCGTAAGCCGCCGTAATAGCCACCCATTTATGGATGACGTTTAACAAACCCCAAAGTTCATGAAGCAAGCATGAAGAAACTCGATACTCTCATGGTCTAAGGAATCATGCAAACATTAACCATCTCTGTGTTATTAACCATTAACTTGTGACGAAAGAATCTCATAGCATAACATCAATCGGGTCAATTTAACACAAATGTTCTGCTAACATTGTGCCCTCAAAATTGCTGGCATAGTCATGCCCATGATCAGGAAAACAGGATCATCATGCAATACTTGAGCCAGTCATAGAGGCTTGACTAGGAATACATTTTATCGTTTATTATTCCACACGTGCATATGAGTCTTCCTCCGAGCCTCGTTTTATTTGCAGACTCGAGAACCATAGCAGTTATAGCATGGAACATAAACCTAATTATGAACAGGGAGATAATCAGTAACATTTATTATTGCCTCTAGGGCATATCTCCTACAGACTCCCACTTGCACTAGAGTCAATAATCTAGTTAATGCTAATGCACTTCACACCTGTGGCACACCGGTGTAAATATGCTTCGCTTGTGGTATAGCCTGATGTCTAACGGATCTGACGACTTCAGCTCCGTGTGTATCTTTGCATATCCTCGCGTTTTCACGCTTTCACAAAATTCATATTTTGTGAGGACTTGGCTTTGTATGTATGCGAATCACAGGTCGAACCTGGATTCCTCAGACTGAGTTATGGAGCAACTACTTGCAGTAGTGTCCCATTGACAAAAGCCATCTTGGAACCATACTAAGTTCATGAATGAACTATATGATTCAACATCTTCTTTGTCACTTTAAAGGCGGCAACATACTTCGCCTCTGTTATAGAATTCGCCACAGTAACTTGTTTGGAACATTTTCCAACTAACTGTGCCACCACATTGTGTGTTACACAAAACCCTTAATTTAAATCGAAAATCGCTTGGAGCATGGATGAAGACTGTATCGATGTAACCTTTTACAACGAACTCTTCATGATCTCCGCTTGCGAGAAAACATGTCATCGGTGCTACTATAGTACTCAATGACCCTTTTTCATTGTTGTCCCATGATCAGAACTTTTGATCACTTTGGTATCTATACTCGCAACAACTTTGGGAGTATTGGACATATCTGGTTGTTTTTACATACCATGGAATACATGATTAATCCAAACACAAGAGTGTGTGGAATCTCCATCATGTATTTTGCTCATCAGTGTTTTGGGACACCGAGTCTTGCAAAAACTCTTTCCATATGACTTCGGCAAGAATTACTCCTTGACGTTTTTAATGCTAAAAGGTTTTAGCATCTTGTCAATATGTATCTTTGCTCAGCCCCATTAGGTAAATCTATCTTCATAGATCATCATGCCTAATATAAAGGCTATTTAGCCCAAGCACTTCATCGAGAAACCTTTTTCAAATGAAGTCCTAATTCGTGTCAAGAAATTTATTTCCAATTAACAATGTGTCAAGCACACAACATTTTTTAGAAATTTTATTATGCTCCCACTTACTTTCTTGAATCATAAGCATCTTCGTTACCCATTGATGAAGTCAAACCCCTTTGACTATTTCATCAAAACACGAAGATTCCAACTCCATTTTGCTCTCTTCTGTCCATTGCTGGAACTCTGAAGTTTGCATACTTACTAGCATCCTCTGGACTGACAAAATATCTTGGACTGTAACACATGCAAGTCCTTGGTTTCATTTCCATCAGATGGAAATCCTATTGTCATCCATGTTTCATATCTCATGATTGAAATATGTATCAATTGCTAGTTCAACCCGAACCGACTTTAAGCATCGCTACGATGAAACAACCTCATCGTAGTCAACTCCTTGAACTTGTTATTGCAACAAGTCGAGCTTCATGGATAAAACATTTTTTATCCGTATCAGTTTTAAGTTCCATAAATATTCGTTAGACTCTAAGTCTTCCGAAAGGTGTATCAAGGTTTAATCTTGAATCACTTATATGGAAACTAACTCGGGTTGTATTGGCATTTAGCCAATTCCGGAGTCAGGGCCCATCAACGCTTCCTTGTGTATCGTAGGTATACTGTTGTCTAACAACAATATCTCGTTTGCGCACCTGAGAGGTTTGCACGAGCCTTGCCTACGTGGTTCAGCTGCAAGTTTGACCGAAGTCCATACATTTTATTGTAGAGACTTCCGTATCAGTCGCAGTAGGAAAACCTGGAATTACTTCCAAGTCTCTTTCCTTTGATCTGATGACGAAGATACTGTTTATCTCGTCGAGTTGCACTATTCTCCCACTCACCTTTTTGAAAGAACCATTTTCTTCAAAAAGCATACCGTTCGTTGTGGCAAACCTATTTGCCTCGGTATAGTGAGGGAGGAATACCCAATTACTTGAGATAACCTACAAAGTAGCACTTGTCTGATTTGGAATAGGTTTGTAACCTTTTACACAAGCCCCATATTCCAAATGTTAAGAAAAGATATAACATGGTTGGGCGTACCATACCATGGCGTCATTTCAACAGACCCGATGGAGCTCTTTTCAGTGTAAAAGCCGCAGTCTCTAAAGCATCACCTTTTAAAAGGGATAATGGCAAATTTATTTATGTCATCTTTGATCTTACCATGTCATAAATGGTTCGATTACATCTTCACGGACTTTCCACTCACAGTGGTGTTCCGGGAGGTGTAAGTTATGAAACTCTTTTCACAACTCATCAGACATTCGCTAAACTTGTAACTCAAATATTTCTTTCTGCAATCGAATTGTAGAAACATAATTTTCTTGTTATAATAACTTCTACTTCATATTTGAAAACCTTTCGAATGATTTCAAAAGATCCAGACTTACGTCTCATCAAGTAAATATCCATATATCTACTTGAGTCATTTCTGAAGATAGATAAATCCACTACTTGCAACAACATTTATTGAACTACACACATCAAAATGTATGATCACCAATAAGTTTGTTGCTCATTCCTTATGGCCTGTGAACGTTATTTCAGTCACTTCACTTTTCAGAGGAAATTTGCAAGTGTCAGATGATTCAAAATCAAACGACTTCAAAATCCATCATAATGGAGTTTTCCATGCGGGTTTCTCCAATGTGACCAAATGCAGTGCCACACTTGTGTGGTATTCTTTTAGTCTTGCGACATTTAGCGTCAGTGTTATAGATGTATCATATTACCATCAATATTCATAACATACATCCAATTTTGGATGGAAGCATGGCCCTCCATGTTATTCATAATACTGAACAACAATTGTTGTTTTATGAACAACTCTTTTGCAACAAACATTGTGCAATGGGCTAGAGTGTATGAAACTCTAAAATGAATTATGAAAGTAAACCCAGAGGTAATATATTATTATCAATATTCATAACATACATCTCATTCATAATGAAAGTATGGCCCTTATGTTATTCATAACATCGAACATCAAAAGTTCTCTTATGAACAACCTTCTTGCAAGATACCTTATGCAATGGGCTAGAGTTCGTGAAACTCTAAATGAATTATGAAAATGAATATAGACGGTAATACACCGATGGAAGGTATAGTAACATTTACTATGTTCCCTGTGTATACCTAAACCTCATTCCTGGCTAGTCTTTCAGGCCATAGTAGTTCTTACATCGAGTTGCAACAGAATGCAATCGAGCGGGTATCTTTGTGATTAACTCACAATACCCAAGAATTAGTGATTAACATGTTTAACCATAATTCCCAAGAACTTTATCTTTGACCAGCCTTCTATACATCAAAAACTTGCATGACATTCATACATGAGCTGGATATTCCAGTCTTCTATCTTATTGCCTTTATACTTCTAACAGTTTAACTTTCAGTATTTCTCCTACTCTCAGAAGAAGCACCCAACTTAAGAGTGGCGTTAGCCCCGGACTTCCTAGGTGTGTAAGTCACACTAACACCCTTCGGACACTTCCTTTCTCTTTAAGTTGTTGTTTTATTCACTTTTCATCATATGACAGGCGTTCTACTGGATCCCTCTCTTATCAGTCTAATGCATAGTAAACTCCTTTACTAATAGTTTGCAAACAAACATTGCTTTGGATATCTCATATCTTTTAGCCTTTGTCTGTCTCTGAAAATGATTTTCAGATTCCATGAATATCACATAACTATCCAAACTTTCAAAGTTCAGGTCTGATGGAAGCAAACATATTGCACTTGACTGAAACGGAATTCTAGCTTTTGGATCGAAGGACGAGAGTCACATGATCCATAGCATAAGCGAGAGAATACCGAAAGTATGCGATAGGACAAAGTCCTTCTCGGCACTCTGGAGGACAATCCTCACATTACGTTACCAACCGTAAAGATTTAACCAGATATTTAACAGCTATTCAATTTTAATAGGGAAGGTGGAAATGCGAGCCATTATTCTACAACTATTATGCAAATCACACTTAGACAGTGTTCAAAATTAATTGCACTGAGAATTAAACAAGTTAATTCAACAGTGCTCTCCCACTCAAATCAATATCTCTCATAATTGATTGTGAGCGATTCAAGATCCATATTACAATTCAACGCCAAGGATGTGTCCATCTCAAGTGACGAAAATTGCAATCGGTAGGCCAACTTGCCAATCACATCTCTATGTGACTCTTGTTCATCTTTCGATGCGTGTGTTCCGAGCTCATGACTTTCATGCCTGAACGTCAAGACAACCAAGTGATCTCGCTGCGAGGTCTCAACTCACCCGCCTCACACATCCCTAATCGTTCGTACCCATGTTAGCATGTGATACCCCGAAAAGTTAGGTGCCGTGACGGTGCTACACTTGGGAGAACACTAACTACTTGATATTTTTGTGAGAGATCACCCTAATAAAAGCGACTACCGTGCAATCAAGAAGGGTGCAACATAAGGGATAAACATCTCAGGCAATTCATAATAGCATGATATGGTATAGCCCTTTTTGACGGAGAAGTCTTGTATTCCTTCATCTTCGGCATTCACGTCGGTGATCACCTTCGCGAAGATTGCCACCACCTTGTCGATGCAGCAGATAATATTGCTATCTCTATAGCTAATAAAATAATGCATTACACAAGGTTGACACACAGGTCATTTAAAGTGCAATCATATGGCTCCAGCCATCATGCCGAATCATGACACGCAGGTCATGTTAATCAATTTACATTATATAGTCATCTCATACATAATCAAATTATTATGAGCACTGCTATACCACATCACATGCACATGTAAACCCTCCTGCAAAACCAAGTTAGACGCCTCTAATTGGTTCAAGCAAAAACTTGTTTTACGTGGCTTCTAAGGTTTCGAAACAAACCGAAGCTACCAACGTCCATCATCAAGTATGATAATTCAAGTCGCTAGATTAACAATGCGGGGTGTATGAAGCACGAGATAATAAAATCTTGAACCCCATACTAAACTTCGTCATACGCATGACCCCCGTGCAGATCATATCTGCATTGCCCTTTTGTCTGCAAAATTTCATCTTTCTTTTTAACTACGGTGGAATTCAATGAACTGTTAGCACTTCGTTGATCAATCAGGATCGCGGATTGCCAGAACATTGAAACTCCACCATGCTGTTATCAAGATCAGAAATATGCAAATTCCAGAGAAGCAACAAGAATATCGGGTAACAGATTTCATTTGCTACCCGCACAAATAATTTTCAGTAATAGAACTCATCTACTACATAATTATATTGTGCAACACCCATACATCTCATGTATTTTAGATCGCAACCTGCATCTACGCATAGCACGGCTCATGATGCCACTGTAGGGTAACGCAGCAGAAAACAAAAATATTCTGACCTACGCACCAGCCCAGGACCACTATGGAGACTGCATACAAGGTTTGATCATTTTCGTTACCGACTCGAAGCACAGCGGAAGTAGAGTCGATGACGATCGGCGGTGCAGATCCCCGCAGCTAGGATTTACAACCTCCCAACCGCGAGGATGTATACCCTTGTCTTCCCTTCGGACAGCCCTCCGGGAGGCTGTTGAACAGTCCCCCAGACGATGTCGCGGACAGCCCTTCGGGAGGACCTTCGAAACTTGAACGGTCACTCGGACAGCCCTTCGGGAGGACTCACAGAACTCGGACCGTCACTTGGACAGCCCTTCGGGAGGCACTCTCGAACAGCCCCTCGGGCACTAAGATCGAAACTACGACCTCTCTACAGAGTTGCACACATACGGTGTCATCTATCCGGCAGGGCTTCGCCGTCCAGAACTAGTTCCCACCGGAACCCAGACAGCCTTTCGGCTCTACGAAACTCTTTTCGTGGGAGGGAGAGAGAAGCCAGATCATTGCAATGGCATGTATGTGAGAAGGGATGAAGTTTGTGGGCAGCCCACTCTCCTCTATTTATAGGAAAGCCAAGGGGTAAAGTTGGCATTCACAAATACCAAAAGTACCCCCACTTTATGTCATTTACATAAAGAATAAAGCAAAAAGGAGTGCCATGTGGAGCTCCATGGTGCTCCACCCTCCATGGCCGGCCACCCCTTGGGGGGGCCCCCCAAGGGGGCTTCCTTAGTGCCCAAGGCTTCTAGAAGCCTTTTGGGAAATTTCCCAAAAGGTGCTTTCCATAAAAAATCCCAAAAAGCACTTTCACTATTCACGACGACATTTTTCAGCGTCCGTTCGAACTGAAAATATTTATGTGGGCTTAGAACATTTCCAGTACCCACTAAAATTATTTTCAACGCGTTCTGGAACAATTCCAGTTTAGTGATTTCATCTGCGAAAAGCATCTGAAGCGGTTTCGGCAGCTCCGGAACATTTCCGGTTTTCATCTCCGAAAATTCCAGAAAGTTTCCAGAATGATTCTGGCACCCTCCAAGAATATCTGCTGCATCGACAAGGTGGTGGCAATCTTCGCGAAGGTGATCACCGACGTGAATGCCGAAGACGAAGGAATACAAGACTTCTCCGTCAGAAAGGGCTATACCATATCATGCTATTATGAATTGCCTGAGATGTTTATCCCTTATGTTGCACCCTTCTTGATTGCACGGTAGTCGCTTTTATTAGGGTGATCTCTCACAAAAATATCAAGTAGTTAGTGTTCTCCCAAGTGTAGCACCGTCACGGCACCTAACTTTTCGGGGTATCACATGCTAACATGGGTACGAACGATTAGGGATGTGTGAGGCGGGTGAGTTGAGACCTCGCAGCGAGATCACTTGGTTGTCTTGACGTTCAGGCATGAAAGTCATGAGCTCGGAACACACGCATCGAAAGATGAACAAGAGTCACATAGAGATGTGATTGGCAAGTTTGCCTACCGATTGAGATTTTCGTCATCAGTGATGCTACCATCAATGGCGTTGAATTGAAATGCGGATCTTGAATCACTAACAATCAATTATGAGAGATATTGATTTGAGTGGGAGCGCACTGTAGAATTAATTCTTTTAATTCTCAGTGCAATTAATTTTGAACACTGTCTAAGTGTGATTTGCATAATAGTTGTAGAATAATGGCTCGCATTTCCACCTTCCCTATTAAAATTGAATAGCTGTTAAATATCTGGTTAAAACTTTACGGTTGGTAACGTAATGTGAGGATTGTCCTCAAGAGTGCCGAGAAGGACTTTGTCCTATTGCATACTTTCGGTATTCTCTCGCTTATGCTATGGATCATGTGACTCTCGTCCGTTGATCCAAAAGCTAGAACTCCATTTCAGTCAAGCGCAATATGTTTGTTTCCATGAGACCCAAACTTCGAAAGTTTGGATAGTTATGTGATATTCATGGAATCTGAAAATTATTTTCAGAGACAGACAAAGGCTAAAAGATATGAGATATCCAAAGCAATGTTTGTTTGCAAACTATTAGTAAAGGAGTTTACTATGCATTAGACTGATAAGAGAGGGATCCAGAAGAACGCCTGTCATATGATGAAAGGTGAATAAAACAACAACTTAAAGAGAAAGGAAGTGTCCGAAGGGTGTTAGTAAGACTTTCACGCCTAGGAAGTCCGGGGCTAACGCCACTCTTAAGTTCGGTGCTTTTTCTGAGAGTAGGAGAAATACTGAAAGTTAAACTGTTAGAAGTATAAAGGCAAAAAGAAAGGAGACTGGAATATCCAGCTCATGTATGAATGTCATACAAGTTTTGATGTATAGAAGGCTGGTAAAAGATATAGTTCTTGGGAATTATGGTTAAACATGTTAATCACTAATTCTTGGGTATTGTGAGTTAATCACAAAGATACCCGCTCGATTGCATTCTGTTGCAACTCGATGTAAGAACTACTATGGCCTGAAAGACTAGCCAGGAATGAGGTTTAGGTATACACAGGGAACATAGTAAATGTTACTATACCTTCCATCGGTGTATTACCGTCTGTATTCATTTTCATAATTCATTTAGAGTTTCACGAACTCTAGCCCATTGCATAAGGTATCTTGCAAGAAGGTTGTTCATAAGAGAACTTTTGATGTTCGATGTTATGAATAACATAAGGGCCATACTTTCATTATGAATGAGATGTATGTTATGAATATTGATAATAATATATTACCTCTGGGTTTACTTTCATAATTCATTTTAGAGTTTCATACACTCTAGCCCATTGCACAATGTTTGTTGCAAAAGAGTTGTTCATAAAACAACATTTGTTGTTCAGTATTATGAATAACATGGAGGGCCATGCTTCCATCCAAAATTGGACGTATGTTATGAATATTGATGGTAATATGATACATCTATAACACTGACGCTAAATGTCGCAAGACTAAAAGAATACCACACAAGTGTGGCACTGCATTTGGTCACATTGGAGAAACCCGCATGGAAAACTCCATTATGATGGATTTTGAAGTCGTTTGATTTTGAATCATCTGACACTTGCAAATTTCCTCCGAAAAGTGAAGTGACTGAAATACAGTTCACAGGCCATAAGGAATGAGCAACAAACTTATTGGTGATCATACATTTTGATGTGTGTAGTTCAATAAATGTTGTTGCAAGTAGTGGATTTATCTATCTTCAGAAATGACTCAAGTAGATATATGGATATTTACTTGATGAGACGTAAGTCTGGATCTTTTGAAATCATTCGAAAGGTTTTCAAATATGAAGTAGAAGTTATTATAACAAGAAAATTATGTTTCTACAATTCGATTGCAGAAAGAAATATTTGAGTTACAAGTTTAGCGAATGTCTGATGAGTTGTGAAAAGAGTTTCATAACTTACACCTCCCGGAACACCACCGTGAGTGGAAAGTCCGTGAAGATGTAATCGAACCATTTATGACATGGTAAGATCAAAGATGACATAAATAAATTTGCCATTATCCCTTTTAAAAGGTGATGCTTTAGAGACTGCGGCTTTTACACTGAAAAGAGCTCCATCGGGTCTGTTGAAATGACAACATGGTATGGTACGCCCAACCATGTTATATCTTTTCTTAACATTTGGAATATGGGGCTTGTGTAAAAGGTTACAAACCTATTCCAAATCAGACAAGTGCTACTTTGTAGGTTATCCCAAAATGTTGGGTATTCCTCCCTCACTATACCGAGGCAAATAGGTTTGCCACAAAGAACGGTATGCTTTTTGAAGAAAATGGTTCTTTCAAAAAGGTGAGTGGGAGAATAATGCAACTCGACGAGATAACCAGTATCTCCGTCATCAGGTCAAAGGAAAGAGACCTTGGAAGTAATTTCAGAGTTTCCTACTGCGACTGATACGGAAGTCTCTACAATAAAATGTATGGACTTCGGTCGAACTTGCAGCTGAACCATGTAGGCAAGGCTCGTGCAAACCTCTCAGGTGCGCAAATGAGATATTGTTGTTAGACAATAGTATACCTACGATACACAAGGAAGCGTTGATGGGCCCTGACTCCGGAATTGGCTAAATGCCAATACAATCCGAGATAGTTTCCATATAAGTGATTCAAGATTAAAACCTTGATACACCTTTCGGAAGACTTAGAGTCTGACGAATATTTATGGAACTATAACTGATACGAATAAAAATGTTTTATCCATAAAGCTCGACTTGTTGCAATATACAAGTTCAAGGAGTTGACTACGATGAGGTTGCTTCACCGTAGCGATGCTTAAAGTCGGTTCGGGTTGAACTAGCAATTAATACATATTTCATATCATGAGATATAAAACAATGGATGACAAAAGGATTTCCACCTGATGGAAATGAAACCAAGGACTTGCATGTGTTACAGTCCAAGGTATTTTGTCAATCCAGAGGATGCTAGTAAGTATGCAAACTTCAGAGTTCCAGCAATGGACAGAAGAGAGCAAAATGGAGTTGGAATCTTTGTCTTTTGATGAAATGGTTAAAAGGGTTTTGACTTCATCAATGGGTAACGAAGATGCTTGTAATTCAAGAAAGTAAGTGGGAGCATAATAATATTTCTAAAAACCTTGTGTGCTTGACACATTGGTAATTGGAAATAAATTTCTTGACACGAATTAGGACTTCATTTGAAAATAGTTTTTTCGATGAAGTGCTTGGGCTAAATAGCCTTGATATTAGGCATGATAATCTATGGAGATAGATTTACCTAATGGGGCTAAGCAATGAATACATATTGACAAGATGCTAAAATCTTTTAGCATTAAAAGGCCAAGGAGTGATTCTTGCCGAAGTCACATGGAAAGAGTTTTTGCAAGACTCGGTGTCCCAAAAACACTGATGAGCAAAATACATGATGGAGATTCCACACACTCTTGTGTTTGGATTAATCATGTATTCCATGGTATGTAAAAACAACCAGATATGTCCAATACTCCCAAAGTTGTTGCAAGTATAGATACCAAAGTGATCAAAAGTACTGATCATGGGACAACAGTGAAAAAGGGTCATTAAGTACTATAGTAGCACTGATGACATGTTCTCTCGCAAGCGGAGATCATGAAGAGTTCGTTGTAAAAGGTTACATCGATACAGTCTTCATCCATGCTCCAAGCGATTTTCGATTTATGTTAAGGGTTTTGTGCAATACACAATATGGTGGCACGGTAGTTGGAAATTGTTCCAAACAAGTTACTGTGGCGAATTCTATAACAGAGGCAAAGTATGTTGCCGCTTTTAAAAGCGACAAAGAAGATGTTGAATCATATAGTTCATTCATGAACTTAGTATGGTTCCAAGATGGCTTTTGTCAATGGGACACTACTGCAAGTAGTTGCTCCATAACTCAGTCTGAGGAATCCAGGTTCGACCTGTGATTCGCATACATACCAAGCCAAGTCCACACAAAATATGAATTTTGTGAAAGCGTGAAGACGCGAGGATATGCAAAGATACACACGGAGCTGAAGTCGTCAGATCCGTTGGACATTCAAGCTATACCACAAGCGAAGCATATTTACACCGGTGTGCCACAGGTGTAAAGTGCATTAGCATTAACTAGATTATTGACTCTAGTGCAAGTGGGAGTCTGTAGGAGATATGCCCTAGAGGCAATAATAAATGTTATTGATTATCTCCCTGTTCATAATTAGGTTTATGTTCCATGCTATAACTGCTATGGTTCTCGAGTCTGCAAATAAAACGAGGCTCGGAGGAAGACTCATATGCACGTGTGGAATAATAAATGATAAAATGTATTCCTAGTCAAGCCTCTATGACTGGCTCAAGTATTGCATGATGATCCTGTTTTCCTGATCATGGGCATGACTATGCCAGCAATTTTGAGGGCACAATGTTAACAGAACATTTGTGTTGAATCGACCCGATTGATGTTATGCTATGAGGTTCTTTCGTCACAAGTTAATGGTTAATAACACAGAGATTGTTAATGTTTGCATGATTCCTTAGACCATGAGAGTATCGAGTTTCTTCATGCTTGCTTCATGAACTTTGGGGTTTGTTAAACGTCATCCGTAAATGGGTGGCTATTACGGCGGCTTACGGGTTCATGGAAAAGTGTGTCAAGTAACTTGATAGCTCAAGATTGGGATTTGCTCCTCCGGCGATGGAGAGATATCTCTGGGCCCTCTCGGTGTTACGGTATCCATCATCGTCTGGCCAGACACTTTGTTATTTGATCACGGGGATGCCGGAACATGGTAACGAGAAAAGAGAACAATACCGGTAACGAGGTAACTAGCATAGTGGACAAGTGTTGATCCACGGGAATGCCAACATGTCTCACCTCGGGTATTTGTAACATATCACGAAGCAACAGGAATAGCACACGGCAACTGGAGGTTCACTCGAATATTCATTCGTGTGGGTATAGGGGTCAATATGGGTGTCCACGGCTCCGATGTTGATCATTGATCGGAAGGGGTTCCGTGTCATGTCTATACTTCACCGAACCTATAGGGTCACACGCTTAAGGGTCATCTATCTGCTGAATACTAGATAGGGAGTCTGAGAGAAAATCACCGAAAAAGTTTCGGACACCGAAAAGTTTGGGACAGCGGAAAAGTTCCGCAGAGAGAGGTCACCGGATGAGTTCCGGTGAAACTGAAAAGTTGTTTCAGGGGATACCATTAAGTCAAAATGGTTTCGGCACATGCCTGATAATTCTTGGAGGATACCAGAATCATTCTGGAAACTTCTGGGAATTTTCTGGAAGAAAAACCGGAAATGTTCCGGGGCTGCCGGAACCGCTTCAGATGCTTTTCGCAGATGAAATCACTAAACTGGAATTGTTCCAGAACGCATTGAAAATTATTTTAGTGGGTACTGGAAATGTTCTAAGCCCACATAAATATTTTCAGTTCGAACGGACGCTGAAAAATGTCGTCGTGAATAGTGAAAGTGCTTTTTGGGAATTTTATGGAAAGCACCTTTTTGGAAATTCCAAAAGGGCCTTCTAGAAGGGGAAGGAGGGCATGGCACCTCATGGGGGGGGTCCCCCCCCAAGGGTTGCCGGCCAAGGAGGTGGAGCACCATGGTGCTCCACATGGCACTCCCATATGGCATATTCCCTTTTGGAAAGGGATATTCCAAGGGCACTTTGGGGTTTTTGTGTGACAATTTTACCCCTTGGCTAGCCTATATATAGGAGTGATCTTGGCAGCCATTTCCCCATCCTTAGCTCTCACACAAGCCATGCATGATCTGGCATTCTCTCTCCCTCCCAGCGAAATAGTTTCGTAGAGCCGAAAGGCTGTCTGGGTTCCGGTGGGAACTAGTTCTGGATGGCGAAGCCCTGCCGGATAGATGACACCGTATGTGTGCAACTCTGTAGAGAGGTCGTAGTTTCGATCTTAGTGCCCGAGGGGCTGTTCGAGAGTGCCTCCCGAAGGGCTGTCCAAGTGACGGTCCGGGTTCTGTGAGTCCTCCCGAAGGGCTGTCCGAGTGACCGTTCGAGTTTCGAAGGTCCTCCCGAAGGGCTGTCCGCGACATCGTCTGGGGGACTGTTCGACAGCCTCCCGGAGGGCTGTCCGAAGGGAAGACGAGGGTATACATCCTCGCGGTTGGGAGGTTGTAAATCCTAGCTGCGGGGATCTGCACCGCCGATCGTCATCGACTCTACTTCCGCTGCGCTTCGAGTCGGTAATTAAAATGATCAAACCTTGTATGCAGTCTCCATAGTGGTCCTGGGCTGGTGCGTAGGTCGGAAAATTTTGTTTTCTGCTGCGTTACCCTACAGTGGCATCATGAGCCGTGCTATGCGTAGATGCAGGTTGCGATCTAGAATACATAGAGATGTATGGGTGTTGCACAATATAATTAGGTAGTAGATGAGTTCTATTACTGAAAATTATTTGTGCGGGTAGCAGATGAAATCTGTTACCCGATGTTCTTGTTGCTTCCCTGGAATTTGCATATTTCTGATCTTGATAACAGTATGGTGGAGTTTCAAAGTTCTGGCAATCCGCGATCCTGATTGATCAACGAAGTGCTAACAGTTCATTGAATTCCACCGTAGTTAAAAGGAAAGATGAAATTTCGCAGACAAAAGGGCAATGCAGATATGATCTGCACGGGGGTCATGCGTATGACGAAGTTTAGTATGGGGCTCGAGATTTTATTATCTCGGTTTTCATACACCCTGGAAAGTTAATCTAGCAACTTGAATTATCATACTTGATGATGGACGTTGGTAGCTTCGGTTTGTTTCGAAACCTTAGAAGCCACGTAAAACAAATTTTTGCTGAACCAATTAGAGGCGTCTAACTTGGTTTTGCAGGAGGGTTTGCATGTGCATGTGATGTGGTATAGCAGAGCTCATAATAATTTGATTATGTATGAGATGACTATATAAATGTAAATTGATTAACATGACCTGCGTGTCATGATTTGGCATGATGGCTGGAGCCATATGATTGCACTTAAAATGACCTGCGTGTCAACCTTGTTGTAATGCATTATTTTATTAGCTATAAAGATAGCAATATTATCTGGTGCATCGACAAGGTGGTGGCAATCTTCGCAAAGGTGAACACCGACGCGAATGCCGAAGACGAAGAAATACAAGACTTCTCCGTCAGAAAGGGCTATACCATATCATGCTATTATGAATTGCCTGAGATGTTTATCCCTTATGTTGCACCCTTCTTGATTGCGCAGTAGTCGCTTTTATTAGGGTGATCTCTCACAAAAATATCAAGTAGTTAGTGTTCTCCCAAGTGTAGCACCGTCACGGCACCTAACTTTTCGGGGCATCACATGGACACATGGGTGCGAACGATTAGGGAAGTGTGAGGCGGGTGAGTTGAGACCTCGCAGCAAGATCACTTGGTTGTCTTGACGTTCTGGAGGAGCGTCCTGAGCTCGGAACACGCCCATCGAAAGATGAACAAGAGTCACATAGAGATGTGATTGGCAAGTTGGCCTACCGATTGCAATTTTCGTCACTTGAGATGGACACATCCTTGGCGTTGAATTGTAATATGGATCTTGAATCGCTCACAATCAATTATGAGAGATATTGATTTGAGTGGGAGAGCACTGTTGAATTAACTTGTTTAATTCTCAGTGCAATTAATTTTGAACACTGTCTAAGTGTGATTTGCATAATAGTTGTAGAATAATGGCTCGCATTTCCACCTTCCCTATTAAAATTGAATAGCTGTTAAATATCTGGTTAAATCTTTACGGTTGGTAACGTAATGTGAGGATTGTCCTCCAGAGTGCCGAGAAGGACTTTGTCCTATCGCATACTTTCGGTATTCTCTCGCTTATGCTATGGATCATGTGACTCTCGTCCTTCGATCCAAAAGCTAGAATTCCGTTTCAGTCAATTGCAATATGTTTGCTTCCATCAGACCTGAACTTCGAAAGTTTGGATAGTTATGTGATATTCATGGAATCTGAAAATCATTTTCAGAGACAGACAAAGGCTAAAAGATATGAGATATCCAAAGCAATGTTTGTTTGCAAACTATTAGTAAAGGAGTTTACTATGCATTAGACTGATAAGAGAGGGATCCAGTAGAACGCCTGTCATATGATGAAAAGTGAATAAAACAACAACTTAAAGAGAAAGGAAGTGTCCGAAGGGTGTTAGTGTGACTTACACACCTAGGAAGTCCGGGGCTAACGCCACTCTTAAGTTGGGTGCTTCTTCTGAGAGTAGGAGAAATACTGAAAGTTAAACTGTTAGAAGTATAAAGGCAATAAGATAGAAGACTGGAATATCCAGCTCATGTATGAATGTCATGCAAGTTTTTGATGTATAGAAGGCTGGTCAAAGATAAAGTTCTTGGGAATTATGGTTAAACATGTTAATCACTAATTCTTGGGTATTGTGAGTTAATCACAAAGATACCCGCTCGATTGCATTCTGTTGCAACTCGATGTAAGAACTACTATGGCCTGAAAGACTAGCCAGGAATGAGGTTTAGGTATACACAGGGAACATAGTAAATGTTACTATACCTTCCATCGGTGTATTACCGTCTATATTCATTTTCATAATTCATTTAGAGTTTCACGAACTCTAGCCCATTGCATAAGGTATCTTGCAAGAAGGTTGTTCATAAGAGAACTTTTGATGTTCGATGTTATGAATAACATAAGGGCCATACTTTCATTATGAATGAGATGTATGTTATGAATATTGATAATAATATATTACCTCTGGGTTTACTTTCATAATTCATTTTAGAGTTTCATACACTCTAGCCCATTGCACAATGTTTGTTGCAAAAGAGTTGTTCATAAAACAACAATTGTTGTTCAGTATTATGAATAACATGGAGGGCCATGCTTCCATCCAAAATTGGATGTATGTTATGAATATTGATGGTAATATGATACATCTATAACACTGACGCTAAATGTCGCAAGACTAAAAGAATACCACACAAGTGTGGCACTGCATTTGGTCACATTGGAGAAACCCGCATGGAAAACTCCATTATGATGGATTTTGAAGTCGTTTGATTTTGAATCATCTGACACTTGCAAATTTCCTCTGAAAAGTGAAGTGACTGAAATAACGTTCACAGGCCATAAGGAATGAGCAACAAACTTATTGGTGATCATACATTTTGATGTGTGTAGTTCAATAAATGTTGTTGCAAGTAGTGGATTTATCTATCTTCAGAAATGACTCAAGTAGATATATGGATATTTACTTGATGAGACGTAAGTCTGGATCTTTTGAAATCATTCGAAAGGTTTTCAAATATGAAGTAGAAGTTATTATAACAAGAAAATTATGTTTCTACAATTCGATTGCAGAAAGAAATATTTGAGTTACAAGTTTAGCGAATGTCTGATGAGTTGTGAAAAGAGTTTCATAACTTACACCTCCCGGAACACCACTGTGAGTGGAAAGTCCGTGAAGATGTAATCGAACCATTTATGACATGGTAAGATCAAAGATGACATAAATAAATTTGCCATTATCCCTTTTAAAAGGTGATGCTTTAGAGACTGCGGCTTTTACACTGAAAAGAGCTCCATCGGGTCTGTTGAAATGACGCCATGGTATGGTACGCCCAACCATGTTATATCTTTTCTTAACATTTGGAATATGGGGCTTGTGTAAAAGGTTACAAACCTATTCCAAATCAGACAAGTGCTACTTTGTAGGTTATCTCAAGTAATTGGGTATTCCTCCCTCACTATACCGAGGCAAATAGGTTTGCCACAACGAACGGTATGCTTTTTGAAGAAAATGGTTCTTTCAAAAAGGTGAGTGGGAGAATAGTGCAACTCGACGAGATAAACAGTATCTTCGTCATCAGATCAAAGGAAAGAGACTTGGAAGTAATTCCAGGTTTTCCTACTGCGACTGATACGGAAGTCTCTACAATAAAATGTATGGACTTCGGTCAAACTTGCAGCTGAACCACGTAGGCAAGGCTCGTGCAAACCTCTCAGGTGCGCAAACGAGATATTGTTGTTAGACAACAGTATACCTACGATACACAAGGAAGCGTTGATGGGCCCTGACTCCGGAATTGGCTAAATGCCAATACAACCCGAGTTAGTTTCCATATAAGTGATTCAAGATTAAACCTTGATACACCTTTCGGAAGACTTAGAGTCTAACGAATATTTATGGAACTTAAAACTGATACGGATAAAAAATGTTTTATCCATGAAGCTCGACTTGTTGCAATAACAAGTTCAAGGAGTTGACTACGATGAGGTTGTTTCATCGTAGCGATGCTTAAAGTCGGTTCGGGTTGAACTAGCAATTGATACATATTTCAATCATGAGATATGAAACATGGATGACAATAGGATTTCCATCTGATGGAAATGAAACCAAGGACTTGCATGTGTTACAGTCCAAGATATTTTGTCAGTCCAGAGGATGCTAGTAAGTATGCAAACTTCAGAGTTCCAGCAATGGACAGAAGAGAGCAAAATGGAGTTGGAATCTTCGTGTTTTGATGAAATAGTCAAAGGGGTTTGACTTCATCAATGGGTAACGAAGATGCTTATGATTCAAGAAAGTAAGTGGGAGCATAATAAAATTTCTAAAAAATGTTGTGTGCTTGACACATTGTTAATTGGAAATAAATTTCTTGACACGAATTAGGACTTCATTTGAAAAAGGTTTCTCGATGAAGTGCTTGGGCTAAATAGCCTTTATATTAGGCATGATGATCTATGAAGATAGATTTACCTAATGGGGCTGAGCAAAGATACATATTGACAAGATGCTAAAACCTTTTAGCATTAAAAACGTCAAGGAGTAATTCTTGCCGAAGTCATATGGAAAGAGTTTTTGCAAGACTCGGTGTCCCAAAACACTGATGAGCAAAATACATGATGGAGATTCCACACACTCTTGTGTTTGGATTAATCATGTATTCCATGGTATGTAAAAACAACCAGATATGTCCAATACTCCCAAAGTTGTTGCGAGTATAGATACCAAAGTGATCAAAAGTTCTGATCATGGGACAACAATGAAAAAGGGTCATTGAGTACTATAGTAGCACCGATGACATGTTTTCTCGCAAGCGGAGATCATGAAGAGTTCGTTGTAAAAGGTTACATCGATACAGTCTTCATCCATGCTCCAAGCGATTTTCGATTTAAATTAAGGGTTTTGTGTAACACACAATGTGGTGGCACAGTTAGTTGGAAAATGTTCCAAACAAGTTACTGTGGCGAATTCTATAACAGAGGCGAAGTATGTTGCCGCCTTTAAAGTGACAAAGAAGATGTTGAATCATATAGTTCATTCATGAACTTAGTATGGTTCCAAGATGGCTTTTGTCAATGGGACACTACTGCAAGTAGTTGCTCCATAACTCAGTCTGAGGAATCCAGGTTCGACCTGTGATTCGCATACATACAAAGCCAAGTCCACACAAAATATGAATTTTGTGAACGCGTGAAAACGCGAGGATATGCAAAGATACACACGGAGCTGAAGTCGTCAGATCCGTTAGACATCAGGCTATACCACAAGCGAAGCATATTTACACCGGTGTGCCACAGGTGTGAAGTGCATTAGCATTAACTAGATTATTGACTCTAGTGCAAGTGGGAGTCTGTAGGAGATATGCCCTAGAGGCAATAATAAATGTTATTGATTATCTCCCTGTTCATAATTAGGTTTATGTTCCATGCTATAACTGCTATGGTTCTCGAGTCTGCAAATAAAACGAGGCTCGGAGGAAGACTCATATGCACGTGTGGAATAATAAACGATAAAATGTATTCCTAGTCAAGCCTCTATGACTGGCTCAAGTATTGCATGATGATCCTGTTTTCCTGATCATGGGCATGACTATGCCAGCAATTTTGAGGGCACAATGTTAGCAGAACATTTGTGTTGAATCGACCCGATTGATGTTATGCTATGAGATTCTTCGTCACAAGTTAATGGTTAATAACACAGAGATGGTTAATGTTTGCATGATTCCTTAGACCATGAGAGTATCGAGTTTCTTCATGCTTGCTTCATGAACTTTGGGGTTTGTTAAACGTCATCCGTAAATGGGTGGCTATTACGGCGGCTTACGGGTTCATGGAAAAGTGTGTCAAGTAACTTGATAGCTCAAGATTGGGATTTGCTCCTCCGGCGATGGAGAGATATCGCTGGGCCCTCTCGGTGTTACGGTATCCATCATCGTCTGGCCAGACACTTTGTGATTTGATCACGGGGATGCCGGAACATGGTAACGAGAAAAGAGAACAATACCGGTAACGAGGTAACTAGCATAGTGGACAAGTGTTGATCCACGGGAATGCCAACATGTCTCACCTCGGGTATTTGTAACATATCACGAAGCAACAGGAATAGCACACGGCAACTGGAGGTTCACTCGAATATTCATTCGTGTGGGTATAGGGGTCAATATGGGTGTCCACGGCTCCGATGTTGATCATTGATCGGAAGGGGTTCCGTGTCATGTCTATACTTCACCGAACCTATAGGGTCACACGCTTAAGGGTCATCTATCTGCTGAATACTAGACAGGGGGTCTGAGAGAAAATCACCGAAAAAGTTTCGGACACCGAAAAGTTTCGGACAGCGGAAAAGTTCCGCAGAGAGAGGTCACCGGATGAGTTCCGGTGATACTGAAAAGTTGTTTCAGAGGATACCATAAAGTCAAATTGGTTTCGGGACATGCCTGATAATTCTTGGAGGGTGCCAGAATCATTCTGGAAACTTTCTGGAATTTTCGGAGATGAAAACCGGAAATTTCCGGAGCTGCCGAAACCGCTTCAGATGCTTTTCGCAGATGAAATCACTAAACTGGAATTGTTCCAGAACGCGTTGAAAATAATTTTAGTGGGTACTGGAAATGTTCTAAGCCCACATAAATATTTTCAGTTCGAACGGACGCTGAAAAATGTCGTCGTGAATAGTGAAAGTGCTTTTTGGGATTTTTTATGGAAAGCACCTTTTGGGAAATTTCCCAAAAGGCTTCTAGAAGCCTTGGGCACTAAGGAAGCCCCCTTGGGGGGGGCCCCCAAGGGGTGGCCGGCCATGGAGGGTGGAGCTCCATGGAGCTCCACATGGCACTCCTTTTTGCTTTATTCTTTATGTAAATGACATAAAGTGGGGGTACTTTTGGTATTTGTGAATGCCAACTTTACCCCTTGGCTTTCCTATAAATAGAGGAGAGTGGGCTGCCCACAAACTTCATCCCTTCTCACATACATGCCATTGCAATGATCTGGCTTCTCTCTCCCTCCCACGAAAAGAGTTTCGTAGAGCCGAAAGGCTGTCTGGGTTCCGGTGGGAACTAGTTCTGGACGGCGAAGCCCTGCCGGATAGATGACACCGTATGTGTGCAACTCTGTAGAGAGGTCGTAGTTTCGATCTTAGTGCCCGAGGGGCTGTTCGAGAGTGCCTCCCGAAGGGCTGTCCAAGTGACGGTCCGAGTTCTGTGAGTCCTCCCGAAGGGCTGTCCGAGTGACCGTTCAAGTTTCGAAGGTCCTCCCGAAGGGCTGTCCGCGACATCGTCTGGGGGACTGTTCAACAGCCTCCCGGAGGGCTGTCCGAAGGGAAGACAAGGGTATACATCCTCGCGGTTGGGAGGTTGTAAATCCTAGCTGCGGGGATCTGCACCGCCGATCGTCATCGACTCTACTTCCGCTGTGCTTCGAGTCGGTAACGAAAATGATCAAACCTTGTATGCAGTCTCCATAGTGGTCCTGGGCTGGTGTGTAGGTCAGAATATTTTTGTTTTCTGCTGCGTTACCCTACACGGGGCAGCGGAGGCAGGGGTCTGGCCGGTGGTCGCTGGCAGTTCGATAAAGATCGTGAACAATGACTGGCCGGAGGTAGACGAAGGACATCTGCTCGTTCCTTGTAGATCGGACGGTTCATAAAAAAATCGACTGACCTATTTATTTTTAGTCAACTGTTATTTTGATAGGACCACATGTGGTGGTGTGCTAGAGGAGTACCTGCATTTCCCAGCCATCCCTGTTCTCATATATTACGAAATCATATGGAGTAGAATCTAATTTTGTTTGCCATGCAATGTTGTAGAGCTATCATATGTCTCCTGTCATTTATTTTTCAGCGAGCTGCTATCTGCTACTTTTACAGTGCACTAGTTCTGCACACACTTCACCCATACTCTCACTATTGTTTTTTTATGCATCGGTATTTCAGCCTCTACCAAACTGTTGCTATAAGCACGAAATAAAAGAGAGAAGTGGCTCCAGCTTTCTTCGGGCTTAGGCAAGACATGTTTCAGCACTTTAAAGGGTGCAGTGTCAGCAGATGGAGATGGTAAACGTAGCTCTAGAGTTGATGATCTCGCTCGCCATGAACCACCATCCCAGGTGCTTGCTTTAACTTTGCGGTGTCATATGTGGTTGCATGTTGCATATGGTGTCTAGCTTGTATTTGAAAGGCCGGAGTCGGTCTTTATTAAGATAAGGAAAGATATTTTTTTACATAAACCACCATCCCGGGAGCACCAGAAGCCAAATAGCTAGTCAGGGCACTGGCCGAGCCAGTGACAAGCCCAGCACAGACAGGCATCACCTGCAAGCCAACTAAAAAGCCACGGTGGTGGCGAAGCAGCCCGCCTCCCACCAGGCTCTCAGGTCCACGATGATCATGCTCACCACTCCAGCCGGGTGTCTAGCTTGTATTGCTTCCAATTTGGTTAAATTGCATCTGCTTAGCTTACACATTATACCTTTGAATATGACATGCCTTCCTGTTTTTGGTACATACTACTACATCTGTATATTAACCATGTTCTTACATCAAACTAATGTTCTTGTGTATCCCTCATCAATCACTTATGATGAGACAGTCACCCCAGTGGGTTGCTGTGAGATGCGCTACTCTTTTAAAGAATGCAGTGTCAGCCTCTCTACATGATTCTGAAGAAACAGCAAGGCTAGATAAAGATAGTCAACGTAGCTCTGTAGTTGATCACCGCATTTCCCCTACACCACCATCGCAGGTGCTTACTCTAACTTGGCAGCGTGATATGTGGTTGCATGTTGCATACGGTGTCTAGATTATAATTCTTCCAATCTGGTTAAATTGCATGTGCTATTCTGCTTAGTTTATACATTATACATGTTAATGTGACATGCCTTCCTGTTTTTGGTACATAGTACATCTGTCTATTAAGCATGTCCTTACATAAAACTACTGTTTTTTTGGATCCCGCATCAATCAATTATGACGAGACACCTTTAGTATATGCAGTGTGATATTGGTTGCATCTTTCATATGATTTATAGCATGCACTGCTTCTAATTTGTTGAAACGCCATTTATGATGGGACACTTTTAACTTGGCAGAGTCATATTGGTTGCATCTTTCATGTGGTGTCTAGCTTGCATTGCTTCTAATTTATTGAAATGGCTTCTGCTTAGTTTACACAAATAGTTGTGAATATGCCATGCCGTCCTGTTTTTCGTACATATTCCATCCTCGTATCATGTGTTTGCCTTACATCAAAGTAGTGATTGTCAGTATCATGCATGAATGAGTTCTGAAGAGTGAATTTTATTGCTTTTTCTTGTCGGTTTTACTTGACAATGCAAAATCAATAAAGCGGAAGGAAATTAGCAAGGCAGTGGATAAAGGTGCTCCTTCCAAACAACTGAAATGGAGGGCCTCTACAGATTCTAATCCCTCATCCCCCCCAAGAAGATTTGCAAGACAACACATGCATAGACACTCAACGTAGCTGTGTTGATGATGAGCACGTCTCCCCTAGTCCACCATCACAGGTGCTCCCTCTAACTTGGCACTGTTATATGTGGTTGCATGTTATGTATGATGTCTAGCTTGTATTTCTTCTAATTTTGTTGAATTCCATCTGCTTACTTTACACATTATACTTGTGAATAAGACACGTGTTCCTGTTTCTAGAACATACAATATCTGTCTATCACACCATGTTCTTACATCAAAGTACTATTGTTGTGTAACCTGCAACAATCACTTATCATAAGACATGTTTAACTTGGGAGTGTGATATAGGTTACATCTCGCATTCTTTTCTAGCTTGTACTACTTCTAATTTGTTGAAATGGCACTTATGACGAGACAGTTTTAACTTGGTAGAGTGATATTCGTTGCATCTTTCATATGGTGTCTACTTTCATTGCTTCTAATTTATTGAAATGCCTTCTGCTTAGTTTACACATCATAGCTGTGAATATGCAATGTTGTCCTTTTTCTTACACATTCAATCGTCCTATCATGCGGTCGCCTTACATTAAAGTGGTGCTCGTCAGCATCCTGCATCAATGAGTTCTAAAAAGTGAATTTTTATTCATTTTTCTTGTGGGTTTTGACTTGACAATGCAATAAGATTACGTAAGAGGAAGGAAAAAATTAAGGCAGGGACTGATGGCGGTCTTCCGACGAAACCGGCATCCCAGGCGCTTTCTCTAGCTTGGCAGTGTGATATTGTCTTGCATGTTGCATACGGTGTCTAGCTTGTATTGCTTGTAATTTTATTAAATTACTTCTGCTTAGTTTACACAAATAGTTATGAATATGCCATGTCGTCCTGTTTTTCGTACATATTCCATCCTCGTATCATGTGTTTGCCTTACATCAAGGTAGTGATTGTCAGTATCATGCATGAATGAGTTCTGAAGAGTTAATTTTATTGGTTTTTCTTGTCGATTTTACTTGACAATGCAAAATCAATAAAGCAGAAGGAAATTAGCAAGGCAGTGGATAAAGGTGCTCCTTCCAAACAACTGAAACAGAGGGCCTCTACAGATTCTACTCCGCCATCCCTCCAACAAGATTTGGAAGACAACACATGCATAGACACTCAATGTAGTTGTGTTGATGATGAGCACGTCTCCCCTAGTCCACCATCACAGGTGCTCCCTCTAACATGGCACTGTTATATGTGGTTGCATGTTATGTATGATGTCTAGCTTGTATTTCTTCTAATTTTGTTGAATTCCATCTGCTTACTTTACACATTATACTTGTGAATAAGACACATGTTCCTGTTTCTAGAACATACAATATTTGTCTATCACACCATGTTCTTACATCAAAGTACTACTGTTGTGTAACCTGCAACAGTCACTTTTCACAAGACACGTTTAACTTGGGACTCTGATATAGTTTACATCTCACATTATTTTCTAGCTTGTACTACTAATTTGTTGAAATGGCACTAATGACGAAACAGTTTTAACTTGGTAGAGTGATATTCGTTGCGTCTTACATATGGTGTCTATCTTTCATTGCTTCTAATTTGTTGAAATGCCCCCTTTTGCTTAGTTTACACATCATAGCTGTGAATATGCAATGCTGTGAATATGCAATGGTACTAATGACGAGAGACCTTTAACTTGGTAGTGTGATGTTGTTTGCATATTGCATATGATTTATTTCTTGTACTGCTTCATATTTGTTTAAATGCAAGTTATGATGAGACACTGTTAACTTGGCAGAGCGATATTTGTAGCATCTTTCATATGGTGTCTACCTTCCATTGCATTGCTTCTAATTTATTGAAATGCCTTCTGCTTAGTTTACACATCATAGTTCTGATTATCTCATGTCGTCCTGTTTTCGTACATATTACATCCTCCTATCATGCGGTTGTCTAACATCAATGTTCAGTTCGTGGCGCATTTATCTGCCGGACTGTTAACTTTTATGCCAACCTTCCTTTTGTTTTATGGTTGTAATTTGTTTTATTGCGATACAAAATTTGTTCTTAACGTGCAACGACCGGCTGAAGAAAACAGTTATCCATTTTTGTATAGTGTAGGGTGTTCCCTATATTTGCACTGGTGGCGAATTTTGATACCCAGTGGATTTAATCTGTGCAATCGCCTTAATAGCCTAGTGTTAGTTTCTGGCTTATTTATTTCCCTAGTCTCATTTTTCCTTGGTTTGCTAGTGGCCGCAACAACCATGGGCCATATACAGACCGTGGTAACCTTGAGCCTGCTACGGGCCGTAGGATCCATGGGCCTCCTATGGGTCGTCGGATAAATGGGCCTCCAACGGGCCGTAGAATCAGTCGGCCTTGGGCCGTCGAATAAATGGGCCGACATGGGCCATAAACAGGTGTAATTGGTATCAGGCCAGCACGATAACGGGCCGTTAACAAGCCGGAAGATAGCAAAGGCTTAATTCTGTCACAGGCATAACGGGTCATTTATGGGCCAGAATACAGGATGGGCTGAAAACGGGGCTACAGGTTAACAGGCCACAAACGGGCCGATTCTAACCACGGGCCAAATTTTGCCCATTAGGGGAACATGCCTGTAATGGGCCGGAAGTAATCGAGGGCCGAAATGAGCCCAAGAATGTATGCGCCGTCAGTAGGCCGAAAGCTAACACGGGCTGGAAACAGCCCATGTGAATCATAGACCGTTAATGAGTATAAAGAAATTTACTATTTATTATGGGCCAGAGTCACCGCGGCCCACTAAAGGGCCCAAAGATACGAAAGGCCTCATATGGGCCGAGAGACTTTGTGGGCTATACATGGGCCTAAAATGAAACGGACTGGTGTTATACTGGACGGCCCACATGACGCTGTTGGGCCGATTTCGGGAACGCCATAACAGGTCGTGAGTTACCGGGCCGTAAAATGGGCTATATGCAAACATACCATTAACAGGCTTTTCATGGGCTAGCCCGCTAGCTTTTGACCAAGTCAAACGGGTCGTCTTTGTAAGCTAAATGGGCCAGTGTTGGGCCGTCGCACGTGTCGACATGTCATAGGCGCCTATCTGACCCAATGACAAGCTGACACGTGTTTCCTCTGCCCAATGAGAATTTTACACATGGAAAATTGCCATTGGTCATGGCTGTTAACGGGTTATCCGATTCAAAACCGGACCCGATAGCTTAACGGCGACCCGTTATGGTGGATGCCACGTGTCGGTTACCCTTGACGAAAGCACTTCCATGACACGTCATTTATAGTCATGGAAGTGAACACTTCTGTGATGATAATTTTAGTATTGTCATGAAACACTTCTACAACAGCACAGGTATGACTATCTTGATTCTGTCATAAAATCGTCATGGATGTACATGCATGACATAAAAGGTGACCTACTGTGACAAAGACGTATCATCACGGAAGTGGTTTTTTTTGTAGTGATTGAAGACGAAAGAGGGGATGCCATCCGGGGCATCCCCAAGCTTAGATGCTTGGCTGTCCTTGAATATTACCTTGGGGTGCCTTGGGCATCCCCAAGATTAGGCTCTTGCCACCCCTTATTCCGTTCTCCATCAAATCTTTACCCAAAACTTGAAAACTTCACAACACAAAACTCAACAGAAAACTCATAAGCGTTAGTATAAGGAAAGCAAATCACCACTTTAGGTACTGTTGTCAACTCATTCTAAATTTATAATGGTGTTATATCTACTGTATTCCAACTTCTCCATGGTTCATACCCCCCCCCCCCCCGATACTACCCATAGATTCATCAAAATAAGCAAACAACACAAAGAAAACAGAATCTGTCAAAAACAGAATAGTCTGTAGCAATCTGAAAACTTCGAATACTTCTGTAACTCCAACAATTCTGAAAAATTAGGACAACCTGGGAAATTTGTATATCAATCTTGTGTAAAAAATTCAGAAGGTTTTATCATTTCTGTGAATTCTAAAAATTCTGCTACTGGACGCAAAAGTTTATGTTTTTCAGCAAGATCAAATCAACTATCACCGTAGACCATCCCAAAGGTCTTACTTGGCTCAAACACTAATTAAAACACTAAAACACAATTACTACAGAGGTAATAATGTGTATTTATTTAAGAACAGTAAAAAAGCAAAAAAAACATAAAAATAAAATTGGGTTGCCTCCCAACAAGCGCTATTATTTAACGCCCCTAGCTAGGCATATTGCAATAGATCTAGGTATTGTCATCTTTGGTATTTAATCCATAAGTAGCTCTCATAATAGATTCATATGGCAACTTAATTTTGTTTCTTGGAAAGTGTTCCATGCCCTTCCTTAACAGAAATTGAAATCTAATGTTTTCTTCTTTCATATCAATAATTGCACCAATCGTTCTAAGGAAAGGTCTACCAAGAATAATAGGACATGTAGGATTGCAATCTATATCAAGCACAATAAAATCCAAGGGCACATAATTCCTATTTGCAACAATAAGAACATCATTAATCCTTCCCATAGGTTTCTTAATAGTAGAGTCTGCTAGATGCAAATTCAAAGAGCAATCATCAAGTTTGTTGAAACCGAGCACATCACATAAAGTTTTCGGAATAGTGGAAACGCTAGCACCCAAATCACACAAGGCAAAGCACTCATAATCTTTAATCTTAATCTTAATAGTAGGTTTCCACTCATCATAAAGCTTTCTAGGGATAGAAACTTCCAACTCAAGTTTTTCTTCAAACGATTTCATCATAGCACCAACGATATGTTTAGTAAAAGCTTTATTTTGATTATAAGCATGAGGTGGCAACAAGGAAATACAACCTATCAAAGAACAATTATCATAATTAAAGTCCTTGAAATCCAAAAGAGTGGGTTCATCACTACTTAAAGTCTTGACCTCTCCAATCCCACTTTTATCAATTTTTTCATTAAGATCTTTAAACCCCAAATCATTGGGACGCCTTCTAGCTAAAGTTGACTCATATCCAGTCCCATCTTTATCAAGATTTATATTATCAAACAAAGATTCAATAGGAGTCACACCAATCACTTTAAGATCTTCATCATTATTATCACAAGATATAGAAGAACACGCTTTTACAAACCAATCTCACTTAGCACGCATCCTAGCGGTTCTTTCTTTACATTCATTCATAGAAATTCTAATAGCTTTTAGAGATTCATTAATATCATGCTTGGGTGGTATACATCTCATCTTTAAAGAATCAATCTCAAGAGAAATCTTATCAACGTTTCTAGCCAAATCATCAATCTTAAGCAATTTTTCTTCTACCATAGCATTGAAAATCTTTTGAGAATTTATAAAATCTTTAATATTATTCTCAAGATCAGAAGGTATTTTATTATAATTTCCATAGGAATTATTGTAGGAATTACCATAATTATTAGAGGAATTACTAGGAAACGGCCTAGGATTGAAATTACCTCTATACGCGTTATTACCAAAATTGTTCCTACCAACAAAATTCACATCCATAGATTCATTATTATTCTCAATCAAAGTGGACAAAGGCATATCATTAGGATCAATAGGAGCACTCTTACTAGCAATCAATTTCATTAGTTCATCCATCTTTCCACTCAAAGTATTAATTTTTTCAATCGCATGCACTTTTTTACTAGTGGAAGATCTTTCGGTATGCCATTGAGAGTAATTTGCCATAATATTATCTAGGAGTTTAGTAGCTTCTCCTAATGTGATTTCCATAAAAGTACCACCCGCGGCGGAATCCAAAAGATTTCTAGATGCAAAATTCAATCCCACATAAAAAATTTGTATGATCATCCACAAACTTAAACCATGAGTAGGGCAATTTATTATCATCAATTCCATCCTCTCCCAAGATTGTGCAACATGTTCATGATCAAGTTGCTTAAAATTCATTATATCGTTCCTAAGGGAGATGATCTTAGCGGGAGGAAAATACTTGGAAATAAAAGCATATTTACACTTGTTCCATGAATCAATACTATTTTTAGGAAAAGATGAAAACCAAGTTTTAGCACGATCTCGTAGTGAGAACGGAAATAGCTTCAATTTAACAATATCGTTATCCACATCTTTTTTCTTTTGCATATCACATAATTCAACGAAAGTGTTTAGATGGGATGCGGCATCTTCATTAGGACTACCGGAAAATTATTCTTTCATAACGAGATTCAACAAAGCGGCATTAATTTCATAAGATTCCGCACTAGTGGCGAGAGCAATCGGAGTACTAATAAAATCATTATTATTAGTGTTGGAAAGTCACACAACTTGGTATTCTCTTGAGATATCGTGACAAAGCAAGCAATCTAGCACACAAGCAAATAAAAAGCAAACGAAAAGATGAACGAAAGAAGGGCGAATAAAAAGGCAAATATTTTTGTGCTTTTCTGAAATCATTTTAGAAGTGGGGGAGAGAAAACGAGAGGAAAATGGCAAATAATGTAATGCAAGAGATGAGTTTATGATAGGTACTTGGTAGGCTTGATGTAGAACCTCCCCGGCAACGGCGCCAGAAATTCTTCCTGCTACTTCTTGAGCTTGCGTTGGTTTTTCCCTTGAAGAGGAAAGGGTGATGCAGCAAAGTAGAGATAAGTATTTCCCTCGGTTTGAGAACCAAGGTATCAATCCAGTAGGAGGTACAAGCAAGTCTCCAATCTATGCACATGCACAAACAATCAAACACTTGCACCCAACGCGATAAAGGGGTTGTCAATCCCTTCACGGTCACTTGCAAGGATGAGATCTGAAAGAGATAGATATAAAAGATTACTAAAACGTAAAACAAAGTAAAACAAATAAATTGCAGCAAGGTATTTTTGGGTTTTTTGGTTTATAGATCTGAAAATATATGATGAAAAATAGACCCGGGGGCCATAGGTTTCACTAGAGGCTTCTCTCTTGAAGAAAGCAAACGGTGGGTAAACAAATTACTGTTGAGCAACTGATAGAAAAGCGCAAAGTTATGATGATATCCAAGGCAATGATCATGAATATAGGCATCACGTCCGTGACAAGTAGACCAAAACAATTCTGCATCTACTACTATTACTCCACACATCGACCGACTCCTGCCTCCATCTAGAGTATTATGTTCAAAAGAACAGAGTAACGCTTTAAGCAAGATGACATGATGTAGAGGGATAAACTCAAGACCCCATCTTTTTATCCTTGATGGCAACAATGCAATACGTGCCTCGCTACACCTACTATGACACTGGGTGAGGACACCACAAGATTGAACCCAAAACTAAGCACGTCTCCCATTGCAAGAAAAACCAATCTAGTTGGCCAAACCAAATCGATAGTTCAAAGAGAAATACAAAGATATCTTAATCATGCATAAAAGAGTTCAGAGAAGACACAAATAATATTCATAGATAATCTGATCATAAATCCACAATTCATCGGATCTCAACAAATGAACCGCAAAAAGGTATTACATCGAATAGATCTCCAAGAATATCGAGGAGAACATTGTATTGAAGATCAAAGAGAGAGAAGAAGCCATCTAGCTACTAGCTATGGACCCGTAGGTCTGTGGTAAACTACTCACGCATCATCAGTAGGGCAGCAAGGTTGATGTAGAGGCCCTTCGTGATCGAATCCCCCTCCGGCAGATCCCCGAAAAAGGCCCCAAGATGGGATCTCACGGGAATAGAGGCTTGCGGCGGCGGAAAAGTATTTTGGTGGATGCTTCTGATGGTTTGGGAATATTTGGGAATTTATAGTGCAAGAATTAGGGTTAGAGGACTCCCGAGGGGCCCACAAGCCCTCTAGGCGCCCCCCTAGGGCGCGCCTAGGAGGCTTGTGGCCTCCTCGGGAACCTTCTGGCCCCTTCTCCAAGCTCCGTGGATGTCTTCTGGTCCAAGAAAAATCATCGCGAAAATTTTATTCCGTTTGGACTCCGTTTGATATTCCTTTTCTGTAAAACTCAAAAACAAGGAAAAAACATAAACAGGCACTTGGCTCTAGGTTAATAGGTTAGTCCCGAAAATAATATAAAATAGCACATTAATGCATATAAAATATCCAAAACAGATAATATAATAGCATGGAACAATCAAAAATTATAGATACGTTGGAGACATATCATCGTCCAACACAAATTGCCATCAAAATTGTTCGCAAATGTCATTCCTTCGAGCGAATTAAAGTTCGCTAGCTATTAGGACACTTTATAATAGAGACAAAAGTATGGTCAACCTGTCTAATGTGGACTAAAGGCATCTCCAACGGCGACCCGCAAATTTCCTTCCGCATTCATTCGCGGATAGGGTGGACCAGTCTGCAGACACGGATGCAGGAGACCGTCATCCAACGCTGCCCGCATACATCCGGCCTCCCTCATTTTTCTTAATGTCCAAACGTTCAAGTAGCCACATACGTTGAGTTTAGACGTTCAAATAGACGCATACATAGAGTACAGATGTTCAAATAGCCGCATGCAGCACTAGTTCAAATTAAAAAAAGTTCAAATATTACATTCCAACATTGTTATCCCCTTTAACCGCCCACTGTTGCTCAATCAGATCTTCCTTCAGCTACTCGTGAGTTGGTCGATGCCGAATTTGTTGATGCATTTGAATAAACTCATAAAATGTGGTCGAATTCTGTTCTAGGAAGTTCGATAGGATCACCCGTGTTCTCAAATTCTAGAACTGCGGCAGCATCCTCACCCTCATCCTCGATGATCATGTTGTGCATGATCACACAACATGTCATCACCTCCCAGAAGGTCTCTGCATCCCATTGTTTGGCAGGTCCACGAACAACTACAAAACGGGCCTGCGGAACTCCAAATGCCCTCTCGACATGCTTATCTAGCTGCTTCTTGTCTTCGGGCAAAGTGGGACTTTTACTGGCCAACTGGGTTAGAGATAGTGCTGACAAAGGTAGCCCACGGAGAATAGATACCGTCAACCAGATAGTAACCCATGTTGTACTCATGTCTATTGACAATTGGCGTGGCTTGAGACTGCGTTGGTTTTTCTCCAAGGTGGAAGGGATGATGCAGTATAGCTACGGTAGGTATTTCCATCAGTTATGAAACCAAGGTTATCGAACCAGTAGGAGAACCAAGCAACACTATGTAAACGGTACCTGCACACAAAGAACAAATCCTCGCAACCCAACGCGTAAGAGGGGTTGTCAATCCCTCCTCAATAAAAAGATAGATTAAATTGTACGTGTTTGGATAAATAGATCTGAATAAACATGAAATAAAAGATGCAAATAAAAAGTGCAGCAAGGTATTTTTGGGTTTTTGGAATAATAGATCTAAAAACAAAACGATAAAAGATAGATCGGAAAGCAATATGAGAAAAGATAGACCCGGGGGCCGTAGATTTCACTAGTGGCTTCTCTCGAGAAAATAGCATACGGTGGGTAAACAAATTACTGTTGGGCAATTGATAGAAGATGAAATAATTATGACGATATCCAAGGCAATGATCGTGTATAGAGGCACCACGTCCAAGATTAGTAGACTGAAACAATTCTCCATCTACTACTATTACTCCACACATCGACCACTATCCAGCATGCATCTAGTCTATTAAGTTCATGGAGAAACGGAGTAATGCAATAAGAACGATGACATGATGTTGACAAGATCTATTCATGTAGGAATAGACCCCATCTTTTTATCCTTAATAGCAACGATACATGCGTGCCTCGCTACCCCCTTCTGTCACTGGGTGAGGACACCGCAAGATCGAACCCATCACAAAGCACCTCTTCCCATTGCAAGAAAAATCAACCTAGTTGGCCTTACTAAACCAAAGATTCGGAGAAGAAATACGAGGCTATAACAATCATGCATATAAGAGAAAACTCAAATAGTATTCATGGATATAGATATGATCACAATCTCAAACTTCATCGGATCCCAACAAACACACCGCAAAAAGTCATTGCATCAAATAGATCTCCAAGAGACCATTGTGTTGAGAATCAAAAAGAGAGAAGAAGCCATCTAGCTACTGTCTACAGACCCATAGGTCTATGGTGAACTACTCACGCATCATCGAAGGAGCACCAATGAGGATGATGAACCCCTCCGTGATCGTGTTCCCCTCCGGTGGAGTGCCGTGATAGGGCTCTAGATTGGATCTCGTGGTTCTGGAACTTGCGGCGGCTGGAATTGTGTTTCGTCTGCTCCCCTAGGGTTTCTGGAATATTTGGGTATTTATAGAGCTGAGAGGCGGTGGAGGAGACCTCCGTGGGCCCCACGATACATCAGGGCGTGCCAGGGGCCTCTGGCGCGCCCTGGTGTATTGTGGGCCCCACGGGCCTCCCCCCAGGTGTTTCCTTGGCTCCCAAGTTGTCTTCTGGTCCAAAAAAATCTCTAAAAAGTTTTGCTGCATTTGGACTCCGTTTGGTACTAATATTCTGCGAAGTAAAAAACAAGAAAAAAACAGCAACTGGCACTGGGCACTATGTCAATAGGTTAGTCCCCAAAAATGATATAAAGTTGCTATAAAATGATTGTAAAACATCCAAGAATGATAATATAACAGCATGGAACAATCAAAAATTATAGATACGTTGGAGACGTATCAGCATCCCCAAGCGTAATTCTTGCTCGTCCTCGAGTAGGTAAATGATAAAAACAGAATTTTTGATGTGGAATGCTGCCTAACATGTTCATCATATTTTTTTTTGTAGCATGGACATTTGGACTTTTAGATGGTTCAAAGCAATAGTCTATATTTGACATGAAGACTTCAATACTCAAGCATATCAACAAGCAACCATGTCTTTCAAAATATCAACACTAAAGAAAGTTATCCCTAGCCCATCATGCTCAATCATTGATTCATACATGAAACACACTCAAATATTAGCTACATCCAATGCACAAGTATAATCATAGTGCCCCCTAGTTGGTGCTTTATAAGAGAAGGTGGAGACTCAAATAAAAATAAAATTTGCATAAACTAAATAGATAGGCCCTTCGCAGAGAGAAGTAGAGATTTGTAGAGGTGCCAGAGCTCAAAGCTAAAATTAAGAGATAATTTTTTTTTGAGAGGCATGCTTTTCCCGTCAACGAAAACGACCGAGTAGTTCCCAATACTTTCCATGCTAGATACATCATATGCGGTTCCCAAACATAAATAAAAGTTTATTTCTATTTCCACCATTCTTTCACAATCCATGGCTAGCCGTATCCACGGGTGCCTTCCATACTAACACTTTTCAAGGAATTTATTATTTGATAACATAAAGTAAATTCATTTTTCATTTCGGGACTGGGCATCCCTATTACCGTCGTACTCTCGTGCAATGACAAGTGAATAAACACTCATCTTGAGAATAACACATCTAGCATGAAAAAATATTGGCCACCCCCTGCCGCTTCATGAGCGGTACGAGCACACAAAAAGGAAATTCATTTTGAAATTAGAGTTGGCACATACAAATTTACTTGGAACGGCACGGAAATACCGCATATAGGTAGGTATGGTGGACTCATATGGCAAAACTGGGTTTAAGGATTTTGGATGCACAAGTAGTATTTCTACTTAGTACAAGTGAAGGCTAGCAAATAGATTGAGAAGCAACCAACCAAGAAACAAAAATTCTCATAAACGAGCATTAAGCATAACTAACACCGAATAATGCACCACAAGTAGGATGTAATTTCATTGCATAACTATTGACTTTCATGCTTGCATAGAGAATCACAAACCTTAACACCAATATTCTTACTAGAGCATAATTACTCACCAACATGACTCACATATTACTATCATCATATCTCAAAACTATTACTAGGTGGTCTACGGATCTGGATATAAATTTTTTTGTGGAAAGATATAATTTTTATTATTTCTAGTGTTCGTTATACTACCATGATTGAAGATGAATAGATCGAAAGTTTTTCCCACAAAAAATTACTGCTGAAAAGGAATACACAGCCGACCCAGATGAAAAATGCACTTCCTCTGTTTAAAATACTAGTCAATGTGTACGTGCAATGCACGTTAATATAGAAATATATTAAGTGCATGCGGATATTAAGTAGTATATTATTTGCATGTTATTATGTGATTAGCACTATATTTTACATGAAATTAACTGCACGTTAAACGTGTTGAGCGCTCGACATTGAAGCAGTCTAGGTCGTTGGATTGACATGATTTGATGGCCGAGATTAATTGGATCTGCTCCTTTGGGTCTTTTTATATTGGTATAGATAAACGCATTAGTTTTTCCAAAACTTAAACTTGTGCATATTTGATCAAGGTCTTAGGAAAAAGTATTACATTTTTTCTATATTCTATTTATTTTCAAATGTCTATAATAGACTCAGATTTGTACCATTACATACATTCTGAAAAGTACTTTCAGATTCTACTTACATTGTATTATCATGGCATTTGTATACATGTGTTTGATTTTCAAAAGAATTGATACATCTCGTATTCTAGAGCGAAGGAAGCATGTCAGAACACAAAAAATATTTTCTATCTGCAATCAGAAACATGATAAGACCAATGAAATTGTCTAGTCCGCCGAGATGTCCTTGAATATTTGTTAGGGTAACTAGCAAAACGGTTCATGCGTTGCAACGGAAAAAAAATCATAACCTCCAATCGCCATGAGCACATTTTGCTGCATCACCGAGATACACGATCACTCTTAATTTCGTGAAATAATGAACAATTTTTTAAATATGAACATATTTGAACTTGTGAACATTTTCCAAATACGTAAACACTTTTACAAATTTTCAAACATTTTCTAAAATCAAGTACATTTTTTGAATTCATGAACATTTTATACCATTTGCATCCTTTTTTTAAAAAAACTGTGAACATTTTTTTAAACAATTTTGTTGAATCGGCTAACATTTCTAGAATCGACGAACATTTTTTTGGAAATTGGTGGAACAATTTGAAATTCATGAACATTTTGAAATGCATGATCATTTTTTGAATCATGGGAACATTTTTGAATGAATAAACTATTTTGTAAGTCACGAAGAGTTTTTGACTTTTTAGGATATTTTTCCATTCATGAACATTTTTTTTAGTTTTCCAAATTTTCTTCAATTTCATTAACATTTTTAATACATGATTTTGAAAAAAAATATGAACATTTTTTGATTTCCTGAACATTTGTTTTCAACATTTCGAACATTTTTTACAAAATCGCAAACTTTTTTTGAATCCACAAACATTTTTTTATGTATTAAACATTTCTTTTTAAAAAATTCTTTTTTAAATTTCTGGAACTTTTTTGGAGTCCCAAATTATTTAAAATAAAAAGGAAAACAGAAAAGAAAAATAAAAAATAAAAAATGAAATTTAAAAATCAGGCAACCCGAACATGGGCCGGTCCAAAAGGGCGCACTACGTCTTCTCCCAGCGTGCTGAGCGCAGTATAAGAGGTCCGTACTGCATGGGCTGGCCCAGGTGGGGGATTCTTCTGTGTAAAATGATTTTTTTATGACTTATAGGTGACATTGGTGGGTAATATTTTGTAACTTTGGTGCAATTTCCGTGTCGTACCGCCAGAAGCAATAGCCTCTTTATTATTAGGTATAGATATAGATATAGATTAACGGAAATAGTAGCTGGCAAATATCAGATATTTGATGGTCTTCAGCGAACGCCATCCCAACCGTTGCACGGATCTTGGTGCATGGCCGATGCCACGACCTTGGTTCCAATCCCAGACCGTCCTTTTTTTGCTTAGGTACATGGCAATTTTTTCTAGAAAAAATTAACATCGCAGTTTTATAAATTTTTGAAATATGTCCATGACAATTAAAACAATTTTTTCACAAGTCAAGTTGTTTTTGTAGATGGCATTTTTATTATTAAGAGATTTTTTTATCATTATTAAGAGATGACATTTTTAATAAGAGATGGTATTTTTATTATTAAGAGATGCCATTTTTTATTATTAAGAGATGGCATTTTTTTATCATGGCATTTTTTCTTCTTCTTTGTTGACATGGCAACTCAAATTATAGGACCACGACAAGTTTAAATACCTTTTTTTTTGTCTTTTTCTTCTATGTTTTCTTAGTGTGCCATGGAAAATTTATTACGTTCTTTAATCCTCAAATTTGCCATTTGCATGACTTATATACGATGCTATTTTTCATTTTTTGTGTTCTAGTTGTGTGTTATATATGAAATCTAAAGATGTGGTAGTTTATATTATTATTTTTCTACCATTTTTTCTGCGTAATTGGGTCGAAAACGCCTAGTAAAAAGGCCTAACTGGCTGGTTGGGTTCACCCTGAAGGAGGTTCTCCCAGTGAATGTTTCCGTTCACTAGTTCGATCCCTTGTTGACGAACCAACTCGTTCGATGCAAGGCCCCCCCCCCCCCCTCGCGACCTTTCCCCCGGCTATCGGGGTCCTTTAATTAATGAGAAAAGTATGTTTTTGGTCCCTCAAGTTCCCAGAAAGTATAGAATTGGTCCCTCAGAATTTTTTGGTATACATTTGGTCCCTCAAGTTTCAAAACCGGATAAGTTTGGTTCTAAACCAGATTTTGAGGGCGTTGACCGGGTCAAAACCGCCTGATGAACAGTAAATGCGCTTTTTTTCAAAAAAATCTGAAATTTTTTGGGGTTCAATATGCTTACATGTGCAAGGTGTGCCCAAAATTTTGTGCTCTTTCGACACTCGAGGAGCCCGTGGTAAAAAAAATAAAAATATCTGCCTGATGAATAGTAAATTCAAAAATAATCAAAACAAAATCAAAAAATTCTGAAATTTTTTGGGGTATAATATACTTGCATCCGGAAGGTGCAACCAAAATTTCGTGGTGTTTCGACACTCGAGGAGCTCATGGCAAAAAAACAAATTTTGGCTTTTTTTTGTGAGCGAAAAATTGTTTTTTTTTTCACGAGCTCCTCGAGTGTCGAAACACCATGAAATTTTGATAGCGCCTTCCGCATGTAAGCATATTGGACCCCCAAAATTTTCAGAATTTTTTGATTTTGTTTTGATTTTTTTTCGAATTTACTATTCATCTGGCAAATATTTTTGTTTTTTTTTTGCCACGAGCTCCTCGAGTGTCGAAAGAGCACAAAAATTTGGGCGCACCTTGCGCATGTAAGCATATTGAACCCCAAAAAAATTCAGATTTTTTTAAAAAAAATTCGCATTTACTGTTCATCAGACGGTTTTGACCCGGTCAACGCCCTCAAAATCTGGTTTAGAACCAAACTTATCCGGTTTTGAAACTTGAGGGACCAAATGTATACTAAAAAATCTTGAGGGACCAATTCTATACTTTCTGAGAAGTTGAGGGACCAAAAACATACTTTTCTCTTAATTAATCCATGCTTAAGGGAACCGACATATGATGGTTCCAAACTTCGTAACTGTCAGTGAATCTCCCACTTGCTGCAAGCATGCACCTCTTCGGAGACATTCCTTGTACGTGTGTATCAATGAGATCATCAATAAAGATTTACACACTTGATTCATTTTATTACATCTCTCTCCATGTTTCTTGTTTTACCTTCAAACTCGTTCTCAGCACGCTATATTGAGAGCACAAACCATGAAGAAATCAAAGAAGCAACGACGACCCCATGCTTACCAGAGACGACACCAATGGCTAGCCTGTGATGCACAACCGTGGTTGCAACACTATCCGACATGGAAGACACGGTGTCCCTTGGCCTCGACGGTTTATATTAATTTAGTGTTGCTTCTCTATCTTCTACGAGCAATGGTGAGCGATTCACTGAACAAGGGGAAGAAGAAATTCATCGGAGAAGAAGAAGAACAGTAAGCATCATGCGATGTTGATTCAAGAACTGGATTCGCGAAAGCATACAAAGATGATGAGGTCATTCTTCATTTTCCCTTTCAGTTCACGCACATCAACAATCCAATGATGCAAAAGGAAGAAGGGAAGCTAATTTTAAGGCTCACACACCTTAAAAACTATGCTGAACCACTCAAACTCTTTGAACACATCAAGCCGAGTTAACTGACTCTTCCCAACCAATGACTATACTTATGTTATTCCATGGTTCTAAAAGACACACCTACAGGATGTCTCAAGTGTGCCTTTATCCACACAAAATCATTGGCTCGTTATACTAAGCATTGATTTCAATCAAATTCGAATGGACAACATTGCAGTGATCTCCTTGTGTGCCTTCAATATGGCCCTAGGACTGACGGTTAGCACTTTGTCCTATATGTCTAGACTCAAAATGGTTGGGTAGAATCCTTTATGCAAAGAATTAAGCTCATTGCATGATCTTTACTTCATAATTGCAACTTATGAACTTCACGTTGTAGTCATATAGTTTTACATGCTCATGACCAAACTGCATAATATTATTCCCCTCTACCTTTGATCCGTGGAAATCTACTAGGTATTTCACATATCCAGTAATTTGGTTATATACCGATATCATCAACCCGTCATACATCATTTGCCCCTTAGCATATATTTGGGATATATGTGAGGATTAATTGTATTTCCGTCAATATCTCAAACCCCTCGCATGGGGAGTTGTTCAAGGCGAGTATGTTGATTCAATGAGGAGCATTTACAGGCATTAAGGGGATTTCACGTAATGTCAGAAATTTAGTCGAATGTCCAACACATTTTTGCTTCAAAACAACATACTCAAAGATCTGAACCACACGTTTAGAAGAGTTGCAGCACATTGCAAATAATATGTCAAATGTTAGAAATATACCCTAGTCCCTAGAGGCAATAGTAAAGTATTATTTATTTCCACTTTTCTAATTAATGTTTATATTTCTATGCTATAACTCAAATGATCCTTGTATGAGATTCAAAGAAGAAGCCATTTGCACGTGTGGAAACATGAAAACCAAGAAGCTCACTGGTCTCGCCTCTAAGACTTGCCCATTGAAGACAGTAAAATTGCACTAAGCTCGGCTCTTTCACGCCCCCAACAATTTCGGCCATCGAATTTCACATTTCAATATTTTCTGCCCATCAGATATTCTTTTTAACGCCAATTTACCGCGACCTAGGCCTCATGTCCTAAAGGGCCGCAATTCTCGTGACTTTTTTGAAGATTTATGGTTGATTGGGCTTCATTGGGCTTTTATGCAAACCCATAACCGAGCAAGGTACACAGTGATCCATCACTGGGCTCGTAACTGGAGACAAGCAAGCTCTTTGAGAAACATTTTATCACAACAATGTATGCAGTTCATATCTCGCTCATGCCAATCTGCGCGGCCAGGCACACGTTGCTCTTCTAGTATAAGCAAGAAAAAAAATAGGGCGCTATACAAAGTAGCGTCGCCTTTTAAATTGTGCTATTAGTGAGACATTATACACTCATTAATTTAGCGAGACAATTCTCTATACGCTATAGCGTGCTATTTTTTCAGCGAGTACAAGTCATACTAGAACAATGCCTGTGCGTTGCAATAGGATATAAATATTCTATAGTATGTCAGTTTATAATTTACCCGCTCATATCAAAACGATTATGTAAATAAATGTTTATCATATCTGGATCGTTATTTACCTTATACTTTGATGAGAAGTTTGTTTAGTAAATTAAAATAAAATTGGTTTAGAAGGTAAGTAAATTAAGAAGATTGATTATTTGCACAAAGTGGTGGTGGGAAGAAAGGTGAAACACGAGCCTTACGTTCTTTTTAAGTAAGTAAGGATATAGAGATAGAGATGTTTGTTAGATTTGTATTTGAAAGAAAATTCTAATAATACTATTACGGAAATGATAACTGCCGAACGTCAGAATTCTCACGTCCGGCGCCGAACGCTCGTTTCACTGTTGGATTTGAGCACACATCTTAAAGCAGAGGTCCACGGCCACATCAGCTAGTGAAATCGTTCGGTAAAAGTGATCTCCATCCCGAACGATGCTTTTTCTCCCCTGCCACACGCTCTCTTCCTCTCGAGTGTTTGACAAAAAACCCTACCCACACAACTACCACTTTTTAAAAAGTGATCAAAAATTATCAAAATTTTGTAACTTTGTGACTAAAAACTACCACTTTCAGAAAATGATCAGTTTAGAACGATTTAAACACGTTTATGACATGCGGGACCCATCTGTCAGGGCTGACGTGGCGAAAAAGTCAACTCCGCTTATTTTGACCGTTTAGTTGACCGTTCTTGTAGGTGGGGCCCGCATGTCAGTCTAACAAATATACTTATTTTTTTTTCTAAATCCCCAATCTTAGTTTTAAAAAAAATCAACTGCTGCCCCGTACCTCTGTTCCCGACCCCGCACCATCGCTCGATCCAGCTAGCGAGGCAACCGCTGGCCGCCGGAGCCGCGGGATCCGGCGAGCACCCGCTCGTCCATGCTCCGGCGAGGCAGCCGCCGGCGCCTTGAAATCCGGCGAGCACCCGCCCCTCCACCCCCTGGCGAGGAAGCCGTCGTCGCCGCGGGATCCGGCAAGTAGGTGTTGCCGCCGATACCGCCACCGCGGCCGCCCGAGATCCTGACCGACGCTCCCTTCTCGATTGAGCCGAGCGCGTGGCTCTGGATGTTGCGGCCGTCCCCAGCCTACTCCTCGAGCAGGCCTCCGGCTAGGGCGCTGGCGGGGGGAGGGCCAAGGTCATCCTCGGCGTCGGCCCAGACGGCGTCATCAGCCTCGACGGGCGCGCCCAGATGGCGAAGTCGGAGCTGAAGACCTCCCTGCGGCCCTCGTCAGTGACCTGGACCCGTACGTGTTCTCGAAGAGGCACCGGTGAAGCCGGCGACGTTGGGGAACCGCAGCGCCCACATGGAGCCAGTCGCGGCGAAGTCTGCCCGGCGCTACCCCAGGAGCGCCTTGAGCTGCAGCTCCTGTCCCACGCGTCAGAGCACGACCGCGAGCGCCGGCAATGGAGGGCGGCGGAGGTGGCTCGCAGGTACACACGAAGTGTTCGAGGAAATGCCAGAGAGAGGAGGAAGAAGAAGGAGGTTGATGCTGACGTGCAGGCCCCACCTGTAAGAACGGTCAACTAAGCGGTCAAAATAAACGGAGTTGACTTTTCCGCCACGTCAGCCCTGACAGGTGGATCCCGCATGTCATAAACGTGTTTAAATCGTCTAAACTGGTCATTTTCTGAAAGCGGTAGTTTTTAGTTACAAAATTAAAAAAATTTGATAGTTTTCGATCACTTTTTAAAAAGTGGTAGTTGTGTGGAACAAAAACCCCTGAAGTGATAGTTTTTTGTCAAACACTTCTTCCTCTCCTTATCCTTTCATCCCCCACACACACACACACTGACCCAGCCCACAGAGGGTGAGCGGAGCCGCGGAGGCCGACCGCCGCAGCTGGCCGCGATACTCGCCGGCGCCGAGCACCAGGCCGGCGTGCTCCGGGCCCGAGCCGAGCGTCTCCATCTGCCGTCGTGGGCGGAGGCAGAGGGGCGAGGGACGCGGCGGTCGCCGAGGCCACCTCCATCTGCGCGCTAATCGCCGTCGCTGAGCTGACCGTCCCCGACGCCATCGGAGTCCGCCGTCGCGTCAAGCTGCGTCTCCTCCGCCGCGCACCCTTCGCACCCGTCGTGACGGGGCGGCTGGACGCGACGGCGCCGTCCAGCGCCTCGGCGCCCACCTCCTCATGAGCGACGGAACCCTCCTCGTCGTCTCCTTCGGCTTATCGGACGCCGGGGAACTTGTCTGTTGCACGGCCGCCCGGAGGCGGCGGCGCAATCCTGCACCGCGACACCCTCCACCGTCATGTCTCTCCTAGCACGGTGACCAGGCGCTGCCCATGGGCGACGGGACCCTCCTCCTCGTCTTCTACGGGCGCTGCGGTTGCCGGGAAGTCCAGGCCGGAGGCCATCATGCGCTATTTTTTGCTATCGCCGCTATGTGTCGCTACTGTCAGGTAGTGAGACGCCTGCAGGTATTCAGGTCAGGTGTCTTCCTGTTCCCCCTCTTCTCTTCATTTTTTTCTGTGAAAGGGGCTATGTTAGGTGCAAATGATGGCAATTTTTAGTTGATGCTCATGTTCATTATAGTCTATTTTTAGGTGCAGATGATGACAGAGCTATTTAGGTGCAGAAGATGGCAAATTTGAGTAGAAATTGACATTTTTTGTGCAGAACATAGCAAATTGTCGAACAACTTTTAGTAGATTTTCCATTCCTACTATTTAGTGTACTTAGATTCTTGACTCACTTGAATTGATGTTGAGTAGAACATCGCAATTTTGTTAAAAATATCATAGGTGGCAAATTGAGTACAATGTGACATTTGTTTTCATTCTCTACAATGGATCATGGCAATTCACACACCATGGCAAATCTTTTACTCTTTTTTTGCCATGGCAAATTTGACACTATTATTGCCATGGCAATTTCACTTTTAATGACATGGCAAATTTTAATTTTTTTTGCCATGGTCCATGTGATATATTTGCCATGTCAATATAGTTAAGTTTGCCATGGCAAGTTCCACGTGTTTTTTGCCATGGCAAATTAAGATGTGTTATTAAAGGGTGTTTTGCCGTTAAAAACAATCAATTTTTTTGAAAGTTTCTAAAACATGGCAATCTTGCCATCCTTAAAATAGTTTGCCACCATTTTCTTCAAATGTATGCTAGATTTTATTTATCTAAATGGCAAACTTATTATATGGACCATGGCAAGTTTAATATAGGCTGATGCATGAAATGAATCTGTAGATGCACTTGTGCTAGTTGCCATGGGAACATGGCAAATTTGTAGATAATGTTGAAGATGGAAAATTTGAGTAGAATATGACATTTTTTGTGCACAACATGGCAAATTATCAAACACCTTTTAGTAGATTTCCCTTTCCTACTATTTAGTGTACTTAGATTCTTGACTCACTTGAGTTGATGTTGAGTAGAACATGACAATTTTCTTAAAAAATTCATAGGTGGCAAACTGAGTACAACGTGACATTTGTTTTCATTCTCTACCATGGCAAATTTATTTTGATGAATCATGGCAATTCACACATCATGGCAATTTTTTTACTCTTTTTTTGCCATGGCAAATTTCACTCTATTATTTGCCATGGCACAGGGGTGTGCCGGTCCAGATGCGTCCGAAAAATTTAGTAATTGGCCATGGCAAATTATTTTTTGGTAGATCATAACAAATTTAGTAATTGTTAAGAACATCCACAGCTTTTGTCATGCTCATTTTCCATAACATGGCAATTTTAACTATGTAGCACGGTAAATATACTTGTATAGCCATGGAAATTTTTTAATTTATTTCCTTGGCAAAAGTACTCCATTTTTGGCAATTTTTTACTCCATTTTTTTGCCATGGCAAATTTAATTCCATTTATGCCATGGAAAAATTCTTTAATTAACATGTTCACAAACATGCAAACTTGCCATGGCAAAGTTGTAGGTGTTCAAAAACATGGCAAACTTTGCCATGACAACTTAAGATGTTAAAATACATGCCATGATCTTGTAGATGTTCAAAAATTTGGGAAACTTGCCATGGCATTTGAAAATGTTCAAAAACATGGCAAACTCGCCATGGCAAACTTTAATATGTGCAAAAACATGGTAAGTTTTTTTAATTAATTTTGTTCAAAAACATGACAAACTTCTTTAACTAACTTGTTGAAAAACATGCAAACTTGCCATGGCAACTAAAGATGTTCAAAAACATGGCAACATTATAGATGTTTAAAAACATGGCAAATTTCCATGGCAATTTAAGATGTCAAAAACATTTGCAAACTTGCCATGGCAAAGTTAATATGTGCAGAAACATGGCAAACTTTTTTTTGTAATTAAGTTTGTACAAAAACATGGCAAACTTCTTTCACTAAGATGTTCAAAAAATATGGCGAACTTGCCATGGCAACAAAAGGATGTTCAAAAACATGGCAACCTAAGATGTACAAAAACTTGGCAAACTTGCCACGGCAACTTCTTCCTTTTTTGTGAACTTCGTAGTGTTGGCAACTTTTCGTATTGTAAAGATGCAGATTTGCTATGACTTCTTCCATTTTACGCCATTTATGAAAAACATAAACTTGAACACGGCAATTTCTTTCATAGAATGGCAAAAGACCATGGCAATTAGTCTAGTAGTTCATTAGTTACAGAAAAACTGTTGCTAAAAAAAAGCTACAGAAAAACTGGGCTTTTTTACTAGTCATAACTTAACATGGGCCTTTTTTTTCTTTTTCACAGAAAAAAGGCCTGTAGGGCCCGGTGGATGGGGCGTTCGTGCTGGTTCGTTCTCCTCCCGAACAAAATCGTTCGGTCGATGCCCCTGCACTCCCGAACGATTCGTTCGGGCTGGGGTGTCTGCAGGCCGAACAGACGCCCCTTATCGGGGTCCTACTATTATTGTTATACATAAATTATCCCAAATGATAACGTCCACACGTGTGGCATGAAGCAATATGGATCAAACGCCTCTATTACCATTCATTTTGCCATGTCAAAGCATATAACATCAGCGGGATTCTTTTTGGTTTTCGGCTTAAAAATGTTTTATCTTCTAATTAAAAAGTTCAATTAAAAATCCGTTTTCACCATTAAATCTGTCTCGACGTGATCTTCATAATTAGATCCCCCTGTTGATATGTTTAGATGAAATATATTTTTTTGCTAAAAGTTGCCATGATGTTTACACTGTAGTTGTTATAGTGTTTACACTAAAGTTGCCATGTGGTAATTTTAGTTTATAGATCATGATAATTTTGGTATTTTGACCATGGCAATTCTTGTACTTTGATCATGAAAATTATATTTTATATGAACAGGTCAATTTTAAGTGCATGTATCATGACAATTTTAGTTTAGGGTTGATGGCAAGTCTAGTTTTTTAATTCCCTGTTTTATAATATGTCAAAATTTACTTTAAAGATAGAAAAAAATAGCTGAAACATATCATGACAACTTTAGTGTAAACACCATGGCAATTCATGTGCAATAAACATGACAATTTTTAACCAATAAAAAAAGTCGTCGAAATATATTGATACGAGATCTAGTTTTGAAGATCTCGTCGCGATGGATTTAATGCGATGGATTTAATGATGAAAACGGATTTTCAATCGGATTTTTCATTTAAGAGATAAAACATTTTAAAAACTGGAATTTCAAAAAGATTCCCACATGCATACATGCAGTGACGTGGCGTAATCTGTGTGTTATAGGGCGTGTAGACGGGTGTTGCTCTCATCATACGTGTGGGCGTTATCAATGTCCTAAATTATTATATTTTGCTAGTTAAATCTATGATCAAATTTTGATCCAAAATGCGAGGGGATCGATGAACCAGAACGGAAGGAGTATGAAATAGTGGAGGAAGGAGTATGAAATAGTGGAGCACTGCTATTTTTTATTTCGATTTCATCATCGAATCAAAAGGAGGAGAAAGGAGCACTCACATCCGACCGTTCTCCCCGAGGCTCGCCCACGCCCCTGGACGGTGGGACCCACGTGCAATCCCGAGCAGAGGAACGCGCCGCCCGGCGGCCGGCGGCCGGCGTGTAAGACCCTAAACCCTCGCTTCGCCCGGCCCATGCCCCGCGCCCCGAAACCCTAGCCCCCACTCCGCCTCGTCATGCCACCGCGGCCGTCCCTCCAGTCGCTGCTCCTCATGGCGGCCTCCACCTCCACGGGCGCCGGGGGCTCGGACCTCCTCGTCGGCGCGCGCCGCCACTTTCCCGCCGCCTTCGCCGCCCTGGGGGGCCAGCGCATCCGCCTGCTCCACTCCTTCTCCTCCCGGATCCGCCTCCCCAGGCGGCCCGAGCTCGCCTGCTGCTTCGGGACGGCCGCCGCCCCCGCCGCCCCGCGCTCCAGGAATGGTAATGCGACAGGTACCATTCTGAGAGACTCCTTGGTTCTCCTCTGCGGTGCAGGAGTTTCTTTTTCATTCGGTATTGACGCCGCGTGCAACAGGGAGACTCTGATATGTTGCCATTCTGGGATGACAGTTCTTTCGACGGAGTACAGAAGGGCTTGTGAAGAACGGATAGGGCAGGTGGTTGAGAAGATGAAGAAGGAAGGAATAGATATGAGCCAAGGGAGGATTGGCGCTTTTCAACGGATGACTTGCCCAAAGGTATGCCTTTTCAGATACCAAGAATTGTTGTTTCCATTTGCTTTTCTATTCATGATGTATTTAGCTGGATAAGAAAGTAAGCTAAAAGTTTTTTTTTTTTCTGGAATGAGTACATCAAGACTTAACAGCCATAATTTGTATTGATCAGTTTAATTAGCTCATTTCTGTTTCACATGTCGTGCGCATTGGAAGTACTATGTATTAACAAGCCTTTCGCAAAAGGAGCGTTCTTGAAGAATGAAGCAGATGTAAATTATGATCCATTTGATGACCAGCTTAGGGCATTATTAACCGATCCCTAAAAAATAGAGGAGTAAACTCGGAGTAAACCTTAGTGGAGTATATTTACTCCACTAAGTTTTAGCCGGACCTAGCCGATCCCCTATATATAACAGAGTAAAACTTATTTTTTGTTTATGCATTTCGTCGAACACTTGTCAAGCACAATCGCCATCACAAACATTCTCCATAAAGCAATAGAAAGTGAATTCTCTCTAGAAATTGACCAAGAAAATCTGAAGCTCACCAGTTCTCGGATTCCTCGACGACGGCTGACATGCCATGGGAGTGACCGACATGCGCGTGATGAGCCGGGGTGGCCTCGACGTCGTCGGCCCTGACGACGGCCGCGACCTTCTTGGCGTGCGTGGTATGCGGGAAGTACCCCGTGGCGATGGTGTCGAAGACGAGCGTGGCGATGGCCGCGAGCATGGCGACGAGGCCGACGAACGGAACTTCTGCCACAGTCCTTCCAACCCCCGCCGCGAAGGCCTTGACAGCGAAGAACAGGTCCACGTCCGGGCTCAGCGCCCGTAACCTCCACCCCAGCGACGGGATGGCGCGGCCCGCCGCGCTGGCCACGAGGATGCAGAAGACGGCGACAGACTGCCGGTCGCGGCCCTGGTGAGGTCGGGCGCGAGCTCCTCGCCTTGGATGGGACGCGACAACGGGCGGCAGCGGGCAGGGGGTGCCGGGGAGGAGGTGGGCGTGAGCGAGGGAGTGCTAGAAATTTTACTCCAGCGCCAGTCGGCCGAGTATATTTAGGGAAATGGTTGGGGCCGCAGGACAAATTTTACTCCACTATGGCGGATTGGGGATCGGTTAGGTGCGCGTTAGAGGAGTAAAACCGAATTTTTACTCCTCTAACGCCGGATAGGGGATCGGTTAGAAATGCCCTTACAAACATACCCATCTGTATATAATATAGAAGATAGATATATGCTATTTTGGTGACCCATTGTACTTTATATTTTGATCTATTAAACAGCAAATGATTAAGTATGATTTCCCTTCTGTTAACTAGTGCAAAGGGGGTCCAACTAAGGACCGAAGCCTCAGCGTCTTCATCCGGGAAAATGGGTGAGTTTTTATGTACAGCACAGTTTGAGCTTGTTAGTCGGAGTTGTTTCTTAAGGTATATGTGCTGTAGGCTATTTGTCATCTGATCTCTGTTCTATGCTGTTTCTTCAGTACGCATGGAAACTGGACTTGTTTTAGAGCGAATTGTGGATGGAAAGGCTATACCCAGGTGAGCTTAGCAACAACATAAAGAAAACTGAAAGTAATATAAACATCTTGATACCACTATTGTTCTGTCTTGTGTCTGCAGCCTGATGGAGTTTTGAAGGCGTACCAAGCAAATAAGGACACAGGAAATCAAAATGGAAGTGACCAGGAAGTCAAAGCAAATCAGCCAGTCAAGGTTGTCAGAAAACTTCGTGAAGAGGACCTGCATCTCGAGCCTCTTTGTGATGAGGTAATGGAAGTATTATCAAGTAGACTTTTTTTATTGTTATATTCTTCAAATGATACTGAAACCATCTTGATAGTTCTCTTTTGCATTCTTTGATGTATGCTGGCAAAAACTTCTGCACATGGGTATTCTGTAAGATGGTTATCTCTTGCAGCTCATGACATACTTCTCGGAAAGAATGATATCGGCAAAAACACTTCGAAGGAACAATGTATCACAACGTAAAAGGAATGACAAGGTATAACTGTATCGTTGATGCATTTTTACTATGCAGAAACATGCATTGTGATACGTACATGTGGCATTTCGTTTGCAGATTGTAATTGCTTTCACCTATAGACGTGATGAAGTCCTTGTTGGCTGCAAATACAGGGAAGTCTCTAAGAGATTTTCACAGGTTTGTTGTGCTCTTCCTTTTCAGGATGCATGCTTAATTTATATTTTTATGAATATTATTCATACTCATTTTTTCTTCTTACCTACCAGGAGGTGAACACCGAGAAAATTTTGTATGGTCTGGACGATATAAAGCAAGCACGCGATGTTATCATTGTATGTTCTACATTAGCCATGCGACATTTTTCTGTTCTTTTTCTGCCTATCAATTTGAGTTTGAGTTCACAAATTATTTATTAGCTTGTTGTCCTTTCTGACATTGCAGGTTGAGGGTGAAATTGATAAACTTTCCATGGAGGAGGCTGGCTATCGTAATTGTGTGAGTGTGCCACATGGTGCACCAGCTAAAGTATCAAAGAAACTCCCGGACAAAGATCATGTTAGAACTATTTTTTGACACTGCTGCTAGTTTTTGTCACTAGAGTTTATGTTTGCCACTGTTATTTTTTAGTATAGCTCCTTTGATGTGAGCTGATCTGTACTGGAAACCTTAACTGTGAGCTAACATCTTCTTACATTCCCTGTAAAGCTAGGATAAGAAGTATTCATATCTGTGGAACTGCAAAGAGTATCTTGACCCGGTGCGCATTTTCCTCGTTTCAGAAGTTATTTGCAAACTCTATTGCTAAGATAGAAGTTTTGGTGTACTGAATATGTTTCGCTATATGGTATTAGGCATCTAGGATAATACTGGCAACGGATGCTGATCCTCCAGGGCAGGCTCTTGCTGAGGAACTTGCTCGACGTCTTGGTAAAGAAAGGTTTGTGTGCCATTGTGTTGCAATCACAAGCCTCCGCAATTACTTTAATAGTTTAGTTACCTATGACTGTGCAGGTACTCATTTAACTCGTTTGCTACATTTAATTTGATGTAATCAGGTGTTGGAGGGTCAAATGGCCAAAGACGAATGAGACAGAATTTTACAAAGATGCTAACGAGGTTTGTTATGGCATGCATAGGCAACTTCGACTAATAAATAATATTGCTACCATTCTTCTGTTTGTATTGCATGCCGAAAGATTTTCTGATGTTACAAGCACGATCAGGGCCTAAGACTAAGAGGAATATAAATGTCCTGCACCTAACGTGACTCTCAAGATAAACTTATGCTAACTTGTATCAAGAGTCTAACATCCTCATCCGAGATTGTAGTATTAAAGTATCAATATGGTTTCTGAAAGTAATCTAGTTGTGTTCTTCTTAATTAAAGCCCGTAAGGTTTTGTGTGTGCAATGAATCTACATTCTGAAGAACCATCTGAAATGTATAGCATTTGAGTTCAGTTCCTATTGTCTTTAGCTCTGTTTTTATGAAACTAGGCAACTTTGTCTTGGAACTGTAATTGATCCTTATAACTCCTTTTTCGACTACAGGTACTTGTGTCCTTAGGACCACAAGCATTGAAAGACGTTATACAAGGTGCAGAACTGTTTAGGATTTAGACTCTTGATAGTTATTATCTAAGAATTCGCAGGGATGAGCTTGGAATTCCTACTGGTTGGAAATGTATGGATGGGCTCTACAAGGTATCTTCGTGAAATGGTATCTAGTGGCGTACAGCCTAATTATGTCACTGTTGTCACCTATCTTGCCCTCTGCGCCTGTGTTGTAAATCTGCAACATGGGTGGGGGCTTCACACCCACATTGTTAAGCATGGGTTTAAAGGGTATCGCTTGTTGTGGAACTCTCTTATTAACATGTACTCTGAGTCAGGCAAGCTCTCTGTAGCGCAAAATGTCTGATACCATGGAGGACCATGATATGATATCCTACACTTTCAGTGATATGCAGCTGCAGGTTGCTGGGATGAGCTAGCAATAGTCAGGAAGCTGATGCGAGACTTATGTGTCACGAAAGCACCTGGGTTGGCATGGGCTGATCTGGTTTACCCCTTTTTTGGTTGGAGATAGGTCAAACCCTCTAGCACCGGAGATCTATGAAGTTTTAGATGAACTGTCGGAGCAAATGAAGAATAAATAGCTGCAGTGATCCAGAAATAGTAGAAGGACTCGTAGAGTAAACCAGGCAATGATAGGTCCTGATTTCATGTAAAATAGAATTAATTAATTAACTCTAGTGATATTTCACAGTGAAGCATGTAGGTGATAACTTAAAGAAACACTGAAGCCACAGATATATTTATAGATAATCTCCAGGAGGAAGGTACTACAAGAGGACTCTCAGTGTCTGCTGAACAAGACTCTGCGTTGGTCAATACAAAGCACTGCCACTATGAGTTGGGGGAGGCATTCTGAGACACAAATCTAAAACAGCCAAATCGGCAAGAATCATCCTCAACTTAGCCTCACCCGTTTCATCCATTGAGCTTTTCAGTATTTGGAATCATTTACTTCTTTTTTTGGAAATCTTTTTACTGTAAGATAGAAGTCCAATGGGTCACCCCCGCAATTGACCGATCAGTACATGAACCATAAGCAAAAAAATACAGTGGTGTAACTCTATATTGCACCGATAAAGGTTTTCTCAAACTATACCATCGGAGCTCTCTGCCCCGCTAGAGTGTTTGTACAATTATCGTATGGAAGATTCTAAAACAAAGAAGAAGTGTTTGTGCTTTGATGTTTGTACATATTGAGACTAAAAAGCACACGTGTGCTTTATGGATGAAACGGGTGCACGCATTCTTGGTTGTCCGATGAGACAAAAGATAAGCAGGCTACAAGCTTAGAGCCGGCTATAGCACGAGCCCCAACAGCCTTTATGAGAGAAAAAAAAGTGAGCTATATATTAATGGTTATTTCACATACTAGTATGACAACTGTTGTATGGATGAGCTATTAGGTTGGCTATAAATGACATGGCAACTCCTTTTAACCGGCTCTTTGACTATACTATTAACCATGCTCTAATAGCTATTGCTACAGTACCTACACTGCTACGGTTGCCGAAGGATTCCAGCCACGCACCCCAAGCCATAGCCCCTCTTGTCTAAGGCCTGGCTACACCACTGATTGCACTGTTAATGGAGAGAGAGGGCATGAGGTGTCAGCGTCCGATATTTCCCCTCTCTCCAAACTTCCTTCTCGCCCAATCTTATCTCACACGTGTCACTTCTCTCGCTTCCTTGCACATGGCATGATTCTTCTCAACGGCAATTTCCCATGCTGCTCACCATTAGTCATCTCGACATCCACCTTGCTAGCAACAGTGGTGGCCATGGCACCCTGACGTGGGTGGGGATGGATCAAGTCGTAATGGTACAAACGCATACGCTCATTACATGCATGCACACTCACCCCTATGAACACACGCGCACGCACAACTTACCCTTATGTTGTAAAGTTGATATCTGAAGGAGATACTAGGGAAGCAAAGAGGGGAAAGGCATTTTATTTCTGAACTATATAGCCTGTTTGTGCATCGCCAAACCTACACTCTTATTGGTGGAGATTTCAACTTGTTTAGATACTCCACTGAGAAAAGTAATGGTAATAACAACCCAAAACTGAGTGACAAGTTTAATGCTTGGATTGATTTTTGGAGCAGAGATTAAATGGGCAATAAGCTCTTTACCTGGGCTATTAATCAATATGAGATTATCATGTCTATCATAGATAGGGTTTTCTGGCCCACTGAGTTAGATACATAATTCCCTCTAGCTATGGTTCAATCTTTACCTAGGTTGGGGAGTAACCACACACCTATTTTGTAAGGATTCAAGTGTTGGTCAACTTTCTAAAAAAACTATCTTTAAATTTGAGTACTGGTGGCTGGTCGGAGCTGATTATAAAGATGTTGAAAAAGTTGGAATCAACCCACTATGGGCATAACCCCTATAGAAGTATCACTTGTTAAAATCAGGAATCTTAGGAGGACCATGAAAGGGTGGAATAGCAGTATACAAGTTGAGCTCAGAAACCTCAAAAAAAAGATGATGCTAGAATATTATATCCTAGGCATCAAAACAGAAACTATGGAGCTCTCTGAACCTGAACAAAGTAGATCAAAGTTTATCCATGATTGGACGAATGAAATTTGGATGAATGAAGAGACAAATCTAAGCAGACATCTAGGGATACAGATTTTAAAGAATGTGGTACAAACACTCTTATTTTCATGTTGTAGCTAATTAGAGAAGGAGGAAAACTATATTGCATACCCTGCATGGCGCCGATGGTCCTGTTAATAACCAAACTGGCATGCAGAAAATTGCAATGGACTACTACAAAAACCTCTGTAAAGAAGATGACACGGGAAGTTTTCATCTAAGGGTGATTTCTTCTCTCCTGAAAATCTAGTTTCCTTCCTCTAAAAAAGATCTGCTTGAAGCCCCTTTCACTGAGGAAGAAGTTAGAAAAGCTACTTCCAACTCCTACGTTTTCTTTGCTTTTACCAACAGTTTTAGTATTTGATCAAAACAATTCTTATGAACATATTTTGGGATTTCTTTTATCATGGACTAGACATTTATAGGCATAGCTTTGTTATGCTTACGCTTATTCCAAATGGAATTGATGGAACCACTATAAAGAATTCAGGCCTAACAACCTTTTTAATTGTGCGTTTAAAATCTTCACGAAAGTGCTTACTCATAGACTAGCTCTCTTGGTGGACGGAATGAGTACTGCCAACCAATCAACTTTCATCAAGGGTAGTTATATTTTAGAGAGTGTTTTCACTGCCCATGAGGTGCTACATCCTGTAGCAAAATCATAGCCCCTGGCATGGTCCTTGAATTGGACGATGAGAAGGCCTTTGATAAATTCAACATATATTATTTATTAGAAATCCTTGGAAAAAAATATGTTGCGGGGGTAGATGGTTGGGTTGGATTTCCTAAACCGCCCAAGGGAGCTCTGTGGGGTGTCTGGACAGCAGCCACGTGGGACTCCGACACCCGCGGCCCACCCAAAACACTTCCTGACCCCGCGCCTCTATCCTCCCCATTTTCTCTTCTTCCTTCTTTCTCTCATGCCTCCGCCGCCGCTCCACCACCCCGGCCACCACGCCACACCCCTGCCAGAACTCTACGTCTCCGTCACCTCCAGCGTTCCAGTCGGGCTCCACCCCGCTTCTCCTCCGTCATCATTCAACCCCTCTCCTCGACCGTCCCACCAGGTACCATCCGCCACCGCTATACTCACCATGGCCGACAACTGTTCGATGAATTACTGGAGCTAAAAAAGTTGTCCCTTCTTATTTCAAGTAAAGGATTCCGGTTTGGAGTACATATGCGAGCACTATGTTGAGTCGTCTGACGGCTCGTTTGACGAGGAGGACTACACAGATGATACGGCGATGATGCAGGCGGTTCTTGAAGACACGGAGCGTGTGGAGGAGCATGTTCTCAGTTTCAAGGGATCGATCAGGGGTCATCGAGTGCTCAACTGCAACAGGGCGCGCGGCCATTTGACACTGATGGACGACTACTTTGCCCCCGATGCACTCTTCGCTGACCATTTTCACCGGCGTTTTCGGATGCTCAAGACAATCTTCGATCGTTTGTACCATGGTGTCGGTTCTCCAGTTACCAGAAGTGCACGGACGCACTCTGGATGCTTGCATATGGCACGGCCGCTGATTTGTGGGATGAGTACCTACGAATGTCTGAGAGCACATGCGGAGATGCCATGGTCAGGTTTGCAACTGTCGTGGTCGAGGTGTTTGGACCTCAGTACCTGAGAGAACCAACTGTGGCGGACACCGAGAGGCTCTTGGCAAATCTCTTGACTGCATGCATTGGAAATGAAAGAACTGTCTAAAGGCTTTACAAGGGCAATATCAGGGTCATGTTAAGAAGCCCGCCATCATTTTTGAAGCTGTTACATCACATGATCTTTGGATTTGACACGCTTTCTTTGGCATGTCTGGGTCTCACAATGACATCAATGTGGTGCAGCGATCACCACTGTTTGCGAGGCTGACTGAAGGAAAAGCTCCTCAATGTCACTATATTGTCAATGGACATGAGTACAACATGAACTACTATCTTGTTGACGGTATATATCTTCCGTGGTTACCTTTGTCAACACCATCTCTAACCCAGTTAGCCAGAAAAGGCCTCACTTTACCCAAAGACAAGAAGCAGGTAGAAAGGATGTCGAGAGAGCATTTGGAGTTCTGGAGGCCTGTTTGGTAGTTGTTCGTGGACCTGCTAAACAATGAGATCCGGAGATCTTTGAAAACACAAGTGCTCCCTGGGTGATTTTGGTAATTAATGTCAACATATCTCTTGTTGGACTAACATTTTTATCTAGTGTATTTCAGACAAGTTCAACAATGGCGTGGAAAGGACAAGAGGATGTGGAACCCCCTCAAAATGCTAAGGACACATATTGGCAAAAGCTCAAGACTCTTCATTTCATTTTTAGTGATCCAAGATCACATTGAGTCCATAGGAAAGCCAATACTATTAAAAGGGGATGAGGTGTTGCTTAATGGCTTACTTGCTCAAAATGCTTAGTGATATTGCTCCAAAGCCCTCAACCACTTTCTCATTCCAAATATGTTCAAAACCTAAAGTCAAACTCGGCCCCACCGATTCATCCTATCCGGAGCCACCGAGTTCATATGACATAGCCACTGCCAGAAACCCTAACAGTTCGGTCACACTTCTCCATTTGTGAGAGAGCCATCAGAACGTGCCTACACTTCCAGCATACATTTTCTAAGAGAGAACCACCTATTCATGTGTTGAGATCAAGATATACCAATCCTACCACAAGAATCTTGATTTCTAGCCTTCCCCAGGTTGCTTTCCACTCAAATCATCTTTCCACCATATCCAAATCTGTGAGAGAGAGTTGAGCGTTGGGGAGACTATCATTTGAAGCACAAGAGCAAGAAGTTCATCATCAACACACCGTCTATTACCTTTTGGAGAGTGGAGTCTCCTAGATTGGTTAGTTGTCGCTTGGGAGCCTCCGTAAAGATTGTGGAGTTGAACCAAGAAGTTTGTAAGGGCAAGGAGATCGCCTACTTCGTGAAGATCTACCCGAGTGAGGCAAGTCCTTCGTGGGCGATGGCCATGATGGGATAGATGTGACGACCCCGGCTTAATCGTGCACTAACCATACACGCAAATGCACACGATCAAGCCTAAGGACTCACTTGAAGATATCACAACACAACTCTAAAACATAAATAAAGTCATACAAGCTTTATATTACAAGCCAGGGGCCTCGAGGGCTCGAATACATAAGCTCGCATACAAGTATCAGCGGAAGCATCAGATATCTGGGTACAGATATAAAGAAAGAAAGACAGAATAAGCCTTCAAAGAGGCGGGGCAAAAGAAAAATGCTAAGATCGAAAGGCGCAGGCCTCCTGCCTGGGACCCTCCTAACCTACTCCTGGTCGTCGGTCGGCTCCTCGTAGTAGTACTCGCCGGGAGGGTAGTAGTAGTAGCCGTAGTCATCAACGGAGGCAACGGTCTCAGGGGCTCCGCCATCTGGTTGCACCAAAAGAGTATGGGTAGAAAAATAAAGCAAAGCAACCGTGAGTACTCATCTGAAGTACTCAGCAAGCAAGGATCTACACTACATATGCCACATTATCAAAGGGAGGCTGTAAATGTGGACTGGGCTGCAGAAATGCCAGAATGGAAGGGAAGCCTAGTCCTATCGAAGACTAGCATCTTCAACATCTTCAGCGGTCTTGCAGCATTAGAAGAGTGCAGATTAGCATAATGTAAAGTAGTAGTAGTGTTATCAACCTCGCCCAGAGATCCTTTCTTGACTCCCTGCGAGAAAGCAATCCCAGAGCCATACTATCCATTGCTCATCACAAGTATCTAGTTCTAGTTGTATCGATCGGGATACAACTTCGAGTGTCCGTTACCGTAGGACAGGCTATCGATAGATGTTTTCTTCCCTACAGGGGTGCACCAACTTACCCACCACGCTCGATTAACTCCGGCCGGACACACTTTTCTAGGTCATGCCCGGCCTCGGCCAAACGATACGCCGCAACCCGACCTAGGCTTAATAGAGAGGTCAGCACGCCGGACTAAACCTAGGCACCCAGGGGTCTTGGGCCATCGCCCCGGGCGCTCCTGCATGTTGCGTACGCGGCCGGTGAGCAAACCTAGCAGCCTCCAGTACAACGGAGGGTGCTTAACGCGGTCCAATCCAGCGCGCGCCGCTCAGTCGCATGACGTTTATTAAGCTTCGGCTGATGTATACGACGCAGAACGCCCATACTATGCCCACGTGATGGTTAGTGCTATCAGGCCAGAGGCCCCTCGGATCAAATATCCAAACCGTTAGTGGATTAGGAGCGCGTGGTAACAAGCAGAGACTCACGATCAATGTGACCCCGTCACCCCGTCTCGAGGACTTGCGGCAAGGGCTAAGAATGCCCGGCCACGCCTCGTATTCAACTCTCGCGGGCACCTTCCAGGTCCACCCGACTCCACATCTCTCGCAATTAAGCTCGCGCGGGTACCCCTCAGGGCCGACCCGTCTTTAGTAACATGGTTCTGTGTAAAGTCATTGTAACCATAGTAACCGTGTGTCTAACACCAAGGGGAACCCTGAGGAATCACCCTCGATGGAATTCCACCTGATGTTATCGTCAAGGTGAACGAAGGAGGAATCACCCTCGAGGTCCACTCTTGAGGAGTTGCACTACAGTGTTGTTACCGGGAATGGAGAAGGAGGAATCACCCTCGATGTCCGCAACCGATGAAGTAACCTACAAGGTTAACATCAGAAGTGCTGATGAGGTATTACCCTCGGCACTCGATAGTAACCCAGTAGTGTCGAGCAACTAAGGGGGAAGTGATGTGCGGTGCCGGGGCCTGGTCTTTGATCCCGTTGATCGGGTCTTCTGATAATCTAGCGGGGCAGTCGGGACAAAGTGGGGGTCTCTGATGGGTCTCTACCCAGTCTATACTAAACAGTTTAGGATAAGCAGGTAGGTAACAACAGCAGGTTACAATAAACAGGCTATGCAGCAGAAATAGGATAGCAGTAACAGCAGCAGTTCTAACGCAAGCATAAGAGAGAAGAGAATAGGCGATATAGGCATGTTCAAAAAAAAAGGGGGTGCTTGCCTGGAAGCTCTGTGGAAAGGGTCTGGTCGTCAGGGGCGTAGTCGTACTCCGGAGCTGCGTCGGCCTCGGGGACTACGTTAGTGTCGGGGTCTATCGAGAGAGAAGAGGGGGAGGAAACAAATAAATACACAGCAAATAATGCAACACAGAGCATGCCATGCTAGGATGCAGTGCAGGGTTGCCTAAAGATATGTCTAAGTCATATTAGTTATTTTAGGATTTAAGTTGGATTTATTATCCGGTGTATATGCACTATTCATCTACCGGGAACGGACGAAAAGTTGCGGGTTCACCTATGTAGAGGGTTACATCATAGAAACAGACGACACGATCAGATTCGTCTCGTCGTTCTGATCAACTTTCATGTAGAGAGTTTTTCGATCTGAGCTACGGTTTAAATTCTACGAATTTCTAAAGTTTTTAAACTATTTTCTGAAATTCTGAAATTATTTAAAATAACAGATAAAAGGATTACTGCACCAACATGATGTCAGCAATGCATCAGCCATCAGCTGGGCTGCTGACTGGGTCAACTGACAGGTGGGACCCACCTGTCAGCCTCTCTGGGTTTAATAGAGGGTTAAACTAATCTAACAGAGTTAATTAGTGGGGTGGGCCCTAGTAGTCAGTGACTAGATTAGTTAACAGATTAATTTTAAAAGCTAATTAACTTAATTAAGCGTAGGGGGCCCACACGTCAGTGTCAGAGGGTGAACAGTGCCCGCGTTGACCGTGGTCAACACGATCAAACAGACGACGGGGGCCCACGGTCAGTGGCACAGGCGGGCCCCACTGGTCAGTCCATGTGGCGGCGACGGAGACGGCTCCGGCGAGCTTCCGCGGCGGCAACCTCGCCGGAGACGCTCGGGATTCCGCTGTGGTGCTCTAAATCGTGTGTTTTTGGTCGCGTTCGAAAGAGTGAGGTGCGGCGCATCGAGTGGAGCTAACGCGCGGCCGCGAGGGCGACCGAAAGTGGCCGGACGTCGAGGTGCCGCGGCGGCCAGAATCGGGCTCCCGCGAACTCGCCGCTATGGGGCTCAGGGAATCAAGCGGAGGGCACAGGCGGCTTCAGAGAGACGCTCTGAGCTCGTTGGTGAGCTCAGCGGGCAACGACGAGCACTACTGCGACGGCAGCAGTCACAGCGGCGGAGCTCCGTTCGGAAGGTCATGGCGCGGCGGTGCGGTTAGCTAGCTACGGCTCGTGCTCGTGCAAAGTGGAGAACGGGGAAGGGAGCGGAGCTCACCAAGTGGACGCACGGTGGTCCGGTGGAGGATTAGTAGCAGCAGAGGTCGCCGGAGTTGGAGGGGATCGGCGGCGGTCGGTGAAGAGAGCGGTGGGGATCCGGCGCAGCATGGCCTCCCGGCTTGCACTGTGGGTCTGGGACGAAGCAGAGGATGTCGGCGATGCGGTTGAGCCGGTCGGGGAGTAGAGGGAGGCGCGGTGGCCGTCGTGGTGAAGACGCGCGGCGGCGGTGGCGTTCTGGATAGAGGGGAAAAGGAGAGAGCGAGCGAGCGCGTGGAGAGGAGAGGAATGGGCGAGGCGACCAGATGGGAGGAATGGGGGAAGCCTTATCCCCTCCTTGCGTCGGTGGCCGTCGGTGGGCGTCGCGGTGTCGATCTGCGGGCGGTGCGACGAGCGGTGACCACGGCACGGGCGACAGCGCGATGGAGAGAGAGGGAAGGGGGGAAACGGGGGCCCAGTGGGCTGGGCCAGTGCACTGTGGCTTCGGCCCAGTCACACGTAAGCGCTCGCCCCTTTTCCTTTTTCTTCTGTTTTTCTTTTTATTTAGTAGACAGAGAGAGAAAAGGGAAAAGATGAGTGCCCAAATCAAATTGGAAAAAATGTGTGACTTGGCCCATTAACTACTTTGCATTTTTAGGCACTGCCACAAAAAGTTTCAAGGCAATTGGAAGTGGCTAGGTATTTTTATAAATTGAATAGGGCAAGATAAATGCTGCTGGACCTTAAAAAAATAAATCCAGGGTCATTTTGGGAATTTTGGTAAGGTTGATTCCAATTTTATAATTGCCCTGGGATTATTTGCAACGTTATGAACATTTCTGTTTTGCTGTTTGAAGAATTAATTATTTGACTTTACTTTAAATATGAATTTGAAGTTGGATTTGGGACAAGTGGCAGATTGACTGAGTGATCATGGTAACATGGCCACTATTAGAGGGAGATCACTGTAGTGTGATAGTGGGGATGTTACAATAGACAAGGTTGCTTCTTCGTGGGCCCTTTGTGGGTGGAGCCCTCCGTGGACTCGCGCAGCTGTTACCCTTCATGGGTTGAAGTCTCCATCAACGTGGATGTACGATAGCACCATCTATTGGAACCACGCCAAAAATCTCTGTGTCTTCATTGCGTTTGCACACTCCAATCTCATCCCTTTACTTTCTTGCAATTAGCATGCTTTACTCTCTCCGCTGCATATACTCTTGCCATGCTTGATTGAAATGTATTGTGAATGCTTAAACTTATGATAAAACTCCACCCCAACTTGAAGAACTTAAAAATTGCTACTTTTATTTGTTGAGGGTCTAATCACCCCCCTCTAGACCCCTCTTCTCGATCCTTTCAATTGGTATCAGAGCATTGGTCTCCATTACTTTGGTTTAATCGTCATTGGAGGAAGATGGATGAGTCTACGATCGGGAGTATTAGACATAGAGTGCCTATGCTTGATGGAGAGTTCTATAATTCTTGGAAGGATGAGATGCTTGAGATTTTCAATGAATATGACTTAAACAAGTATGTTGCTAGCCCTTATGCGCCCCCATTGATCATTTGCATCCTACCCCCGATGAGTATCTCTTGACATGACCCGCAATCTTAGAACTATTGATCTTATCATTAGAGGATTGCCTAGAAATTTGCTTGTATGCTTGCCTACATTTGAATGTGCTTACTGTGGCGCCCCAGGCTCGATCGTACACTAATCATGCACGCAAACGTGTACGATCAAGATCAGGGACTCACGGGAAGATATCACAACACAACTCTAAAACATAAATAAGTCATACAAGCATCATAATACAAGCCAGGGGCCACGAGGGCTCGAATACAAATGCTCGATCATAGACGAGTCAGCGGAAGCAACAATATCTGAGTACAGACATAGGTTAAACAAGGTGCCATAAGATGGCTAGCACAAACAGGGATACAACAGATCGAACAGGCGCAGGGCCTCCTGCCTGGGATCCTCCTAACTACTCCTGGTCGTCGGCGTCCTGGACGTAGTAGGCTCCGTCCTGGTGGTAGTAGTCGTCGTAGGTGGCGTCTGGCTCCTTGGCTCCAACATCTGGTTGCGACAACCAGCAAGAAGGGAAAGGGGGAAAGGAGGGGGAAAGCAACCGTGAGTACTCATCCAAAGTACTCGCAAGCAAGGATCTATACTACATATGCATGGTATATGTGTAAAGAGGCAATATCGGTGGACTGAACTGCAGAATGCCAGAATAAGAGGGGGATAGCTAGTCCTGTCGAAGACTACGCTTCTGGCAGCCTTCGTCTTGAAGCAATAGAAGAGATTAGTTGGAAGTTAACCAAACAACAACGTAAAGCATAATCCTACCCGTCGATCCTCTCGTCGCCACCATGCGAGAGAGCGACCACCGGGTTATATCTGTCACTTGTAAGGGTGTGTTTTATTAAGTATCCATTTCTAGTTGTCATGAGGTCGGAATACAACTCCGGGTCGTCCTTTTACCGAGGGACACGGCTATTCGAATAGATAAACTTCCCTGCAGGGTGCACCACATATTCCCCAACACCTCGATCCCCTTTGGCCGGACCACACTTTCCTGGGTCATGCCCGGCCTCGGAAGATCCACACTCGCAGCCCCACCTAGGCAACAGAGAGGTCAGCACGCCGGACTAATCCTAGGCACTCTGGGGTCTGGGCCCATCGCCCAGTGCGCTCCTGCACGTTGCGTACGCGGCGCGACATACCTACAACCCACACACATCACGCGTTACGTTAGCGCGGTCCAACACCGGCGCGCGCCGCTCAGTCGCTGACGTCAAAAGCTTCACTGATACCAACACCCGGATACCCATAACTTACTCTCCCGCGTAGTTGGTTATTGCGGTATAGGCCAGTGGCCAGACTCAGATCAAATATCCAATCTCGTTAAACGTTGTTATTATGAAGTAAACGCGAACGCCGACCAGGGCCTGGCCCACCTGTCTCCTGGTGGTCTCAACCTGCCCTGTCGCTCCGCCACAAAGATCCACACAAGGGCCGTTGGGACAAAGGTCCTTTCAGCCCCCAATCCGTGAATAACCTCGGGTACTCTCTTCGAGCCGACCCGACTTTAGTCACCATCTGTATAGTATATGCATATGTGTGTAGTATACACCCTGATCACCTCCCAGTGATCACGCCCTTAGTATAGCAAGGCAGACTGACAAGAATGCAGGGCCAATGATGACAAACTAGCATCCTACACTAGGCAGTTAGGATTGCAGGTAAGGTATCAACAACAGTAGCAACATGATAGGCTATGCAGCAGAATAGGATTACCGAAAGCAGTAACAGGCTACACTACTCTAATGCAAGCAGTATAGAGAAGAATAGGCGATATCTGGTGATCAAGGGGGGGCTTGCCTGGTTGCTCTGGCAAGTAGGGTCGTCAACAACGTAGTCGGTCGGAGCACGCAGCAGCTGCGATAGTGCTCACTCGTAAGTCTCCGACGAGAAGGAGGGGGAGAAAACAGTAAACACAACGGCAATAATGCAACAGGATGCATGACATGTCTAAATGATATGCCGGGGTGATATACAGCCTAACTAAGCGATTTAGTTAATTTAGATTTATTCGGATTTATTTAATTAAAGTTGGACACTATTCATTTATCGAAATCGGTCTAATTGTTCACCGTTCTCCATAGCTGCGGGCGTCTGACGGAGATACCGAGGGCGTATCCGGGTTCGTATCGTCGTTCTGAGCAAGTTTCATGTATAAATATTTTTCAATCGGAGTTACGGTTTAAAGATATGATTTCTCAAAGTTTAAATCAATTTCTGGAATTATTTAATTAATTAAATTCGAATTAATCCAAAACAGTGCAGGATGACGTCATCGCGACGTGCTGTCTGACGTCAGCAGTCAACATCGGCTGACCGAAGTCAAACCTGACATGTGGACCCCCTGTCAGCCTCACAGTAGGTTATTAGGCTTAAATTAAACTAATTAGGATTAGTCAGGGGGTGGGCCCCATTAGTCAGAGGCTAATTAGTCAGCTATTACTAATTTTTTAAATTAACAGTTTTAATGTAGTATCTTATTTATCTTAAAACGTTTAATTGGCGCGGGCCCCACACCGTCAGCGACCCGTGCGGCGCCACGTCGGCGTGGACTTGGTCAACGGGACCAGTGGGGCCCAGGTCAGTGGCGCGACGGTCGGCTGGGCCCCGTTATCATCAGGGCACCGTAGCCGCTGAATCTCATCGCGGCCACCGACCAGTGCCCTTGCTGAGCTCATAGGCTACGGCCTTTATACGTCTGGCGGTGTAGTGTCCTGGGTTTCGCCCACGGGCACCCCAGGGCTGGGCGGCTCCCAGTTCGCGCGTGTGTTAACGGCGGCAGCTCGCCGCCCCACTCGATGTTGGCGGTGGTGTGGCTCGGGGGTGGCAGAGAAGCCTCGTTCGTCGCCCTATGCGTCAGCATTGTGGCTCCTGGTGAGCGGTCTGGACTTTACGTACTAGAGGTTGTCTTGGCTCTGTCGGTTTTTGGGCGCCTTCGAAAGAGCCGTGATGCCCCCGTCGACACAGTGGCACAGGGTCGCTCAGGGATGACTGAAAACGAACCGTCATGGCGTCCTCAGCCCATCCGACGCGCAACCGGACATCACGGCAGCTACGGTGGCTAGTTGCATCAAATGCTGCGAGGGGTACGAACAGGGAGGATCAGTACGGGTAGCTGGACATGAGCTCACGTGATGGTCGCCGTTCAAATGTGCTCGTATCCCCCGGGAGGCGAGCAGACGGGCTTGTTTCATTGGAGATCGGCTCGCGGGATCCTAGAAGGGGGCGACCCAAGGAAGCACTGGTGAGGCCCCAGGCCCGCTCGGCTCGGCTTCCCTCGGCGTAGTCGAGCACGGCCGCGCGCGAAGCTTGGGGACATACCCGCTCTTAATGTTCGCCGTTTTCGTTCGGAGCTCACGATTTTTCGAATATGTTTTGAGGCTTCGGGGTGGTCCGCGTGGCCCTTTTCCTGCCGCGCATGGCCCCGTCCATGGCGGCGCTCGTCCGAAAGCAGATGGCCGATGGAGAGTATGGGAAGTGGTCGAGGGGGGCGCGCCTACGCCCCCTCTCTGGATTGGGGTTTTCGCTCACGTGGGGCGCCGTCTAGGCGCCGTTGCCGTCTGGGTTGTTTATCTGGTATCGTAGCTCATTCGCCGTAGCTGACCGTGGAATCTCTACACACTCCGCGCTTCCGCCGCTTCCCTTTTGTTATGTTAAGGCTGGTAGCCAGGGCTGTGCGCGCGCCTGTCTTTAGCGCACCAGGGCCGTCGATCACCGTTTTCTCGTGTGCACGGGGGGGGGGTGGGGGTAGGGATTAGTGCTGTCGCTGTTCTTTTAGCCCTTTCGGGTGTGTTTCGGGTGGGATAGATCAGTTCGGGAAAAGGTGTTGTTAGGTGATGGGGCTAGTTTGGCCGGGGCACTGTGGCCTACTCAGGCCATGGCCGTGGGCCTTTTCACCACCTAATCCAAATTACTTTTTCATTTTCTTTTCTGTTTCTCTTTCCTTTTCTTTATTCTCTTTTCTCCACTGTTAAATGTTTAGGCCCCAAATGGTTTTTGTAAAAAGTGTGACCTATTTCATAAATACCAGTGCATTATCCCCTAACACCTAAAATTAGTTTGGACAAAACATAATTCCATATTTATTTCAGATTTAATAAATGGTTATTAAATATTATCTTTATCCACTGTTTGAGGTTGTTCGAGTCACCTATACAATTCCAATGATGTTGGTTTCAATTTTAGAATAGCCTCTGGAATATTTGTTACTTATCTGACATTTTAGTTTCTATGTTGGACAACTTTTATATCCCACTTTCATCTAAATTTGAATTTGACTTAGGAGTTGAAATGCAATATGATGCTAATGATGATTATGCACTATTAATCATGATGACATGGCCTCATCAAAAGGGTGATCACTGTAGCTTAATACAGGGGGTGTTACAAATCTCCTCCACTACAAGAAATCTCGTCCCGAGATTTAGGAGGTAGAAAGAAACAAAGCGGGGTATTCATCGCGAAGACGATCCTCGCGTTCCCAAGTGGCTTCATCCTCAGAATGGTTTGACCACTGAACCTTGAGGAACTTGACAACCTTCTGGCGTGTGCGACGCTCGGCTTGATCGAGAATGCGGATCGGATGCTCTTTATAAGAGAGGTCTTGTTGCAGTTCAAGCAATTCGTGATCTACTCCGCGGATAGGGTCTTTGAAGCAGCGGCGGAGTTGTGATACGTGGAACACATCGTGAACCTGAGAAAGGTTCGGTGGAAGTTCCAACTGATATGCCACTCTACCACGCCTTTCAAGAACAGTGAAAGGACCAATATAGCGAGGAGCTAGCTTGCCCTTGATCCCGAATCGGTGTGTACCTTTCATCGGTGTGACTCGAAGATAAGCCTTTTCGCCAGGTTGATAGACCATATCTTTGTGTTTGCGGTCATACTGACTCTTTTGACGTGACTGAGCAGTCTTCAAATGCTCGCGGACAACGCGAACTTGATCTTCGGCAAGTTGGATAATATCCGGACCGAAGAGTGGACGTTCCCCAGTTTCTGACCAATTCAGAGGGGTTCGGCACTTTCGTCCGTACAATACTTCGAAGGGGGCCATCTTCAGACTGGCTTGATAGCTGTTATTGTAAGAGAATTCGGCATATGGGAGATATTCTTCCCATTTCCTTCCGAAGGATATGACACAAGCTCGAAGCATGTCTTCGAGAACTTGGTTGACTCGTTCAACTTGTCCTTGAGACTGAGGGTGAAAAGCGGTGCTGAAGGACAGATGAGTTCCCATAGCTTCTTGGAAACTTGCCCAGAATCTTGAAGTGAATAAGCTGCCACGGTCTGAACTGATAACCAGTGGAATACCGTGAAGTGAAACAATTCTGGACATGTAGAGAGTTGCGAGCTGACTAGCAGTGATCGTCTCTTTGACGGCTAGAAAATGCGCAACTTTGGAAAGTCGGTCAATGACGACAAGAATAGCATCATTACCTTTCTGTGATTTGGGAAATCCAGTGATAAAGTCCATTTCAACATGGTCCCATTTCCATTCAGGAACAGCAATTGGTTGCAGAGTTCCGGCGGGCCTTTGATGTTCTGCTTTGACGCGACGGCAAACATCACATTCAGCAACATAGCGAGCAATGTCTTGCTTCATGTTTGACCACCAGAATCTTTGACGGATGTCTTGGTACATCTTGGTACTGCCGGGATGAATAGACAACGGAGTGTCGTGAGCTTCTTGCATGACCTCCTGAGTCATACCCAGGTTACCTGTAGAGGGGACCACTAGACGACTTTTAAAGAACAATGTGCCAGTATCATCAATAGTGAAGAACGAAGGCCTTCCTTCAGCGAGATAGCGCTTAATCTTGTGGGCTTGAGAGTCATAGCCCTGCAGCGTCTTGATGCTGTCCACGAGATCTGGTTTAACAACCAGGGTATTAAGAGAACCCTGGGAAACAACGTGGAGGTTCATTTTGTAGGAACCTTCAGGAGGGGGAGCGAGTGCTCCAGGAGGAACAATGTGGAGATTCAGCTTTCTGAATTCTTCAATAAGCGAAGGTTGAACTTCGTGAAACTGGAGGTGACTGCAATAAGACTTGCGGCTCAAGGCATCGGCCATTACATTAGCCTTTCCAGGGGTATAAGAAATACCCAAGTTAAAATCCGCTACGGTCTCCATCCATCTCTGTTGACGGAGGTTCAGGTCTGGCTGAGTGAACAGATACTTCAGACTTTGATGATCGGTGTAGATCTCGCAACGATTACCGAGAAGGTAATGTCGCCACTGTTTTAGTGCATGGATGACGGCAGCAAGCTCGAGGTCATGTACTGGGTAATTCTCTTCGTGCGGACGCAATTGACGCGAAGCATAAGCAATTACTCTGCGGTCTTGCATTAGGACACCGCCTAATCCTTGACGGGATGCATCACAATAGATGACAAAATCCCTCTGGGAATCAGGAGGGGCAAGCACTGGGGCAGAAGTCAGCTTGTCTTTGAGCGTCTGGAAACTTTCCTGACACTTTTCTGTCCAATCGAACTTGACGCCTTTATGAAGCAGGTTAGTCAGGGGCTTGGCGATCTTGGAGAAGTTCTCGACAAATCGACGGCAATAGCTGGCGAGCCCGAGAAAACTTCGAACTTGCCTGACGTTCTTTGGAGGAGCCCAATCAAGAATAGCCTGAACTCGCTCGGGGTTGACGGCAATACCATCCTTGGAGATGACATGCCCAAGGTATGTTACTTCGGGAAGCCAGAATTCACACTTGGAAAACTTAGCATATAGTTGATGCTCTCGAAGTTTTTCCAGAACAAGTCGAAGATGTTCAGCATGTTCCTCTTTGTTCTTGGAGTATACTAGGATATCATCCAAGTAAACCACGACGAACTTGTCAAGGTATTCCATGAATATATAATTCATCAGGCGGGAGAATGTGGCGGGAGCATTGGTTAAGCCGAATGACATGACAGTGTACTCGTATGAGCCATATCGAGTAACGAAGGCGGTCTTTGGGATATCCTCTTCACGAACGCGGATCTGGTGGTAACCCAACCTTAAGTCGAGTTTAGAGAACACTGATGAACCCGCCAGTTGATCATACAGATCGTTTATCCGAGGAAGGGGATAATTGTTCTGGATAGTTGCTTGGTTAATAGGACGGTAATCTTGGACCAATCGGTTTGATCCATCCTTCTTCCTGACAAAGAGAGAAGGTGCTCCCCAAGCGGAGGAACTTGGGCGAATGAAACCCTTACGAAGTGAAGCGTCGATTTCCTCCTTAAGTTCAAGGAGTTCATGCGGCGGCATCTTGTAGGGTCGCTTGGCGATAGGAGTGGTGCCTGGTTTCAAGTCGATGACAAATTCGACAGCTCGAGCAGGGGGTATCCCTGGGAGTTCTTCTGGGAAAACACCTTGGAATTCGCGAACAACTGGAATGTTCTCGATGCCTTCAAGTGGTGATGCGTTTAACGCATTCAAGGCATAAAGTCTCGCCTCGGCATTTTGGATGATTTGAGCCTGGTAGCTTATTATTTCATCAGAAGGGTGTAGAAGATGGACGATCTTCGTGGCGCAAACTATAGAAGCAGTATGCGCTTTCAACCAATCCATTCCGAGAATGAGGTCGATACTACAAGACTTTAGTATGAAAGGGGAGGCGTGAAACTCCAGCCCTTCAATTTCAACGGTGACGTCGCTGCTACCCATGGAGGTTTGACATTGACCCGCGGGGGTGTGTATTACTATTGCAGTGTTCATGACCTCACATTTAATGTCGTGTTTGTATGCAAATTCTTCGGACATGAATGAATGCGATGCTCCCGAATCAAATAAAACAGAAGCTGGTACTGAATTAACAAGGAGAGTACCCATCACGGTGGCAGGCTGGTCCTGAGCTTCATTGAAATCGGTGTGGTTGGCCTGAATACGCCCATAAGTCTTGGCATTGTTGTTGCGAGGCTGATTGTTCCTACGGCCAGTTGCAGGAAGTGCCAGTTGGTTCTGGTTCTGAATGCAGTTCCTGGAAAAATGACCTGGCTGCCCACACTTGTAGCACAGACTATCATTGGGATTAGGAGCAGGAGCTCGGGGTGGTGGAGCTGGAAGTCCTGGCTGCCTAGGTGGTGGAGGCAGGCGTGGTGCAGTATAGGACTGTCATCTCAATCGTCACGCCTAATCCGTGAAAAAGGTGTAGCTCGGTGTCTGAGTTGTTCTGCTGATCATAAATCCGAACTTCAGCATAGTACTGTTCCTGGTTGAACTCGCGGTAAACCTCATAAACCAAGTACTCAGGGTACCAACGGTAGCCAAGTCTGGTCATGAGAGCGATCAGGACAGCTGGAAACCCAGGGGTATTACGAGCCCAAGTGCGAAGCACAAGCTGTGTCGTAGGACGTGGTGGAAACAAACGGTCCATTTGAAACAGAGGAAATTCAGATTTGTCAAATGACAATGAGAAGTTTAACACAACTCGGAGAGAAAGGTTAAACAAAACAATGGAAAGGAAAATGATTATCAGACTAATCAGATCAATGACAGGGAAATCGCACAGATATCCAGCTCTCCGGGTAGACGGGATTTACGAGATCCTAAGTGTCGGCGTTAGTAAAATTTATTTAACCCGAGTAGAAGAGAGATCAGAGTCCCAGAGTATAGACGAGGAATAAAAGATCCTAATACCACCCAGTTGGCGACGTGGGCCCGTAAGCCACCCAGCCAAGTTAGTAAATTAGTTTTTCGGTTTCTAGACTCAACTTCGGCCAAGGAATTGGAAGGGGGCTTCCTACAGGCAGTCGGCTCTGATACCAACTTGTGGCGCCCCCGACTCAATCGTACACTAATCATACACGCAAACGTGTACGATCAAGCCCAGGGACTCACGGGAAGATATCACAACACAACTCTAAACACAAATAAACGGAGGTCCACAATATTACAGACCAGGGATCCGAAGATCCGAATACATAAGTCAGTCATACAAATAATATCTGGGTACAGACATAGTTAGACAAGTTTTGCCTTAAGAAGGCTAGCACAAACAGCGACACTAGATCGAAAGGCGTTGGCCTCCTGCCTGGGAGCCTCCGATCCTACTCCTGGTCAGCTGGCTCGATCCAGTAGTACGTGCCCTCTGGACCCGCCTGGTAGTAGGCTCCGGTGGTGGCGTCTGGCTCCTGGACTCCATCGTCTGGTGTATCATCAAGGTGGGGGGGTATATGGGGGAAAAGAGAAAATAAAGCAACCGTGAGTACTCATCCGAAGTACTCAGCAAGCAAGGATCTATACTACATATGCAACATTATCAATGGAGAAAAGGCTGTATATGTGGTCTGGGCTGCAGAAATGCCAGAATAGAGAGAAAGGCCTAGACCTATCGAAGACTAGCATCTTCAAACATCTTCTCAAAGCCATCATCTTGCAGCAGTAGAAGAGAGTAGAATAGCATTTTATTTAGCAAACATGTTGAAGTACAGCTCAAAGATCCTTCCTCGACTCCCAGCGAGAAAGTAATCCCGAAGCTTCAATTAAGTAACAATTATCCAGTTTAAGTAGTAGATCGGGATACACAAACTGAGCGTCCTTTACCGTAGGACCGGCTATCGATAGAAGATTCATCCCTGCAGGGGTGCACTACTGTTACCCAACACGCTCGATCAACTCTGGCCGGACATACTTGATGGGTAATGCCCGTCCTCGGAAGATCAACACGAAGCAGCGCTCTACCTAGGCTCAGCAGAGAGGTCAGCACGCCGGACTAACCTATGCACCCAGGGGTCTCGGGCCATCGCCCTGGGCACCCTGCGCGTTGCGTGGCTGGCCGGGGTGCAGGCGCGACACTGAACTCGCCAGTGAAGTATCCAGCCCAATCCCGACGATCAGCCCGCACGGTGAATCGTGACGTCTGATAAGCTTTCGGCGAAACGTACATCGCAGAGGGCCCCATAACCATTATCCCGCATGGTGGTAGTGCGTATAGGGCACGTCGACCCACTCAGATCACACACCCAAATCCAATAGGCTCAATTAGTATCAAGCGGAGACAATCAGAGTCTCTGATGCTCCGCCACAATGTCACACTCGAGTGCCCTTCCGGCACACCCGAAATCATAGATCCCCAGCGGGTACCCACCAGGGTGGTGTAGGAGATATGCCCTAGAGGCAATAATAAATGTTATTATTTATCTCCGTGTTCATAATTAGGTTTATGTTCCATGCTATAACTGCTGTGGTTCCCGAGCCCGTATATCCATAAAGGCTCTGGGGAAAACCCATGTGCACGTGTGGAATAATAAACGGTAAAATGTATTCCTAGTCATGCCTCTAAGACTAGCTCAAGTGTTGCATGATGATTATGTTTTCCCAATCATAGGCATGTCTATGCCAGCAACTTTGAGGGCACAAATGTTAGAAGAACATTTGTGTTGAATCGACCCGATTGATGTTATGCTATGAGATACATTCGTCACAAGTTAATGGTTAATAGCACAGAGATGGTTAACGTTTGCATGATTCCTCAGACCATGAGAGTATCGAGTTTCTTCATGCTTGCTTCATGAACTTTGGGGTTTGTTAAACGTCATCCGTAAATGGGTGGCTATTACGGCGGCTTACGGGTTCATGGGAAAGTATGTCAAGTAACTTGATAGCTCAAGATTGGGATTTGCTCCTCCGGCGATGGAGAGATATCTCTGGGCCCTCTCGGTGTTACGGTATCCATCATCGTCTGGCCAGACACTTTGTGATTTGATCACGGGGATGCCGGAACACGGTAACGAGAAAAGAGAACAATACCGGTAACGAGGTAACTAGCATAGTGGACAAGTTGTTGATCCACGGGAATGCCAACATGTCTCACCTCAGGTATTTGTAACATATCGCGAAGCAACAGGAATAGCACACGGCAACTGGAGGTTCACTCGAATATTCATTCGTGTGGGTATAGGGGTCAATATGGGTGTCCACGGCTCCGATGTTGATCATTGATCGGAAGGGGTTCCGTGTCATGTCTATACTTCACCGAACCTATAGGGTCACACGCTTAAGGGTCATCTATCTGCTGAATACTAGACAGGGAGTCTGAGAGAAAATCACCGAAAAAGTTTCGGACACCGAAAAGTTTCGGACAGCGGAAAAGTTCCGCAGAGAGAGGTCACCCGATGAGTTCCGGTGAAACTGAAAAGTTGTTTCAGGGGATACCATTAAGTCAAAATGGTTTCGGCACATGCCTGATAATTCTTGGAGGATACCAGAATCATTCTGGAAACTTCTGGGAATTTTCTGGAAGAAAAACCGGAAATGTTCCGGGGCTGCCGGAACCGCTTCAGATGCTTTTCGCAGATGAAATCACTAAACTGGAATTGTTCCAGAACGCATTGAAAATTATTTTAGTGGGTACTGGAAATGTTCTAAGCCCACATAAATATTTTCAGTTCGAACGGACGCTGAAAAATGTCGTCGTGAATAGTGAAAGTGCTTTTTGGGAATTTTATGGAAAGCACCTTTTGGGAATTTCCCAAAAGGCTTCTAGAATGCCTTAGGCACTAAGGAAGCCCCTTGGGGGGTCCCCCAAGGGTGTGGCCGGCCAAGCATGGTGGAGCTCCTTGGAGCTCCACATGGCACCCCTTTTATCTTTATTCTTTTGTGGAAAGGCATAAAGTGGGGGTACTTTGGGGTTTTTTTGTATGACATCTTTACCCCTTGGCTATCCTATAAATAGAGGTGGAGGGGCAGCCCTCCACACTCATCCCTTCTCACATACAAGTGCCATGCAATGATCTGGCTTCTCTCTCCCTCCCACAAAAAGAGTTTCGTAGAGCCGAAAGGCTGTCTGGGTTCCGGTGGGAACTAGTTCTGGACGGCGAAGCCCTGCCGGATAGATGACACCGTATGTGTGCAACTCTGTAGAGAGGTCGTACTTTCGATCTTAGTGCCCGAGGGGCTGTTCGAGAGTGCCTCCCGAAGGGCTGTCCAAGTGACGGTCCGAGTTCTGTGAGTCCTCCCGAAGGGCTGTCCGAGTGACCGTTCGAGTTTCGAAGGTCCTCCCGAAGGGCTGTCCGCGACACCGTCCGGGGGACTGTTCGACCGCCTCCCGAAGGGCTGTCTGAAGGGAAGATGAGGGGATACATCCTCGCGGTTGGGAGGTTGTAAATCCTAGCTGCGGGGATCTGCACCGCCGATCGTCATCGACTCTACTTCCGCTGCGCTACGAGTCGGTAACGAAAATGATCAAACCTTGTATGCAGTCTCCATAGTGGTCCTGGGCTGGTGCGTAGGTCGGAAATTTTTTGTTTTCTGCTGCGTTACCCTACAGTGGCATCAAGAGCCGTGCTATGCGTAGATGCAGGTTGCGATCTAGAATACATAGTGATGTATGGGTGTTGCACAATATAATTAGGTAGTAGATGAGTTCTATTACTGAAAATTATTTGTGCGGGTAGCAGATGAAATCTGTTACCCGATATTCTTGTTGCTTCCCTGGAATTTGCATATTTCTGATCTTGATAACAGCATGGTGGAGTTTCAAAGTTCTGGCAATCCGCGATCCTGATTGATCAACAAAGTGCTAACAGTTCATTGAATTCCACCGTAGTTAAAAGGAAAGATGAAATTTCGCAGACAAAAGGGCAATGCAGATATGATCTGCACGGGGGTCATGCGTATGACGAAGTTTAGTATGGGGCTCGAGATTTTATTATCTCGGTTTTCATACACCCTGGAAAGTTAATCTAGCGACTTGAATTATCATACTTGATGATGGACGTTGGTAGCTTCGGTTTGTTTCGAAACCTTAGAAGCCACGAAAAACAAGTTTTTGCATGAACCAATTAGAGGCGTCTAACTTGGTTTTGCAGGAGGGTTTGCATGTGCATATGATGTGGTATAGCAGTGCTCATAATAATTTGATTATGTATGAGATGACTATATGATGTAAATTAATTAACATGACCTGCGTGTCATGATTCGGCATGATGGCTGGAGCCATATGATTGCACTTTAAATGACCTGCGTGTCAACCTTGTTGTAATGCATTATTTTATTAGCTATAGAGATAGCAATATTATCTGGTGCATCGACAAGGTGGTGGCAATCTTCGCAAAGGTGAACACCGACGCGAATGCCGAAGACGAAGAAATACAAGACTTCTCCGTCAGAAAGGGCTATACCATATCATGCTATTATGAATTGCCTGAGATGTTTATCCCTTATGTTGCACCCTTCTTGATTGCGCGGTAGTCGCTTTTATTAGGGTGATCTCTCACAAAATTTCAAGTAGTTAGTGTTCTCCCAAGTGTAGCACCGTCACGGCACCTAACTTTTCGGGGCATCACATGGACACATGGGTGCGAACGATTAGGGAAGTGTGAGGCGGGTGAGTTGAGACCTCGCAGCAAGATCACTTGGTTGTCTTGACGTTCTGGAGGAGTGTCCTGAGCTCGGAACACGCCCATCGAAAGATGAACAAGAGTCACATAGAGATGTGATTGGCAAGTTGGCCTACCGATTGCAATTTTCGTCACTTGAGATGGACACATCCTTGGCGTTGAATTGTAATATGGATCTTGAATCGCTCACAATCAATTATGAGAGATATTGATTTGAGTGGGAGAGCACTGTTGAATTAACTTGTTTAATTCTCAGTGCAATTAATTTTGAACACTGTCTAAGTGTGATTTGCATAATAGTTGTAGAATAATGGCTCGCATTTCCACCTTCCCTATTAAAATTGAATAGCTGTTAAATATCTGGTTAAATCTTTACGGTTGGTAACGTAATGTGAGGATTGTCCTCCAGAGTGCCGAGAAGGACTTTGTCCTATCGCATACTTTCGGTATTCTCTCGCTTATGCTATGGATCATGTGACTCTCGTCCTTCAATCCAAAAGCTAGAATTCCGTTTCAGTCAAGTGCAATATGTTTGCTTCCATCAGACCTGAACTTCGAAAGTTTGGATAGTTATGTGATATTCATGGAATCTGAAAATCATTTTCAGAGACAGACAAAGGCTAAAAGATATGAGATATCCAAAGCAATGTTTGTTTGCAAACTATTAGTAAAGGAGTTTACTATGCATTAGACTGATAAGAGAGGGATCCAGTAGAACGCCTGTCATATGATGAAAAGTGAATAAAACAACAACTTAAAGAGAAAGGAAGTGTCCGAAGGGTGTTAGTGTGACTTACACACCTAGGAAGTCCGGGGCTAACGCCACTCTTAAGTTGGGTGCTTCTTCTGAGAGTAGGAGAAATACTGAAAGTTAAACTGTTAGAAGTATAAAGGCAATAAGATAGAAGACTGGAATATCCAGCTCATGTATGAATGTCATGCAAGTTTTTGATGTATAGAAGGCTGGTCAAAGATAAAGTTCTTGGGAATTATGGTTAAACATGTTAATCACTAATTCTTGGGTATTGTGAGTTAATCACAAAGATACCCGCTCGATTGCATTCTGTTGCAACTCGATGTAAGAACTACTATGGCCTGAAAGACTAGCCAGGAATGAGGTTTAGGTATACACAGGGAACATAGTAAATGTTACTATACCTTCCATCGGTGTATTACCGTCTATATTCATTTTCATAATTCATTTAGAGTTTCATGAACTCTAGCCCATTGCATAAGGTATCTTGCAAGAAGGTTGTTCATAAGAGAACTTTTGATGTTCGATGTTATGAATAACATAAGGGCCATACTTTCATTATGAATGAGATGTATGTTATGAATATTGATAATAATATATTACCTCTGGGTTTACTTTCATAATTCATTTTAGAGTTTCATACACTCTAGCCCATTGCACAATGTTTGTTGCAAAAGAGTTGTTCATAAAACAACAATTGTTGTTCAGTATTATGAATAACATGGAGGGCCATGCTTCCATCCAAAATTGGACGTATGTTATGAATATTGATGGTAATATGATACATCTATAACACTGACGCTAAATGTCGCAAGACTAAAAGAATACCACACAAGTGTGGCACTGCATTTGGTCACATTGGAGAAACCCGCATGGAAAACTCCATTATGATGGATTTTGAAGTCGTTTGATTTTGAATCATCTGACACTTGCAAATTTCCTCCGAAAAGTGAAGTGACTGAAATACCGTTCACAGGCCATAAGGAATGAGCAACAAACTTATTGGTGATCATACATTTTGATGTGTGTAGTTCAATAAATGTTGTTGCAAGTAGTGGATTTATCTATCTTCAGAAATGACTCAAGTAGATATATGGATATTTATTTGATGAGACGTAAGTCTGGATCTTTTGAAATCATTCGAAAGGTTTTCAAATATGAAGTAGAAGTTATTATAACAAGAAAATTATGTTTCTACAATTCGATTGCAGAAAGAAATATTTGAGTTACAAGTTTAGCGAATGTCTGATGAGTTGTGAAAAGAGTTTCATAACTTACACCTCCCGGAACACCACTGTGAGTGGAAAGTCCGTGAAGATGTAATCGAACCATTTATGACATGGTAAGATCAAAGATGACATAAATAAATTTGCCATTATCCCTTTTAAAAGGTGATGCTTTAGAGACTGCGGCTTTTACACTGAAAAGAGCTCCATCGGGTCTGTTGAAATGACAGCATGGTATGGTACGCCCAACCATGTTATATCTTTTCTTAACATTTGGAATATGGGGCTTGTGTAAAAGGTTACAAACCTATTCCAAATCAGACAAGTGCTACTTTGTAGGTTATCCCAAAATGTTGGGTATTCCTCCCTCACTATACCGAGGCAAATAGGTTTGCCACAAAGAACGGTATGTCTTTTGAAGAAAATGGTTCTTTCAAAAAGGTGAGTGGGAGAATAATGCAACTCGACGAGATAACCAGTATCTCCGTCATCAGGTCAAAGGAAAGAGACCTTGGAAGTAATTCCAGAGTTTCCTACTGCGACCGATACGGAAGTCTCTACAATAAAATGTATGGACTTCGGTCGAACTTGCAGCTGAACCATGTAGGCAAGGCTCGTGCAAACCTCTCAGGTGCGCAAATGAGATATTGTTGTTAGACAACAGTATACCTACGATACACAAGGAAGCGTTGATGGGCCCTGACTCCGGAATTGGCTAAATGCCAATACAATCCGAGATAGTTTCCATATAAGTGATTCAAGATTAAAACCTTGATACACCTTTCGGAAGACTTAGAGTCTGACGAATATTTATGGAACTATAACTGATACGAATAAAAAAAATTTATCCATAAATCTCGACTTGTTGCAATATACAAGTTCAAGGAGTTGACTACGATGAGGTTGCTTCACCGTAGCGATGCTTAAAGTCGGTTCGGGTTGAACTAGCAATTAATACATATTTCATATCATGAGATATAAAACAATGGATGACAAAAGGATTTCCATCTGATGGAAATGAAACCAAGGACTTGCATGTGTTACAGTCCAAGGTATTTTGTCAATCCAGAGGATGCTAGTAAGGGTGCAAACTTCAGAGTTCCAGCGATGGACAGAAGAGAGCAAAGAGGAGTTGGAATCTTCGTGTTTTGATGAAATGGTCAAAAAGGGTTTTGACTTCATCAATGGGTAACGAAGATACTTGTAATTCAAGAAAGTAAGTGGGAGCATAATAACATTTCTAAAAACCTTGTGTGCTTGACACATTGTTAATTGGAATTAAAATTCTTGACACGAATTAGGACTTCATTTGAAAATAGTTTTTCAATGAAGTGCTTGGGCTAAATAGCCTTTATATTAGGCATGATGATCTATGGAGATAGATTTACCTAATAGGGCTAAGCAAAGATACATATTGACAAGATGCTAAAACCCTTTAGCATTAAAAACGTCAAGGAGTGATTCTTGCCGAAGTCACATGGAAAGAGTTTTTGCAAGACTCGGTGTCCCAAAACACTGATGAGCCAAATACATGATGGAGATTCCACACACTCTTGTGTTTGGATTAATCATGTATTCCATGGTATGTAAAAACAACCAGATATGTCCAATACTCCCAAAGTTGTTGCGAGTATAGATACCAAAGTGATCAAAAGTACTGATCATGGGACAACAGTGAAAAAGGGTCATTGAGTACTATAGTAGCACTGATGACATGTATTCTCGCAAGCAGAGATCATGAAGAGTTCGTTGTAAAAGGTTACATCGATACAGTCTTCATCCATGCTCCAAGCGATTTTCGATTTAAGTTAAGGGTTTTGTGCAATACACAATATGGTGGCACGGTAGTTGGAAATTGTTCCAAACAAGTTACTGTGGCGAATTCTATAACAGAGGCGAAGTATGTTGCCGCTTTTAAAAGCGACAAAGAAGATGTTGAATCATATAGTTCATTCATGAACTTAGTATGGTTCCAAGATGGCTTTTGTCAATAGGACACTACTGCAGGTAGTTGCTCCATAACTCAGTCTGAGGAATCCAGGTTCGACCTGTGATTCACATACATACAAAGCCAAGTCCACACAAAATATGAATTTTGTGAAAGCGTGAAAACGTGAGGATATGCAAAGATACACACGGAGCTGAAGTCGTCAGATCCGTTAGACATCAGGCTATACCACAAGCGAAGCATATTTACACCGGTGTGCCACAGGTGTAAAGTGCATTAGCATTAACTAGATTATTGACTCTAGTGCAAGTGGGAGTCTGTAGGAGATATGCCCTAGAGGCAATAATAAATGTTATTATTTATCTCCGTGTTCATAATTAGGTTTATGTTCCATGCTATAACTGCTGTGGTTCCCGAGCCCGTATATCCATAAAGGCTCTGGGGAAAACCCATGTGCACGTGTGGAATAATAAACGGTAAAATGTATTCCTAGTCATGCCTCTAAGACTTGCTCAAGTGTTGCATGATGATTATGTTTTCCCAATCATAGGCATGTCTATGCCAGCAACTTTGAGGGCACAAATGTTAGAAGAACATTTGTGTTGAATCGACCCGATTGATGTTATGCTATGAGATACATTCGTCACAAGTTAATGGTTAATAGCACAGAGATGGTTAACGTTTGCATGATTCCTCAGACCATGAGAGTATCGAGTTTCTTCATGCTTGCTTCATGAACTTTGGGGTTTGTTAAACGTCATCCGTAAATGGGTGGCTATTACGGCGGCTTACGGGTTCATGGGAAAGTATGTCAAGTAACTTGATAGCTCAAGATTGGGATTTGCTCCTCCGGCGATGGAGAGATATCTCTGGGCCCTCTCGGTGTTACGGTATCCATCATCGTCTGGCCAGACACTTTGTGATTTGATCACGGGGATGCCGGAACACGGTAACGAGAAAAGAGAACAATACCGATAACGGGGTAACTGGCATAGTGGACAAGTTGTTGATCCACGGGGATGCCAACATTGTAGGTTAACGCAGCAGAAAACAAAAATTTCCGACCTACGCACCAGCCCAGGACCACTATGGAGACTGCATATAAGGTTTGATCATTTTCGTTACCGACTCGTAGCGCAGCGGAAGTAGAGTCGATGACGATCGGCGGTGCAGATCCCCGCAGCTAGGATTTACAACCTCCCAACCGCGAGGATGTATCCCCTCGTCTTCCCTTCAGACAGCCCTCCGGGAGGCGGTCGAACAGTCCCCCGGACGGTGTCGCGGACAGCCCTTCGGGAGGACCTTCGAAACTCGAACGGTCACTCGGACAGCCCTTCGGGAGGACTCACAGAACTCGGACCGTCACTTGGACAGCCCTTCGGGAGGCACTCTCGAACAGCCCCTCGGGCACTAAGATCGAAACTACGACCTCTCTATAGAGTTGCACACATACGGTGTCATCTATCCGGCAGGGCTTCGCCGTCCAGAACTAGTTCCCACCGGAACCCAGACAGCCTTTCGGCTCTACGAAACTCTTTTCGTGGGAGGGAGAGAGAAGCCAGATCATTGCAATGGCATGTATGTGAGAAGGGATGAGTGTGGAGGGCTGCCCCTCCACCTCTATTTATAGGATAGCCAAGGGGTAAAGATGTCATACAAAAAAAACCCAAAGTGCCCCCACTTTATGCCTTTCCACAAAAGAATAAAGATAAAAGGGTTGCCATGTGGAGCTCCAAGGAGCTCCACCATGCTTGGCCGGCCACACCCTTGGGGGACCCCCCAAGGGGGCTTCCTTAGTGCCTAAGGCATTCTAGAAGCCTTTTGGGAAATTCCCAAAAGGTGCTTTCCCTAAAATTCCCAAAAAGCACTTTCACTATTCACGACGACATTTTTCAGCGTCCGTTCGAACTGAAAATATTTATGTGGGCTTAGAACATTTCCAGTACCCACTAAAATAATTTTCAATGCGTTCTGGAACAATTCCAGTTTAGTGATTTCATCTGCGAAAAGCATCTGAAGCGGTTCCGGCAGCCCCGGAACATTTCCGGTTTTTCTTCCAGAAAATTCCCAGAAGTTTCCAGAATGATTCTGGTATCCTCCAAGAATTATCAGGCATGTGCCGAAACCATTTTGACTTAATGGTATCCCCTGAAACAACTTTTCAGTTTCACCGGAACTCATCCGGTGACCTCTCTCTGCGGAACTTTTCCGCTGTCCGAAACTTTTCGGTGTCCGAAACTTTTTCGGTGATTTTCTCTCAGACTCCCTGTCTAGTATTCAGCAGATAGATGACCCTTAAGCGTGTGACCCTATAGGTTCGGTGAAGTATAGACATGACACGGAACCCCTTCCGATCAGTGATCAACATCGGAGCCGTGGACACCCATATTGACCCCTATACCCACACGAATGAATATTCGAGTGAACCTCCAGTTGCCGTGTGCTATTCCTGTTGCTTCGTGATATGTTACAAATACCCGAGGTGAGACATGTTGGCATTCCCGTGGATCAACACTTGTCCACTATGCTAGTTACCTCGTTACCGGTATTGTTCTCTTTTCTCGTTACCATGTTCCGGCATCCCCGTGATCAAATCACAAAGTGTCTGGCCAGACGATGATGGATACCGTAACACCGAGCGGGCCCAGAGATATCTCTCCATCGCCGGAGGAGCAAATCCCAATCTTGAGCTATCAAGTTACTTGACACACTTTTCCATGAACCCGTAAGCCGCCGTAATAGCCACCCATTTACGGATGACGTTTAACAAACCCCAAAGTTCATGAAGCAAGCATGAAGAAACTCGATACTCTCATGGTCTAAGGAATCATGCAAACATTAACCATCTCTGTGTTATTAACCATTAACTTGTGACGAAAGAATCTCATAGCATAACATCAATCGGGTCGATTCAACACAAATGTTCTGCTAACATTGTGCCCTCAAAATTGCTGGCATAGTCATGCCCATGATCAGGAAAACAGGATCATCATGCAATACTTGAGCCAGTAATAGAGGCTTGACTAGGAATACATTTTATCGTTTATTATTCCACACGTGCATATGAGTCTTCCTCCGAGCCTCGTTTTATTTGCAGACTCGAGAACCATAGCAGTTATAGCATGGAACATAAACCTAATTATGAACAGGGAGATAATCAATAACATTTATTATTGCCTCTAGGGCATATCTCCTACAGACTCCCACTTGCACTAGAGTCAATAATCTAGTTAATGCTAATGCACTTCACACATGTGGCACACCGTTGTAAATATGCTTCGCTTGTGGTATAGCCTGATGTCTAACGGATCTGACGACTTCAGCTCCGTGTGTATCTTTGCATATCCTCGCGTTTTCACGCTTTCACAAAATTCATATTTTGTGTGGACTTGGCTTTGTATGTATGCAAATCACAGGTCGAACCTGGATTCCTCAGACTGAGTTATGGAGCAACTACTTGCAGTAGTGTCCCATTGACAAAAGCCATCTTGGAACCATACTAAGTTCATGAATGAACTATATGATTCAACATCTTCTTTGTCACTTTAAAGGCGGCAACATACTTCACCTCTGTTATAGAATTCGCCACAGTAACTTGTTTGGAACATTTTCCAACTAACTGTGCCACCACATTGTGTGTTACACAAAACCCTTAATTTAAATTGAAAATCGCTTGGAGCATGGATGAAGACTGTATCGATGTAACCTTTTACAATGAACTCTTCATGATCTCCGCTTGCGAGAAAACATGTCATCAGTGCTACTATAGTACTCAATGACCCTTTTTCACTGTTGTCCCATGATCAGTACTTTTGATCACCTTGGTATCCATACTCGTAACAACTTTGGAGTATTGGACATATCTGGTTGTTTTACATACCATGGAATACATGATTAATCCAAACACGAAGGTGTGTGGAATCTCCATCATGTATTTTGCTCATCAGTGTTTTTGGGACACCGAGTCTTGCGAAAACTCTTTCCATGTGACTTCGGCAAGAATCACTCCTTGGCGTTTTAAATGCTAAAAAGTTTTAGCATCTTGTCAATATGTTTTTTTTTATTGCTTAGCCCCATTAGGTAAATCTATCTCCATAGATCATCATGCCTAATATAAAGGCTATTTAGCCCAAGCACTTCATCGAAAAACTATTTTCAAATGAAGTCCTAATTCGTGTCAAGAAATTTATTTCCAATTAACAATCTGTCAAGCACACAACATTTTTTAGAAATTTTATTATGCTCCCACTTACTTTCTTGAATCATAAGCATCTTCGTTACCCATTGATGAAGTCAAACCCCTTTGACTATTTCATCAAAACACGAAGATTCCAACTCCATTTTGCTCTCTTCTGTCCATTGCTGGAACTCTGAAGTTTGCATACTTACTAGCATCCTCTGGACTGACAAAATACCTTGGACTATAACACATGCAAGTCCTTGGTTTTATTTCCATCAGATGGAAATCCTTTCGTCATCCTTGTTTCATATCTCATGATTGAAATATGTATTAATTGCTAGTTCAACCCGAACCGACTTTAAGCATCGCTACGATGAAGCAACCTCATCGTAGTCAACTCCTTGAACTTGTATATTGCAACAAGTCGAGCTTTATGGATAAAACATTTTTATTCGTATCAGTTATAGTTCCATAAATATTCGTCAGACTCTAAGTCTTCCGAAAGGTGTATCAAGGTTTTAATCTTGAATCACTTATATGGAAACTATCTCGGATTGTATTGGCATTTAGCCAATTCCGGAGTCAGGGCCCATCAATGCTTCCTTGTGTATCGTAGGTATACTGTTGTCTAACAACAATATCTCGTTTAAGCACCTGAGAGGTTTGCACGAGCCTTGCCTACGTGGTCCAGCTGCAAGTTCGACCGAAGTCCATACATTTTATTGTAGAGACTTCCGTATCAGTCACAGTAGGAAACTCTGGAATTACTTCCAAGGTCTCTTTCCTTTGATCTGATGACGAAGATACTGTTTATCTCGTCGAGTTGCACTATTCTCCCACTCACCTTTTTGAAAGAACCATTTTCTTCAAAAAGCATACCGTTCTTAGTGGCAAACCTATTTGCCTCGGCATAGTGAGGGAGGAATACCCAACATTTTGGGATAACCTACAAAGTAGCACTTGTCTGATTTGGAATAGGTTTGTAACCTTTTACACAAGCCCCATATTCCAAATGTTAAGAAAAGATATAACATGGTTGGGCGTACCATACCATGGTGTCATTTCAACAGACCTAATGGAGCTCTTTTCAGTGTAAAAGCCGCAGTCTCTAAAGCATCACTTTAAAAGGGATAATGGCAAATTTAATTATGTCATCTTTGATCTTACCATGTCATAAATGGTTCGATTTACATCTTCACGGACTTTCCTCTTGCAGTGGTGTTCCGGGAGGTGCAAGTTATGAAACCCCTTTCACAACTCATCAGACATTCGCTAAACTTGTAACTCAAATATTTCTTTCTGCAATCGAATTGTAGAAACATAATTTTCTTGTTACAATAACTTCTACTTCATATTTGAAAACCTTTCGAATGATTTCAAAAGATCCAGACTTACGTCTCATCAAGTAAATATCCACATATCTACTTGAGTCATTTCTGAAGATAGATAAATCCACTACTTGCAACAACCTTTATCGGACTACACACATCAAATGTATGATCACCAATAAGTTTGTTGTCCATTCCTTATGGCCTGTGAACGGTATTTCAGTCACTTCTCTTTTCGGAGGAAAGTTGCAAGTGTCAGATGATTCAAAATCAAACGACTTCAAAATCCATCATAATGGAATTTATCCATGCGGGTTTCTCCAATGTGACCAAATGTAGTGCCACACTTGTGTGGTATTCTTTTAGTCTTGCGACATTTAGCGTCAGTGTTATGGATGTATCATATTACCATCAATATTCATAACATACATCCCATCTAGGATGGAAGCTTGGCCCTTCATGTTATTCATAATACTGAACAACAGTTGTTGTTTTTATGAACAACTCTTTTGCAACAAACATTGTGCAATGGGCTAGAGTGTATGGAACTCTAAAATGAATTATGAAAGTAAACCCAGAGGTAATGTATTATTATCAATATTCATAACATACATCTCATTCATAATGAAAGTATGGCCCTTATGTTATTCATAACATCGAACCTCAAAAGTTCTCTTATAAACAACCTTCTTGCAAGATACCTTATGCAATGGGCTAGAGTTTGTGAAACTCCAAACGAATTATAAAAATAAATACAGACGGTAATACACCGATGGAAGGTATAGTAACATTTACTATGTTCCCCGTGTATACCTAAAACTCATTTCTGCCTAGTCTTTCAGGCCATAGTAGTTCTTACATCGAGTTGCAACAGAAAGCAATCGAGCGGGTATCTTCGTGATTAACTCACAATACCCAAGAATCAGTGATTAACAATTTAATCATAATTCCCAAGGACTATATCTTTGACCAGCCTTCTATACATCAAAAACTTGTATGACATTCATACATGAGCTGGATATTCCAGTCTCCGTTCTTTCTGCCTTTATACTTCTAACAGTTTAACTTTCAGTATTTCTCCTACTCTCAGAAAAAGCACCGAACTTAAGAGTGGCGTTAGCCCCGGACTTCCTAGGCGTGAAAGTCTTACTAACACCCTTCGGACACTTCCTTTCTCTTTAAGTTGTTGTTTTATTCACCTTTCATCATATGACAGGCGTTCTTCTGGATCCCTCTCTTATCAGTCTAATGCATAGTAAACTCCTTTACTAATAGTTTGCAAACAAACATTGCTTTGGATATCTCATATCTTTTAGCCTTTGTCTGTCTCTGAAAATAATTTTCAGATTCCATGAATATCACATAACTATCCAAACTTTCAAAGTTTGGGTCTCATGGAAACAAACATATTGCGCTTGACTGAAATGGAATTCTAGCTTTTGGATCAACGGACGAGAGTCACATGATCCATAGCATAAGCGAGAGAATACCGAAAGTATGCAATAGGACAAAGTCCTTCTCGGCACTCTTGAGGACAATCCTCACATTACGTTACCAACCGTAAAGTTTTAACCAGATATTTAACAGCTATTCAATATTAACAGGGAAGGTGGAAACGCGAGCCATTATTCTACAACTATTATGCAAATCACACTTAGACAGTGTTCAAAATTAATTGCACTGAGAATTAAAAGAATTAATTCTACAGTGCGCTCCCACTCAAATCAATATCTCTCATAATTGATTGTGAGTGATTCAAGATCCGCATTTCAATTCAACGCCATTGATGGTAGCATCACTGATGACGAAAATCTCAATCGGTAGGCAAACTTGCCAATCACATCTCTATGTGACTCTTGTTCATCTTTCGATGCGTGTGTTCCGAGCTCATGACTTTCATGCCTGAACGTCAAGACAACCAAGTGATCTCGCTGCGAGGTCTCAACTCACCCGCCTCACACATCCCTAATCGTTCGTACCCATGTTAGCATGTGATACCCCGAAAAGTTAGGTGCCGTGACGGTGCTACACTTGGGAGAACACTAACTACTTGATAATTTTGTGAGAGATCACCCTAATAAAAGCGACTACCGCGCAATCAAGAAGGGTGCAACATAAGGGATAAACATCTCAGGCAATTCATAATAGCATGATATGGTATAGCCCTTTCTGACGGAGAAGTCTTGTATTCCTTCGTCTTCGGCATTCACGTCGGTGATCACCTTCGCGAAGATTGCCACCACCTTGTCGATGCAGCAGATAATATTGCTATCTCTATAGCTAATAAAATAATGCATTACACAAGGTTGACACACAGGTCATTTAAAGTGCAATCATATGGCTCCAGCCATCATGCCGAATCATGACACGCAGGTCATGTTAATCAATTTACATTATATAGTCATCTCATACATAATCAAATTATTATGAGCACTGCTATACCACATCACATGCACATGTAAACCCTCCTGCAAAACCAAGTTAGACGCCTCTAATTGGTTCAAGCAAAAACTTGTTTTACGTGGCTTCTAAGGTTTCGAAACAAACCGAAGCTACCAACGTCCATCATCAAGTATGATAATTCAAGTCGCTAGATTAACAATGCGGGGTGTATGAAGCACGAGATAATAAAATCTTGAACCCCATACTAAACTTCGTCATACGCATGACCCCCGTGCAGATCATATCTGCATTGCCCTTTTGTCTGCAAAATTTCATCTTTCTTTTTAACTACGGTGGAATTCAATGAACTGTTAGCACTTCGTTGATCAATCAGGATCGCGGATTGCCAGAACATTGAAACTCCACCATGCTGTTATCAAGATCAGAAATATGCAAATTCCAGAGAAGCAACAAGAATATCGGGTAACAGATTTCATTTGCTACCCGCACAAATAATTTTCAGTAATAGAACTCATCTACTACATAATTATATTGTGCAACACCCATACATCTCATGTATTTTAGATCGCAACCTGCATCTACGCATAGCACGGCTCATGATGCCACTGTAGGGTAACGCAGCAGAAAACAAAAATATTCTGACCTACGCACCAGCCCAGGACCACTATGGAGACTGCATACAAGGTTTGATCATTTTCGTTACCGACTCGAAGCACAGCGGAAGTAGAGTCGATGACGATCGGCGGTGCAGATCCCCGCAGCTAGGATTTACAACCTCCCAACCGCGAGGATGTATACCCTTGTCTTCCCTTCGGACAGCCCTCCGGGAGGCTGTTGAACAGTCCCCCAGACGATGTCGCGGACAGCCCTTCGGGAGGACCTTCGAAACTTGAACGGTCACTCGGACAGCCCTTCGGGAGGACTCACAGAACTCGGACCGTCACTTGGACAGCCCTTCGGGAGGCACTCTCGAACAGCCCCTCGGGCACTAAGATCGAAACTACGACCTCTCTACAGAGTTGCACACATACGGTGTCATCTATCCGGCAGGGCTTCGCCGTCCAGAACTAGTTCCCACCGGAACCCAGACAGCCTTTCGGCTCTACGAAACTCTTTTCGTGGGAGGGAGAGAGAAGCCAGATCATTGCAATGGCATGTATGTGAGAAGGGATGAAGTTTGTGGGCAGCCCACTCTCCTCTATTTATAGGAAAGCCAAGGGGTAAAGTTGGCATTCACAAATACCAAAAGTACCCCCACTTTATGTCATTTACATAAAGAATAAAGCAAAAAGGAGTGCCATGTGGAGCTCCATGGAGCTCCACCCTCCATGGCCGGCCACCCCTTGGGGGGGCCCCCCAAGGGGGCTTCCTTAGTGCCCAAGGCTTCTAGAAGCCTTTTGGGAAATTTCCCAAAAGGTGCTTTCCATAAAAAATCCCAAAAAGCACTTTCACTATTCACGACGACATTTTTCAGCGTCCGTTCGAACTGAAAATATTTATGTGGGCTTAGAACATTTCCAGTACCCACTAAAATTATTTTCAATGCATTCTGGAACAATTCCAGTTTAGTGATTTCATCTGCGAAAAGCATCTGAAGCGGTTTCGGCAGCTCCGGAACATTTCCGGTTTTCATCTCCGAAAATTCCAGAAAGTTTCCAGAATGATTCTGGCACCCTCCAAGAATTATCAGGCATGTCCCGAAACTAATTTGACTTTATGGTATCCTCTGAAACAACTTTTCAGTATCACCGGAACTCATCCGGTGACCTCTCTCTGCGGAACTTTTCCGCTGTCCGAAACTTTTTCGGTGATTTTCTCTCAGACTCCCTGTCTAGTATTCAGCAGATAGATGACCCTTAAGCGTGTGACCCTATAGGTTCGGTGAAGTATAGACATGACACGGAACCCCTTCCGATCAATGATCAACATCGGAGCCGTGGACACCCATATTGACCCCTATACCCACACGAATGAATATTCGAGTGAACCTCCAGTTGCCGTGTGCTATTCCTGTTGCTTCGTGATATGTTACAAATACCCGAGGTGAGACATGTTGGCATTCCCGTGGATCAACACTTGTCCACTATGCTAGTTACCTCGTTACCGGTATTGTTCTCTTTTCTCGTTACCATGTTCCGGCATCCCCGTGATCAAATCACAAAGTGTCTGGCCAGACGATGATGGATACCGTAACACCGAGAGGGCCTAGAGATATCTCTCCATCGCCGGAGGAGCAAATCCCAATCTTGAGCTATCAAGTTACTTGACACACTTTTCCATGAACTCGTAAGCCGCCGTAATAGCCACCCATTTACGGATGACGTTTAACAAACCCCAAAGTTCATGAAGCAAGCATGAAGAAACTCGATACTCTCATGGTCTAAGGAATCATGCAAACATTAACCATCTCTGTGTTATTAACCATTAACTTGTGACGAAAGAATCTCATAGCATAACATCAATCGGGTCGATTCAACACAAATGTTCTGCTAACATTGTGCCCTCAAAATTGCTGGCATAGTCATGCCCATGATCAGGAAAACAGGATCATCATGCAATACTTGAGCCAGTCATAGAGGCTTGACTAGGAATACATTTTATCGTTTATTATTCCACACGTGCATATGAGTCTTCCTCCGAGCCTCGTTTTATTTGCAGACTCGAGAACCATAGCAGTTATAGCATGGAACATAAACCTAATTATGAACAGGGAGATAATCAATAACATTTATTATTGCCTCTAGGGCATATCTCCTACACCCCGCCCTCCCCTCGACCTCACACCACCGCCGTGCTTGGCAGCGCCCCCCGGCCATCCCTTTAAGCCCGGCCGACCTCTAGATCGGGCGCCAGCAGCTCCTAGGCCCCACACACCCCTAAGATAAACACCGAGGCGCTGCTTCCCCGGCGTAATAGGCGGACTAGCGCCTGTTACGCCGGGGAATGCTTCCTTTAATTGGGAATCAACTGACCAGGAATTGAAATCCAGGGGGCGACAGACCTCTAGCTAAGGTGAAATAGTATATGAGGAGAAACCTTGTGCATCGTGAGTTACTAGGAACATCTAGTATTAGGAAGAAGGTGTAGGAAGAAGCGGTCAACTAGGGTCTTCTGTGGGATGAATACCATGCAAGCAGACACGTAAGATTTGCACGAATAAGGGAAGAGGAGTACTAGTTCTGGTTGCCAGTGTTGCGTCCTCCATATTTCGCGGCGATGTTCTTCTTTTTACCGGGGGAACCAATGGTTTGGAGGAGGGTGGAGCCTTGGACGAACCCATGGCCAAACTGTTGGCTGTGTTGCGGTGGCCGTCTGTCTGCGGAGGGGAAGCAGATCCGAGGCACCGAAGGACGGCGTAGCGGGAACAACTCTGGTGCGGTGGACGGTGGCGACGTTGGAGCGGCAGCGGTGAGGCGCAGGACGGCGTGGTTGAACTGGCTCGGGTACGGTGCACGTCGGTGTCCTGGAGGCAGCTCGGCCTCGGCTTCAACTACTAGCCGTGGAGGGCATTGCGGTTGCAGTTGTAGTGGATGACGACGTCGGGGTATTGGCTCTGGCGTGCTGGAGGAGGGCAGCGGTTGATGGCTGGGATGGGGTGGCGGATGGAGGATGACAGGGTTTTGCGGCTAGTGGAGAGGTAGTTTTGGCGCCCACGGAGCACGAATGGGGAATCGGACCAGGGGGGGGGGAGCTAAGGGGGAACCATGTTTCGGTCTGGGACGCGCTTGTTTTTGAACAGATGGGACGCGCTTGTTTGAAATTTGGGGAAAGTACAAACTTTGCCCCCATCTTAAATTTCAGACCTACTGCGGGTCGGGGGTAGGACGACAATCCCAGGTATCCCAAATAGTGGGCGGGAGCGATTTCGGCCGAGCGCATGTGTGTTTAGGTGGCCACGGTGTATGAATGTTTTTCGGAGGCGGTTGCGTGGCGTCTAGATGAAGTTACAAACCTACCCCGGTTTAGACCTTTGGACGTCGGGCCGGTAGGTTTCACGGGTCGGAGTTAGAAAAGTAATTTCCTTCTACCAAACACTGATCTCACGCGGTTTCGGGTGAGTAGAGGCTCTTTTGACGCTTCGTTCGAAATTTTGAAACAAAAGCATTCACGTTTAGAGTACTCTTGAACTTTGGGGATTGACCTAAATGGACAACGTTAAATTTGACCTTGTATGTTTGAAAACCTCATTAAATTATGCGCTTCTTTTTGAAATTTTGACTCTTGAAAATCCTATAACTACGATTATTTTGGAATGGCGGAGGTAAATTTGAATCTATTTTGTACATGACTATAGATGCTATTATGTACAAAAGCAGAGCAAAGATTGGTGCCCCCATAATTTAGGTATGATTTACAAATGCCATGATCTCGAATTCAAATAATTGAATGGACTTCATGTTGAATTCAAATTTTTTAAACCACCTTAAGTTGAATTCAAATGTATGCTAGTTCCTAGCTAGCTATTTATAATGTTCATTGTGTAACTTCTGTATGTATAATGTGCTTTACGCACACAACATGAACAATACTCACATTTATATTCGAATTGCTAAAGCGATGCATTGTCTGGAGTTCAAAATACTGACTCTATGGATCAATTATGTCGAATAATAACATAGACATGCTCAAATTCGATAGAATATAGATGTCTGATGGATCAATGACCGTTCCTTATGCGAATTGCAAATATCATGATCCCATACTAATATTTGGATACAATTTATATTTTTAATCAATGTGTACATCAGTCTTTTATGTGTAGTTTCACTCTCCATAGGCCCCTCCTCACACACGCGCTAACTTTCTCTCTCACACATATGCGCACACGGTGTATATCCATCGGTGGTCTCTCACACATGCTCACACACTCTCTCCCGAGGTGTCTTTCTCGCACACATGCTCTCGATATCACCCTCCGTCCCTCTCGCAACCATTTACGACTGTTTTCATTAACCTTTATCACAAGCACTCTTCCTCTCACATGCATACGCACACACAATCCCCATCGACCCTTTCTCTATACATAGACCTTCCTACGTGTCTCCCGCACGCACATTATCTTTAGGCCTATCTCGCACGCATTGTCTCCACCTCTCTTCCTAATTGACGAATATGATTCTAGCAGAGCATTCTATAGGATGCCCCTTAAAGTTAGGTTGGATGAATGGTAATATCAGAGGCAAGGGGTTACGTTAGTCCGAGGACCTAGGGTTACAAATCCTAGCCGGCTTTGTCAGTGGACACAGAGTCCTTCACGACTCTGGTATATTTGTCTTGTACGACTAGTCCTCCATGGGTCTCCCTGAATGCGTCACGGGCCGACCAATGTGGCGCAGGACGGAACCGACCCAAGGGCCTCACCTCGGCCTACCGGACCTGACGCGGTGACACACCCTCTGCCCCTTGGTCTCGTTATCTTCTCACGCCCACACATACCAACACAGACACCACACAAAATATTTTCTCCTCATGCCTCTGTCCCCCTCTTGCATGTACACACTCAAGGACATCTCTCGCCATGACATCCTATTCGTCTCTCTCTCTCTAGACCTCTCTCATTTCTCGTGCTATCTCTCCCATGTCACCAACCCCCCCGCCAGCCCCTCTATCCATGCCTCTCTCAAATACGTACACATACCCTCTCTAGGCCCTACCAAATACGTCAACTATACATTCACACATGTTACATCTTATCATGTACCCCATTGATCTAAAAAGTCCTCTCTTCATGTTTACTTCACATACAACATTCCTTTTGAACAAAACCACACAAATTGTGGCCAAAAATTTATTTTAGAATTTCTACATATATACAACATTACAAAGTTATATGGAGTATGAGAGTTAATTTGCATTGCATGGTGCACCCAATGATATTTATTCCGCACTGTGAATTTTTATATTTTTATACTATATATAAAGTTAGTCATAATAAAGAGAAACGAAGAGCATCTCTCTCGCCATCGCACACACCCCCTCTACGCCCCTTTCACGTACGCACCCAAACTATCTCCAGGTCCTCTAAAAGTATGCCCCAGCATATTCACGCATGTTTCTTCTTTCTCTCGCGATATTTACAGCGACGATCATTGTATTTGAAGCGAAAGCACGATACGTACATTGGACTTCAGAATCCACTCATTACGGTCACCATTTATGTTTTGTGGTTATTATACAGTCACGGGCTCACCGTACAGCTCTGTATTTGTTCAAGACACGACTAGTTGACCAGTTAAACGCTCCACGTGGCACCTCTAGTGTTGCATCACATTATCGCACTACCATTGGGCCCACTTGTCGGCGTGTATAAGAATGAAAACAAACGATAAAAAAATATTGGACGGTGGTTCGAAGTCATGACCGCGGGCACATCGGACAAGGTGGCCTTGTATTGGTATGCTGAGCCGTCTGTTTTAACACATAGGAGCTGGTGTGGTGATTATACACACATGCACGCATGCACACAAACTGCATGCACACAACACTCACATGTACACATGCAGCGACGAACGCACGCAACACCCACACGCACACACGCACGCATGCATGCACACACCACACGACCAACACACACACTTGATGACCCACAACTATAGGGGATCAATCGTAGTCCTTTCGATAAGTAAGAGTGTCGAACCCAACGAGGAGCAGAAGGAAATGACAAGCGGTTTTCAGCAAGGTAATGTCTGCAAGCACTGAAATTATAAGTAACGAGTAGTTTGGTAGCAAGATAATTTGTAACGAGCAAGTAACGGTAATGGTAACAAAAGTGCAGCAAGGTAGCCCAATCCTTTTGAGGCAAAGGACAGGCCAAAACGGTCTCTTATGATAAGCAAAGCGTTCTTGAGGGTACACGGGAATTTCATCTAGCCACTTTCATCATGTTGGTTTGATTTGTGTTCGCTACTTTGATAATTTGATATGTGGGTGGACCGGTGCTTAGGTGTTGTTCTTACTTGAACAAACCTCCTACTTATGATTAACCCCCTCGCAAGCATCCGCAACTACGAGAAAAGTATTAAGAATAAATCTAACCATAGCATTAAACTTTTGGATCCAAATCAGTCCCTTGCGGAATAGCGCATAAACTAGGGTTTAAGCTTCTGTCACTCTCGCAACCCATCATCTAATAACTACTCCACAATGCATTCCCTTAGGCCCAAATATGGTGAAGTGTCATGTAGTCGACGTTCACATGAAACCACTAAGGGAATCACAACATACATATCATCAAAATATCAAACACATATCAAGTTCACATGATTACTTGCAACAAGATTTCTCCCGTGACCTCAAGAACAAAAGTAACTACTCACTAATGATAATCATGCTCAAGATCAGAGGGGTATTAAATAGCATAATGGATCTGAACATATAATCTTCCACCAAATAAACCATATAGTAATCAACTACAAGATTAATCAACACTACTAGTCACGCACAAGTACCAATCTATAGTTCCGGTACAAAGATTGAACACAAGAGATGAACTAGGGTTTGAGAGGAGAAGGTGCTGTTGAAGATGTTGATGGAGATTGCCCTCACCAAGATGGGAGAGTTGTTGGTGATGATGATGACGATGATTTCCCCCTCCGAGAGGGAAGTTCCCCCGGTGGAATCGCTCCGCCAGAGGGCAAAAGTGCTCCTGGCCAAGTTCCGCCTCGAGACGGCGGCGCTTCATCCCGAAAGTCCTCCCATTATTTTTTCTAGGTCAAAATAACTTATATACTAGAAGAGGGGCACCTGAGGTGGGCCGAGGAGGGCACAACCCACCAGGGCGCGCCTGGGCTCCCTGGCGCGCCCAGGTGGGTTGTGCCCACCTGGTGGGCCCCCTCTGGTAGTTATTTGCTCCAATAATTCTTATTTATTCCATAAAAATTCCTCGTGAAGTTTCAGCTCATTTGGAGTTATGCAGAATAGGTAGCCTGACGTAGGTTTTTCAGGTCCAGATTTCCAGCTGCCGAAATTCTCCCTCTTTGTGCGAACCTTGCATATTATGAGAGAAAAGGCATTAGAATTACTCCAAAAAGCATTATTATGCATAAAAACATCATAAATAACAGTAGGAAAGCATGATGCAAAATGGACGTATCAACTCCCCCAAGCTTAGACCTCGCTTGTCCTCAAGCGAAAACCGAAATCGAAAAACATGTCCACATGCTTAGAGAGAGAGGTGTCGATAAAAACAAAATACGAACATAGAAGCATCATGTATATTATTATAACAGCAACAAACTTTAATATAAAACTTAATCATAGAACTTTTATCATATAACTTCTCATGAACAAGTAACAATTCATCACAACATCAAAGTATAAAGCATAAATTCTATTGGAAACCAACAAACTCTGTTCTCAGTAAACTTTGCAACTACAATTCATCATCTTTTCAGGAAGGGTCATGTATCGGAGCCTTTTTTGGCAAGTCCACATACTCAACCATCATATAGTCTTCTATGATTGCTAACACTCACTGCATAGACATGAGCAAAACATTTCAACCGGACACATAAAAAGATAGGGGCTTATAGTTTCGCCTCCCAACATACTCACCTCGAGGGTGATGTCAACTATAATAACTCATGGTACTCATATCCAACTGGATATATGTGCCTAGATCTTTCCTCACCACATGATGCGTGCTAAAAGAGAAAATAAAAAGGAATAGAGAGAAGAACTTTGACTCTTGCATAAAAGTAAATTCATAAAAGTAAAAGATAGGCCCTTCACGGAGGGACGCAGAGGTTGCCATGCGCTTATTTGTTTGTATGCTCAATCTCTTAGTGCAAAAGAACGTCATGTTATATTGCCCCTTATGATAGCAACCTTTATTATGCAGTCTGTCGCTTTTATTCTTTGCCATCACAAGTTCGTACAACGCTCAATTTTCTCTTACACTAAATGATCCAACACTTTTAGAAGCAATTTTTATTGCCTTTTTGCACCGATGACAACTTACTTAAAGGATCTTACTCAATCCATAGGTAGGTATGGTGGACTCTCAAAATAAGATGTGGGTTTAAGGGTTTTTGGATGCACAAGTAGTATCTCTACTTAGTGCGGAATTTTTGGCTAGCAAAGATGGGGGCAAGCACCACATGTTAAAGGATCTATGACAATATAACTTCTATGTGAATATGAACAAACATAAATCATTACGTTGTCTTCCTTGTCCAACGTCAACAATTTTGGCATATAATATTTTGATGGGGGCTCACAATCACAAAAGATGTCCAAGATAGTATATTTGCATGTGAATCTTCTCTTACCTTATTAATTATTTCATGAATTGCATCATTGACCAATGCTATGTTTGTCAATCTCCAATAAAATTTTCTACTTATACTCTTCCTTATGTGATGTAATTACTTACCATAAATTAGCATATGATCTTTTTCATTTATTTCTTTTCTTTTTATTAAACATGAAAGTAAAGAAAACAAAACTCAAACTAAACTTTATTATATATCTCACACACGATTACAAAGATAGATCACTAAGTAAACACTCGAAAAGAAAAGATCGAGCTAAACTTTTATTCATCTAAAGCAAAAGATAACTATGGATCGAACTAAGATAAGTAAAGGCAAAAGATAGTGGAGGTGATACGATACCGAGGCACCTCCCCCAAGCTTGGCACAAGCCAAGGGGAGTGCCCATACCCGATTACTCAATTTTCTTTTGTTGATGAAGAAGGAGGTGGTGGTGATGAAGTAGAGGGTTTATCTGCCTTCCTTAGCTTATGCTTGAGGACGGAATTTTCCTCCTTTAAATCACCAATCTCCTGCTCGAGCTCTACTATCCTTTTGCATAATTCTTGCTTGTTTTCCTGCAAGAGACGAAAAGGGATAAACTGGACCTTAGGTTTCTTCGCTTTGCTGGGGAGATTTGATTTCTTGAATGCCACGTGCATGTCCCCAGGTTGAGGCAATGGAACTTCAGCTTCATCTGAGCTTGTCTCCTCCTCCCTTTTAGGGTCATAGTCTTCTTCTTCCCCCGAAGTACAGCTATAGTGTTCCACATCCCCATAAACCTTGTGGTTTGCGATATAATCAGCAACATAGTTCTCACCCTCCGAGTCTTGGGATGACATATTTTCAGATCTGTCAGGAAAATAGCGCGAAAAGAAAATAGAAGATTTCTCCGCGATACGGTGGTCAATAGGTTCGGGGGGTATATAAAGATTTTTTATCTTGGGAAACAAGCAAACGGAAGAAAAACGGAGTCCGGAAGATACCCGAGGTGGGCACAACCCACCTGGGTGCGCCTAGCGCGCCCTGGTGTCTTGTGCCCACCAGGGGTGCCTTCCTGGTTATTTCTTATTTTCCTAATTTTTGTTATATTCCAAAACGGACAGAAAATATTTTTGCGGATTTTTCAGAGTCCGTTTACTTACCGTATCACGTACCTCCTTTTTTTTCACGATTCTGGAGTGTTCCGGAAGGTTTCCTTTATGTGTTCTTCCGGTGTCATGGTTTGGATAATATTGCTTTCAACATTAATGGGCGTACCTGAGATATAATGTTTTATTCTTTGCCCATTGACAAGCTTCAGGTTAGTACCTTCGGCATTATTTATCTTGATGGCTCCTGATCGATAAACCTCCTCGATAACATCAGGTCCTTCCCATTTGGAGAGGAGTTTTCCTGCAAAGAATCTGAAACGAGAGTTGTACAAAAGAACATATTCTCCAACTTTGAACTCACGCTTTTGGATTCTTTTGTCATGCCATCTTTTAACTTTTTCTTTAAATAACTTGGCATTTTCATAGGCTTTGGTTCTCCATTCATCTAGTGAGCTAATATCAAATAACCTCTTTTCACAGGCAAGTTTGAAATCATAGTTGAGTTCTTTAATTTCCCAATATGCTTTATGTTCTAACTCAAGAGGCAAATGACAAGCTTTTCCATAAACCATTTTATACGATGACATACCCATAGGATTTTTATATGCTGTTCTATAAGCCCAAAGTGCATCATCTAACTTCTTAGACCAATTCTTTCGGGACCTATTGACAATTTTTTGTAATATTAATTTTATTTCTCTATTGCTAAGTTCAACTTGGCCACTAGACTGAGGGTGATAAGGTGATGCAATTCTATGGTTAACATCATATTTAGCAAGCATTTTACGGAAAGCACCATGAATAAAATGTGAACCACCATCAGTCATTAAATATCTAGGGACTCCAAACCTTGGGAAAATGACTTCCTTAAGCATTTTAATAGAGGTGTTGTGATCAGCACTACTAGTTGGAATAGCTTCTACCCACTTAGTAACATAATCAACAACAACCAAAATATGTGTATACCCATTAGAGGAAGGAAAATGTCCCATGTAATCAAATCCCCAAACATCAAATGGTTCAATAGCAAGAGAATAATTCATAGGCATTTCCTGACGCTTACCAATATTACCAATTCTTTGACATTCATCACAAGATAAAACAAACTTACGGGCATCCTTGAAGAGAGTAGGCCAATAAAAACCAGATTGCAATACCTTGTGAGCAGTTCTATCTCCCGCATGATGTCCTCCATAAGCTTCTGAGTGACATTTCCGTAGGATTTGTCCCTGTTCATGCTCAGGTACACAACGTCTAATAATACCATCTACTCCTTCTTTACAAAGATGTGGGTCATCCCAAAAGTAATGTCTTAAATCATAGAAGAATTTTTTCTTTTGTTGGTATGTGAAGCTAGGTGGTATATATTTAGCAACAATATAATTGGCATAGTCAACATACCAAGGAGTGTTATGAGAAACATTTATTGCAGCTAATTGTTCATCAGGAAAACTATCATTAATAGGTTGTGGGTCATCAAGAATATTTTCTAACATAGACAAGTTATCAGCCACGGGGTTCTCAGCTCCCTTTCTATCAGTGATATGTAAATCAAATTCTTGTAGCAAAAGAATCCACCTAATGAGTCTAGGTTTGGCATCCTTCTTTTACATAAGATATTTTATAGCAGCATGATCGGTGTGAACAGTCACTTTAGATTCAACAATGTAAGATCTAAATTTATCACAAGCAAACACCACTGCTAAGAATTCCTTTTCAGTAGTAGTATAATTTCATTGAGCACTGTCCAGAGTTTTACTAGCATAATGAATAACATTTAATTTCTTATCAACTCTTTGTCCTAGAACAACACCAATAGCATAATCACTAGCATCACACATAATTTCAAAAGGCAAGTTCCAATCAGGTGGTTGAACAATAGGTGCAGAAATCAAGGCTTTCTTAAGTGTTTCAAAGGCTTCTACACAATCATCATAAAAAACAAATGGAACATCCTTTTGTAAAAGATTTGTAAGAGGCCTAGAAATTTTAGAGAAGTCTTTAATAAACCTCCTATAGAAACCAGCATGACCGAGGAAACTATGAATACCTTTGATATCTTTAGGGCAAGGCATTTTCTCAATTGCATCAACTTTAGCTTTATCCACCTCAATACCTCGTTCAGAAATTTTATGTCCCAAGACAATACCTTCATTAACCATAAAGTGGCACTTCTCCCAATTCAAGACGAGATTAGTTTGCTCACATCTCTGCAAAACTCGATCAAGGTTGCTCAAGCAATCATCAAAAGAAGTTCCGTAAATGAAAAAATCATCCATGAAAACCTCAACAATCTTTTCACAAAAGTCAGAGAATATAGCAGTCATACATCTTTGAAAGGTAGCAGGTGCATTGCATAAACCAAAAGGTATACGTCTATAAGCATAAGTTCCAAAAGGGCAAGTAAATGTGGTTTTCTCTTGATCAGGTTGTGAGACAGGTATTTGAGAAAAACCGGAATATCCATCAAGAAAGCAAAAATGTGTGTGCTTTGATAGTCTTTCTAACATTTGATCAATAAAAGGCAGAGGGTAATGATCTTTTCTAGTAGCTTTATTTAGTTTTCTAAAATCAATTACCATTCTGTAGCCGGTGACAATTCTTTGTGGAATAAGTTCATTCTTATCATTAGGAACAACGGTAATACCTCCCTTTTTAGGGACACAATGAACGGGACTTACCCATCTACTATCAGCTATGGGATAGATTATACCTACTTCCAGAAGCTTCAGTATTTCTGTTCTTACCACTTCTTTCATTTTAGGATTTAAACATCGTTGGTGATCAACAATGGGTTTAGCATCAGGCTCCATATTAATTTTATGCTGACAAAGAGTGGGACTAATGCCCTTTAAATCATCAAGAGTATATCCAATGGCAGCTCGGTGCTTCTTCAGAACCTTCAATAATCTTTCTTCTTCATGTTCTGAAAGGTTAGCACTAATAATAACACGATAAATCTTTTTCTCATCAAGATAAGCATATTTCAAAGTGTCTGGCAATTGTTTTAATTCAAACACAGGATCACCTTTAGGTGGAGAAGGACCTCCTAGAGTTTCAATAGGCAAATTGCGTTTAAGCAGAGGACGTTGTTCAAAGAAAATCTTATCTGTTTCATTTCTTTCATGCAGATGCATATCATTTTCATGGTCTAGCAAATATTGTTCTAGTGGATCAGTAGGAGGCACAGCAATAGAAGCAAGACCAATTATTTCATCCTTACTAGACAACTCTTTATTATGATGTTTTCTACTAAACTTGGAAAAATTAAACTCATGAGACTCATCACCAAAACTAACACCGACAGTTTGTTTCTCGCAATCTATTTTAGCATTAACGGTGTTCAAGAAAGGTCTACCAAAGATAATGGGACAAAAGTCATCTTGTGGGGAACCAAGAACAAGAAAATCAGTAGGGTATTTTATTTTCCCACACAAGACTTCAACATTTCTAATAATCCCAAGTGGTGTGATGGTGTGCCTATTAGCAAGTTTAATAGTAACATCTATGTCTTCTATTTCAGCGGGTGCTATATCATTCATAATTTCTTGATATAAGGTAAAAGGAATGGCACTCACGCTAGCACCTATGTCGCATAAACCATGATAACAGTGATCTCCTATTTTAACTGAGACAACAGGCATGCCAATGACGGGTCTATGTTTATCTTTTTCATCGGGTTTGGCAATTCTAGCAGCTTCATCACAGAAGTAAATAACATGCCCATCTATATTTTCAACCAAGAGATCTTTAACCATAGCAACACTAGGTTCTACTTTGATTTGTTCAGCAGGTTTGGAAGTTCTAATATAACTTTTGTTGACCACAGTTGAGACTTTAGCATGTTCCTTTATCCTAACAGGGAAAGGTGGTTTTTCAATATAAGCAGTAGGCACAACTGGATCAACATTGTAAATAATAGTTTCATCTTTAGCTATTACTGGTTCTTTAATTTCTTCTTTGATAGGTGGGTGATATTTAAATTACTTCTCCTTAGGGAGGTCAGCATGAGTAGCAAATGATTCACAAAAGGAGGCTACTATCTCAGAGTCAAGTCCATATTTAGTGCTAAACTTTTGAAAAGCATCGGTATTCATAAAAGATTTAACACAATCATACTTGAGCTTAATACCTGACTCTTTACCTTCGTCGAGTTCCCAATCTCTAGAGTTGCATTTAATTCTTTCTAAAAGATCCCACCGGAAGTCAATAGTCTTCTTCATAAAGGAACTAGTACAAGAAGTATCAAGCATGGACCGATCATCATGAGAAAGCCGAGCATAAAATTTCTGAATAATAATTTCTCTTGAGAGCTCATGATTGGGGCATGAATATAACATTGACTTAAACCTCCCCCAAGCTAGAGCGATACTTTCTCCTTCATGAGGCCAAAAATTATATATGTAATTCCGATCACGATGAACTAGATGCATAGGATATTTTTTTTGGTGAAATTCCAATTTCAATCGATTCCAATTCCAAAATCCAATATCATCGCAGAGCCTATACCATGCAAATGCTTTTCCCTTCAAAGATAAAAGGAAAACCTTCTTCTTAGCTTCATCTCTGGGTAAACCTGCAAGCTTAAATAATCCACAAATTTCATCCACATATATCAAGTGCATATCAGGATGTTCAGTTCCATCTCCTGCATAAGGATTAGCTAACAGTTGTTCTATCATACCGAAGGAATTTCATAACCAATATTTTCAGTAGGTGCAGTAGGTTGAGGGGTAACTAATTGTGGTTCTGGTCGAGGTGAAGATACCCTGAACAAACCCCTCAAAGGATTGTTTTCCATAGTAACAAGTAACAATAAATTTCAGCACGTAGTGATAATTTTTCCTTACCGATTTCCACTTACCAAGAGCGCTTCACTCCCCGGCAATGGTGCCAGAAAAGAGCCTTGATGACCCACAAGTATAGGGGATCAATCGTAGTCCTTTCGATAAGTAAGAGTGTCGAACCCAACGAGGAGCAGAAGGAAATGACAAGCGGTTTTCAGCAAGGTAATGTCTGCAAGCACTGAAATTATAAGTGACGAGTAGTTTGGTAGCAAGATAATTTGTAACGAGCAAGTAACGGTAATGGTAACAAAAGTGCAGCAAGGTAGCCCAATCCTTTTGAGGCAAAGGATAGGACAAAACGGTCTCTTATGATAAGCAAAGCGTTCTTGAGGGTACACGGGAATTTCATCTAGTCACTTTCATCATGTTGGTTTGATTTGTGTTCGCTACTTTGATAATTTGATATGTGGGTGGACCGGTGCTTAGGTGCTGTTCTTACTTGAACAAAACTCCTACTTATGATTAACCCCCTCGCAAGCATCCGCAACTACGAGAAAAGTATTAAGAATAAATCTAACCATAGCATTAAACTTTTGGATCCAAATCAGTCCCTTGCGGAATAGCGCATAAACTAGGGTTTAAGCTTCTGTCACTCTCGCAACCCATCATCTAATAACTACTCCACAATGCATTCCCTTAGTCCCAAATATGGTGAAGTGTCATGTAGTCAATGTTCACATGACACCACTAAGGGAATCACAACATACATATCATCAAAATATTGAACACATATCATGTTCACATGATTACTTGCAACAAGATTTCTCCCGTGACCTCAAGAACAAAAGTAACTACTCACTAATGATAATCATGCTCAAGATCAGAGGGGTATTAAATAGCATAATGGATCTGAACATATAATCTTCCACCAAATAAACCATATAGTAATCAACTACAAGATGTAATCAACACTACTAGTCACGCACAAGTACCAATCTATAGTTCCAGTACAAAGATTGAACACAAGAGATGAACTAGGGTTTGAGAGGAGATGGTGCTGTTGAAGATGTTGATGGAGATTGCCCTCCCCAAGATGGGAGAGTTGTTGGTGATGATGATGACGATGATTTCCCCCTCCGGGAGGGAAGCTCCCCTGGCGGAATCGCCCCGCCGGAGGGCAAAAGTGCTCCTGCCCAAGTTCCACCTCGAGACGGTGGCGCTTCGTCCCGAAAGTCCTCCCATTATTTTTTCTAGGTCAAAATGACTTATATACCAGAAGAGGGGCACCGGAGGTGGGCCGAGGAGGGCACAACCCACCAGGGTGCGCCTGGGCTCCCTGGCGCGCCCAGGTGGGTTGTGCCCACCTGGTGGGCCCCCTCTGGTAGTTATTTGCTCCAATAATTCTTATTTATTCCATAAAAATTCCTCATGAAGTTTCAGCTTATTTGGAGTTGTGCAGAATAGGTAGCATGACGTAGCTTTTTCAGGTCCAGATTTCCAGCTGCCGGAATTCTCCCTCTTTGTGCGAACCTTGCATATTATGAGAGAAAAGGTATTTGAATTACTCCAAAAAGCATTATTATGTATAAAAACATCATCAATAACAGTAGGAAAACATGATGCAAAATGGACGTATCAACGCTCACGCTCAAGTGCTCAACCTACACGGCTACACGTGCATGCGCACACATCAGGCTCTGACAGACACATACACAACCAGATGGTTCCCGCGCACGGGTTGGAGTCTTGTCGCGCCTGCGTAAATTTGTGTTTATCTTACTTTTTTCCTATGCGAACTGACAGGTGGGACCCACAAGGAACATGGTCAATTTAACCAGTCAACATAGTGCCACGCAGACTATTTGGCCGGTCAACAGAGTGCAATCCGATGCTGAACGGTGAGCAAGTGACCGTATAATCACCGCAAAATGTATATAGTGACCGTAATGAGCGTATTCTGAAGTCCGATGACCGTATTATGCTTTTTGCTTGAAATACACTGACCGCCAGTGTATTTATCTCTTCTCTCTCTCTCTCTCTCTGTGGAGCCGAGTAGGCCAACGTGCCAGTGCCTAAATTGGCGCACGCCACCCCATTATTGCTGTACTGGTTTCGTAAGAGCGAATAAGCATTCACGTCTACCGTACAAACTGTAGATATGAGTTACAAATGCTATGAAGACGAATACAAATATTTGAATCCACTTTATGCCCAATTTCTCTCTGTAGGCCCTCAAAAAGCCATCTCTACACGTTCTCGCATGTTACATCGGACAACTATGCAATACAACACTACTACACTCTAACACAATAAATCATATGTGTTTTTAGTTTTACTAGATCTCATATTGTTACTTAATTATTTAGTTTGCATACATTAAAATTTCCTTTGAAATGTATGGTTAGTATCATCTACCACGCGGGAAAAATCCCGCCCTTGCTTGTTTAATCGGGTTTGTATCGATGGATCATGCGAAACAACAAAACTATAGTAGTACTACAGTACAAGTAACAGTCCACTGGGCCGCCGTGTCGTGTACTCCTCCTTCATAAGAGTGGAGCGCTCGCTTTCATAAATGTTCTAGTCCCTTTCGCCGACATGTGGGACATCAAGCAACCGGGTCCATGTGCCATACCGAAATAATAGTGCAGAGCAGCAGGGGTGAAGCACCCCGGTCATGGCGCCAGCGTAGTAAATGAGCAATGAGGTGTCAAATCACAAAGCTGCACATTTCCCGCAGTTAAGTTGGAGGGACGAAGTGATGCTAAAAAAATAAGTTGGAGGGACGAAGCAACCATCATTTCACTCGTTGCTGAATCCGGTTCTCCCTCATCTTCTTCAAGTTAACCACGTGTTGCTTCTGCCATTGTTCTGCCTCATGTGGGACGCGGATCGGCTTGGTAAATCACTGACACGTGGGGCCGCATGTTAGCAAACCGCCAGGCCAATGTACTCTAAAAATAAGAAACCTCCCCCGCCTTCCACACGGCAAAATCACCTCCTTTTTACTAATCTTGATATAATTTTTTAGATCAATATAATCGAGATTTGTATAGATAGCACACAGGAGCAAAACCAAGTGGTACGGTTAAGGGCATCCACAATGTGTAGCCAAATGTGAAATAAGCTTTTGGCATCGATGTGAACCATTGTGGAGGGTGCTGCCAAAGCCAAAAAGAGGGAACCGAAGCTCCCTAATTGATTGATTGAAGGAATAAAAAAATGCAACCCCTCTCCTCTTTCTCCCTTGCTTGGACGCATGTACAGTATAGAGCACAGAGTCTACTCCCCTGTCCCTTCTATCACAAATCACAAAGCAGTGAGGCGTCAAATCACAAATCACGGACGAAGCAACCATCATTTCACTCTTCGCTGACTAAGCTGGACAGACGATGCTATTGTGTAGTAGTACATTTACGCCTCCTTTGGTTCAATGGACTTCCTCAATGGTTTTCTCGGCTTGCATGCGGCACTTGCGAACGACTTACCGTGGTCTCCCTCAATGGTGTGCTCCGTCGAACGCACTTCACCAAAGCCACAACGTTCGAGATATCGTCGACGTCACCGTAATGGGGAAGGAAGTCAAATAGTTACTACCTCCATTTTTTTGTATACAAGGCCAGTATCAAAATTACAATTTGCAGAAGGCCACTAACACTAATCGAGGCAAAATTTATGGGGTTTGCCTCATATTAGCAACCAAGGACATTAATATACCCTTGCATGCATGCAGAAGTGAGAAGGTTGGGTTGCATGGTGCTGCATTAATCAAGCAATGAGGAGTGAGATGGTTAGCTCTTTGGGCGTTGGAGAAAAAAACCGCATTAATTGACACGTCAAACGAGGATTTGTATCGATCAATCCCGCGAAGGAAAACCCCACCTTTCTTTTTTAACACAAGTAGGAGTAGTACGTACTTGTATCCTGTTTGGGTCTACGCCTTGCATTGCCATACTTTGACACACATTTTTGCAAGCTTGCCTAAAGTTTTTCAAAATGAAAAGGAGGTACACTTGTGCACGACAGTCGAGGTCGCACCGCACCCTCACACAGTCGCTCCTGCACGCTGCAAACCCAACCAAGGGAACACACCCTCACTGACACGTGCTACCGCATGTGATCAAACAAAACTCAGCCATCCTACCGCTGACACATAATTTTCGTTCATACAATATGTTTATCCAACCGCATGTTGGGGAAGATCCGTGCGGCCTGTGCGGTGGTCTGTTGGGGAAGAACAAGAGGTGAGGAAGAAGAAGGGTTAGGAGACGTAGGATATTCATCCAACCGCCTGAAATGGTCGACTGACCCAAATGATGAAAGTCAGGCGACTTGCATAAATATATGTTTTTACACAGCAAAAGATCCCTAAAACAACAACATAAAGAAAAACTAGCACTGCTCGCGGAATGAGACGGCCTCGTCGTCTTTGGCTGTCGGCGCGAACCAGCCGTAGCTGCCGACGTGTGTCTCCCCACCGTGGTTGTCCTCGGCCTCCAGCTGCTCGTTCATGCGGAGTGTGCGGGCGCTCTGCATGGACGCGAGCACCGCCCGGTTCACGTCCACGACATTCAGTTCCACCTGCAGGAGGGCCTTGATGGCAGCGGCATCCGCGCGTTCCGCGTCGAGTTGAGCCTCCGCCGCTCGGTTCAAGTGCAGGACGTCCGGTTCCGCTTGCAGGAGGGCCTCGATGGCAGTGGTATCCGCGCGCTCCGCGTCAAGTTGAGCCTCCGCCGCCCGGTTCACGTCCACGACATCCGATTCCGCCTATAGGAGGGCCTCGATGGCAGCGGCATCCGCGCGCTCCGCGTCAAGTTGAGCCTCCATCGCCCGGTTCATGTCCACGACATCCGGTTCCGCCTGCAGGAGGGCCTCGATGATAGTGGCATGCACGCGCTCCTTGTCGAGTTGATCCTCTGCCTCCCGGTCCTCCTTTAGGATCGCCAGGTTGAACCGCTGGTCCTCCTGCACCATGGGGGACCCAGACGCCGGCACGAAGTCGACGTCCATCGTCTCATACGCATCGGGGGCCTTCTGCGCCGCGACCTCCGCCATGAACATTGGATCGGCTTCCTCCTTCTCGGAGCTTGGCTCCAGAGAACTCGGGGATTGGCCCGCCGCAAAGCGAGCTTGGATACGGAGGTCTGTGGCGCCGACTGCCGCCGCGATTTCTGCGCGGCGCTCCGGTGTCAACATCTTGTAGTACGTGATCTTGCGGTGCACCATGGCTTTCCGGCGAACTAGGGGGTGGCTCATGCGGGCTAGGGGATCGAAATGTGGGGAAATGGGCTGGAGAGGAGGTGTGGTTTTGTGGCAGTGGTGACCGGCCGGCAAGTAGCTGGAGTAGGCCGAGCAGTGAAGGTTCTGGTGTGAATAGTGGTTCCGGTAACGACCGGTCAATCGGTTTTGACTGTGCGGAGTTTGCAAAGCCGGACGGCTGGAGCCTGGAGAGTTGTGGGGTGGGATGGGACTAAAGTTTCGGAGTTTCACGTGGCAGACGTCCGGACCTCCCCACCGTTCCTGTCGACGACGAGGCGGTGACTTCGTAAATATGAAGATGACTAGCAAGATGCCCGTGCATTGCACGGAACATCAGGATGCATTTTTTTACAAAACACCTGTTGTGATTGACCCATGTAGGAGTAATCCCATCTGTAAAAACTAATGATATCTCGAGAATTTCATCGAAAAAATGGTATCTCGAGAATTTCATCGAGAAAATGATATCTCGAGAAAGATGAGAGATAAGGTGAGGAGGAGTGGGGCGCGGTGGTGATTGGTAGTCGGACTTAGCGGAGGCATGGGGATGGACGACGCCGGCATCGGCCACCATGCCAGATTGTTCCAGAGGCTTCCTTTTTTAATTACTCAACAATGAAGTTGTGTGAGATAAGGATGAACAAGGTGCGGTTATACTTTTGCAAAATTGCCATTGTTTGCTTTCTATCCGTCAGATATAGATCGGACGGTCTATATTGCAAGATGGCAGGCACACCATCATCACCGAGAGTAGAGATATACTCCCGCCTTTCCGGTTTATAGGGCTTAATTTGAAAATCTCTTCAACCAAGGTAGATGATGAATGGTGCAATTAATTCCGTAGTTTGCAAAAGTACTTAATTAGTACTCTCGTTTTTCTCAAAAATTTGTGTAAACCGATGTGTTAATTACACCACATGCATGCATGACCACTTAATGACCAGGAACTTCTACATGCATTGGTGAGTTTTTTCTTCATCCTTGCATGCAGTGATTTAATACACCTTGAAATCTTAACATGTGATGGTAAGTAGTAGAATTGGGACTTATAAAACGGAAAAAACAAACTTTTTGAGACGAGCCCTATAAACTGGAAAGGAGGGAGTAGTAGATATGACGGCTCAGTCTCTCGAAGGTGCTCATAGGGGTACGGTGTGCGTGTGTGCGTTCATACGGGTGATTGTATGCGCGCATGTATGAGCGCTTGCGTCTGTACTGTGTTCAAAAAAAGGAGTACTCGAAGTATGCAAGTTCATAAGGAACGGATAGTGTACATCACTCTTGTTGCGTTCGCATTGCACCCCGGCACGGTGGACCCTGCACGTCGCTCACCGAACGGAACGCGCTTCATCTTGTGTTTTCGCCCGCTTGTGGGACTGCAGTTGAGAGCAAACCGACGTCCCTCCCCCTCCCCCGCCCGCATCATTTACTACTAGACTAGAAGAGAGAGAGGTCGGCCGAGTGTTAATGAGGCCGTACTGACGCTCAAATTTGGCCGGGAAAATAGGGAAACCGACATGTGGGGTACACCTGTCGGGATGACGTGGTGCAGACTAGTCCAATGGAGGAGCTGGCCCACGACCTCCTCGCCACCGGCAACCGTTCATGTGGGTTGTGGGGGCCAGCAACGTGGCGCAGCTCCAGCACCACCTCTGGACACGGCGACCGCGGTGAGTGACACACTCATCGCCGCTGGACACGCTCGGCTTTAGGGTGCCGAGGGTGGCGCTACCGCTGTGGCACGACCAGCAGATCAACACCCGGCTCATCGAGGATGCACGGGGCGCCGAAGTGCGTGTGCGCCGCGACGCGTCCGCGGAGTGTTCTAGCGCGGCCAACTGCATCCCCAGGACCTGAGACCATGCCGGGTCGTCTTTCAATGACATGTGGGATCACATGTGAGCAAAGGGCATGTCCAACGTTGCCACGCCCGCAGCTGACTACCCTGGCACACAAAAAACCCTCGTCCCTCGCGCCGTCGTGCGCGTGCGTTCCCAGCCGGTGCCAGCTGCCAGCATTCATGCCGTCCGTCCGTATGCCATCATTAAGCAGGCTCGCTGCCCGAGGAACCAACTCCGGCGACTTATTGACGCACCCGGACGCTTGGCCTCACTAGAATGCGCTACTTAAAGCAGCAACGCCCAGCTAAACTCCACACCATAGCGCATCCTCCTACCTGGCACCACATCCACCATGACCGCGAGCAGGAACGCTCTGCGGGAGAGCTTGTCTTCGGGGATGAAGCTTGAGGTCGCGGCCCTCGCTCAACACGCCGCTCGCAACGCAATACCGGCGTAGCCGGGCGCGGACGCGACCGCACAAGCGGTGGCCACGCTGGCGGCCGATGACAGGAGCACCGCCAGCCACGCGTCCTACTTGCCGCCGTCCAACGTTCAGTGGCACATGTGGCAGGTGAAGCGACGGACCGTCCACGTCCATCATCATCGACCTCACGTCCACCGGCACCGCCGAGGTTGGGGACTCCTCCGAGGATGAGTAGGGCATGGGAGGCAGCAGGGCATGGTGTGCCAACTGGCCGGTCCGTCTCCCGTGTTCTACTCTTCCTCGGCGGAGACCGCACCTTCACTTCACGGGTCTTGAACCCCGCCGCCGTTCATGGAGACGGCAGATGGAGGACGTCGTCGCCGATGCGGAAGTAGAAAGGAAAATGGACGTCGGTCGCCGCCGTAGAATAGGTTTATGGTCGGGTTTATTTTCTTTTTCTGTCCTATAAAAGTTTGAAATGTAATGAATATCTGCCGTGTTTGCATGAATCTCGTCTGGTGTGTATGAACTTTGACAATAATAGTAAGATATATTGTATGAAAATATATTGAATGATGATTCGTTGTTCTGTGTATAAACTTGGTCTAAGTTTAGAAGGTTTGACCCGAGACAAAGCTAACATGCGAAGTAAATAAACACATAGGTATACATACACAATTTATCTTAGGCACTCCAATAGTACGTCCACTAACACATTCACGCATCTCATATCTTTCTCTTGCTCTGTCTGTCAAACCAACTAAGCCTTGTCCTAAAAAAACAAACTAAGCCAACCTCCCAGCATATCGTGCGGGAGAAGACCCGACCGCGCCGTTTTAGTCGGGATTACCGGATTACTAGTAGTATCGATGGATCGCGCGAAGCACCAAGTTTAAAAGGAAAAGGCGATACACTCACAACACGCCTGTCGCGGTCGCATTGCACCCCTCACACGGTCGGTCCTACACTCGGCTCACGCAAACGGAGCATGCTTCGGCTTGCCTCTTCACTGACACGTGGGGCCACATTTGGAGAAACCGACCATGAGCCAAACTCCCCCGCCCACCGCGTGAAAATTCCCCCCAAATCCCAAATTCAACTGCCCTTCGACCAACTAGCCAATAATATTCCCCAAAGCCCCTCCCCCCGGCCCCCTCCACTCCATTCACTCCGCCAAAGCCGCCCTCCCTGCCGTGCCGATATGTCGGCCCCGCGGTTCGTTGAGGGGACGCACGACGATCCTCTCGCTCCCACAGTACACTCTCATAGACTGCCGTCTTCCAGCCGCGCCGCCACCGCTGGTGACATTCTTGTGGAGACGCACAACAGTCAGCTTCTCCCACGGTACGTGCATTCTAGACTGAGGCCCCGTGCATGTCGGAGTAGCGCTGAATGTTAGGTGATAGACACTGTTAATCTCACTGTTTACCAAAATAGTTTACAGTCAATATGCTCTGCTTAAGAAGCTTCCTTGCCCTGTTCTGCACTCAATCTGCTTTGCTGAGATGGCATGCCATGCCCGATTAGTTGCTAAAATATCTTGCCATATATTTATTGTGAAGTAGATTGCCATGGTCTAGTAGCCAATCTGTTAGGTGAAATAGCTCGACACCATTTTATACTCAATCTTTGTTGCTGAGATGGCCTTCCATGGCTGTGTGCTCTGCCTCATTGACTGCTGAAATAGCCTGCCATAATTTAGCACTCAAATCCGTTTGCTAAATTAGCTTTACATATATTTCATTACTTAGATTTGCTTGTCCAAATATCTTGCCATAGCTTTAGACATCGACCTAGGTATTTTTTTCTGGACTTTATAAAAAAACATATATGTTTTTCCTGTAATATGTAGTAGAAGAACTAATTTGTATGTCTAACAGATGGACAGGACTTGGATAACTTCCGCTCGAAGATTCTCCGCTGCATATGTCGAGGGGGTTGAAAACTTCATGAACTTTATCAGAGCTGAGTACGGTGGTCCGAAATCAGATGTGCTCTGCCCGTGTAGCAGTTGTATGAATTCAGTTACAAGACCCCAGTCAACTATGCAAAATCATCTACGCTTGTATGGGATGTCGGTCACATATACTAGGTGGGTTCATCATGGTGAAGCTGTGAACGTCAATGTTACTGACTATGTGGAAGCAGTAGATCACCATCTTGATCTGCCTGATGCTCTGGTGGAAGAGGAGGAGGAGGTGGTGACGGCGGAGCCAGTGAGTTTGATCAACATTGAAACAATGCTGCGAAATGCTCACGCATTTCGTGAACTTTCACCTGCAGAAGAAAAATGGTGGGCCCACATGTTGGAACAATGCAACGTGGCAGTCACCCCAGGAAATAAGCTGTCAGTATTCTCAGCTATGGTCACCTTTCTTAAGGTGAAGACATCTGAGCGGATGACCAACAATTCATTCGATGCGATGTTGGCTGCTTTCCGCAAATCTTTCCCAGATGCGTCTGTGCTGCCACACACCTACAGTAAAATGAAGAATTTCCTTCGTGCAGTTGGAATTGGATATGATATGATCCATGTTTGTAAGAATAATTGTGTTCTGTTCCGGAAGGATTATGCCAACTTAAGTGAATGCCCAAAATGCAAATCATCAAGATGGAAAGATGGCGATGCTGTGAAGAGGATTCCTCATAATGTTCTGAGACATTTTCCAATTATACCAAGATTGCAGAGGTTGTTTCATGATGCTGAAACAAGAGAGGATGTACTATGGCATTCTAGGAACTAGGAGTACAGAGATCAGAATGTAATGAGCCATCCATCTCATGGTAGTGACTGGAAAAGCTTCAATCAGAAACACAAAAAGTTTGCTGCTGACCTGAGAAACATTAGACTTGGCTTAGCTTCAGATGGATTCAACCCATTTGGCCACCAGAGCGCCACATATAGCATGTGGCCAATGCTTGTTATCCCTTACAACATGCCACCAAATGTCTGCACCAAAGAATCAAAGTACATGATGGCCTTGCTCATCCCAGGTTCAAAAAGTCCTGGAAAGGATTTTAATTTATTCATGGAGCCTCTTGTGGAGGAACTTCAACAGCTATGGAGGGGTGTTCTCACTCGAGACCTATATAGTAGCCCACCAGCTGATTTCTTTCTGCGTGTTGTTATAATTTGGTGCATCCATGATTATCCAGCTTTGGGCACTATGTCAGGGCGAACGACACATGGTTACAATGCATGTGTTCGCTGTGACAAGAATTCGCTGTCATACGCAATACTTAGCAAGATCTGTTACATTGGACACCGCCGTTTCCTTGCCAATGACAAGCCGTGTCCTACAAAATACCAAAGACATGTGTTCAATGCAAAGCATGAAAACCATGATGCGCCAAAGAGGCTCACCGGCGATGAGTTGCAAGTGGAATTAGAGAAGGTCAGGCATATTACACCAGGAAACCATCCTGATAATGATAGCGGGAAAAGGAAGCGTGGCAGGGCAGAAGAGAGATTATTGTTTACCCGCAGGTACACTTTGTGGGACTTGGAGTATTGTAAAGATTTGGATCTACGGCATAATCTTGATGTGATGCACATCGAGAAAAATATATGTGACAGCATTATCGGCACACTTCTTAATATTGAAGGCAAGACGAAAGATACCTTAAAATCTAGGATTGATTTGACACACCTGGGTACCAGAAAGGATTTGCAGGTGGAAGATGATGGTGCATCACGGGATATGGCACCAGCTGTGTACGTCTTGGACAAGGTAAAAAGAAAAGAATTCTACAAGGTCTTGTCACGTGTGAGATTCCCACATGGATTTGCTTCCAACCCTGAAAGGAGAGTCAGTGCAGATGGAAACAAGGTACAAGGGTTGAAAACTCATGACCGCCACGTCCTACTTCAAAGGGTTTTACCTGTTATCCTTAGAGGATTGGGCCGCCCTAACTTATACAGAGCAGTTGCAGAGTTGGGACAATTCTTCAGGGAACTTTGCAGTAGAAATATCAGGATAGATGCTTTGGAGCATCTTAGAGACAAGATACCAACTATCCTATGCGACCTTGAGAAGATATATCCTCCAGTCTTCTTTGATGTGATGGTGCATTTGGCTGTTCATCTACCTGATGAGGCACTACTTAGAGGTCCTGTACAGTATGGCTGGATGTACCCTATTGAAAGGCGGCTAGGCACTTTCAAGGGCTATGTTAGGAACAGAGCTAGACCTGAGGGTTCCATTGCAGAGGCCTACATTGCTACAGAAGCGTTGACATTCTGCTCAAAATACATTGAAACAGCTGATCAGCTTAGCAAAGAGTTGGGTGAAGACAATCCCGAGCTCAATGTTTTCGATTGTTCTGTTCGAGTTACAGGGAAGAGTCGACAACACGACAAACCTAAAAATTTGGACAAAATGGTTTGGTATGTGTTGAATAACTGTCCTGAGATTCTACCTTATATCGAGTAAGTGCTAAGTACTGCAACTTATACATCATAATCTAGTAAACTTGCAGCACATTCTTATATATTTAGATGTTTGACGTGATCACTATGTTGTGCAGCATCTACAAAAAGGAGTTACTGCCACAAAATCCAAGAAACATTGACAAACTGGTTATGGCAGGATTTGCGAAATGGTTCAAGAGCCATGTAAGCTTTTGAATTGCACTGTCAGTTTTTTTAATATATTGAGTACATAAGATGATCAACTTGTCTATTTTCTAACCATAGCTTAAGAAGATGCGGGAGGATGGGCAGGCAGTTAATGATGCCCTTTATGCACTGGCAATGGGTCCTGATACTCGGGTAAGACATTATGAATCTTGCGTTGTTGGAGATGTGCGCTACAACACCCTTCCATGCGACGAAGGCAGGAAAACACAAAACAGTGCCATCATGAGCACGGATAAGTACGGTGAAGAGACAACTGAAATGTATGCTAACATAACAGACATTGTTCAGTTGCACTATATCTCCAGTTTCGAGGTTCATCGGTGTGTGGTTCTGTTGTGCTGTCGTTGGTATAACCTGTTTTCCAGGATCGCAAAACTCAGAGCTGATGATTATTTCAAATCCATCAATGTCAAGGCAGCGTACCAGACCGACGAGCCTTTTATTTTGGCAAATCAAGCAACACAGATATTTTTCTTGGAAGACACATATGCATGCAGCGATGACTGGAGAGTATTGCAAAGGTTTGAGTAGAGGAATTTGTTTAATGAAGTTGCACAACAAGATGATGCTTACACTGCTCCTGATGTAGAAGATTCCACAGATGTTCCTAATATCTTTGAGAACCATCACGTCAATAACGCTGGCGAAAAGATTCCCTGTCGGGCTGTGGACATACGAGAGTTGATCAATAAGACGCCAATGTTCGAGGACATTGATGATGAAGAAGATGATGACACTAGGGGGATTACGATTCAGACTGATACACATGAAGAAGATGTTGACGCTGCTGCTGTGGATGATGATTAGATTGCTTTTGTCGTGTTTGCCTATGAGAAGACGACTTTTTATCTACTATGTGAAATTGTGTTTGCTATGACAACTGAAACCTGATGAAGTTGTTGTTTAGTATTTTGCTGTGAGAACATCATTTATTATGTATGTTGATTTTTGTTTGGTGATTGTATGACGACTAAAACATGATGACATTGTTGTTTAGTTGTACTCATATTTGGCTGTGAAACTTGTATTTGATGACATAGTTTGCTGTTGGACTGCAATTTGCTCAACGTCTTCGAATGGGAACAAAGCTAACCCGACAAGGCCTCTGCTAATTTATTTATTTATTAGCAAAAGGGCCTCTGCTATTTATTTATTTATGAGCAAAAGGGGATACCTCCCGATTTCTGTTAATAGAAATCATTAGATGTTCACAACACTATGCCCAGCCTGCTAAACAGGTTTCGTTCATTACTAGTTTCAACAAAGTGCTCATGTCATAGCCACTGAATACATCACGAGTGCTACATACACTGCAAATAAAGAGACAATCATCCTACTGAGCACAACGATCTTGCCCATTATATTCACAAGCTCTTTCATCTCCTCATTGCTGTCAAGGCCGTTCAGCAGCTGTTGCTTGGCCATGATCAGAGGAACTGCATCTTTAACCTTTTGCTCTGCATCTTCCTCTTCTGCCACTCCTTCAGTTACTTGTCCAACACCCCAACCTACTGGTATTGGGATTCCTCGGCTAACTAAATAATCAGCGTAGTTCCATTCCCCCACATCAGCAACTTCCCAGAAATACAAATCACACGAATCTTCCCTTTTCTGCACGAATCAAATTGGAAGATCATCAACCAAACTTGATACGGGACACCTCAGAAACGATCTTTCACGGTGCCAAAGAACTCACAAGGAGCAGCAACAAACTCACTCAAAACATGTTTCAACAAACTTTGTTCTCTCTAGAGGCACGAACAAGAGGAAACACTCTCAGATAAATTGCAGCGGATAACTAGTTTGGTTTACAAGGAAGCAACCCAAACCATGAAACTTGTGAACCTAAGAAGAATCACAAGAGGGAACCACAAGGATCCTATATGAATTGAGGACAGGCCCTCCAATCCACACACACACGAGCTAACACTCAACGATACTAGTGCTCACAACACAACACAACCTCACCGGCTGTCTACAATCATAAACTCAGAAATTTCATCCCCCTTCACATGGAACAGCTGGGGAGTACTTATACTAGGAGCACCTACTAGTTAGGTGTGAAAACAACTCAAAATGAAGGGTAAATTCATGAGCTCCAAGCTATAGCAGGAGCAAACTCGTTGAGCCTCGCGCTGTAATTACTTCGTGGATAGCTTGCATGGGAACTTGCACAACTTTTGACTCAAGACCTCAAATGATGCACCATTTTTTGAATGAAAGCTAACTTCAAAGACCATCTTTTCCAGCCTCTAAAACGTGCTAGACCCTTCTAGAATTAATTAGGTTTAGGTGGGAAGTTGCAGCTGGAAATCTGATGTGTCATTTCTCCCAAAATAGGCACCGGAAGCTTCCCCACTAAGAAAATGGTTTTGCCCATGTCTTCCTTTGGCTACTCTAATGGTTTAACATTTGTGCTAGCATGAACCTCACTCTTTGATGCCTTGGTTATGATCTGGACCACATCAAAACTATTAAAAAAAATCAGCAACTGAAAGCAGGCGAACAACACTTAAACATATTATTACCCCATGATTCGGGCATTTGTAGAAGACTCGGCCAGGGTTGAGGATTGTAGTTGAGACGCAAAGGATGACTCTGCATGATTTGCAACAGTGGCACCACACCAACGGTAGCGGGTTGCGATGAGCAACCGGCTACGGTGAGTGTGCCGACGGGGGTGTGATAAGACCCACAGGGGATGGTACGGGTGGCGACTTGGCACATATCTGGTTGTTGCCTGCTGAAGAGCAGGTGGACGAGCCACCAGCGGACATGGTTGCTGCGGCCAGAGCTTCTGATGCTAGGCAGAGTAACTAGAGAAGAGGAGAAGCGAATGTTGGATATGTCAGTTTCATTACTTGCAGAGTAGCATAGCACTATATGTAGTCATAGTCTAGGTTTGGATTCGAACCAGCTACAGGAGCATGTCTCTTTTTTTCTAAAACTCAGCAACGTCTCTTTACTGGTACACTAGCTTGTTCTGTACGCCTTCTCGAGTCTTTGATTTTCGGGAATGTTATGTGGCGAACGTTCCCTGGGAGGAGGACGACAAACGAACGCATTTTCCTGGCAGTTTTAGTTGCGATGCAAGATCAAACGGTGGTAGTTTCGGGAATGTTATCTGGTGAACGAGCCTAGTTTTGCTACGCCGTGTCGGCTTAGTCAACAAACGATTATGCCAACCTTGACCGTTGGATTGACATTCAACGTCTATCGTGTTTCTTCAATCTCTTCTTCCTCCAGCCGCCAAAGCCAAACCAGCGCCGGCGGGACCGCCTGCTCCCGCCTCCCACGGCTGGCTGTGCTGCCGCGCATGCATCACGTCCACATCGCACCCTAAAACTCTGCGCATCTTCCCTGGATCCTGTTCGTTCCCATCCGAGGCCTCATCATCGTCCTCCGCCTTGGTTCGCTCATCGTGGCGCCGCCCTCCGGTGTTGTCAACATGGTCAACAACCGAGAGGAATAAGGAGATGACTGTACATGGTGAGGATGACAGTAGGGACACACCAGGATCATGGCAGTAGGCAAGCAAGTGCCTCCTTTATTACAAGAAAAAAGGTTCCTCCTGATGGTTTCCTGACATCTGGGTTGCACGCCACTGTCAATGTAGTCAATAAGCGAGATAACTGCACAAGGAGCGGCTGACACCCGGGACCCAGCAGCTCGCGCAGTATTTTTTTTGTTTTTGGGACAGAGCAGGGTATCAACTGGGTTGTGCGGGAGCTGTGGCCCGTCTAGCCCAGGCTTTTATTTCATATGTTTACCACATGACCAGCCCAGTTTTGTTTTTTCTTTCTGAAAATGTCTAGCCCAGCTATTTTATTTTTTGCAGAATAACCAACGGAGGCCTACTTGCTTTTCTACGCCCTGCTGGGCCGGAAATCTTTCAAGGCGAGGAGGAATGCATTCGGTTTGCCCAGAAAATGGGCTATAAGTAATAAGAAATGGGCTGTAAAATGAAAAATACAGCAAACAGGCAATTAGTTCCAAATTACTTTTTTCTTTCGGATTTTGATTTTTTAAATTTCATTGTTTTTGTGCGGGTAAAATTTCATTGGATTTTAAATTATGGTATGTCTATTTTTTAAATTAATTTGAATATGGTTAGAAATTTCGGGTTGTATGCTGTTTGGGGCAGATTTGGAGGCTGACTTGTGAGTCTAGTAGGTTGACGTGTATGAAAGGCTTTGTGAACTTAGTCCACAAACGATTCTAGCAGCAGTGACTGTTGGATGTTAATCCAACGGCCGTGCTGCTTCTTCAACCTCTGGTCTTCTTGCTCTAGCCGCCCAAACCAGCGCCGGCCGTACTATCTGCTCATGCCTCCCGTGGCCGGCTGTGCTGCCGCGCAGGCCTAACCGCTCCACAGTACTCCCATCTGTTGGGGAACGTGCAATTTCAAAAAATTTCCTACGTTCATGCAAGATCTATCTAGGAGATGCATAGCAACGAGAGGGGAGAGTATGTCCACGTACCCTCGTAGACCGAAAGCGGAAGCGTTAGCTTAACGTGGTTGATGTAGTCGAACGTCTTCGCGATCCAACCGATCAAGCACCGAACGTACAACACCTCCGAGTTCAGCACACATTCAGCTCGATGACGTCCCTCGAGCTCTTGATCCATTTGAGGACGAGGGAGAGTTCCGTCAGCACGACGGCATAGCGACGGTGATGATGAAGTTACCGGAGCAGGGCTTCGCCTAAGCACTACGACGATATGACCGAGGTGTGTAACTGTGGAGGGGGGCACCGCACACGGCTAAGACAAATCTTGGGGTGCCTTTGGGGTGCCCCCTCCCCCGTATATAAAGGAGGAAGGGAGAGAGGCCGGCCCTCCTAGGGGCGCGCCAAGTGTATGGAGTCCTACTAGGACTTCCAAGTCCTAGTAGGAATCCCTTTCCCTTTTCGGAGTAGGAGAGAAGGAAAGAGGGAAAGAGAGAGGGAGTAGGAAAGGGCAAGGGGGGCACCGCCCCCTTCCCCTAGTCCAATTCGGACCCATGGGGGGGCGCACGCCACCTCCCCTTTGGCCTGCCTCCTCTTTTCCCGTATGGCCAATAAGGCCCATTACTTCTCCCGGTGAATTCCCGTAACTCCCCGGTACTCCGAAAAATACCCGAATCACTCGGAACCTTTCCGATGTACGAATATAGCCTTCCAATATTTGAATCTTTACCTCTCGACCATTTCGAGACTCCTCGTCATGTCCGTGATCTCATCCGGGACTCCGAACAAACTTCGGTCACCAAAACACATAACGCATAATACAAATCGTCATCGAACGTTAAGCGTGCGGACCCTACGGGTTCGAGAACTATGTAGACATGACCGAGACACATCTCTGGTCAATAACCAATAGCGGAACCTGTATGCTCATATTGGCTCCTACATATTCTAAGAAGATCTTTATCGGTCAAACCGCATAACAACATACGTTATTCCCTTTGTCATCGGTATGTTACTTGCCCGAGATTCGATCGTCGGTATCATCATACCTAGTTCAATCTCATTACCGGCAAGTCTCTTTACTTGTTCCGTAATGCATCATCCTGTAACTAACTCATTAGTCACATTGCTTGCAAGGCTTATCATGATGTGCATTACCGAGAGGGCCCAGAGATACCTCTCCGATACTGGGAGTGACAAATCCTAATCTCGATCTATGCCAACCCAACAAACACCTTCGGAGACACCTGTAGAACATCTTTATAATCACCCAGTTACGTTGTGACATTTGATAGCACACAAGGTGTTCCTCCGGTATTCGGGAGTTGCATAATCTCATAGTCAGAGGAATATGTATAAGTCATGAAGAAAGCAATAGCAATAAAACTTAACGATCATTATGCTAAGCTAACGGATGGGTCTTGTCCATCACATCATTCTCCTAATGATGTGATCCCGTTCATCAAATGACAACACATGTCTATGGTTAGGAAACTTAACCATCTTTGATTAACAAGCTAGTCAAGTAGAGGCATACTAGGGACACTTTGTTTTGTCTATGTATTCACACATGTATCAAGTTTCCGGTTAATAAAATTCTAGCATGAATAATAAACATTTATCATGATATAAGGAAATATAAATAACAACTTTATTATTGCCTCTAGGGCATATTTCCTTCAGTCTCCCACTTGCACTAGAGTCAATAATCTAGTTTCACATCGCCATGTGATTTAACACCAATAGTTCACATCTTTATGTGATTAACACCCAAAGTTCACATCGCCATGTGACTAACACCCAAAGGGTTTACTAGAGTCAATAATCTTGTTCACATCGCTATGTGATTAACACCCAAAGAGTACTAAGGTGTGATCATGTTTTGCTTGTGATGGAAGTTTAGTCAACGGGTCTGCCACATTCAGATCCGTATGTATTTTGCAAATTTCTATGTCTACAATACTCTGCATGGAGCTACTCTAGCTAATTGCTCCCATATTCAATATGTATCCAGATTGAGACTTAGAGTCATCTGGATTAGTGTCAAAGCTTGCATCGACGTAACCCTTTACGACGAACTCTTTGTCACCTCCATAACCGAGAAACATTTCCTTAGTCCTTTTAGGTAACTAAGGATAATTTTGACTGCTGTCCAGTGATCCATTCCTGGATCACTATCGTACCCCCTTGCCAAACTCATGGCAAGGTACACAATAGGTCTGGTATACAACATGGCATACTTTATAGAACCTATGGCTGAGGCATTGGGAATGACTTTCATTCTCTCTTTATCTTCTGCTGTGGTCATGCTTTGAGTCTTACTCAACTTTATACCTTGAATACAGGCAATAACTCTTTCTTTGACTGATCCCTTTTTGAACTCCTTCAAAATTTTGTCAAGGTATGTGCTTTGTGAAAGTCCTATTAAGCGTCTCGATATATCCCTATAGATCTTGATGCTCAATACTTAAGCAGCTTCATCGAGGTCTTTCTTTGAAAATTTCCTATTCAAGTATCCTTTTATGCTATCCAGAAATTCTATATCATTTCCAATCAGCAATATGTCATCCACATATAATATCAGAAATGCTACAGAGCTCCCACTCACTTTCTTGTAAATACAGGCTTCACCGCAAGTCTGTATAAAACTATATGCTTTGATCAACTCATCAAAGCGTATATTCCAACTCCGAGATGCTTGCACCAGTCCATAGATGGATGGCTGGAGCTTGCAACTTTGTTAGCACCTTTAGGATCGACAAAACCTTCTGGTTGCATCATATACAACTCTTCTTTAATAAATCCATTAAGGAATGCAGTTTTGACATCCATTTGCCAGATTTCATAAAATGCGGCAATTGCTAACATGATTTGGACAGACTTAAGCATCGATACGAGTGAGAAAATCTCATTGCAGTTAACACCTTGAACTTGTCAAAAACCTTTTGCGACAATTCGAGCTTTGTAGATAGTAACACTACCATCAGCGTCCGTCTTCCTCTTGAAGATCCATTTATTCTCTATGGCTTGCCGATCATCGGGCAAGTCAACCAATGTCCACACTTTGTTCTCATACATGGATCCCATCTCAGATTTCATGGCCTCAAGCCATTTCGCGGAATCTGGGCTCATCATCGCTTCCTCATAGTTCGTAGGTTCGTCATGGTCTAGTAACATGACTTCCAGAACAGAATTACCGTACCACTCTGGTGCGGAACATACTCTGGTTGACCTACGAGGTTCGGTAGTAACCTGATCTGAAGTTTCATGATCATCATCATTAGCTTCCTCACTAATTGGCGTGGGCATCACTGGAACTGAATTCTGTGATGAACTACTTTCCAATTCAAGAGAAGGTACAATTACCTCATCAAGTTCTACTTTCCTCCCACTCACTTCTTTCGAGAGAAACTCCTTCTCTAGAAAGGATCCATTCTTAGCAACAAAGATTTTTGCCTTCGGATCTATGATAGAAGGTATACCCAACAGTTTCTTTTGGGTATCCTATGAAGACGCACTTCTCCGATTTGGGTTCGAGCTTATCAGGCTGAAGCTTTTTCAAATAAGCATCGCAACCCCAAACTTTAAGAAACGACAGCTTAGGTTTCTTGCCAAACCACAGTTCATATGGTGTCGTCTCAACGCATTTAGATGGTGCCCTATTTTAATGTGAATGCAGCTGTCTCTAATGCATAACCCCAAAACGATAGTGGTAAATCGGTAAGAGACATCATAGATCGCACCATATCTAATAAAGTATGGTTACGACGTTCGGACACACCATTACTCTGTGGTGTTCCAGGTGGCGTGAGTTGCGAAACTATTCCACATTGTTTTAAATGAAGACCAAACTCGTAACTCAAATATTTGCCTTCGTGATCAGATCGTAGAAACTTTATTTTCTTGTTACGATGATTTTCCACTTCACTCTGAAATTCTTTGAACTTTTCAAATGTTTCAGATTTGTGTTTCATTAAGTAGATATACCCATATCTGCTCAAATCATCTGTGAAGGTCAGAAAATAACGATACCCGCCGTGAGCCTCAACACTCATCGGACCGCATACATCAGTATGTATTACTTCCAATAAGTCAGTAGCTCGCTCCATTGTTCCGGAGAACGGAGTCTTAGTCATCTTGCCCATGAGGCATGGTTCGCAAGCATCAAATGATTCATAATCAAGTGATTCCAAAAGTCCATCTGCATGGAGTTTCTTCATGCGCTTTACACCAATATGACCTAAACGGCAGTGCCACAAATATGTTGCATTATCATTATCAACTTTGCATATTTTGGCATCAGTATTATGAATATGTGTATCACTACGATCGAGATTCAATAAACCATTTATATTGAGTGTATGACCATAGAAGGTTTTATTCATTTAAACAGAACAACAATTATTCTCTGACTTAAATGAATAACCGTATCGCAATAAACATGATCAAATCATATTCATGCTCAACGCAAACACCAAATAACATTTATTTAGGTCCAACACTAATCCCGAAGGTAGAGTGAGTGTGCGATGGTGATCTTATCAACCTTGGAATCACTTCCAACACTCATCGTCACCTTCTCATTAACTAGTCTCTGTTCATTTTGCAACTCCTGTTTTGAGTTACTAATGTTAGCAACTGAACCGGTATCAAATACCCAGGGGCTACTATGAACACTAGTAAAATACACATCAATAACATGTATATCAAATATACCTTTGTTCACTTTGCCATCCTTCTTATCCGCCAAGTATTTGGGGCAATTCCGCTTCCAGTGACCATTTCCTTTGCAGTAGAAGCACTCAGTTTCAGGCTTAGGTCCATCTTTGGTCTTCTTCACGGGAGCGACAACCTGTTTGCCATTCTTCTTGAAGTTCCCTTTCTTTCCCTCGCCCTTTTTCTTGAAACTAGTGGTCTTGTCAACCATCAACACTTGATGCTATTTCTTGATTTCTACCTTCACCGATTTCAGCATCGCGAAGAGCTTGGGAATCGTTTTAGTCATCCCTTGCATATTATAGTTCATCACGAAGTTCTAGTAACTTGGTTATAGTGACTAGAGAACTCTGTCAATCACTATTTTATCTGGAAGATTAACTCCCACTTGATTCAAGCGATTGTAGTACCCACACATTCTGAGCATATGCTCACTGGTTGAGCAATTCTCCTCCATCTTGTAGGCAAAGTATTTGTCAAAGGTCTCATACCTCTCGACATGGGCATGAGTCTGAAATACCGATTTCAGCTCTTGGAACATCTCATATGCTCAGTGGCGTTCAAAATGTTTTTGAAGTCCCGGTTTTAAGCCGTAAATCACGGCGCACTAAACTATCAAGTAGTCATCATATCGAGCTTGCTAAACGTTCATAATGTTTGCATCTGCTCCTGCAATAGGTCTGTCACCTAGTGGTGCATCAAGGACATTATTCTTCTGTGCAGCAATGAGGATAATCCTCAGATCACGGAACCAGTCCGCATCATTGCTACTACCATCTTTCAACTTAGTTTTCTCTAGGAACATATCAAAAATAAAACAGGGGAGCTATACGCGAGCTATTGAACTACAACATAATTTGCAAATACTACCAGGACTAAGTTCATGATAAATTAAAGTTCAATTAATCATATTACTTAAGAACTCCCACTTAGATAGACATCCCTCTAGTCATCTAAATGATCACGTGATCCATATCAACTAAACCATGTCCGATCATCATGTGAGATGGAGTAGTTTTCAATGGTGAACATCTCTATGTTGATCATATCTACTATATGATTCACGTTTGACCTTTCGGTCTCAGTGTTCCGAGGCCATATCTGCATATGCTAGGCTCGTCAAGTTTAACCCGAGTATTCCGCATGTGCAAAACTGTCTTGCACCCGTTGTATTTGAATGTAGAGCCTATCACACCCGATCATCACGTGGTGTCTCAGCACGAAGAACTTTCGCAACGGTGCATACTCAAGGAGAACACTTATACCTTGAAATTTAGTGAGGGATCATCTTATAATGCTACCACCGTACTAAGCAAAATAAGATGCATAAAAGATAAACATCACATGCAATCAAAATATGTGACATGATATGGACATCATCATCTTGTGCCTTTGATCTCCATCTCAAAAGCACCGTCATGATCTCCATCGTCACCGGCTTGACACCTTGATCTCCATCGTAGCGTCTTTGTCGTCTCGCCAACTATTGCTTCTACGACTATCGCTACCGCATAGTGATAAAGTAAAGCATTTACATGGCGATTGCATTTCATACAATAAAGCGACAACCATAAGGCTCCTGTCAGTTGCCGATAACTTTTACAAAACATGATCATCTCATACAATAACGTATATCACATCATGTCTTGACCATATCACATCACAGCATGCCCTGCAAAAACAAGTTAGACGTCCTCTACTTTGTTGTTGCAAGTTTTACGTGGCTGCTACGGGCTTCTAGCAAGAACCGTTCTTACCTACGCATCAAAACCACAATGATTTTTTGTCAAGTGTGCTGTTTTAACCTTCAACAAGGACCGGCCGTAGTCAAACTCGATTCAACTAAAGTTGGAGAAACAGACACCCGCCAGCCACCTTTGTACAAAGCACATCGGTAGAACCAGTCTCATGAACGCGGTCATGTAATGTCGGTCCGGGCCACTTCATCCAACAATACCGCCAAATCAAAGTAAGACGTTGGTGGTAAGCAGTATGACTATTATCGCCCATAACTCTTTGTGTTCTACTCGTGCATATCATCTACGCATAGACCTGGCTCTGATACCACTGTTGGGGAACGTGCAATTTCAAAAAATTTCCTACGTTCACGCAAGATCTATCTAGGAGATGCATAGCAACGAGAGGGGAGAGCATGTCCACGTACCCTCATAGACCAAAAGCGGAAGCGTTAGCTTAACGCGATTGATGTAGTCGAACGTCTTCACGATCCAACCGATCAAGCACCGAACATACGGCACCTCCGAGTTCAGCACACGTTCAGCTTGATGATGTCCCTCGAGCTCTTGATCCAGTTGAGGACGCGGGAGAGTTCCGTCAGAACGACGGCGTGGCGATGGTGATGATGAAGTTACCAGCGCAGGGCTTCGCCTAAGCACTACGACGATATGACCGAGGTTTGTAACTGTGGAGGGGGGCACCGCACACGGCTAAGACAAATCTTGGTGTGCCTTTGGGGTGCCCCCCTCCCCCATATATAAATGAGGGAGGGAGAGAGGCCAGCCCTCCTAGGGGCGCGCCAAGTGTATGGAGTCCTACTAGGACTTCCAAGTCCTAGTAGGAATCCCTTTCCCTTTTCGGAGTAGGAGAGAAGGAAAGAGGGAAAGAGAGAGGGAGCAGGAAAGGGCAAGGGGGGCACCGCCCCCTTCCCCTAGTCCAATTCGGACCCATGGGGGGGGGGGGGGTGGGCGCCACCACCCCTTTGGCCTGCCTCCTCTTTTCCCGTATGGCCCAATAAGGCCCATTACTTCTCCCGGTGAATTCCCGTAACTCCCCGGTACTCCAAAAAATACCCGAATCACTCGGAACCTTTCCGATGTCCGAATATAGCCTTCCAATATATGAATCTTTACCTCTCGACCATTTCGAGACTCCTCGTCATGTCCGTGATCTCATCCGGGACTCTGAACAAACTTCGGTCACCAAAACACATAACTCATAATACAAATCGTCATCGAACGTTAAGCGTGCGGACCCTACGGGTTCGAGAACTATGTAGACATGACCGAGACACATCTTCGGTCAATAACCAATAGCGGAACCTGGATGCTCATATTGGCTCCTACATATTCTACAAAGATCTTTATCGGTCAAACCGCATAACAACATACGTTATTCCCTTTGTCATCGGTATGTTACTTGCCCGAGATTCGATCGTCGGTATCATCATACCTAGTTCAATCTCGTTACCGGAAAGTCTCTTTACTTGTTCCGTAATGCATCATCCCGTAACTAACTCATTAGTCACATTGCTTGCAAGGCTTATCAGGATGTGCATTACCGAGAGGGCCCAGAGATACCTCTCCGATACTGGGAGTGACAAATCCTAATCTCGATCTATGCCGACCCAACAAACATCTTCGGAGACACCTGTAGAGCATCTTTATAATCACCCAGTTACATTGTGACGTTTGATAGCACACAAGGTGTTCATCCGGTATTCGGGACTTGCATAATCTCATAGTCAGAGGAATATGTATAAGTCATGAAGAAAGCAATAGCAATAAAACTTAACGATCATTATGCTAAGCTAACGGATGGGTCTTGTCCATCACATTATTCTCCTAATGATGTGATCCCGTTCATCAAATGACAACACATGTCTATGGTTAGGAAACTTAACCATCTTTGATTAACGAGCTAGTCAAGTAGAGGCATACTAGGGACACTTTGTTTTGTCTATGTATTCACACATGTATCAAGTTTCCGGTTAATACAATTCTAGCATGAATAATAAACATTTATCATGATATAAGGAAATATAAATAACAACTTTATTATTGCCTCGAGGGCATATTTCCTTCACCATCGCTGGCCTGGCCATCCCTCTACGCACCCACAGTTCCTGTTATTCTCCGGCGATGGAGGACGAACCAGTAAACCCTCGTACCCCCTCCGTGTGGGAAACATCTAGCGAGTCTTCTCCGGCTCCGGGTCGTTCCCTTCCAAGGCCTCGCCGTCATCCACCGCCCTGGTGCTCTCGGCGCGGCGTGGTCAACGTGGTCAACGAACGACATCCATCGAAAGAGGACTTTACGTGGAGAGGATGACAGCTGGGTCCACGGCCACACGCAAGGAAGTGCCTCCTTATTACACGCAAAATAATGATTCCTCCACCTGACAGCGGGGAACCACCGGAAGGGCCTCTTTATTTCGTGAAAAAAAGTTCCTCTCGCTGACAGCTTGGACCCACCAGCTATATCTTCGCACGCAAAGAAGTGCCTCCTTATTATGCACCAAAAAAATGAATACTCCCCCTTCCAGCTGGGACCCACCATATTTGGAGGCTAACTTGTGGGCCTACTAAGTTGATGTGGACGCAGGATATGTCAACTTAGTCAATATAAACGATTCTAGCTGCAGTGACCGTACGATGTCCATCCAACGCCCGTCGTGTTTCTTCAACCTCTGGTCTTCTTGCTCCAGCCGTCCAAACCATCGCTGGTCGTGCCACCTGCTGCTGCATCCCGTGGCCGGCTGTGATGCCGTGCAGGCCTCATCGCCCCACCCTACTCCCATCGCTGGCCTGGCCATCCTTGTACTCACCCAGACCTCCTGTTATTCTCCGGCGACGGCAGCCTCACACTGCAGCCGAACCAGTAAACCCTCATACTCCTGTCTGCGTGGGAAACAACTGCCGAGTATTCCCCGGCTCTGGGTCATTCCCTTCCTAGGCCTCGCCATCGTCCACCGTCTTGGTGCTCTCGGCGCGGCGTGGTCAACATGGTCAAGGAACGACTTTCATCGGAAGAGGATTGTACATGGAGAGGCTGACAGCTGGGTCCACGGCCGCAGCAAGGAAGTGCCTCCTTATTACGCGCAAAATAATGATTCCTCCACCTGACAGAGGGGACTCACCAGAAGGGCTACCGTATTTTGTGAAACAAAATGTTTCCCCCCCTGACAGCTGGGACCCATCAGCTACATCTTCGCACGCAAGGAAGTGCGTCCATATTACGGGAAAAAATGACTCTTCCCCCTGACAGCTGGGACCCACCAGCTATATCTTCACACGCAAGGAAGTGCCTCCTTATCCTCCCTGACAGCTGGGACCCACCGGGTCGAACCGTACGTAGGGTTGTCTGTCTGGTCGCGAACGTGTACGTACATACTGGTCGATCAGTCTCTCTGCAGCGATGAACCGTGGCCGAGTGAGGAGCGGCATGTGTTGTAGTAGAGCAGCCGATGTAGCAGTTCACACAATCCCGTCTAAATCCTGTACATGTACGTACAGCCATAGGGCAAAAAATATGGCCACGTACGTACATACGGGCGGGGTCTCGAACGTGTACTCGCGCATACGGACGGCCAGGGCTCGTGTACATGGAGAGGCAACGGACGGCAGCAACGGCGTCCTGTTCAGCGGGCAGCCAACCGGCTGGGTCGAAACGGAAAACATCGTCCTGTTCATCGGGAGGCAACAGACTGGGTCGGAATGCGTCATGTTCAACAGGAGCCAACCGGCTTGGACGGAACAGCCGAAACGGGGTCTAGCGTACCGCAAAACAGAGGAAACGGCCTTCTTTTCGAGCTCCTACGATCGAAATGGGGTGCTGTTGATCGGGAGGGGTGTGGCGTACCGCAAAACGGAGGAAACAAACTTGTGTTGGAGCGCCTACGGTCGAAACGGGGTCATGTTCATCGGGAGGGGTGTGGCGTACCGCAAAACGGAGGAAACAGACTTGTATTGGAGCACCTACGGTCGAAACGGGGTCCTGTTCATCGGGAGGGGTGTGGCGTACCGCAAAACGGGACTCCACGGGCTACTGTTCATCCACCGTCTAGTGCCTCGCTTCAGCCTCCACGGGCCAGTGTTCATCCACCGTCGACTTCCTCCAGCCTCCACCTACTACTGTTCATTCACCGCGTCTTCCTCCTACCTCCACGGGCTATTGTTCATCCACAGATACTGTTCATCCAGCCTCCAACGGCTACTGTTCAACCAGCCCTCCACGGGGTCCTGTTCATCCACCCTCAACCGGCTCGGGTGGTGTGGCAGCCTCCTCGATCAGGGTCCTGTTCATCCAGCGCAACGGCCTAGCTACTATTACCACGGGGTCCTGTTCATCCAACCCCCACCGGGAACTGTTCATCTAACCCCCAACAACGGTCACTGTTCATCAAGAGGCAGCTGGTTCGATCGGCTTCAGTTAGCAGCAGTAGCGAAGGAATCGCTCGGGTTCAATTAACAGTCAAGGGATCGATCGCTCGGGTTCAGTAACATAGCTAGTGCAATCGCTCGGGTTCAGTTAGAGCCCAATGCCTCGCACACACGCGCGTACGTGTACGAGAGAAACGCGCAAACCTCCGTGCATCGCTTGGCCCTGACCACCCACCGTAACCGGGAACTCCCCGATATTTTCCTCGCCCTCGCTTCTACCATGATTTTTTCCGTAATGGACAGCCCAAAGAATGTCATGCAGGTGTGTCCCCGACCCGCCTAGGACGAAAAGCCCATTTTCTGTCATGATTTTTTGTCATAGAAGTAGGAGCCCACCACATCTATGATGATACGTGGTTTTGTCACAATTATCGTCATAGAAGTGTCATAAGCATGACAGAAAAAAAATTCGTTCGGCCCAAAATGTCACGGATGTGTCTTTTTTTTGTAGTTAATCCATCGGTAAATTTACTTGAGGCTATATTTTTATTCACCACATAATATGTGTTTTGCTTGAAGCGTCTTGTATGATATGCGTCTTTGATTTTTAGTTTACCAAAATCATCCTTGCCGTACACACCTTTTGAGAGGGACACGCATTAATCGTGAATTTATTAGAATACTCTATGTGCTTCACTTATATCTTTTGAGCTAGGCAGTCTGCTCTAGTGCTTCAGTTATATTTTTTTAGAGCACGGCGGTGGCTTTATTTTATAGAAATTGATGAACTCTCATGCTTCACTTATATTATTTTGAGAGTCTTAAACAACATGGTAATTTGCTTTGGTTATGAAATTAGTCCTAATATGATGGGCATCCAAGAAGGATATAATAAAAACTGTCATATAAAGAGCATTGAATATAGGAGAAGTTTGATTCCTTGCATTTGTTTTGAGATATAAAGATGGTGATATTACATTCATACTAGTGAGTAATTGTGGATTGGTAGAAATACTTGTGTTAAAGTTTGTGATTCCCTTAGCATGCACGCACGGTGAACCGTTATGTGATGAAGTCGGAGCATGATTTATTTTTTGATTGTCTTCCTTATGAGTGGTGGTCGGGGACGAGCGATGGTCTTTTCCTACCAATCTATCCCCCTAGAAGAATGCGTGTAGTACTTCATTTCGATGGCTAATAGACTTTTGCAATAAGTATGTGAGTTCTTTATGACTAATGTTGAGTCCATGGATTATACGCACTCTCACCCTTCCACCATTGCTATCCTCTCTAGTACCGTGCAACTTTCGCCGGTGCATTACACCCACCATATATCCTTCCTCAAAACAGCCACCATACCTACGTATTATGGCATTTCCATAGCCATTCCGAGATATATTGCCATGCAACTTCCACCGTTCCGTTTATTATGACACATACCATCATTGTCATATTGCTTTGCGTGATCATGTAGTTGGCATAGTATTTGTGGCAAAGCCACCATTCATAATTTTTCATACATGTCACTCTTGATCGTAGCATATCCTGGTACATCGCCGGAGGCATACATATAGAGTCATATTTTGTTATAGAATTGATTTGTAATTTTTGAGTTGTAAGTAAATAAAAGTGTGATGATCATCATTATTAGAGCATTGTACCATGTGAGGAAAGGATGATGGAGGCTATGATTCCCCACAAGTCGGGATGAGGCTCCGGACAAAAAAAAAAGAAAAAAAGCGGCCAAAGAGCCCAACAAAAAAAGAGAAAAAAATGAGAGGAAAAGAGAGAAGGGACAATGTTACTATCCTTTTTCCACACTTGTGCTTCAAAGTAGCACAAAGTTCTTCATGATAGAGAGTCTCCTATTTTGTCACTTTCATATACTAGTGGGAATTTTTCATTATAAAACTTGGCTTATATATTCCAATGATGGGCTTCCTCAAAAGTGCCCTAGGTCTTCATGAGCAAGCAAGTTGGATGCACACCCACTTAGTATCTTTTTGAGCTTTCATACACTTATAGATCTAGTGCATCCATTGCATGGCAATCCCTACTCACTTGCATCGATATCAATTGATGGGCATCTCCATAGCCCATTAATTTGCCTAGTTGATGTGAGACTATCTCCTTCTTTTTGTCTTCTCCACAACCACCATATTCTATTCCACCTATAGTGCTATATCCATGGCTCACGCTCATGTATTGCGTGAAAGTTAAATTTTTTTTAGAACACTAAAAGTATGAAACAATTGCTTGGCTTGTCATCGGGGTTGTGCATGATGAAATACTTTGTGTGGTGAAGATGGAGCATAGCCAGACCATATGATTTTGTAGGGATAACTTTCTTTTGCCATGTTATTTTGAGAAGACATGATTGCTTTATTAGTATGCTTCAAGTATTATTGTTTTTATTTCAATATTAAACTTTTGTTTTGAATCTTATGGATCTGAACATTCATGCCACAATAAAGGAAATTACATATGTTAGGTAGCATTCCACATAAAAAATTCTGTTTTTATCATTTACCTACTCGAGGACGAGCAGGAATTAAGCTTGGGGATGCTTGATACGTCTACAATGTATCTATATTTTTTGATTGTTCCATGCTATTATATTATCTGTTTTTGATGTTTTATATGCATTAATATGCTATTTTATATTATTTTTGGGACTAACCTATTAACCTAGAGCCCAGTGCCAGTTTCTGTTTTTTCCTTGTTTTTGAGTTTTACAGAAAAGGAATATCAAACGGAGTCCAAACGGAATAAAACTTTCGTGATGATTTTTCTTGGACCAGAAGACATCCACGGAGCTTGGAGAAGGGGCCAGAAGGTTCCCGAGGAGGCTACAAGCCTCCTAGGCGCGCCTCCAAGGGGGCGCGCCTAGAGGGCTTGTGGGCCCCTCGGGAGTCCTCTAACCCTAATTCTTGCACTATAAATTCCCAAATATTCCCAAACCATCAGAAGCATCCACCAAAATACTTTTCCGCCTCCGCAAGCCTCTGTTCCCATGAGATCCCATCTTGGGGCCTTTTCCGGTGATCTGCCGGAGGGGGATTAGATCAAGGAGGGCCTCTACATCAACCTTGATGCCCTACCGATGATGTGTGAGTAGTTTACCTCAGACCTACGGGTCCATAGCTAGTAGCTAGATGGCTTCTTCTCTCTCTTTGTTCTTCAATACAATGTTCTCCTTGATGTTCTTGGAGATCTAATGTAATACCTTTTTGCGGTGCGTTTGTTGAGATCCGATGAATTGTGGATTTATGATCAGATTATCTATGAATATTATTTGAGTCTTCTCTGAACTCTTTTATGCATGATTAAGATATCTTTGTATTTCTCTTCGAACTATCGATTTGGTTTGGCCAACTAGATTGGTTTTTCTTGCAATGGGAGAGGTGCTTAGTTTTGGGTTCAATCTTGCGGTGTCCTCACCCAGTGACATAGTAGGGGTAGCGAGGCACCTATTGTATTGTTGCCATCAAGGATAAAAAGATGGGATTTATATCATATTGCTTGAGTTTATCCCTCTACATCATGTCATCTTGCTTAAAGCGTTACTCTATTCTTTTGAACTTAATACTCTAGATGCAGGCAGGAGTCGGTCGATGTGTGGAGTAATAGTAGTAGATGCAGAATTGTTTCGGTCTACTTGTCACGGACGTGATGCCTATATTCATGATCATTGCCTTGGATATCGTCGTAACTTTGCGCTTTTCTATCAATTGCTCAACAGTAATTTGTTTACGCACCGTATGCTTTCTTCAAGAGAGAAGCCTCTAGTGAAACCTATGGCCCCCGGGTCTATTTTCCATCATATATTTTCATATCTATAAACCAAAAAACCCAAAAATACCTTGCTGCAATTTATTTGTTTTTACTTTGTTTTACATTTTAGTAATATTTTATATCTATCTCTATCAGATCTCATCCTTGCAAGTGACCGTTAAGGGATTGACAACCCCTTTATCGCGTTGGGTGCAAGTGTTTGATTTTTTGTGCAGGTGCATCGATTGGAGACTTGCTTGTACCTCCTACTGGATTGATACCTTGGTTCTCAAACTGAGGGAAATACTTATCTCTACTTTGCTGCATCACCCTTTCCTCTTCAATGGAAAAACCAACACAAGTTCAAGAAGTAGCAGACGACTATGACAATCTTAATTAGTGAGCATGACAACTATGTTGCAGATCTGTTTTTTGCCAAAAAATTACTATGTTTGCAAACTGAAATTACGTCTATTTCTTATCATATTAAAACCAAAAATACCTTGCTGCACATTTTCTTTATTTATTTTATTTTGTGTTTTTGCAAGATCTATTTGTCAAATCTTATACAATTTGATCTATCTCAATACCGAGAAGGGATTGACAACCCCTCTTATGCGTTGGGTTGCAAGTATTTGTTATTTGTGTGCAGGTGCAGTTTACATAGTGTTGCTTGGTTCTCCTACTAGATTGATAACCTTGGTTTCATAATTGAGGGAAATACTTACCGTTGTCGTGCTGCATCATCCTCTCCTCTTCGGGGAATTACCAACTCAGGTACAAGCAATCAGGATGGCCGAGTGATGTAGATGTGTCTTATCGAGTGGCGACGCGCGGGGCGACCGAGTGGTGGAGATTTGTCTCACCGAGTGGCGACGGGCGGGGCGGCCGAGTGGTGGAGATGTGTCTCACCGAGTGGCGACGCGCGGGGCGGTCGGGTGGTGGAGATGTGTCTCACTGAGTGGTGACGAGCGGGACGGCCGAGTGGTCAGGATGTGTCCAACCGAATGGTGACGTGGGGGCCGCCCGAGTGGTGAGGATGTGTCTCACCGAGTGACGGCACACAGGGTGGCCAAGTGGTGGAGATGTGTCTCACCAAGTGGCGATCCGCGGGGCGGCAGAGTGGTGGAGATGTGCCTCATCGAGTGGCGACGAGCAGGGCGGCCGAGTGGTGGAGATGTGTGAAAGTGCAACTAATCCCTGGGTGGTTTTGGTAATTCATAACAACATATAGCTCATTGGACTAATATCCATTCAAGTTGAATATTTCAGAAAGTTCAATGATTGGCATGGCATGGACTAGATATGTGGACCCCTCAAAATGCTAAGGACAAAGATTGGCAAAAGCTCAAGACTCTTCATTTATATTTTAGTGATCCAAGATCACATTGAGTCCATAGGAAAGCCAATACTATTAAAAGGGAATGAGGTGTTGCTTAATGGTTTACTTGCTCAAAGTGCTTAGTGATATTGCTCCAAAACCCTCAGCCACTTTCTCATTTCCACATATGTCCAAAACTCCAAGTCAAACTCGGCCCCACCGAACCATTCTATCCGGTGCCACCGAGTTCATTTGACATAGCCACTGCTAGAAAACCATAGACGATTCGGTCACACCGATACGGATCTCGGTCTCACCGAGATGGCCCTGCAAACTCTCTATTGTTTGTTGTAATTATTTCGGTCTCACCGAAATGTGCAATCGGTCCCATCGAGTTTGCTTGACCAACTCTCTGTTTGCTCGTTGTTGAAATCGGTCTCACCGAGTTCACGCAATCGGTCACACCGAGATGAGGTTTTGACCTAGCCCTTGCACATCGGTCCCACCGAGTTGTTCCAGTCAGTCCCGCCGAGATTCCTAACGTTCACATTTTGAACTGAATCGGTCTCACCAAGTTGGATCAAATGTGTGTAATGGTTGGATTTTGTGTGGAGGCTATATATACCCCTCCACCCCCTTCTCCATTTGAGAGAGAGCCATCAGAACGTGCCTACACTTCCACTACTCATTTTCTGAGAGAGAACCACCTACTCATGTGTTGAGACCAAGACATTCCAATCCTACCACAAGAATCTTGATCTCTAGCCTTCCCCAAGTTTCTTTCCACTCAAATCATCTTTCCACCATATCCAAATCTGTGAGAGAGAGTTGAGTGTTGGGGAGACTATTATTTGAAGCACAAGAGCAAGGAGTTCATCATCAACACACCGTCTATTACCTTTTGGAGAGTGGTGTCTCCTAGATTGGTTAGGTGTCGCTTGGGAGCCTCCGACAAGATTGTGGAGTTGAACCAAGAAGTTTGTAAGGGCAAGGAGATCGCCTACTTCGTGAAGATCTACCCGAGTGAGGCAAGTCCTTCATGGGCGATAGCCATGGTGGGATAGACAAGGTTGCTTCTTCGTGGACTCTTCATGGGTGGAGCCCTCTGTGGACTCGCGCAACCGTTACCCTTCGTGGGTTGAAGTCTCCATCAATGTGGATGTACGATAGCACCACCTATCGGAACCACGCTAAAAATCTCTGTGTCTACATTGCGTTTGCCTTCTCCAAACCCTTCCCTTTACCTTCATATGCAATTTTTTACTTTCCGCTGCTACCCTCTTAGAATTGCATGTGTAGGTTGATTGCTTGACTTGTACTAGTTGCTAAAATTTGCCAACACTTAAAATTGGGAAAAGGTTAGATTTTTATTTGGTCAAGTAGTCTAATAACCCCCCCTCTAGACCTACTTTCGATCCTACAAGTGGTATCAGAGCCTTGGTATCCATTTGCCTTGATTTCCATAGCATTGGTGATCATAGCCTTGGTTTCACAACCTAGGAGAGTATGACGTCTAGCGAGGGAAATTACCACCGTAGAGGTCCTTACTTTGATGGTACTAATTTTGCTAGTTGGAAGCATAAGATGAAAATGCACATTCTTGGTCATAACCCCGCCGTTTGGGCTATTGTGCGAATTGGCTTTCAAGGTGAATACTTCGAGGATGGAAGAGAACCGGATCATGAAGCGTCCGCGGAAGAATTGAAGATGTTGCAATACAATGCTCAAGCTTGCGATATTCTCTTCAACGGATTGTGCCTCGAAGAATTCAACAAAATCAGCCGTCTTGAGAATGCAAAGAAAATTTGGGATACTTTGGTTGATATGCACGAAGGTACCGAGTCCGTCAAGGAATCCAAATTGGATGTGCTTCAAAGTCAACTTGACAAGTTCAAAATGAAGGATGGTGAAGGAGTCGCTGAGATGTACTCTAGGCTTGCTCTCATCACAAATGAGATTGCTGGCTTAGGAAGCGAAGAGATGACCGACAAATTCATCATCAAGAAGATCCTAAGAGCCTTAGATGGAAAATATGATACCGTGTGCACCTTGATCCAAATGATGCCCAACTACAAAGATCTCAAGCCAACGAAAGTCATTGGTAGAATTGTTGCTCATGAGATGTCACTCAAGGATAAGGAAGAGCTCCACAACAAGTCAAGTGGTGCTTACAAAGCCTCATGTGATGCTCCTACAACATCAAGTGAGAAACAAGTCTTCAATGAAGAATTGGGCTTAACGGTGAAGAACTTCAACAAATTCTACAAGAATAGAAGCAAAGAGAGAAGTTCCAAGTCAAGGTCCTACAATGACAAAAGATCTTCTAGTCGTGATCGCAATTGCTACAATTGTGGAAGACCCGGACACTACTCCAATGAGTGTACGGCTCCCTACAAGAGAAGAGAAGATTCACCTAAAAGGAGAAGTAAAAGAGATGAATCACCACCAAGAGAGAGAAGGAGTAGAGATGATTGTTATGAACGAAGACCCTCTCATAGAAGCAAGGATTTGGAAAGGAAGGACAAGTCATCAAAGAGGTACACAAAACGAAGACATCAAGCTCATGTTGGTGAATGGGTATCCGGTTCCGACTCCGACAACTACTCCGAGAGAAGCTATCACTCTGACTCCGAATATACTCAAGATGAAGGTGTTGCCGGTCTTGAACTTGTGTCATCCAACTCCTATGACATATTTGACTCACCAAATGAAGGAATTGGAAGATGCTTCATGGCTAAAGGCCCTAAGGTATCACACCCTGAGTATGTTGATTTCAATAGTGATGAAGATGATTTGCTAGGTGATGATGATTTACTTGTTGACAACATTAGTGATGAAAACTATAATGAAATTTCTATTAATCATGCTAATCAAGATGAAACGAATGACGATGATAAGAAGGAGATTGAGCGTCTAACTGAAGAACTAAACACTCTTAAGTCAGCTCATGAAACTACTTTAGAGGATCATCGAGAGCTTTTAAAGACTCATGAGAAGCTACGCTTCGAGAAGCTCAATTTAGAGCAAGAACATGGGTTCTTAAAGGCAATCAATGATGATCTTCGAAAGAAGAGTTCTTCTTACATTGCCAAGCGTTTACTCTTGTCTACTTATATGCCACAAGTAAAATCTAGAAACAAGAGCAAGAAAGATTCTTCTTCTAGTAGTAACAATAATCATGTTAAATCCAATATTGTTGCTTCTAGTAGTTCTCTTGATTCTTCTAATGATTCTCTTAGCCAAGTTACACTTGAGCAAGAAAATAGCTTATTAAAGGGAATTATAGAGAAAGGTGTTTACAAGAGCCTTGCCGAAAGTAAGCAATTTAAGGAAATTGTACGCAAGCAAGGAAGGCACCGGAAGAATCAAGGTGTTGGTTTTGAATGAAAGTTCAATGCCAATGGAGTTGAGTGGGAAGAAGATCAATACCCCAAGACGAAGTTTGTTCCTCAGCAAGAGAAGTTTGATCCTACTTCTTTCAAGGGAACACAAGCTCAAGATGATCTTCCACCACAAGACCACAAGCTAAAAGGCAAGGACAAGCTTCAAGAGGAGATTGATTCATTTGAAGAAGCTCCTAAGGCCTTGGTCAAGTGGGTTCCCAAGACTACATCAAGTTCTACTTCATCAAGTACAGCTACAACTCCAAGGATTCCCATCAAGTTGATGTGGATCCCAAAGAATAAGAACTAGAGAGTTCTTGAGGGTGACTCCGCCAACAAACTTCACTCATATTCACTTTGGCAAGGACAAGTGCAACCAACTTCCATATCTTGCACTAGTTTAAGGAGTCACAAACCGTCTTGTTGGTAAGACAAGGGACAAGGTAACCTAATGCTTTCATGGACATCATCATATGTGTATTTCACTCTATGTCTATGGATATCCTTGTATGTTCCTTGTGGGACTAACCCGTGTAGGTATTGAAAGTGCAACTCACTCCAATGGATTGCTCCAAATGATCTACATTAACATTGAGCATCCACATCTTCAACACCTACATGAAGTCATCATCGACAAAACCCAAGGTTAGTTCATCCCTCTAAGGGGGGATATCACATCTAGGGGGAGCTTTGCACGAAGAATTGAGCTAAAGCAACTCAAATGATGTGAACACAACAATGCTTTATGTAAAAGTGGTAACCCCACTTGTGCTTAAATGATGAGTATGACCTATGATCAAATGTTCTCATTTGACTCCTAAGTCAATATACTCATATATAGATGACCTAGTCATCGCCAATTGCTTGATAGATGCTAGAGTGTTTGTGCATGCTTTGCCACATGTTTTATTTGCCATCTTATTGAGTGAGCATGTTGGTTGTATAATTTTCTCCATTCGAGGACATCCATTTGTTGCTTTGATTGTTTGTTTTTTCTTTTTACCAAATGGATGGACAAGAATGCCTAAGTACTCCCTCTAGCTATCTATGCTTTTTCTCGTCTCAAACTCTATTCATGCTACATCACAAAGTTTGAACAAAGTCGAATTCGGACCCTCCGGGTGAGGATCACTCGGAGCCACCGATCCGTCAAGGGCTTAATTTCCAAAACCTCTTAATGCATTTCGGTCAGACCAACTCACTCCTACTCAGTCTCACCGAATTCATTAAGATTATCTAGGTTTTTATCTCGGTGCAACCGATTTGAACAATTCGGTCACACTGAGTTGCAGCAATTGCTAGCAGTTTTGCATCTCGGTGCCACCGAGTCATTCCACTCGGTCACACCGACAGTGACTGGGTATATATACCGCGGGTTGAAATTTTGGAAATTTCTTCAAACACTCGACCGCGCCTCCCAGCTCTGCCGCCCCCTTGGTCTACGGATCGTCGCCGTCATAGCCCACTACTAGGGAAAATCCTAGCAGTAGCGCGGGTCTAAGGGCTATCAGTAGCGCGAGACACCATGCTACTGTTACGGCGCTACAACTAACGTTTAGCAGTAGTGTGTTTCTGCCCGCGCTACTGCTATAGCTACTTAGCAGTAGCGCTGTCCATACCAGCGCTACTTCTAAGTGGCTTAGCAGTAGCGTTTTCCTGTTCAGCGCTAAAGAGCGCTACTACTATATTTTCACATATCTTTTTTTTGCTACGTATTTGTGATGTTTTTGTACAGATTTTATACAGTATTCTAATCATATCATAAACTGGCAATATGCTCATCATATCATACACATAATAGTCTCATCATATCATCCAACACAAATCATGTCGTCACATCATAATCATGATATAACTATACAAGTTACATGACATGTATCATCATACATAATATAGTACTTCTTGAGGCACCGGTTCATAACCCAATTTTTGGGGTGTTACAAACCTTCCCCCCTTAAGAGAATCTTGTCCTCGAGATTCCTAGGGTTAGCTCAGAACAAAAATTACGCCTCCGGAAGAAAAACCTCTGGGTTGAGTTTTAACCCTGTGGTTGAAAACAATCGAGTTAAAAGTACCAAAAATTAATACACCCAGATCGAGATACGAATATCGCGGGATTTACTCCACGGGTAGGGGCTGCTGGGTAGCCCTGTCATTTTTAGAAAAAATAGAATTTCCTCTTCCAAAAATGCTCGGGGCACCTCAATGAAGAGTGGCCTTTCTCGCTGACAAGTGGGCCTAGGCCCACTGGCAGTCTTCTTCTTTCTCCGGCCAACATCTCTCTCTCGGTCCCGCGCTTTCCTGAGTGCGGCTAGGCACTACGCACGCCTAGCTCCTAGGGTGCTGGGCACCCTACGACGATAGTGCGCGGCGTGCATGGGACCAACGCAGAGGGCACTCCCATCGCGGGCCAGCGCCGGTCGGCACTGCTCGCGGATTCGCCTCCTGGACGCCGGTGATCGAGCGACACGCGGTTCTCCTGGACCTTGCTCACCGTACACCAGACTCGGGCTTATAAACATGACCGCAGTCTTCTTCTTCCTCCACCTTGCATCTCACCTCACCTCTTCTTCCTCTTCTCCTTTTCCTTCTGGTTGCAGGAGCGCGAGGCAAGGCGTTAATGGCGGACGTGGGTTCGGAGCTGATCACTATCCTCATGGTGAGTCTGCTGGCATCATTGGTTGGCTTCTCGCTGCTGCTGTGTGCGATGATCCTTGACGATCGTCGGGATGCCGCTAACCGAGCGGTGGCTGGTGATCATCTACGCCGTCCTAGGCCGGCGGAATAAGCGCGGGCTGCGGCTGGGCGAGGGGGTAGCTGGTCAGCATCACACAAGATGGTGACAGAGGCGTCGCTGGGTCTGTGGTTAGTGCGGTGTGGTTAGCGGAGCTCTACCAGTGTGGAAGTCACACTGCTGGTTGCTCCTCGCTGAACGACATCCACAATGAGTGGCGGTTGAGGTAGAATCAGGGTTTAGATCTTAGGCTGGAGGAGCTGTAATGATCTGCGCTGCAATAAAATTTCTCAGAATTTCTCCGAGATTGCAACCGGGTTCTGGGAAAAAGATTTTGGGACAGGGGAAAATTATTGGATAGAGCTGGTTTTCCAGAACGCTGGGTTCGGGAAAACTAGCAAATGGAGTAAGCATAGATGGGTATGGATGGACGGCTTTGCATTCTACCCGAGTACTGCAGCGATTGTACTCAGGAGAAGAACTTGGCGTGCAAACATTTCTCACATGTTACACATGCAATCCATTCAGATTAATATGCAAGCAAATGCAGAATGCACAGAGTTGCAAAATATAGACAGAGGAAGGAAACATATCGAGTAGATTACACTAAGGTATTTTAATGCTAGTGGGTGTATGTATGTATACATACACCTACACCAGCTCGCATTTCAATAGGGACTTCGGCAAGTCCAATGTTATTAGGTGTAAGTGCTCTACTGACTAAAATCTTGTTAAGAATCCGCCGCCAGCTCTATTAAACATTTCTGCTTAACAGAGAGATAGATGAATGAAACACACAGAGCAAACAAACATACATAACATTACAACAACACACAGGCACAAGCAGTACAAGCATACAACAAAGCACAGCCTTAATAAGCAACTAACGGCAACAACTCACTCCGTACTATAGATTTCTAACCCTAGACGAGGGTGAAGAAACAGTCTTCACAACACACACTTGCGGCATCTCCTGGCTACACTCACTACCAGAGCCGCAAATGGGCCTACTTTTGCTGGGGCTCTCCTGGGGGACGAAGGCTGAGCCAACTTCCATCTTCAGCGTCGGACACCTCTATAGGTTGGGGCGGAGCTGTTGGAGCTGCGGCTGGAAATTGTCGGAGCACGCCCTGTCGATGAAGACGACGAATAGCTCTGGCGACAGAACCTGGGTGGATGATGCCAGATTGCCATGGGTTTACGGGCTGCGAGGGTAGCACTGGCTATGAGGGTGGCACTAGTTGCGAAGGTGGCACTGGGTTTGGCAGCAGGGGAAGGGTGGTCTGGGATGCAGCTTGACGGGCATCACGGTATGCTTCCGTAACAACCCGGGTGGTGTCACGGCCAATGGATTGGAACTCTCAAATAATGCCGGCAATTAGCAGTCCCTGGGCATCAATGAACTGAACCAGGCGAGCTACTACCGGGTCGGCTTCACCAACTGCGCTGAAGAACTCGCAACCTTTATTGGACGAAGCGGGAAAATAGCGGAACTCCCTCATCTCCGCTACTTGCAAAAACTGGAAGCGAAGACGGGTGATGGCTTCCGCAGCAGCTGTCTGGACGACCAGAGCAGAGGTGGGCATGGGTTTGCCCTTAAAAACCAAGGGCTTCCTATCCCTTGCTGGACTTGGGCGGAGAAGCACCTTCGCCTCATAGCGGCAAAGGTGAGGGACGGGTTCCGATTGGAACACCAAATACACTGGAGTAGTATTACAGCCAAGGGCTTGGGTGAGCATATTGGAAAGGATAGGCGGAAATCCGTCATAACCTTTGGCCATGGTTTGGCTATGGAACTTGTGCATTTTGGAAGAACTAGCCATGGCTGCTGGTTTGCGGATACTGGCCTGGGTTTTCTTGCAAGGATCTGGCTTGCTGAATGAAGCGAGCTGCAATTCGCAGGGGGTTAAATAGGCAGTCGGCTGGAATACACCAGCATGGCCTGGATCCTTCTCGTGCCGGGTAGAGGATACGTTGGCACGGCTGACAGCTGGGTAGGGTCGCAGTCTAATCTGGGATGGCTGGGTAGGGACACGTCCAATCCGACTGCGCTGCCTGTTGATCAACAGTGGCCGTGTCGGAAGCCAGGGATGGGTCAAATCCATTGGGCTCACTACCGGTTGAAAATAGGGGTGGTTTGGTGCTAGGGTAACCTATAGCCAGCCTGGCTCTGATACCAAGTCTTGTGGCACCCCGATAGAGGGCCGACGCACGCCAACCCCAGGATAAGACCTAGCGCACGTCAAAGACATGATACAGCAATTCCAGGCACAAAATGGTGATATTAAATAGAATGGAGTATAACAATATTGTTGCTTACAACAATATTACATAGCTCCAAGGCTAACTAAGATGGCAGCGAAGGTCTTGGTTCAGCGGCAACATCGTCCCTGGCAGGGCTCCATAACTCACAGGACTGGCTGGGTTACGATCTAGCACGACGAATCTTCTCCTGCAACTGGCCACGTGCAAGGCTAGGTGAGTATTTGAATGTACTCGCAAGACAACCAAATACATAGCATCCAAACAAGCAGATGACAAAGCAAGCCCTATGCTATGCAAGAATTTATTCTAAACATGGCATGGAATTAACAAGAAAACATGAATCAAGCATGGCATGGCATACCTATCTAGCATTATCATGTCGTAGCAAGATTATCTGGCATGTTTAAACATCTAGCAGCATTGATCATCACGACATAACGGGGTTGTCTAGCAAAATAACTACTGAAGTAAAGTACAGTAAAGTAAAGCATGTATCAAGTAAATAATCCATATTCCGAATAATCTCATGATCCAATCTGAACCTGATCCAAATCCAAGTCTCCCGGTCATCTGACCATCTCTTCCATAGCCTTCTCATGGCTAACATACCATATTCCTGACAACATCTGAAGTCTATGCAGGGCAGGTTCTTTCACCATTATAATCATCATTACGGTTGATCACCTAGTGAGGTCTGGACGGGCTGTCCAATACCATGGACGCGACTATTCGAATAGATTTTTTTCACTCTGCAGAGGTTGCGCACTTTACCTACACTATGGAGCACTGACCTCGTGATCCCATTCGGGTGGACCAGCATTGCTCCAACGAAACCTGCCTGACCCGTGACTCCTCCATCGTACCACCGACAATCATACCCTCCCAGGGTCATGTCCTGGGTGGCCCCTGTGTCACTCTTGACACCTGCCACCGTCGTGGCCAACACAACTGTCCCAAATGGGGACTCCCGGGCTAAACATACAACTGGGCTCACAAGGTTATTGCCGCCTACCTGATCAGGGCAGCGCGCACGCATAACCTTCCCTAGTTGGTAGTACCGATGAAAGAGCACGGAGTCAGACCTTGTCAAGGCCGTCCCATACCGGCAAATGTGGCTACACGAATAAGCCCGGACAGGTGACTCTAGATCAACCGACTAAGTTTAGTTTATTCAATTAGCATCTCCATCATGGCACCATTACCTCAAGAATTATAAGTGTGAACAGCCACTTAACATCAGCATAGCAGAATCATAACAACGTTGACAAGCATGGCACGAGATCAAATCATGGCACTAACATATTAACGGTATTCAAAATATTGTTACTAGCATGGCAAGATGTGGCATGACAACCAGTCATGATATTAGATGAGAAGTAATGCTAACATCTAATACAGATGACATAACAGGTATATGCAAGTGCAGACTAACAGACGATACAGACATACTACGATGAATACACAAGGTGCAAGCAAAGTCATCACGCAAGTCCGGAGCTCATGATAAGAGGTTGGCTTGCCTGGGATAAAGGAATACGCCAGGTGGAAGTGCAACGACTCTCTGGAATGATTTACTGGAAAGGTTTTCTTCTCAAAGGAGGCTGATTAGGGCAAGGGCAAAAAGGTCATTTTCACAGTGTGAAAACATTATGAAAAGGATGCTATCGGAACAGGCTCGACGAACTGAAGACGTGGGCGTTGGTTTTACCTCAATCGGAGCTACGGTCGCGGAGAAACGTCCGTTCGTTCGTTAAGCGTTAAAATAGACTAAATAGTGTCCATTTCAGTGCTTAGCGAGTAAACATTCGCTATTTAATCAATTCGTCCGGCGGCTGAATAAAAGAGAAGGCGTCTTTTCAGAGTTTACGCTTTCAATACACCGAAAGCGTATTTTCACATTGCGCCTCCACTTACAGGAGTTGGGCCCGGCGCTTGTCTCTCTTATAGATGGGGCCCGCCGACTGGTTCTCTCTCTCTCTCTCTCTACTCTGGTCTTCTCCTCCCTGACCGAACGGAGCAGGGGCGGCGCGGGAGGACCGACCGACCAGCGCGGAGGCTCCGCCGCCGTGCGCCGCGTCCAACGGTGGTCGCGGGACCCCGTGGAGCAAGCTGTGGCGCCGTGGTCACTGGACGAGATGTGGTGGCCGACGGGTATCGCCGGCGCGGCTGCGGCAGCACTCCTTCGGAGGGGCTAAAGTCGGCGGCGGCTTTGGCAGGCACTAGGGAATGCTAGGGCGAGGAATGGAGAGGAGGGGAGGGCCGGGGCGCCGACCTGGCAGAGGGGAGCGGGTGGCGGCCATTGGCCATGAGCGAGGGAGAGGAGCTCCTCGAGCTCGAGGGGGAGGGGGCTGGACTTGCTGATGCTGCCGGGAGGCTCAGGGACTCGCTTAAATAGCAGAGGGGAGAGGAACCGAACGATGCCGAAGCTCCGAGATGGCTGGTGTCGTGGCGGCGATTCAGCGGAGCACCGGTGTCGGCAGAAACATCCACAGGCTTGGGGACAAGGGGGAGACGTGACCAGACAGCGCAAACGAGTGGTGGGGAGCTCTCCGACGCTCCCGGACAAGCCACGGCCGGTCGGAGCGAGCTCTCGAAGGCTCGGGTCACGCAGTACACTGCTTTGGCGTGCACTGCACGTGGTCACCACGTGGCTACGGCGATGACACACTGTGCTTGATGCCAAATGCTATCTAGGAGGTTCTCCACACATCGCTGAGTTAACCTATGCGTCTGGAAGACACAGGGGAGCTCTGAGGTGACTCAACCAAGGTCAAACAGGTTCTAGCAGCAAAGTTTGCACACGTGGTGTGGCCACCACAGTGCACCACTTGGTCTGATCTTTGGCATGGGTTAGTAATCCACTAAGGTAGTGATTCTGGTAAAATCTCAGCACAAATGGACAAGGCTAGGTGGTACTTCCTTCACAAAGTGCCAATCTGGCCAAAAATGAAGATGATGATGCTGGAGTCAAATGGCTAGATTAAAATGGCCCAAATTTTGTAGAGACCAATGATTTAGGCATATGGAGGCACTGTAAAAATTTCATACCATTTACATAAGTAGAAATGGTACTTCCTTCACAGTGCTCCAATCTGAACAGAAACTTGGAAAATTTGCTGAGGAAAAATGGCTAAATTAAATGGGCTGGTTTTCTGGTATCCAAGGGTAATATCTCATAATGAATCACCATGCAAAATTTCAGCCCAAGGAGGTCAAGGAATCAAGCACTTCCTTTGCAAACTAGAAATCTGGACAGAATTTGCAAAGTGGTGTTGTGCTCAAAATTTAATGGGTGGAACTTGAGATCTTGATGGAAATGGTGAATATAGGGATAGGACAAGCTCCATAATTTATTTGGGATTTTTCCTAGCTACCAAAATGGTAGTTTCTTTGAAAAGACCCCAAATTGATATATTGGCTTTAAATAGGAAAATGTAATTTCCCCTATTTAATTATGGCCAATATTTTTATGAGAGCTCAATATGGTCACAAAGAATATCTCCACAAGTTTTCATGAACTTTGGAAATGGATAGATATTTTCCTGGATTTAATTCCTTCGAAAGGCAGAAAAAGGAATTAATTCTAGATGAGAAATATTGCATATGACTTGGCAATATTTTTGCACATTTAGGATTTATGGATGAAGGATGATCTCTGGAAATTTTGGGAGGATCAACTGAGCAAAGAAGATGGTAGCTCCTTTGTAAACACAAAGGCAGGATTTCTAGTGCCGATATTTTGGAACTAGGGTTTCAGTGAGGTTTGGGGTTTACTGACGGAAGGTTGACTGGCACAAGAGCATGGGAAAAGGCACTGAGAGGTTGAGGATTGTCTGGATTCACCTGGTCACTCACCAGATTCCAGAGGAAAAATTTGGGCGAGAAAAGCTAGGAAGGAATAACAGCACAAAAATCGATAACCCGATTTTTGGGGTGTTACAGCTCCCTGCCGCCTCCAGACGAAGCAGACTCTTCGGCCACAACAGGACCCAATGCTTGCAATCGCCAAGCCGCCGCGCGGTCTTGTCGTCATCTCCCCCTAGTGCTACTGGAGGAGCCAAATTCTCGTGGCCCGGTTCGACACTGGCCACAGAAACCTTGAAGACGTCAGGGGGGATTGGCCGGCTGTGGAACAATTGTTCCTTCGGCTTCACTATCGTCGCCTTTCCCATGTCCACCTTCTGGCCATCGATGGTGTACAGTATGGTGCACGGGGTTACGTCGGCCTGCAAAGACATGACTGCGATGTGAGACATCTGAAAGGCAACAGAAACGGGAGATTATACATATATTGAAGAGGGCCGGTGTGACAGGTACCGTGAGGGCATCGAGCTCAGCCAAAGACGAAGCCCCGCTGAGCACGCCAGAGACGGAGGATGAGCTGCTAGTGGGTGCGGGAGCAGGTGCGCTAAACGAGCTGCTCCCAAAGAAGTTGGAAAGGGGAAAGTCTGCTGCCTCTTTATCTGGATTTTGCTTGGTCCAACTGACGATAGCCGGAACCAAGACACTATACGAAGCTGTCATCTCCTCTTTTGCGGCAGCTACCACTGCTTTGACTATCTCAGCTGATTTCTTCTCAACCTTCTTGTCGATGTTTTCTTCATTTAACCTCCGTCTTTCTTTTCTCTCCTCCGTGGTCTCACAGTAGTACTTCTTCCACGTGGCGCCGTCTCCGACGTCGTGCACGCGTCCATACGACGGCCGAGTGTCCACCGGGAGTCCTTTCAATATGTTCAAGGCCCGGTTGAATGGGGTGTCCCACTTGGGCCTCGCCAATGCCTCAGATGGTGAGTCACTTTCGGCCGCAATCCTGTGCTGCTCTTTCTGCAAAAGGAACATGGATCGTTTACAAATGTGACTAAATGTGCAGTCGAATTGATCAGAAGCTAAAATTAGGGGGTAAATTAATAATTACCAGCAGTCTCATGAACTCCATCGTGACCGCGTCCGTATCGAAAACCTTGTTGATTGGGTCCCAACGGTACCGGGCCCTGATGATGTCACGCTCCTGCGGGATGGTGAACTCCGCCAAGGGGTCTGGGATCCCCAGACTTTCGCGTTCCGCGTCCTCCTTGGCCCATATGGGCCTCTTCCCCGTGCAACCACGGCTTCCGAGGTGGTGGCACCCCATGTTCCTCTCTTGGAGCCCCTTCATGTACTCCGACTTTTCTTTGGCATCTTCGGCAACGCAAGCCTTCTTGAATATTTCGAACTGCTCTTCCATAATTGTCGGATTATCCTTTACAATCTCGGAGTAGGGTTCCTTTTTGGAGATGATCCGATGTTTCACCATTACTTTCCAGGCGGACAACGCGCCGCTAAACTTGCCGATGGCGCGTTTGTTTATCTTCTTCATTGCCGGGTCTTTATCTGGATCAGTATATTTGATTTCATCTCGGCCCGAGAACAAGAATACCTGGTGCAGTTTAGTTAGGAGGGACTGCTCCATATCTGGTATCTTCTTTAGTTTCTCATCGTTGATGGTGGCAGTTGCTCGTAGGATGCAGCCTATTTGATTGCCGTAGCACGCACGCGCTTTCGCAGGCTCTTTTGGCTCAAAATTGCCGGAGTCCACCTCCGTGACCACCAGTCTAGTAGTGATGAACTTGTTTGGGCGCCGCATCCTCTTCGGTTTCGGTTCTATACCGGCTTCGCCAGTCTCGGTGCCGGTCTTGGCGCCGATCTCAATGTCGGTCTCAGTCTCGGATGTGACAAGTGGGCCCTGCAACAACCGTTGCTCGTCGAGAAGGTTCAAATAGGTGTCTGCCGCCTCGTAGACGTTGCAATCACCAGAACCCTGTCCTTCATCGTTACTAGCCATGTTTCCTATGATTAAATCTAATCAATTAATTTTAAACCTAATAAAATGAATAATGACATAAAAAAGGCCTATGTTTTGCAGGAATATTGATTCATTGCCGTTGCGGCAAATCCCGGGCACTCGATATGTCCTAGTTTGTAGCACAAGTCATGCCGAAATTCACGGAAAATTTTGGCATGACCTTTGCTACAAAGTGGACAAATCGAGTGCCTGAAATTTGCCTGAACGGAAATGAATCAACATTCCGGCAAAACATAGGCCACTCGGCTTCATTCTCTGCAAACAACAAAAGGCCACTTGGGCACAATCGAACCACTTCAATGAAAAGATATATCATGACCACTTCAATGAAAAGATATAATCAACAATAATGGAATATGCAAATAAACATCAATGACATATATCATATAACATCAATCTTGTTTTTCGTTTATATAGCAACAATTACTTTAATCTTTGCAAAATGACCTCACTAAACACTTCTCTGCCTAGGACAGAACCCAAATTATGTTCTGGCTATTCCTCTCTCTCACACACACACATTATTTTCTTTTCATCCAAATTGTTTTAGAGCAAATATTCCAACAATACTTGACCTTATTAGAAATTGCAAAGGAACTCCATTTTCTCTAACCCTTCTGACCTCACCAAAATTTCCACAGCAAGACCTTAGTATGTACACCCAATTTCTTCAAAAATATTCAGGTCCATAGTCCAAATAATTCAAATTTCATTTGAATAAAATTTGGACCAGATTCAGGTCCATAGTCCAAATAATTTTTTATAGCTAAATGCTACTGTTTTTTGTTTATAGCCTCTATTAATTTAAAGCTAACTGCTACTATTATTTATATACCCTCTGTTAATTTAAAGCTAAATGGAATTACTGTTTAGGCATTTTCATAAAAATTTGCCCTAGCTAATTTCCTAAAAAAAATTGCTACCCTTTTTTCCTAAATGCTAAAAAAATGCCTACTGCCCTAAACAAATCTAGGGTTCATATGAACACCTAGGGTTCATATGAACATCATCACAGCAGCAACATATGAATTGCCCTAGCAGAGAGAGAGAGAGAGAGAGAGAGTGGAGGGCAGGGGAGAGGAGAGGGAGAGCCTTACGGTCGGTGGCGAGGGCGGGCTCGGGCTCGGGCGGCGGCGGTGAGGTCGAGGGCGGCGACGGTGAGGTCGAGGGCGGCCTTGGGCGGCGGCGGTGAGGTCGACGTCGTGCACGCGTCCATACGACGCCCGAGTGTCCATCGGGAGTCCTTTCAATATGTTCAAGGCCCGGTTGAATGGGGTGTCCCACTTGGGCCTCGCCAATGCCTCGGATGGTGAGTCACTTTTGGCCGCAATCCTGTGCTGCTCTTTCTGCAAAAGGAACATGGATCGTTTACAAATGTGACTAAATGAGCAGTCGAATTGATCAAAAGCTAAAATTAGGGGGTAAATTAATAATTACCAGCAGTCTCATGAACTCCTTCGTGACCGCGTCCGTATCGAAAACCTTGTTGATTGGGTCCCAACGGTACCGGGCCCTGATGATGTCACGCTCCTGCGGGATGGTGAACTCTGCCAAGGGGTCTGGGATCCCCAGACTTTCGCGTTCCGCGTCCTCCTTGGCCCATATGGGCCTCTTCCCCGTGTAACCACGGCTTCCGAGGTGGTGGCACCCCATGTTCCTCTCTTGGAGCCCCTTCATGTACTCCGACTTTTCTTTGGCATCTTCGGCAACGCAAGCCTTCTTGAATATTTCGAACTGCTCTTCCATAATTGTCGGATTATCCTTTACAATCTCGGAGTAGGGTTCCTTTTTGGCGATGATCCGATGTTTCACCATTACTTTCCAGGCGGATAACGCGCCGCTAAACTTGCCGATGGCGCGTTTGTTTATCTTCTTCATTGCCGGGTCTTTATCTGGATCAGTATATTTGATTTCATCTCGGCCCGAGAACAAGAATACCTGGTGCAGCTTAGTTAGGAGGGACTGCTCCATATCTGGTATCTTCTTTAGTTTCTCATCGTTGATGGTGGCGGTTGCTCGTAGGATGCAGCCTATTTGATTGCCGTAGCACGCACGCGCTTTCGCAGGCTCTTTTGGCTCAAAATTGCCGGAGTCCACCTCCGTGACCACCAGTCTAGTAGTGATGAACTTGTTTGGGCGCCGCATCCTCTTCGATTTCGGTTCTATACCGGCTTCGCCAGTCTCGGTGCTGGTCTCGGCGCCGGTCTCAATGTCGGTCTCAGTCTCGGATGTGACAAGTGGGCCCTGCAACAACCGTTGCTCATCGAGAAGGTTCAAATAGGCGTCTGCCGCCTCGTAGACGTTGCAATCACCAGAACCATGTCCTTCATCGTTACTAGCCATGTTTCCTATGATTAAATCTAATCAATTAATTTTAAACCTAATAAAATGAATAATGACATAAAAAAGGCCTATGTTTTGCAGGAATATTGATTCATTGCCGTTGCGGCAAATCCCGGGCACTCGATATGTCCTAGTTTGTAGCACAAGTCATGCCGAAATTCACGGAAAATTTCGGCATGACCTTTGCTACAAAGTGGACAAATCGAGCGCCTGAAATTTGCCGGAATGGAAATGAATCAACATTCCGGCAAAACATAGGCCACTCGGCTTCATTCTCTGCAAACAACAAAAGGCCACTTGGGCACAATCGAACCACTTCAATGAAAAGATATAACATGACCACTTCAATGAAAAGATATAATCAAGAATAATGGAATATGCAAATAAACATCAATGACATATATCATATAACATCAATCTTGTTTTTTGTTTATATAGAAACAATTACTTTAATCTTTGCAAAATGACCTCACTAAACACTTCTCTGCCTTGGACAGAACCCAAATTCTGTTCTAGCTATTCCTCTCTCTCACACACACACATTATTTTCTTTTCATCCAAATTGTTTTAGAGCAAATATTCCAACAATACTTGACCTTATTAGAAATTGCAAAGGAACTCCATTTTCTCTAACCCTTCCGACCTCACCAAAATTTCCACAGCAAGACCTTAGTACGTACACCCAATTTCTTCAAAAATATTCAGGTCCATAGTTCAAAATAATTCAAATTTCATTTGAATAAAATTTGGACCAGATTCAGGTCCATAGTCCAAATAATTCAAATAGTCCAAATAATTTTTTGTAGCTAAATGCTACTGTTTTTTGTTTATAGCCTCTATTAATTTAAAGCTAAATGCTACTATTATTTATATACCCTCTGTTAATTTAAAGCTAAATGGAATTACTGTTTAGGCATTTTCATAAAAATTTGCCCTAGCTAATGTCCTAAAAAAATTGCTACTCTTTTTTCCTAAATGCTAAAAAAATGCCTACTGCCCTAAACAAATCTAGGGTTCATATGAACACCTAGGGTTCATATGAACATCATCATAGTAGCAATATATGAATTGCCCTAGCAGAGAGAGAGAGAGAGAGAGAGAGAGAGAGAGAGGAGGGCAGGGGAGAGGAGAGGGAGAGCCTTATGGTCGGCGGCGAGGGCGGGCTCGGGCTCGGGCAGCGGCGGTCCTGGGAGGGCTCGGGCGGCGGCGGTGAGGTCGAGGGCGGCGGCGGTGAGGTTGAGGGCGGCGATGGTGAGGTCGAGGGCGGCGACGGTGAGGTCGAGGGCGGCCTCGGGCGGCGGCGGTGAGGTCGAGGGCGGCCTCGGGCGACGGCCGGGGTCGAGGGCGTGCTCGATCATGCAGGGCGATCGATGGCGGCGACAGAGGAGTTGGGGGGATAGGGGGGCAGAGGGCAAAATTTTGAGCCCGCGCGGGGTTAAGTCAAAATAGCAGTAGCGCTGTTACGCAAAAAGCGCTATAGCTAAGTTAGCTATAGCGCTTTCTACCAAAACGCGCTACTGCTATAGGAAGTAGTTATTTATTTCCCTTTTTCTTTTGCTTTTATCTAAGGAACGTAGCTATAGCACGTGCATATAAAACGCGCTACTGCTAGAGTAACTATAGCGCTCTGTGAGAACAAGCGCTACTGCTTTGCCTTTCTCCTTTATTTTTCTTTACATTTTCTTTTTTTCATTTCTCCTTTTTCTACTTCTTTCATTTTCATTTACTTTTCTATTTTTTTCATTTTATTTTCTTTTTTTTAGCAGTAGCGCTCTATACGAAAAACGTGCTACTACAAGGCACTTAGCGGTAGCGTGCTTTCCTCAGAATTGCTACTACTATTCCTAGCCTACCGGCAACAGTGTGGGAATTATATTAGTAGCGCTTTTACCTGCAAACGCGCTACTGCTAGGACCATAGTTGTAGCGCGCTTGGTTGACATGCGCTGCGGGTAAGTAGCAGTAGCGCGCTGTTTTAACCAGCGCTACTGCTATACCTCTGTGTATAAGGTTTTCCCTAGTAGTGGCCAGTGACCCCCTGCCGCTGGTCTTTGCCGCCGTCAACGGGATTCTCACCACCGTTGCCGTCGTAGCAAGTCCGCCGCCAAGTTAGGGTACGAACTTGACACTTTGTGCTTTCTATTATTCCAATTCTTGCACAAAGATCTTTGCCTTTGTTCTTTCCACGTATGAGATCAATTCATCCACCAAACAAATTCCATAGAATAGATTTGATGCAAAAACTTAGGGTTAGGTTTCCGCTGAACTCTTCTCGGACTGACCGATCTGAGGATCTCGGTCACACCGATTGGCCCTGGCCATTGCACAAGTACAACTCGGTCTGACCGAAGTGTACTGATCGGTGCGACCGAAATCACTTTCTCTGTGAAACCCTAGCATCTCGGAGTCACCGAACTACATTTCGGTCTGACCGAAACTGTGTGTTTAGACTCTGTTTGTGCTTCGATGTCACTGAGTTTGTCAAATTGGTAGCTCCGAAATGCTTTCTGCAGAAAACTAAAATTAAGTTTTTGTCTTAATATTTTTGCAAAATAAGCTGCACTTTGTGATGCTCATCCACTCACTATCTATACCCAACTATTCACAGGTTCAGTTTCAGCTATGTCAGAGGGCAGTGATAGCCAAAACAAGTCTGAAGAGCAAGTCAACCTTAGTGAGGGCACTAGTCCCTCGAGCAGTTATGATGAGGGGAGCAGAAGCACTCCCAACAATTTGCCAAAGGCAGCAACAGGGATAAGGAAGAAGAGAACATATGAATCTGAGGATGAGGATTTTGTTATTGAGGAGGAAGTGAGCTCCAAGAAGAAGGTACTCAAGAAAGAGTATGCTGGTGCTGCATCCAAGCCTGGAATGCCCAAGAAGGCTCCTGCTAAGAGAGATCCAATGTCTAAAGCAAGAGCCTCAACTCAAGAGCAAGCACTACCAGCAAGTGGTGCTGGAAAAGAGAAGAAATAAAGGAAAAGAGGAAGATGGTGCAAACTTGTAGATCCAATGGCTGAGTTTGAAAAGCATTCTTCTGAGGAAGAAGAAGAGGAGGAGGAAGAGCCTGCTGCACCTCCTGCCAAGACTCAGAAGCTTATGGGGGATGCCATAAGGACTGGGGCTGCTCCATCTAAGCCCAAGTCTGCCCCCAAGCCTTCAGCTCAAGCTCAAGCTCCAAAACCAACTGCACCCAAGAGATCAACAAGAAACATCCCTGCTGCTAAAAAGAATAAGGCCCCAGTGCCTGAAGCTCAAGAAGAAGAAGAAGAGTCACAAGTGCTCAGAAAGCTGAAGCCCAAGATTTCAGATCATAGTGATGATCATCCTGTGGCAGAAAACATAAAGCTGAGAAAGGATACAGGTCTGAGACTTTGGAGACAGACTGATCCCTATGCCACTAGGAGGAGAACTGTTGTAGACTACCACTTTCACACCAAGGAACAACAAGATTTCTATGAGACTGCCCTTTTGGACAAGAAGCCCATAGTATGTGACATGAAATGGGTTGACTGGAAATACATTGATGACAATGAGGACTATTTCCCAGGTGTGCATGAGAGCTTCAGAATGAATGAAGTTGACAAGTTTGTTAGACAGAAGTTGACAAAGTGGAACGATGAGATGATCATGCAATTCTACTCCACTGCTCACTTCTACCCTGATGGGAAGATAGTCTGGATGACTGAAGGAACAAGATATCAATCTACTATCTCAGAATGGGCCAAGCTGATCAATGCCTCAAAGGAAGAGGAGAATGACACTGATGTATATGCCAAGCCTAGGAAGGATCATAACTCCATGACCAACATGTACAAGACTATTCCTGATAATGCCCTGGAAACACACAAGCTTGGATCAATATACTATCTGTTGTCTGGTTTGACCTGCATCAACACTATATTGAGGCACACTCTTTTGCCCAAGTTAGGAGATCATAGAATGATCCGTGGTCACTTAATCAATTTGCTTCACATGTTTGATGTTCCACAGAAGTTCAAGGTGATGAGCCTAATTGTTGAGACTGTGAAGAGAACAGCTGCTGATCAAAAGAGATCTTGTGGATATGCCCCTCACATTCAAATGTTGATCAACTCCAAGATGGGAACTGGGACATATCTTCTTGATAAAGAGCATCTTCCCCTGAGGCCAGATTTTGAGGACAACGAGGTTGTCATGGATGCATCCCATCCTACTAGTGCAGAAGCCCAGCAGAAGAGAGAGAAAGCAAAGGCTGCAAAAGCAGCAAAGGTAGCAAGTGCACCAGATGCTTCCACAGTGATGCTCAAGACCAAGCAAGATCAACTCAGTTATCTGCTTGAGGCTACAATGAGAATTGAAAAGGGCTTGGCCACCCCGACTCAAAATCAAGAGTCTTGAGAGGATCATTGAGACTAAATTTCATGACCTAGATGTGAAGGTCACTGAGATACAGACCACTGTGGAGAAGCTCCAAGAAGAAGTTGAGGACAGGGAGGATAGACCTACTATAGATACTTTCTAGAGAGTGCCAAGGGCACAAAGGTCATCAGCAGTGCTAGTTGTTACAGACACCAGGCCTACTACTTCAGCACCTGCAGCAACTGCCATGGTTATACCACTAGTGTCAACCCCTCCAGCTCCACAGACCTCTGCTGAAGCTTTTGCAGATACCCTCCTCTCCACGCCATCTACTCACACTGGAGCAACAAGCCAGAAGACCCCTTCAGGAGCTCTTGGAGATCGTGCCTAGAGTGCCGCATAGCACTATACATTTTCAAACTTTTTGGTAACTTGTTGCCAAAGGGGTAGAAAGTGTATAGATCATTAGGCTTCGAGAGAGAGAGAGAGAAAGAGAGAGAGAGAGAGAGTGTTTTGCCTTTTTATTTGCCTCTCTTGCTACTTTGATCGTTTGGTTGTTTGATTCCTATGCTACTATTTGTGTTATGCTCGTGAGATACTTATGTGATCATGTGTTTGATCATACTATGCCTTAATGTGTGCTTGCATGACTATATCTATGATATTTGTGTATGATCAATCACTTTTATCCTTGGTGATGAGTGCATGTTATTTAAATCTTATCATTTTGAGCGCTCCACCAAGATGTATGTGACATGAAAGAGTGACCCATGATCCTAATTGATTGTGCATTTGCATTCAAAAGCAAATTTTAAATAGTGCACAAATTTAGGGGGAGCTCTTGCTTATCACATACTTCTCAAAGCGACGATGTATTTCATTCATATTATCATTTGTCGAAGCTTTGATCTATATGTTGTCATCAATTACCAAAAAGGGGGAGATTGAAAGTGCAACTAATCCCCGGGTGGTTTTGGTAATTCATAACAACATATAGCTCATTGGACTAATATCCATTCAAGTTGAATATTTTAGAAAGTTCAATGATTGTCATGGCATGGACTAGAGAAGTGGACCCCTCAAAATGCTAAGGACAAAGATTGGCAAAAGCTCAAGACTCTTCATTTATATTTTAGTGATCCAAGATCACATTGAGTCCATAGGAAAGCCAATACTATTAAAAGGGGATGAGGTGATGCTTAATGGTCTACTTGCTCAAAGTGCTTAGTGATATTGCTCCAAAACCCTCAGCCACTTTCTCATTTCCACATATGTCCAAAACTCCAAGTCAAACTCGGCCCCACCGAACCATTCTATCCGGCGCCACCAAGTTCATTTGACATAGCCACTGCCAGAAAACCCTAGACGATTCGGTCATACCGATACGGATCTCGGTCTCACCGAGATGGCCCTGCAAACTCTCTGTTGTCTGTTGTAATTATTTTGGTCTCATCGAAATGTGCAATCGGTCCCACCGAGTTTGCTTGACCAACTCTCTGTTTGCTCGTTGCTGAAATCGGTCTCACCGAGTTCACACAATTGGTCACACCGAGATGAGGTTTTGCCCTAGCCCTTGCACATCGGTCCCACCGAGTTGTTCCAATCGATCCCACCGAGATTCCAAACATCCACATTTTGAACTAAATCGGTCTCACCGAGTTCTTCTATTCGGTCTGACCGAGTTGGGTCAAATGTGTGCAACGGTTGGATTTTGTGTGGGGGCTATATATACCCCTCCACCCCTTCTCCATTTGAGAGAGAGCCATCAAAACACGCCTACACTTCCACTACTCATTTTCTGAGAGAGAACCACCTACTCATGTGTTGAGACCAAGACATTCCAATCCTACCACAAGAATCTTGATCTCTAGCTTTCCCCAAGTTGCTTTCCACTCAAGTCATCTTTCCACCATATCCAAATCTGTGTGAGAGAGTTGAGTGTTGGGGAGACTATCATTTGAAGCACAAGAGCAAGGAGTTCATCATCAACACACCGTCTATTACCTTTTGGAGACTGGTGTCTCCTAGATTGGTTAGGATTCACTTGGGAGCCTCCGACAAGATTGTGGAGTTGAACCAAGAAGTTTGTAAGGGCAAGGATATCGCCTACTTCATGAAGATCTACCCGAGTGAGGCATGTCCTTCATGGGCGATGGCCATGGTGGGATAGACAAGGTTGCTTCTTCGTGGACCCTTCGTGGGTGGAGCCCTCCGTGGACTCGCGCAACCGTTACTCTTCATGGGTTGAAGTCTCCATCAACGTGGATGTACAATAGCACCACCTATCGGAACCACGCCAAAAATCTCCGTGTCTACATTGCGTTTGCCTTCTCCAAACCCTTCCCTTTACCTTCATATGCAATGGTTTACTTTCCGCTGCTACACTCTTAGAATTGCATGTGTAGCTTGATTGCTTGACTTGTACTAGTTGCTAAAATCTGCCAACATTTAAAATTGGGAAAATGTTAGATTTTTTACTTGGTCAAGTAGTCTAATCACCCCCCTCTAGACCTACTTTTGATCCTACAATGTGCCTCACTGATTGGCGATGCGGCCGAATAGTGAGGACGTGTCCAACCGAATGGCGACGCGTGGGGTGGTCGAGTGGTGAGGACGTGTCTCACCGAATGGCGACGCACGAGACGCCCGAGTGATGATGACGTGTCCAGCTGAGTGGCGACGCATGGGGCGGCCGAGTGGTGTGGATGTGTATTACCGAGTGGCGACACAGGGGCCGGCCGAGTGATGATGACGTGTCCATCTGAGTGACGGCGGGCGCAGTGGCCGAGTGATGTGGACGTATCTAGCTGAGTGACGGCGTGCGTAGAGGCCGAGTGATGAGAACGTGTCCAGCTGAGTGACGGCGTGCGCAGCGGCCGAGTGGTGAGGACGTGTCCAGCCGAACGGCGACGCGTGGGGCGGCCGAGTGATGAGGACGTGTAATATCGAATGGCGACGCGCGGGGCGGCTGAGTGGATGAAGATGCTGTTGGGTCTGTTAGTTCGTGGTCTTAGTTGTTCTTGATGATGTTATGGATGTTAGCCAGCCCGGTAAAAAAAGGTGAACTGGCGAGTGAACCCAGGGGCTGCACGGCCGACTGAGCGCCGTCCGAGTGGACACCTCATCCAAGTGCATCCGCTGGTCCAAGGGAGCCATAGCTGGGCTGCGATCTGGTCGATGTGGAGCTGGCTAGGCAGGCCGACGCGGAATGCTGGGCTCGGAACCCCTCCGTGATTGTTGACCCCTCCGGCAGAGTGCCGGAAAAGGCCTCTGGATTGGATCTCGTGGTTCTAGAACTTGCGGCAACTGGAAAACTGTTTCGTCGACTCCCTAGGGTTTTGGGAATTTTATGGTATTTATAGAGGAAAGAGTCGGTGGAGAGGCTTCCCGTGGGCTCCACTACCAACTAGGCCGCGCCAGGGGCCCCTGGCGCGCCCTAGTGTCTAGTGGGCCCCACGGGCCTCCTCCCGTGTGCTCCTTTGGTTTCTTGGGTGTCTTCTGGGCAGAAAAAAATTTCCAAAAAGTTTCGTGGCATTTGGACTTCGTTTGGTATTGATTTTTTGCGAAGTAAAAAACAAGCAAAAAATAACAACTGGCACTGGGCACTATGTCAATAGGTTAGTCCCAACAAATGATATAAAGTTGCTAGTAAATGAATATTAAACATCCAAGATTGATACTATAAGAGCATGGAACAATAAAAAATCATAGATACGTTGGAGACGTATCAACCACCTGCAAGCGATAGAGCCGCCCGCCTCTAATGGACGGAGCAACGCTCGTGCGCTCGTGGGCACATCCACGCCGGACCTTACCAACTAAAGTTGCCATCAGAACATTCACAATTGCCATCCTTTTCATGATTATTTTTACCTTTACCTAATAATAAAGCATGCATTGCTTCTGTCGCTTCACCGTCGCGGACTTTTTGCTAAAAAGTCCTTATGTTTTTTCTTTATTAAACCTACAGTCCCGATTAAATTTAGTATAAGCCTAAAAAATAAATTGGGTGACGGGGACTCGAACCCCACCCGCATAGATTAATCTTTAATCCCACACAGACAAACGAGGCGACCTAGCCAACGTGTTGTTTGGGGAAGGAAAAGGAAGATAGTCTTTTATATCACAAAGCTACGATGTGGCCCAACGAAGCACGACCCACTGCAGTCCAGTGGAGGCAAAAAATTATAGAGAATTTGCTTATTTGAACTCGCGACCTCATGCCTGCCAACTAATTTCGTGACCAACTGAGCTACGTAGCGTTCACCATACAAAAAGCCTGATTTGCTTATTAGTCCCACATCGTTGCCTTACACGGAATCCTCTCAACTTATATACGTCTTCGAACTTCCGTGGGTATCAAAGGAGTCATCCCAGAAATCGATAAAAAAGGAAATAAGCTGTCCCCTTCAGATAAATAAGGAAGGAAAGGAGAATAAACCGACCCCATTCATGTACATGATTTGAAAGAGAATAAGGAAGGAAATAAGTCATCCGGAAGGAAAGAGAATAAAGACCAAAGGAAAGAGAGAATAAAGGAAGAAATTAACTTCTAGAATTGGGCCCGTTGGATAAGCGAAGAAATTAAATTCCAGAACTATTCTTCCAGAATTGTGCCCGTGGGATAAAGGAGGAAGGGGATCCATTCCTAATAGTAGGATGAAAATTGCTACGTGCAAACGATGATTGATGATCTTTAAAAGAAGCTGGGCATGCAAATCAGCAAGAGGAGAAAGATAGGCATTAATCATTGAGGGCGTTACTTTATTTTATTTTATTTTATTTCCGAGCATGACAATTTATGTTATTAATCTAATTTTTAACAGAAAATCAAGCACGCTAATTGGACAGTATTGAAGTGAGGGAATTAACGAAAATTTGAAAGTGGCACAATTTTCCCTCCATTCTTCATTTTAAATATTTTTTCGTTCTTTTACTGAAACTCTTGTACACATGGCGACAATAACATTATTTTACATTTTTTAGGGGACATTGTTTTTACACTATCACTTCAAAGCAAAGTAACCTTATTTGTGATTTTTTTAAATACCCGCTACTCGAGGAAAGAACAATAGGGAAAAAAGCAGTGCACTAGATGTTTTTTGAATTATTCCCTTCATCTATCCATATTCAATTTGTCAGAGTTGTATAGAAGAAGTATTAAATAGCGCTGGTTTTGGATTGTAGATAGCAAAGCGGTCCTGGTGCAGTGGTTGTTACCCCGTTTCCTTCGGCCGAATACGATGGCGGCGGGTTTGAACCCTAGTCTTCCGCAATAATTTTTTCTATCGCGTCTACTTTTAGAAGAGGTTGTTGGGCCGGCCCGCAAGGCGACGCGCGCGAGCGCCAAGAGTGCTAAGCGGTGCAGAAAGCGCCGAAAAGGAGCGACGCACAGGGGATGTCAACGAGCATTCAGGATGGGCTGGCCCGTTACACGTTTCAGCGCTTTCGGTTTTCGGAAGTTTCTAGGTGGTTCCCAACCATTTTTTCTGGTTTTTGGGAACCTTCTAGGAGATTCCTGGATAGCCCTAAAAAGGAGATTCCTGGACCCTTTTTCTGTTTCTTTTTTTTCAAAAAAAATTGTGTTGCTCATAACTTGTTCAAAACTTCACAACATGTTCTCGTTTTAAAAAAAAATCACAAACTTAAAAAATGTTCAGCTTTTCAAAAAATGTTCAGAAGTTAGAAATAATGTTCCTTTTTAATTTTTGTTCACAGATTTAAAATATGTTCTTCATTATCAAAAATTTGTTCACAATTCCAAAAAAAGTTTGTGTTTCAAAAAGTTCAGGAATTTCAAAAAATAATCTCGTTTTCAAATTAAGTTCACAATTTTGAAAAATGTTTGTGTTTCAAAAAATATTTAGGAATTTCAAAAAATGTTCTTGTTTTCATAACATGTTCAGAATTTTTCACAAAAATGTTCATGCTTCAGAAAATGTTCGCTGTTTGAACTTTTTTTTGCAATTTCAAAAAATGTTCCCATGTTTCAAATCTTGTTCACATTTCCAAAAAAAGCATATAAATACTAATTTTGTTCAATTTTTTTAAATGTTCATGTTTTAAGTTTTTATTATGAATTAAAAACCTGTTCTTGGTTTCAATTTTTATTCAAAAAAAACTTTTCCTGATTTCAGAAAATGTTCGGGAATTACAATTTTTTTTTGCATTTTTTGTAATTCATTATTTTTTCAGAAAATGTTCAATTTTTCAAAAAATCTTCGTGTTTTAGAAAACCGTTTTGGGGTTTGCAAAGTGTTCGTGTTTTTTTTAAATCGGAATCACAAAAATGGTTCAATTTTTTCAAAAAACATTGAATATAAAAAAAACCCGACATTTCAAAATTGTTCGCAATTTTCAAGAAATGTTGGAAAAATGTTTTCCAAACCTCAACCGCTGTTGCGTATTCTTATAGTGTTTTGTGCCTATATGTCCAGTAATTGATGCCTGGTGTATTGCTTACCGCCCGCGATTAGGCGGTTCTTTTGATTGAGGTCTGGGGATCGAATCCTACCAGGGTTTGTTTTTGTTTCAGTTTTTCTTCATCACTACTTTAGTGATCTAAATGCTCTTATATTAGTTTACAGAGGGAGTAGAAGACAACAAGGCGCGTCGGTGGGCCGGCCGATGCGGTGGACAGCCTGTGCGAAGCCCGGCCATTCTGCCGCATAATGCGGCAGATAGGAGGCCCCGAAAAGGAGCTCCCAGTATTTTGAGGGTAGCAACTGATAGTGGCTATAACTCATACTAGATCGAGATCGCGCCCTGGCGCGAGGGTGCCGGTCCCAACGACTTGGGCAAGCAGATAAATATCAAACGCATGTTCATGAGAAAGAACAACTGGGTTTCAGGTTTGAGAGAAAGAATAAACATTTAGTCTGTACCAGAGGAAAGGCATCATGATTTCAGCAAGGTCATGAGATTACAATAGCTAATTGCATTTAGTATGTCCCATGAGCAAGGTAGCATCGAGTTCAATATGAACATGAGTGAGATTACAAAAGCTAATTAGATGGCATTAAGTTTAATAGTAAGAGTAGGAACATAAGAGAGCAAAAGCAAGACAAAATGGCAGTGAAGACAGTAAAACTATGAAGACATAGTTAGGCACACTAATGCTTCGTTCAACTGCTTATTGATTAACTCCATGGGTACGCCATTCCGTATGAACCTGATGTGGATAGTTTGTGAGATAGATGGACCTCAAAATGTTCTTTTATAGACAATGCACTTGTAATTTTGTACCTTACCCTTTTGAAGCATATGGATAGTGAGAGATGGTTTCCCCTTTTAATCTTGAAGATGAAGACATGTATCTGATATTCTTTGATCCCTGCCGCCTCGACAAAATCTTGAAGACCAAGAGGATTGTTGTCAGCTTGGACCTAGCAAGATATGTCATAGTAATCATTAAGCAATCACATTGGTATGCAAGACTGGAGGGCACAGTAGAACCAAATATATACATGTTGACCATATCTTAATCATGATAGATAAAATATAAACAGCCAAACTTCTATCAAGCCTAAACCCACTACTGGAAGCAAAGTAAATTTCCTTATATGCAGTGACTCTACCGGCAGTTTGGTTTGTTTGCTTGTGTGGGTGTTGACTTGCTTCAGAAGTCATAGATACAAATAGAAGCATAATAACTGGTTTTAGAAAATATATCAAGTTCTAAAGATAAATAAAAGTACTTTTAGTATATATAGTAGATGCCATTGCAGATAACACTCCAATACTAACATTAGAAAATGTAATCTGGTTTTGGTCACACCATCAATAAATTAGATAAACACGAGATGGCAAACATAATACATGTTAAGCCTCCATCCTTGTGATTATTGTTTTCCTTGTTCCAGAGCTCCTGTACAAATGATTTCCATGGTGATCCGAAAAAAGTTGAAGCAAGCATATAAATAGTGACCCTCCCAGCGAGTAAACAAAATGTAAAAAAAACTTCATTTTCATTTAGTGCAAACTATGATTCAATCTTTCTTCTTTTTCCAACAAAAATGTTAATATTCAAGAGGTAGTTGGAGACAGGGCTACAACTTATGAAGGTTTTGATCTTAAGGTTCAATGAATTGCATAGGCAGAGCACACAACTGATGGATTCAAACTATTTTTAAGAGATGATGTGGCAAGGCTAAGAAGATGAAAATAATTAAGAAGAAAAGTTCAGGCTCAACAACTTACGAAGATTTAATTGGGTAGTGCCTCATGGCAGTCATGAACCTTTGAGCCGTAGAACGGTAAGATCAAACTGAGACTCAAGCCTGCATAACCATAGGAAGAAAAGGATCATCGACAAAGAGGACAAAGTGAATCAGGAACCAGTTCCTGGTTCCTCTAAAAAATCATTCTAAATGACAAACTGTGGGAAGAAAAAAGAACAGGTCTAAGAACATAGATGTGTTAACCGGTAAACACTACCCAGTCAGGTCAAATACTCAGCTTATTTTTGTCCCTTTTCAGTATTAAGAATGATTATTAAGTAACCAGGTACATAACAAAAAAAAATGTCTACACGGTAGCTCATCTCTCTGAATACAGCTACACTGATTTCGATGTACATTTTAGGACCAATGGAAAACCAGAAAAACACAAAAAACTCACACAATAAAGCTAAAACTAAATATTGCACGCCGTCGAGACCAATCTGGCATGCAACATCTATCACTACAGAAGGACATCGGCGTCAATCACAGCGGTAGGGCCATCAGCATAGCCAACAGGAACTGCAGGACGAACCACAGTCGCAGCTACTGACTCCAACATATTTGTGACAGTACATATGAGACATGATTGAGAATACCTAATCAGTAAAGCACCACTACCCAACCATAAACATAAAGGAAGTAATATGAGCCGAAGTCTCTAATGGCATAAAAAAATTAGTGCATGTTTGACATATCATTTTGAAGCTACAAATATGAAATAAACTACAGCCAAGAAAGAAAACATTAAGTAGCTAGAGAGTATACACTGCTTTCTAATAGGAAAGAAGGTAATTTAACTGGCAAGGTACTGCCACTGACTCCAACATGAAAGAACAAAGAAAACTTTTGTAGTCAACCTCTGCCATGCTCATGTTTCTTTTGTAATCAATAGAGTAGTTGCAACCATGCGCATATCACTAAGCAAAAAAAAAGAGGTCACGACTTACTTAATGTTTGACGGCGGCAAGAGCCACGATGGCATTGGCGGCGGTGGTGGTGTCCGGTCGCCAACAACCATGCATATATCAAGTGCCACGATTGGTTTAGTAGAAATATCATAAGCATAGAGCATATGACTGGAGAATACATAAATAATCCATTATATATATATATATATATATAATTAACTCAATGCAGCATACATGTTGCCTCTATTACTTTTATCCAACAGAATAGAGCTAACATCAGAGAGAGTGTGAACTGCAGTATCCATTTAAATAGTTTATTTGCATATGATCTGTAACCTGGACATAAATACTGAATGTCACATGGCATCATCTTTTTAACCAAACTAAACCTCCAATTAAATCTGGCATTAACCAAACCATGTCAGTACCCAGAACACATCCAACTACCTTTACACAATCAGATAGAAGCTAAAAGCACAACATGAGATCTGACCAAGTGTCACAAAATTATATATTGTTCTCATCCAAAATGAGTTGCTTCCTGAGCCTAGAGGATGAACAGATCGACATATTTAATTGAATAAAATCTTGATAAGATGAACAGGTAAACCCGCAAAAGAGAGAGGGGGAATGGGGAAGTGGAGAAGGCGCTCACCGATCCAGAGCCCAACCGGTCGCTGCGCACGACGCAGTGGACGGGACGGATGTGGCACAGCTTCTCATTCCCTTCTCGTGTTCCTCCCATCTCCTTCCAAACATCCCTCTCTCTATCTCATGTTGGGTACAGGAGGATCTGGCAGGGAGAGTAGATCTAAGAAGGGAAACTAAGAGAGAGAGAGAGTGAGAGAGAGAGAGATGCGAACCTGGACGGAGACGACACGTCGATGCCGCCCTTCCTCCCCTGGTCGTCCTCCTCCTTCCCACCGTGCTCCTGCTCCTGCTTATCACTCAACAAGAATGACCATCCTAGGACAGAACAATAAGTATCACAAGATCAAAAAGGATTCTAGAGACAAGAGGGAGGATCCAACTTGATACCCACAAGTGCCTGGATTGCTCAAAGGCACACTTATTTCAGCCACGGTTAATGATCATCGCCCTAGCACAAACGCCACTGATCAATTTAGCAAATCCAGGAGCATAGCTATTGGACCAGGGCATCCACATGTAAACCAGAGCATCACATGAGCTCCTATGATAGCAACTAAACATGAACACCAGCCTGCAAATCCAGGAGCATCAACCAGACGAGCACCACATCAATATATTCACGGCCATGTGCCATATAGTAGCCGAAGCAGAGGAGCAGGAGGAAGATGGAGCTCACCAAGGGAGGCTGTAGCCGAGGAGAGAGGCGGCTAGGTCATCTCCATGGGAGCGGCCGCCTTTTATACGCATAAGCATGAAATGACGAAAATGCCCTCGGCGGGGCAGGCTATTCACGCGCGGTGGCACGACCAGGGCGCACAATGTTCATTGCAACGGTCTCAGTTTTGATCCGACGACCGAGATCGTCCGGGAGCGAGATCCAACGGCCCAGATCGCATCAAGAAAATGATCCGACAGCCACCAGTGCCTGAGCTCTAAGAGCGCTCGATGGGTGCTTCGTCTCTTGTTTTAGGATAGGATAGTGGGATCAGATTCGCCTTTCCTCGATCATATAACCTACCCCCATCATCTCTTATCACCAGATCAATCTGTTTATACAGTGGAGCTGCCCTGGTTATCACTCAACAAGAATGACCATCCAAGGACAGAACAACAAGTATCACAGGATCAAAAAGGATTCTAGAGACAAGAGGGAGGATCCAGCTTGATACCCACAGGTGCCTCGATTGCTCAAAGGCACACTTATTTCAGTCAAGGTTAATCATCATCGCCCTAGCACGAACACTACTGATCAATTTAGCAAATCCAGGAGCATAGCTATACGACCAGGGCATCCACATGTAAACCAGATCATCGCAGGAACTCCTATGATAGAAACCAAACATGAACTCAGCCTGCAAACCCTAGAATAGCATGCATCCACAACTACAGAGCTCAAGTAGGAACCGATGCATGAGTAGGGCATAGAGCATCAACCAGACGAGCACCATATAAATATAGCCACGGCCATGTCCAATACAGTAGCCGAAGCAGATGAGCAGGAGGAAGATGGAGCTCACCAAGGGAGGTTGTAGCCGAGGCAGTACTCAGTGGGCACCGGGGTTGCGCCTGAACGCCATCCAACCGGCGAGGAACCGCATCAGAGTTGCGCCTTGCACCGCCCCACCAACGAGCACAAACGCATCAAACAACCAAGTGACTATGTGCACGGAATACATGTCAAACAATATAAACAATCAGATATGCTATCACAACAGGGAAATAAACATCTACTATAACAGAAAATGTAATCGAAGCGTGGCTAGGCAGTACAGAAATCAATGTATATTTGATAGACCAGTTCATCTATCACTGGAACTATAGAGTATTTAGATGACTGCTAATAATAGTATGTCACTGCAGATATATTTGTAAGTCGAATGGAACGTGTTTTGTTAAAAACCCAATTAATGGACTAACTTTGATAAAGAAAACAAGAAGGGCATTAATTGCCAGCAACAATAAACCAGAATGACATGAACATGAGGATAGCTAGAATCAGAGTTGCTTCAAACATATGTAAAGAAACACTGAAATACTGATAGTCATGTGCAGTACAATACAAGCCATCAACATCTCATATTATAAAGCATACACAGATCAAACAGTTATCTAAAATAGTATCCCCTCCATATATGGATGAACCTAATTTCCATATCAAAAGCATGATTGGACCAAACCCAGTTGACCACACATGCATCCATTCAAGATGTCTATTTTCAAGGATCACATGGAACAATGCACAATAATAGTCTAGGGAAATAACAGAGTAGCTAGTTGTACCACAACAGTAAATCAAACAACCGAAGGAATACATCCAGGGAAGTAACACAACATGCCTCCACAAAAAACAATCTATGATAAAGAAAAAAATTTATACTCTCCGTGGACGGTGAAGAAGAGCACCTCAGAAGGATATGAACACGAACGGAACAACCAAATTCGAAGGAGGAGCAGCCCCAACCCCGGCAATGACTGTAGGAACGAACACGACACCAAACCTAATCACAACCCTGTGCAGCCGAACACAACAACCATACCGTGAGCCACGGAGAGGAATTATTTGGTGGTATAGGAATTAACCAAAGGAACATAACATGGAGGAGCTTACAGCCTGGTAGACTTAACTGGGCAGTGCCTCATGGTAGTCATCAACCTTTGAGCTGCAGAACGACATGATCAAACTGAGACTCCGGCCTGCATACCAGAGGAAGAAAAGGATCATCAGCCAAATCAGGAACCAGTTCCTGGTGAAGAAAAAAGAACAGGTCCTGATTCCTATAAAAATCAACTTTAGATGACAACCCCTGGTAAGAAAAATTAGGAAGCAACAATCTTAAAGGGAGTAGCATCAATCCCTAAGCCACAAAAGCATCATACAGCAGCAACTACAACCTACACCATAGGGGGGAAATCCATAAATGCAAGGCATAAGTGGGAGAAATTGCAACAAATGCAAGGAAGCATATATTACCAGGAGTCTAAAATAATATTTTCATTCAGCAAGGTGCCATGGCTGAGTATGCTTGCACATCCTAGTTGTCAATCCTTAAGACAGACTGTTTTGTGCATAACGGTGAACCTTTTTTATCTTTCTATAGTAAAAAATAAAAGGTTTATTATGGCATTTCATAAATGATTTAGTCGCGCCTCAACATATAATAAGTAACAATAAACCAGAAAAAACAATTATGTCTTTGCTTTCCCTCTATATAAAGAATGCCCTTATTATTCCTAGGAGGCATGTTGCCATCAAGTTTCTTGTTGGACTGCCTAATTTTGACATTTAACAATGATGCATATCATTTTAGAAGACTAAATATCTTACCACTACAACCATAGTCGCCGTCATCAACTTGCACATCCTAATTTTGACATAATAACCTTCAATAATCATCGGAACCGGTCTTGAGAACCTAGTCGCCGTCAACCACTACAACCATAAACAACACAAATAAATGATGTAACCAGCTCATACAAATTCGTGGCTTTTCTTCTCTGCGGAGCTTATACTAATATTTCTATATGCTAACAACACAACATAACATCATACTCAAATGTGCACTTGCTAATCTAGCAAATATCCCCATCTCAAACAGAAAACTGTAGCTATTTTCACACAGTTGATGACCAAGTCGCTGTACTGAATTTAATCTAGCACCTAAAAACATCACCTGGATTCAAACAACTGCAACCACGACGTATTTGTCCTATGATTCTATGGCTAAGCAAGGACCAAACTTACTAATTACTTCAAGTATCTCTAGTTACTTACCGGAGAAGTGGTTCCGACGGCCGAAAGCGCCTGAGCTCTGAGGAGCCAGGTGAGGTGCTTTGTTTCTTCTTTGCCTCGCGTGGGGGCGAGGGAGAAGACGAAGAGGAGCCACTAGAGTCCACCAGAGCCGCGCCGGCGACGAAGGCAATGCCCAGCCCGAAACCCTAGCCATGGCTGAGGGTCACAAGCGAGCGCAAGAGGCCCTCATCCTCTCTCTCTCCTACAGGGACTCGCCCATTGCCTGCAAGTCATCGCCGCCGCCGGGACGGACGTGGGAAAGGAAGAGATGAGCGGCGTGACTATGCGCTGGGGGCAGAGGAGAGAGGCGTAGGGGAGGAGGAGGCCGACCCCCTGGGCCACGCCGCCCGCGCCGCGTCCCATACGCCGCCGCCTTTGCCTCGCCTCGCCATTCCTCCTTCCCTCCCGTGGGAGCCGGGGCCGGGGCGGGGCGTTAGGGTTTGGGCGGCGCTAGATCGGTGGGGTGGAAGGAGGAGGCCATGAGGGGAGGAGGCCGGGCGGCAGCGGGTCAGGAGGAGAGGGAGGCGCGGGTGGGGAGGAGGCCGGGTGGCGACGGGGAAGGAGAAGAGGGAGGCCCGGGTGGGGAGGAGGCCAGGCGGCGGCGGGGAAGAAGGAGAGGGAGACGCGGGTGGGGAGGAGGAGGCGGCGCGAGCGGGAGAGGAGCCGGCCAGGGTTCACCACGGGAGCCGGCCCTTTTATAACCCTAGTGCGCAAAATGATGAAAATGCCCCCGGCGGGGCAGGCTATTTACGCGCGGTGGCACGACCGGGACGTATAATGTTCATTGCAACGGTGTCTGTTTTGATCCGACGGACAAGATTGATCGGGAGCGAGATCCGATGGCCGAAAACGCATAAGGAACGAGATCCGACGGCCGAAAGTGCCTGAGCTCTGAGAGAGCTCGTAGCAACCCTCCTCTCTTGTTTCTGGATAGGGCCTTGTGGGCCAACCAACAAGGAACGGATCCTCAGCTGCCATTTCTGTAGATATTTCGGCACTGGGTTGGTGCGTGGTGACTGCGTGAGCCCGGGTGGCAAATGACACACCAGCCGGTTAGCCCATGTGTAGTGGACATATCAGCTCAGCCATAAATTAATTCTCAAAAAAAAAACCAGCCATAAATTAAGTAACACCGAGGCAGATAACTACGAGAGGTCGCATGCAGTATATCTGTCCGATAGTGGTTGGGGCCCGTCATTGCGGGCCGCTTGAGAGGAAGTTGTGCACACCTCACCTTCATCTCTAAATTAAAAAATATATTCTCGCGTCACGTGGACATCACATCCATCTCAAAAAGAAAAAGAAAAAGCCTAGAAAAACTTTTCTTGAAAAGAAAAAGAAAAAAGTGTCACTGACATTTTCAAAAGAAAAACTCTAAATAAATTAAAAACTTTCTCACTGTGACCAACCAGCATGCGCCAGGTCAAAAACTTTCAAGACCTGACTAGGCAACGAAGTGATGGAAGTGATTAACAGGCATGTCTCCTCCGGTTAAGTGGAAGGAAGAAAAAACAGATAACATTTTGCAATGTTGAAAATGTATGCACCGAATTGACTCTTGAGCATTCCTGCAAAAAAAATGACTCTTGAGCACGTGGGTTAGCAAGTCCTCCACATGTACGTACAACAACAAAGAAATACAATTTGATAGAAAATAATCAATGACAAAGGACCAATGTGGATATTTTTTAATCACTCCACTTGCATGTGCAGAAGTTTGGCATGTCATCGTTGAGTATGCAGTGCCTATAGAAAACACTCATGTACTAATTTACTGCACTTCATTTTCAGTGCCGAAGAGCAAGAAGGAGATATGTCCAAGGCACCTTCCCCGCCTTTGTGAAGATCAATCAACTTGTTGCTCTTTCGGACTAAACTCATGTTGATGAAGATGCCAGCGAAAGTGTAAGTGCATCTAGTGCCCCTTAGTGATTTTGGTGTATTGAAGACTTATAGGTTAAGAGACTAATATGTTTATGAGTGTACACAGGCCGTATAAGTATCTGAGGAGTTTGATATATCCGATAAAAGTCGACCCCTAAAAATGAATGCCTTCAGATGAAGACTTTGGTTTTCTTGAAGACTTTTAAAATGAGGAAATTGGTGTAACCTTAAAGATATTGATATTGTTGTGAGGACTATGAAGCGTGAAGATTTTTGTTTTCGTAGTTTCATTTTCCTTTCTTGAGTCATAGAAAATACAGTACTGTTAAAGAGGGTCGAGGTAATACTAAGGAAAATTTTTCAAGTGATGCTCATCTCAAAGCCAACACATACCCAATCCTTCAAGTGAAGCCTTTGAAAATCTCATACAGTTCAATCAATTTCTTCAGTGACAGAGATGAAGATCTTCTAGTCTCTGAGGAATTTGTTCTGACTGAGGAGTTAGGAATTCGCCAGTGCGGATTGCCTACAAGTGAGGAACATGATAGCCCTGAGGAATTTGAGAGCTCAAATTTCTGACCGTTGCTATGCTTCACGTCAGTTGTCCCAAATATCTTATCCACATAACGGTCATATTATTAGGAGCATTTATTTCTTATCATGTCGGGCTGCTCCCCGACTATAAATAGCCGCCCCCCTTAACCACTAGCTGGTTGGCTGCTCCGAGAGATAGATTGACACTTGTCATTTAGAGCATCCCATCCTCCGAGGACTTTGAGAGAAAATCGTCAGTGAGGAAAAACCCAAAACCCCAGCACCAAAACCCAGAGAGCATCACTGAAGAGATTGTTCCTGTGTGGAACCGACGCTTATTATCTTTGAAGACTGTGCATCTTCCAGACGGTTAGGCGTCATGGTCTAGAGCATCCAAGAGGAATTGTGGATTGCCTGGTGACCGAGTTTGTGAAGGTTTGGAAGTCACCTTGAAGACTTACCACGAGTGATTGGGCGAGGTCTGTGTGACCTTAGCTCAAGGAGAATACGGTAAGGACTGTGTGTCCTTTGGTTTAAATACCAAGCCGCTCCAACCAGACGTACAATTGTCACATCAGTTGGAACTGGTCTACCGAATCACTGTCTTCACCGAGCTACTGGTTCTATTTCCTCAACTCTTTCATTTCCTCGCATACTTGCTGTTGAAATTGATCGTTACTGTTTGAAGACTTTGACTGAAGACTTTCTCAATGTCCTCAACCCAAATTCTTTAGTCACCTTGTCTTCTGCCTACTTATCCTGTTTACACGCTTCTTGGGCTCTGTGTATGTTTCATTTCGTCATGATGACTATGCTACTGCTTTGTTATGCATGCACTTGAGTACATTATCCGCTGCTTGTATTTCGTCACTTAGCAAATTCCTCAAGTAGTAATTCCTCAGTGACAAATTTGTAAAAATTGCCTATTCACCCCCCTCTAGTTGATATAACACACTTTCAATTGGTATCAGAGCAAGGTACTCCCTTGTTCTGTGTGATTTTGGTTTAACCACCTGGAGTATTAGTTATGTCGACTGCAGGTATGAAGAAAAATGTCTGTTGCATGTCCCATCTTTGGTGGTCATGATTATCCCAAGTGGAAGGTCATGATGAGGAAGCGCCTCTTGGCGATGAACAAGGAGCTGTGGACAGTCACTGAGATTGGTCTTACCGATCTATGCAAGATGGCGCATGCTGATGACATTCGCAAGTATACTCGGCTGGACACTTTGGCGAGGAATATCATCTGCACCCACCTATCCAGAGATGAGTTCAGGCTCATTATGCATCTTTGTAATGCGAAGCTTATTTGGGACCGGGGCTCTGATGTCTATGAAGGTCATCAAACCTGTCAGGACCCCTGGTTCCTCGAGTTCAAGGAATCACTCAAAATGATGACTTTCAAACCTGAATCATCTTATTCAGCACCATGCCTCATGGAAAAAGGTGACAAGGTACTCGAATATCCCTCCTCTGAATCAAGTGAGGATGAATCTGATGAAAATCTCAAACCTAGCTATTCCAAACTTGCTAATATTGCCATGAAACAACAAAAACTTTGGAAAAGGTTCAAAATTTACTAGACAAAAGCGATGACCTGTTGGGTGAGGAACTGAATCGAACTCAAACCCTCACTGATAATCTTCATCGACTACAGTCTAAGTTTGATAACCTTCAAGGTCGTCATGAAACACTCTTAGCTGATCATGAGAAGCTTTCTTATGAATTTCTTCAAAGAAAGCAAGATCTTGAGAAACTAAGGGTGAGTCATGAAGATCTTCAAAGGGAAAATGATTCTTTGCTTGCTCAACAGATCTGTTTCGCTCAGGAAGAGTTCATTCCACCATGTTTGAAATGCATTGAACGTGACTCTGCTAATTCTTCACCTGAAAGTTCAAATGCTTCTATTGTTGCAATTTCTTAAACTATTTCTGTGGTCACAAATTCCTCATCTGAGGATACCACAATATCACTAACAAAAATGCAGGGTTGAAGGAATTGTATGTGATAGGCATGTACAAAAGCCTCAAAGGGCATTAGGCTCTTTGTGATGTGCTTAAAAAGCAGATCCTGAACAGGAACCCTAGAAAAGAGGGTATTGCATTTGAGGGGAAACTCAATGCTGATGGAACCTACTGGAAACCTGAGCAGTATCCCGAAACCACATGGGTTGTTGCAAAAGGACCTCCCGTTGATCCATCTACTTTATCTGGCTTTACCTGTGAATCTTCATTTTCATCTGATGAGTCATTTGACTCCAATTATAAACTGTTCAAAAATCAGAATGGTGAAGTATTTGCCAGATATGTTGGAACTAACTGCAGGAACAGTCCTCCTATGAAGAAACTCTGGGTTCCCAAAAGGTGCCTTGAAAGTCTTCAGGTGAATGTCCTCATGACACCACCTGTGAAGAACAGGAACCCCAGATCAAAATATTCATATGGACCAAAGTCTTCATATGGATCAAATTCCTCATATGATCATCATCGTGCTAATGCATCTGTTTCGCAGGGAAAATCTAAGAGCCATGAATATGTGCATTATTCTTCAAATCATTATGTTCATAAGTCCTTGAAGAATTTCTCTGCTTATTCATATGCATACTCTAAGCCCTCTTCTGTGAAACGAAGTGCATTGGCTTCAATAACACTTTCTCTTATGGAGCTCACAGAATGATGACCTCTTTGCCACCCCTCCAGATGTGGGTGGTGAAGAAAAAGAACTAATCTCTTATGCAGGGTCAGGTCTCCAGACGAACTTGAACATCTGATGAATTTGCTGGAGACCTGAGAGTGCTAGAAAGGACGCAAGCTAATCATGAAGAAATGAACTACTCATTTCTCACGTCCTTATGCTGCTATATCTATTGTACTGCTTGATGAAATTCAATCTGATGAATTTGATGTCATATTCTTCACTATGAAGTATATGAGTACGTAAGATACACTAATTCATCTGCAGGATGAATCTCTCAAAGCCACTGAGTGGGTCCTCGACAGTGGCTGTACAAATCACATGACTGGTGACAAGAACTTACTGATGGACTCTGCTCTAACTCCATCACATCTGAAGCATATCACCTACGCTGATAAAGGAAAAAGCAAGGTATTGGGTCTAGGTAGGGTTGCAATCTCAAAGGATCGACACATGGACAATGTCATGCTTGTTGAGTTCCTCGGATTCAACCTCATGTCTGTCTCAATGCTTTGTGATCATGATATGGTTGTCGTCTTTGGCAAATATCGGTGCATAGTACTCATGGAATCTGACAATTCCAAAGTCTTTGAAGGCTTTAGGAGAGGAGACCTGTTTATTGTTGATTTCTCTACAGGACCACAGCCTGCCACATGTCTACTTGCAAAAGCTTCAGAAGGCTGGCTATGGCATCGACGACTTGGTCATGCTGGCATGAGGAACTTGCACACACTTGCGAAGAAGAAGCACGTCATCGGCATCGAGGGTGTCAAATTCCTCAAAGACCATCTTTGTGGGGCTTGTGAGAGCATCTCTAGTAGACCGCGTAAAAAGCCCCGACCCGCAAAATAACCGCCAAAATGCGGGTCGGCGCGGAAAATCCCGCCCGAACAGACCCCGCAAATGCGGCCGAACCGTAAATTTTTTTGAGGGGCGCAGCAAAATCTCGGCCCCAACCCGCGAATACGCAGGTTTCCGCCTCGCCCCTACGGTGCCCCGTATCCCAGGAAAGCGGTTGGCGGGAGGGACATTTCACCCCGCGCCCTTTCCCCACCTCCTTCCGCCGTCGCCCGCCATTGGTTTTGCCCGTCCGTCGCCGGCGATTCTGGCCAAATCTGCAGGCGAAATCGCACCGCGGGGGCGCCCCCACCCTCCACCACCGATACGCTGCACCGCCCCCCCCGGATCCGGCAAGATGAGCCGCCCCTGGTCGCTGTCGCCGCCGGGGATCGACCGCCCTCGAGCCACCCCTAGTCGTCGCACGGGATCGCACGCCCCACGAGCCACCGGTGAGTGTTTGCTTGTGCTTTGTGCCGAGCGCTATGCATAGTTGGTTGACGCGGCGTGCTATTTATGTTCATGTAGATGGATTTGAGCCCGTGCGAGAAGTGTTTGCTCGATGATTCGTCCGATTCGGACGACTCAGATGTTGAGACGCTGCTTACAAACTATCGGCAGCAGACGTTGGTGATGTCCCTTGCCGTGAAGGAGCACGAAGACGAGAACCGAAAGAGGCGGCGAGGATCGGCCGTCGGCCGTCTTTGCATTCCTTGAAATCGCCATCTCGGGAATGATATGTTGATGCAAGACTACTTCACGGAGAATCCAACATATCCACCGCACCTCTTCCGGAGAAGGTACCGAATGCGCCGATCTCTCTTTGTGAAAATTGTTCAAGCTTGCGAGGCAAATTGTCGGTATTTTACTCAAAGAAGAAATGCCGCGGGCTTGAAGGGATTTAGTGGATACCAAAAAATCTCGGCAGCTATGCGGGTGATTGCATATGGCGTTCCGGCTGACTATGCCGATGAGTACCTTCGCATTGGTGAAGATACCACAATTGAGTCAGTGCGTAGGTTTGCCAAAGTGAACATCCGTGTCTTTGGTCCTGAATATCTTCGGGCACCCAACGAGGATGACACAAAAAAATTGATGGCATCTAATGAGAGGAGAGGTTGGCCTGGCATGCTAGGTAGCATTGATTGTATGCATTGGAATTGGAAAAATTACCCGAAGGCATGGCAGGGAATGTATTGTGGCAAGTCTCATGATGCAACAATTGTGCTAGAGGCCGTAGCATCCGAGGAGTTATGGATTTGGCATTGCTTTTTTGGTATGCCGGACACTCTCAATGATATCAATGTGTTGCAACGGTCTCATTTGTTTGCTAGGCTTGCTAGTGGTGATGCTCCTTCTTGCAACTACACTATCAATGGGCATGAATACACAAAAGGGTACTACCTTGCAAATGGTATATACCCTCCTTGGTGCACATTCGTCAAGAGCATCAAAGAACCCAAAACTAGAAAACAATGTGAATTTGCAAGGGTGCAAGAGGCAGCCCGAAAAGACATTTAAAGAGCATTCAGGGTTTTGCAATCTAGGTTTGCCATTGTTCGTGGTCCTGCTCGTTTTTGGGACAAGCGGACTTTGAAAAACATCATGACATGCTGTGTTATCCTTCACAATATGATTCTCGAAGATGAGAGAGGCATGAACTTGGAGTTCTTCTACGACAATGTGGGTAGCCGTGTCAAACCAGCTAGAGACCCTAACCGCATTAGAGCTTTTCTTCAGACATACAAGGAGATTGAAAATGCAAACACCCACTTTCAGCTTCAGGAGGATCTCATTGAGCACCATTGGCAAAGGACTGGACAGTAACAAAACTCATTTTTCTATTCATTTTTATTTAATTCATGTGTTATTTGTATTCGGGACAAGTTTTATATTGCATTATTTAGTTTGCTTCGGTGATTTGAATAATTATTTGTAATGTGGATGATTGTTGTATTGTGCTGGTATTGATATTTTTTCTGAATAATTATTTTGTAGTGTGGATGATTGTTGTATTTTTGTGGTGTGGTATTGATATTTGCGGGCCGGCGGGAGCGGCACAAGAGTAGACCCCGCAAAGCTGACCCGTAAAAGAGCATATTCCATGAATATCCTTTTATACGGGTCCAGTTTGCGGGGTCTGCCTCTGCCCGCAAAGCCATTTTTCCGCGAACTGCAAATGCGTTTTGCGGGTCGGCGTTATGCGGGGTCTGCTAGAGATGCTCTGATGCTGGAAAGATGACCAGATCCAAGCATCCCTCGAAGACAATCATGACTACCTCTCGTCCTTTTGAATTGCTTCACATGGACCTCTTTGGCCCCACTCATTATGCCACACTAACAAATGCAGCATCTCTATATGGCTTTGTTATTGTTGATGATTATTCTCGTTACACCTGGGTGCATATCATCACTTACAAAACAGAAGTGCAGGAAGTCTTCAAACGATTTTCCTCAAGGGCCTCGACGAATTTCGGTGTGAAGATCAAGCATATTCGGAGTGACAATGGGACCGAGTTCAAGAACACTGGTCTTGATGACTATCTTGATGAACTTGGTATTACTCACGAGTTATCTACCCCATACACTCCTCAGCAGAATGGTGTCATGGAGCACAAAAACAGGACTCTTGTTGAGATGGCTCGCACAATGCTTGATGAATACAAGACGCCTCGTCAGTTCTGGCCTGAGGCTATTGATACTGCGTGCCACATCATCAACATGGTATATCTTCACAAATTCTTCAAGAAAACTTCATATGAGCTCCTCACTGACAAGAAACCCAATGTGAGTTATTTCAAAGTCTTCGGTGCAAAATGTTGGATTAGGGATCCTCATCAAAATTCTAAATTTGCACCGAAAGCATATGAGGGTTTTATGCTTGGTTACGAAAAGGACTCGCACACCTACAGAGTCTTCAACACCTATCACCACAAGGTTGTTGAAACTGTAGATGTGCGGTTCAATGAGACTAACGGCTCGCGAAGAGAGCACCTACCTCCTGTGCTAGATGAAGTACCTCCAGAAGAATCCATTAAGATCAAGGCTACTGAGGATGTCATACCCACTGAAGATCCTGCTGAAGAAGTTATTCCAGACCGTGAAGAAAATCATGCTGGTGCATCTGAGGAAAATGGTGCTGAAGAAAATGCTCAGCCCAATCAAAGTCGTCAACCTTCTCATCCTCGCATGGCAAATGAAGTGCAGATTGAGAAAATCCTCGACGGCATCAATGCACCAGGTCCTCTCACATGCTCAAAAGCTTCACATTTGTCTAACTTTTGTGGGCACTTCGCTTTTGTCTCTATCACAGAGTCCACCAAAGTTGATGAGGCATTTCTGGAGCCTGAGTGGATCCAAGCTATGCAAGAGGAATTGCATCAATTCGAGCTCAACAATGTGTGGGAGCTTGTCAAGTGACCAGATCCTCGCAAGCACAACATCATAGGTACCAAGTGGATCTACCGCAACAAGCAAGACGAAAATGGCCAAGTGGTGAGGAATAAGGCTCGTCTTGTAGCTCAAGGCTACACACAGGTTGAGGGAATTAACTTCGATGAAACTTTTGCACCGGTTTCTAGACTTGAAGCTATTCGCATATTGCTTGCTTATGCTAACCATCATAATATCATCTTATATCAAATGGATGTGAAAAGTGCATTCCTCAGTGACGAATTTGCCTATATGATGAGTGAAGAATATCAAATGTCTATGATGGGAGAATTGAAATTCTTCTTAGGTCTTCAAATTCGTCAACAACGCAATGGCATCTTCATATCTCAAGAGAAATACCTCAAAGATGTACTGAGGAAATTCGGCATGCAAGATTGCAAAGGCATCAAAATCCCTATGCCCACAAATGGCCATCTATGCACCGATGAAAATGGTAAAGACTTCGATCAAAAGGTATACCGCTCCATGATTGGCTCTTTATTGTATCTATGTGCATCTAGGCCAAATATTATGCTTAGTGTTTGCATGTGTGCCCGATTTCAAGCTACACCGAAGGAATCACACCACAAGGCTATGAAACATATTCTTCGATATCTAGCTCACACTCCAACACTAGGATTATGGTACCCCAAGGGCTCGGTTTTTTATCTCATTGGATATTCTGACTCTGACTATGCTGGTGATCGGGTGGATCACAAGTCAACATCAGGCACATGACATTTCCTCGGACGATCCCTAGTATGTTGGTCCTCGAAGAAGCAGAACTGCGTATCACTCTCTACTGCTGAAGCTGAGTACATTGCTGCTGGTTCTTGCTGTGATCAATTGCTGTGGATGAAGCAAACCCTCAAGGACTATGGCATCAATGTGAAGAATGTGCCTCTCTACTGTGACAACGAGAGTGCCATCAAGATTGCTCACAACCCAGTTCAGCACTCGAAGACAAAGCACATCCAGATCCGTCATCATTTTCTTCGAGATCATGTGTTGAAGGGCGACATCTCCATCGACCACGTGAAGTCTGAAGAACAACTGGCCGATATCTTCACAAAGCCCTTGGATGAAAAGAGATTTTGCAAGTTGCGGTGTGAGCTAAATATCTTTGAATCTTTGAATGTTCTTTGAAAGGACACACATCCTAACACTTATGCAAAATTGATGACTTTGATGTAAAACACACGAAGTAACGTTTTTCTTCAATCAATGAAGACTAACCCTCTAAGTGTGAAGAAATTAATGAAGAATTTGATTCTCAGAGCCCTACGACAAGTGTACGCGGTGTCTGAAATCATCATTCTTATACGGTGGGTCACGCCACAAACCAAAGTTGAAAATCTTCAAATTTGAGTTTTTCATTTTGCAAATTCTTAAAAATTTCAAATTCCTCAAGTTTGCAATTTCTTCAACTTTTCGACTGGTGTTCTTCATTGACTACATATATAATTGAGTTTTCAATGTCCTCAACAGCATTCACTTATTGCTAATTCTTCATGTTGTTTTTCCTCTAAGTGAATGTGATCGGACCCGTTCCCCCTCTATGTTAAACTCAACCCAGTCTGTTCACAAATTCTTCATGTGCTATTTGAAACCCGTTCAAAGTCTTCACTGTGTCCTTGACAGCTGAAGAATTTGCGAATGAAACATTAAAAAAATTTCATATCAAATTTTGGTTGTTGCCGCTCAAACCGTTCCACTTCCCATGATGGATTATTTTACTCACCCACGATCCTCCACGATCTCCACCTCTCAGTACGTGGGTGACACATGTCGTTAGGATAGCAAGGGTCAGGGGCATGTTCGTCCAAAATCTTCGGGCGAACAGTTTTTCACTGTGTCTATAAATACCCTTTGCCCTCCTCAGACCTCATTTACTCCGCTCGACTTCATCTCTCCTCCACTTGAGCTCAGACCTAGCACCGCTGCTAACTTCCATCGTCGCCGGTGAGGAAGAGCTTCACTGCCTCGACCTCGTCGCAATCGTACTCGCGCCGGCCGCGGAAATCCTCCCTGTGCCACCGCCGTAGCTGTCTCCCGCCGTCGAGTTATGGCGTGGGAGATCTGGACAGACGAACTTCTCCGTTTCAACTCCCAGTTCATCGTGTTCTTCATCAAGGGTAATTAAAATCTAATTTTACTGCCCTACTTTGATTCTTATGATTTTCACAAAATCTTCAAAAGGTGTTTATTCTTCAACTATCCACTCCTTAAACACCGTAATGCTTCTTTTCCTTGATTTGTTTCTCTAAGATATGATTTTCCTCAATTGTGTGGATTTTCTAATCTGTACAACTATGGAACCCCAATCAAGAACGCTTAGTGAAATTCCTCAAGACATCTATGGTCAAATTCCTCAACTTGATACTTTTTGAAAAAATTCTGAGAATGCATATGACCTCTCCAAATTTTTCGCACCTATACTCTGTTCACAGGTACAAAATGTCTGATGAATCACTAGGTTCTCATCAACTTAACTCTCATTTGTAGCGTTCCTTGAAGAAAAATTGCATACTTCCGCAGAAACATCAAAAGTTCAAAGTTCTCAAGTGAAGAAAATGGCAGATGGAAAGAGACCTCAGAAAGGAGGAAAGAGGCCAGAGACAAACACTGCATTTGAAATCCCTGAGGATATCTATGATGAATATTGCACACCAGATGAAGAAACTTATGGCAAAGAAAATAAGAATCAGCGCAAAGTGCGCATACAGAGGATTGAGAGAAGATGGGCTAAGGAATGGAGAGAATATCATTATGTTACTCCCAAGTACATGAAGAAATTCGCTATAAATCCTCCATGCCCAAGACCACCTCTGGCTGCTGGCCAACGAGCTGATCCTACCAGCATCAAGCGTGGTGAGGAACTTCCAAAAGAATGGGCCAAGCGCCAAGCCAAGCTTCAGAAAGTTGCCGCAGAAGCAGTGAGGAAATTCAACGAAGACACTCAAACTGTTGCTGTTGAGGCCTCTGCCAGTAGAGCTGCGCCAAAGAAGGCCATCTTGAAGAAATCACGGCCGAGTTACTCAACAGCAAAGCCCTCAGGGCAAATACCTCAAGCAACTTCCTCAAGGGCAGCACCAATTCCCTCAGTTGCTGCAAAATCCTCAGCTACTGCCGCAAAGTCCTCAACACCTGTGCATCTTGCAACTTGTCAGCGGACTGCTGGATTTTCTATTGCTTCAGGGGCATCTGCAACTTCCTCAGCTCAACCACAATCCTCAAGTGGTCCAACACTGCTAAAGGTCAAGTCCACTGCTGGTCGTGGAAAGAGGCCAAGTCCTCACAAGAAGCAAGTGGCTTTCCATGTTCCATCTAATGATGATGAAGTTGATGATGAAGAACTTGCTGAAATCATCAGAGATAGGCAGCAAAGGGCTGCAAGAGCCAAAGGCAACTCTATTCCTCTTATGCTAGATCCAAAGAAGATCCTCGACTTCATTGACATATGGCACAAGGATCCAAACACTCCACTTCCTGACCTGAATCTGACTCCTGGACAGAGTCACATGCTAACTGCCTTCATAGGCGAGGAAAAAATGGAAATTTGAGCAGGCCAGGCGAGTCAAGAAGGACCAGTACAAGAAAGAGTGCTTTCTGAGGAACAACGTTCTAACTTTGTCTCCTGAAGAACTTGTCAACGTTCAGAAGGAAATCAAAAGTCCTCAGTGATGAGTTTGACCGATACCATGCAGATTGGCTCAGTGCCAAGGTCAGATTCGTCAACCTCTCCAAGAACCTCAAGGTAAATGTTGCAGCTCCATCGCAACATCAAATTCCTCAGGCTGAAGCATCTGCTCAGCCTTCTGATGAAAATGAACAAGCTGCTAAAGAAGCTACCAGGGCTGCTGAAGAAATTCCAGCTCCTGAAGAAAATGTCAGGGCAACCACCAACGTTGCGCCTGAAGAACAACCCAGGCCAGCTAAAGAATCTGTTGTGTCTGAAGAAACTGAGAATGCCAGGGCGACTACATCAGTCGTGCCTGAAGAAAATGCACCAATTTCATCTGTTCCTCCTGAAAAATCTTCAAAGGTGAAGAAAACCACACTTCCTTCTGCATCAGAAGTGAAGAAAACAAAGGCTGCGGAGAAGGAAGCCGCAAAGAAAAGGAAAGCATCAACCTCTGCAGAATCCTCAGCTCCCAAGAAAGTGAGGACTTTGACAAGCTCATTTAGTGAACCAATTGATGCTGTTCCAATATCAATTGTGCCATCAAAGAAATTAGTTCCGTTTGGTGAAGATTATGTCATTCCTAATGATGACATTGATGAAGAAAATCCTTGTGCTGCTTCCTCAAAGCAGTTGGACGAAGAAATTGAAGTGGAACATGTTATTTCCACACCACTGGTATCATCGCCTGTGCCTCAGTTCACTGCTGAAGAGGTGGGCGTTGAAGAAATTGATGAAGATGTGGACATTGGCTCTACAACCCCTGTTCTAAATGATGATTATTGAGAAAATCTTCACCCCAATTCTCCAATCGCCACACCTTTACACCAAATTCCTCAGTCCCCTATGCATACTGAAGAAATATTGACAGGGTCTGAAGGACGTCAAACTTCTCTCCAATCTATTCCTGAAGATATTCCAGCTGCCACAGCTGAAGAGATGGAGAATCAGACTGCTGCTGAAGAACATGACGCATCAATTCCTCAGTCAGCAGCAACAAAAGTTGTGCCTGAAGAGATTGTGAGGCCTTCTACTGCAAATCTTCAGCCCAAGCCTCAAAATCCTCATTCTGGCACAAAGAGGCCGAAATTCAAAAATGCTGATTTCTTCGCTGAGCATCATTTCTTCACGGATGAAAATCCTTATGATTCAGCAAGATTAAGGCGCAAAAGGTTTTGGAATGCAAGCCAGATGAACTTATATGCATCTGTTCTGTTTGACAAGGACAAAGTCTTCCGACACAGGCAGATTCCTCATGTCGATATGGAGTCCATTCCATGCTTTCAACCAGTTCTGAAAGTTCTTCACGAAGCTGGACTACTCAGTTTCTGCGCTGATATATGTGACTGGAATGAAGAGTTAATTCTTCAGTTTTATGCAACTCTGCACCTCACTGGAAATGTCTCAGATGTCAATTCATGAGTTCTGGATTGGATGACTGAAAACACTCACTATAAAGCTCCGACCTCTAAATTACTTCATGCCATCCCAGTCAGTCCCCCTGCAGAAGGTGCAAGGCTTATCTATGAAGAACCTGAACTTCAAAATCACCTCATGCAAGTGTTGATGAAGCCTTTGCGTCCGAGCCAAGCTCCAAGAACCACTTTCCTAGTGAAGGATTTGCTGTATGTGCCAAGGACCGTATACCGCATATTGACCAAAACCCTCAGTCCAATCAAAGGCCACAATTCAGAAGAAGAAGAAGAAGTTGTTGGCATCATGAATAATCTGCTGTTCAACATCATTCATGGGATTCCCACTAACCATCACGATTTCTTCATGAGGACTTTGGCCAATGTTGCGCTGTCGCCGTTTGACTTGAAGCCCTATGCACCTTGGATAATGAAATTCATCAGAACAAGGTCTTCAATTCCATACAAGGTTGACTTTCAGAATCACCTCAGCTTTCTGCCTCCATTGAAGTCCTCAAAAGGACTATTTCCTCAGTTGATGAAAAAGGCAAAGCTGCTGTTATTGATGAAGGCACTCGTCCATTGGATGGTCAATTTTGTAAGGCTGCATCTTACTCCACCAATGATGATTCAGCAACATAGGACTCTGCCGCTAAAGCCACCAATCAAAATCCTCAAGCCACTGCCCCACGAGTGATGACTGATCGCGAGCTTCTTCTTAGTCTTCACCAGAAAGTCAATCACAATCACAAGTGGGTCAAGCGTCAATTTGGCTCAGTTCTTCAGAACATGACTGTCACGCAGAACACTGTGAAGAAGAATCACTACTATGCGCATGAAATCTTCGATCGCACTTGGGCTATACTCTCTCATCTTTACAGTGATGAAGACCTCAAGCAGATGGACTTTCAGTGGAACTTTGACTGGTCACATCCTCCATCGAAGAAATTCAAGAATGTCAAAGTTCCTCAATTGGTCACAAGTTCATTTTCTTCATCGCGTGAGATGGATGAAGCTGAGGATCTCGACGACACTACGGTAGGCCCTACACCGACAAACGACCCCAACAATGCTGGCGCTCCTCCATCGACCTCAAGATGATGTTCTTCAGGGGTGTTAGACCTCAAGTTTTGTCCCTTTTGGTCATTTGATGACAAAGGGGGAGAAATTTGAGTTAGTCTTCAAGCGGGTCTCTATATATGGGTTGTTTTTTTCCGTTAAGTTACAACTCTCGCTCTTCTGAAGTGTTTGTTTGATGAGTTGTAAACTTAAGTCCGATGGTGGCCTGATACTTTTGAACTGCTTTATGCATGCTTATTTCCTCAAGTACCTTAATGCATGCATGCTGAATGTCGTCAGACACCATTTTCCATCATGCATTTCAAATTCCTCATATTATATGTTAAATGCGTGAATGGATTACAAGATATAGGGGGAGATCTCCATGATTTTATTCTACAATGTGCATTTGCAGTCCAAAGCAAATTCCTCAAATATGCACATATTCAGGGGGAGTTCTTCTATGTCTTGCAATCAAATTCCTCAATATCAGTATTTACACTTCATATGTTTATCCCCGTTGAAAACTTAACCTATTTGTCATCAATCACCAAAAAGGGGGAGATTGTAAGTGCATCTAGTGCCCCTTAGTGATTTTGATGTATTGAAGACTTATAGGTTAAGGGACTAATGTGTTTATGAGTGTACACATGCCGTATAAGTCTCTGAGGAGTTTGATATATCCGATGAACGTCGACCCCTAAAAATGAATGTCTTCAGATGAAGACTTTGGTTTTCTTGAAGACTTTGAAAATGAGAAAATTGGTGTGACCTTGAAGATATTGATATTGATGCGAGGACTATGAAGCGTGAAGACTTTTGTTTTTGTAGTTTCATTTTCCTTTATTGAGTCATAGGAAACACCATACTGTTAAAGGGGGTCGAGGTAATACTAAGGAAAAATTTCCAAGTGATGCTCATCTCAAGGCCTACACATACCCAATCCTTTGAGTGAAGCCTTTGGAAATCTCATACAGTTCAGTCAATTTCTTCAGTGACAGAGACGAAGATCTTCTGGTCTCTGAGAAATTTGTTCTGACTGAGGAGTTAGGAATTCGCCAGTGCGGATTGCCTACAAGTGAGGAACATGATAGCCCTGAGGAATTTGAGAGCTCAAATTTCCGACCGTTGCTGTGCTTCGCGCCAGCTGTCCCAAATATCTTATCCACATAACGGTCATATCATTAGGGGCATTTATGTCTTATCATGTCGGGCTACTCCCCGGCTATAAATAGCCGCCCCCCTCAACCACTAGCTGGTTGGCTGCTCCGAGAGATAGATTAACACTTGTCATTTAGAGCATCCCATCCTCCGAGGACTTTGAGAGAAAATCATCAGTGAGGAAAAACCCCAAACCCCAACACCAAAACCCAAAGTGATTGAGCATCACTAAAGAGATTGTTCCTGTGTGGAACCGACGCTTGTTACTTTTGAAGACTGTGCATCTTCCAGACGGTTAGGCGTCATGGTCTAGAGCATCCAAGAGGAATTGTGGATTGCCTGGTGACCGAGTTTGTGAAGGTTTGGAAGTCACCTTAAAGACTTACCACGAGTGATTGGGCGAGGTCTGTGTGACCTTAGCTCAAGGAGAATACGGTAAGAACTGTGTGTTCTGGGACTGTGTGTCCTTTGGTTTAAATACCAAGCCGCTCCAACCAGACGTACAACTGTCACAACAGTTGGAACTGGTCTACCAAATCATTGTCTTCACCGAGCTACTGGTTCTATTTCCTCAACTCTTTCATTTCCTCGCATACTTGCTGTTGAACTTGATCGTTACTGTTTGAAGACTTTGACTGAAGACTTTCTCAATTTTCTCAACCCAAATTCTCCAGTCACCTTGTCTTCTACCTGCTTATCCTGTTTACACGCTTCTTGTGCTCTGTGTATGTTTCATTTCATCATGATGACTATGCTACTACTTTGTTATGCATGCACTTGAGTACATTATCCGCTGTTTGTATTTCGTCACTTAGCAAATTCCTCAAGTAGTAATTCCTCAGTGACGAATTTGTAAAAATCGCCTATTCACCCCCCTCTAGTCGATATAACGCACTTTCAAAAGGGCAAACAGAAAAGTGTGCAAGTCCATGTGCACCATCATCTGATGACAAAGCAAAGTAAGTTATTAAAGAGTATTGGCACGATTATTATTGCGTAGTTCATTTTTTACCTTAAGTATCACCGTGACTCGCACCACAGGAAGGGTTGACACTATGAGAGGCTCGACGTAGGTGAAAGTGTGACCCCTTTGAGATGCAAAATAGGTGTAAAAGCATAGGCCCGTCATCATAGACAGTGGCGGAGATAGGCAACATCTGCTTTGGGGGGGGATGTATACAAATTTTTTTTCTTCACAAGTTGGCTCAATGTTGGGGGGGGGGGGGGGGGGGGGGGGGGGGGGGGGGGTGGCACAGCCCCCCAGGAGCCTACATAGCTCCGCCACTGATCATAGTAGAAAGTTCCACCGATGATACAAGTAAAGTATCACCTTCACACAAAGATCAACGTAAAACCACTAAACCTAGAAGGATTGGTTTATTAATAACAAGCTGTCCCGTTTACATAAATAAGTAAGGAAAGGAGAATAAGCCGGCCCCATTGTACATGATTTGAAAGAGAATAAGGAAGGAAATAAGTCATCCGGAAGGAAAGAGAATAAAGACCAAAGGAAAGAGAGAATAAAGGAAGAAATTAACTTCTGGAATTGGGCCCGTTGGATAAACGAAGAAATTAACTCCTAATTAAAGTGGGTTTGGGACCCTTGATTTCATGGCACACTGGTTCTATGCCATTCCTAATAAAATAAAATAAAGTAAGATGAAAATTGCTACATGCAAACGATGATTGATGATCTTTAAAAGAAGTTGGGCATGCAAATCAGCGAGAGGGGAAAGATAGGCATTAATCATTGAGGATGTTACTTTATTTTATTTTATTTTCAAGCGTGACAATTTATGTTATTAATCTATTTTTTAACAAAAAAACAGGCACGCTAATTGGACAGTTTTGAAGTGAGGGAATTAACGAAATTTTGAAAGTGGCACAATTTTCCCTCCATTCTTCATTTTAATTTTTTTTGTTCTTTTACTGAAACTCTGGTACACATGGTGACAATAACATTATTTTACATTTTTTTAGGGGACATTGTTTTTACATTATCACTACAAAGCAAAGTAACCTTATTTGTGATTTTTTTTAAATACATGCTACTCGAGGAAAGAACAATAGGGGAAAAAAAGTAGTGCACTAGATGTTTTTTGAATTATTCCCTTCTTCTATCCATATTCAATTTGTCGGAGTTGGATAGAAGAAGTGGCGCGTGGAACACGTTTGTGAAATGAGGGAGATCTCACAATTCTCATTAAATTTGAATCCACTTAAATGCTTTTCCCGTTGCGATGCACGGGCATCTATGCTAGTCATCATACCATAAATAACAATCATACTTTCCCTTGTATTTCCAAAAGGAAAATTAAACTTTCCCTGGGAAGGATGATTTTGTCGGAAGCCCTCGACGCTGCACTCGAGTGATGACTTGCAAGATCCGACGGCCGTCGACGACCCGGTGACATGTCCCGGTGCGCCCACCACCGCATAGTTAGCAGCAATTAAAGCCAGCCCCCAAGGTAAAAGCTTCCGATACTTCTTTCTGTAAAAGAAAAGAAAGAAAAGCTTCCAAACCATGGCGAGTTCTCGCCTCGCTCTGGGCGTTCTACTACTGCTCGTCGGTGGGTAATTTGTGCTTACAAATTGAATCGTATTATCCTTTTCAATTCAACGGAGAGTTGGTTCGGCAGGCTGCTTAATTTGGTCTCTTCTTGCAGCAGCGGCATCGGTCGCGGCGGCGTTCAGAACGGGCAACACGACGGCCATCCACATCGACAACACCAAGGCCTGCATCGCCTGCTACGGGGGGCTCCAGGATCCCGGCCTCTCGTACAAGCTGTGCATCCCCTCCTGGGTCGCCTTCACCCCCAACGGCACCCTCTTCGGCGAGGCTGCCTTGAACCACGCCGCCGTCAGCCCCGGGACGGCCGTCTCCGGCTTCAAGCGCGTCCTCGGTTCCAAGTACTACCATTCTCTCCTGTTTTCTTCCCTCAAGTCCGCCGACGTCGACGGCATTAATTCAAGTGTTATCTATATCTATCTGGTTGCAGGATGTTTGAGGACGTGGTGAAGAGAGAGATGGAGCTGGCGCCGTACAAGCTTGTCGGGACCCAGGCCGGCGGCATGTGCCAGCGTCCAGGGCGACCTGGTGCGGTATTGTAGTGGTGTCATGGAAGGAGCGCCCATAGTCAGGCCCCGGGAATATAGCCATATCGATGAACCTCGTTAACAAATCTCGGTGTCGTGCTTGTGTGATTGCTTGGTTCTCGGATGATCGACGGTACGCCTCGGATTTATTCTAACACACTGTTTGTTCTTCTTCAGTTAAAAAAAAAAAGTTCTCATGCCACCGCACTTGCATGGTCAAGATACATGCCTTTTGATATGTTCAGATACCTTCTTTTCACCTGCTGATGAATACTTGTTTTATGTTTCTTTTACGTGCTCGGACGTCACTGCACCTGCATTGCTTCCACGAGTCGCCAGAAGTTGGTAACTACTTGTACCAATTTTCTTCCCTGTTTTCTTGTCTCTCATCCATCACTGTTTATATACTCTTACATGCTTATTAGTACTCTAATTTCGTTCAAACAAATACTTCAATTCAAACTTGTTCATAGCTCTTGCTCAGACACAGGGAGGAGGCAAGCTACCGTGGCTCGTTGACACATGGCTCTTCTCTTGCGACAATAAGCTACCGTGGCGGGCATATTTGGAGGAGCACCCATGTATGCCCTATGAAACGTTTTCAAGGAGTGTAATTGTCAGAGGTTTCCATCGGACCTCCCTCAACACTGTGTGAATTGCAGAAAACCACCATATTAGCGCGTAGGTTTGCAGAAAACACTGGTTTACGAATTTGAGACAAAAAACACTGATTTTCGGTCTAATCTTTTGCAGAAAACACTAATTGACGGCTTTGGCTCAGCTACAGTATGCCTATCATGAGCACATGGCTCTTGCTTCACGGCAATTTTGGGCCAAGAAGAACTCAAGGCCCAACTTCAACAAGAACAACTCAAGTGGCGCCAAGGGCAAGCAACGTGTGAGGACGTGCTATAATTGTGGCAATGTGAGTCACTTTGTTGTGGATTGCCCTTACGAGAAGAGGGAAGATAATGGTGGCAAGCTTATCTGAAAAGACAAGGCCACGTCTTTTCCCCAACAAGAATAACTTCACCAAGAAGACTCCTCCCAAGGGGTTGGTGGCACAAGAAGAGTACAATGAGGATGATGATGATGATGAAGATGGTGAGACGGTTGCCATGGCCTCCGTTGCCATTGCAACAACTCCACGGGTGTCCCTCTTCGATTCACCCAACGAGAACATCACCGTCAAGTGCCTCATGGCTAAAGCCACCAACAAGGTAACACCCCACATCAAAACTACCATCACTAGTAATCCTTTCTTGACGGATTGCATTGATGAAAATGAAGGGGCAAAGGAGGAGGAAAATGAATTTGAGTCCTTTATGAGTAAGCTCAAGGGTAAAACCAAGAAGCACTTCGTTGCTCTCTTGGAATAACTTGGTAAAGCCAATGACATGATCGAGGCTCACGAAGAAACCATCTCTACGATGGAAGGGCATAGTCGTGACTATGCCGATGAGATATCGGATCTCTCTAATGCGCTTGAGGAAGAGTGTGGTCATCGTTTGGCTCTTAAGGAGTCACACAACGATGATCATGCTAAATTAAAGAAAGATCTTGATCATGCTCTTGTTGTCTCTCGTGTGCTCAACTCCGAGAAGGCCAAACTTGGGGTTGACCATGCTAGACTCAAGGAGGAGTTTGATCTACTTAACAAGGCTCACAAGGCCTTGAAGAGTGCTCATGCTAGCCTCAAAGAGTCTCATGATCAACTACAAGTGAATCTAACCAAGGAGAAAGCCACATTTCCTCATATGGTTTTAATCGATAATGCAAATGCTACTAACCCGTGTTGTGAGCATGTGCATCTTGTGGAGGAGAATGCCAAGTTGAAGGAGCAACTTGAGAAAGGCCTTGTGTCTTGCATACAAGGTGAGAAGAACCTCAACGACGTTTTGAGCAATCAAAAGGAAGTTGTGGGCAAGGAGGGGATTGGGTTTGCACCCCAAGTCCAAGAGGAAGAAGAAGAATGACAAGACCAAACAAACTCCTCCTCTCAAGCAAGCGTTTGTGAAGGAGGGAGAGGGTACTTCTAAGGAGAAGAAGAACAATGCGAAGGGTGGTGATGTCAAGAAGGGCAATGCCACTCCTTCCAATAAAGCCGGCGACTTTAACCCTTCTTATGTGTTATGGCGTGCTAGTGATGGGCATGTTTATGCCAAATTTGTTGGTTCTTCTTATGAGTACATTGAATGGTCTATTTGGGTTCCTAAGACCCTTGTTGCTAACATCAAAGGACCCATTACAAAATGGGTACCTAAAACCAAGCATTGATCTCTTGTAGGTGTTTGCTTTCGGTGGGGGTTCATGGTTGCTCGATAGTGGAGCCACAAATCATATGACCGGAAGCAAGGACTTGGTGGTGGACGTGCACAAGGTTTCATCTATGCCCACCAATGTTGAATGGGGTGATGCCTCATCTTCTAAGGTATTGGTCCTCGGCAAGGTTGTCATTTCTCATGATCTCACAATCGAGAAAGTCATGCTTGTTGAGTCCCTTGCATACAACTTACTTTCCGTTCGTCAACTTGCACTCATGGGCTTTGCCACTTTCTTTGATATTGATACCGTGGCCCTCTTGTGGAGCAAGTCTCTTAAAGTAGCCTTTGTTGGGCATGTCGAGAACGGTCTTTATGTGATTTACTTTTCGGAGTGACCCACTATGACCGCGACATGCCTAATGGCTAAAGTTGACGTGGGATGGCTTTGGCATCGCCGTTTAGCCCACGTCAATATGAGATCTTTGCAAAGTCTTCTCAAGGGGGACCATGTCCGTGGACTAACAAATGTTAGTTTTGCCAAAGATCGTGCTTGCAGTGCTTGTATCGAAGGAAAACTACATGAGAAGGCTCACCCTCCCACGACTATCATCTACTCGACGAGGCCTTTGGAGCTCCTTCACATGGATCTCTTTGAGCCTCCATCCTTTGATAGTCTTGGGGGTAGAAAGTATTGCTTGGTGGTTGTGGATGATTATTCAAGATACACTTGGGTATATTTCTTCAAGAGGAAGAGTGAGACCCAACAAATCATCATCGACTTTGCAAATGAAGTTCAATGTCAACACAATGCAAAGATTTTGATGATAAGAAGTGACAACGACACCGAGTTCAAGAACTACACCTTAGATGAGTTTCTGAGTGATGAGGGGATCAAGCATCAATATTCCGCACCTTACACCCCTCAACAAAATGGTGTTGCGGAGAGGAAGAACCGGACATTGATGGACGTGGCAAGGACCATGATGGCGGAGTTCAAGTCTCCGTACAACTTTTGGGCCGAAGCCATCAACACCGCTTGTCATGTATCCAATCGGCTCTATCTCCGCAAAGGCTTGAACAAGACTCCATATGAGATACTTACCGGTAACAAGCCCAACCTCAAGTACTTCCGGGTGTTCGGTTGTAAGTGTTTCATTCTCAAGAAAGGTGTTCGTTTGTCTAAATTTGAGGATAGAGCTCATGAGGGCATATTTGTTGGTTATGCTACAAACTCTCATGCTTACCGTGTCCTCAACAAAGTCCACATGACTCATTGAGGAGACGTGTAACGTGGAGTTTGATGAGAATAATGGCTCCCAAGTGGAGCAAAGTGGTACTTGTGATGTAGGTGATGAAATTCCTCCCCAAGCCATAAGAAGAATGGGTGTTGGCCATATCCTACCCATTGAGGAACCCCTTGTGGCCGAAGGAGAAGGACAATGTTCCACTCAAGTGGAACCATCACCAACCCAAGACCCACATGCTTCCGAAGAACAAAATGAAGGCCCTCAACCAAATGAACAAGATCAAGGGCAAGATCAACCTCAAGATGGTGGTGATCCACCAAGTGATGCCCAAGGTCAAGTTCTCGTCACCGAGCAAGTTCAAGATCAAGAGCAAGCTCAAGACGACGCTCATGATGATCGAGTTACAGCTCCTCAACTCTCTCTTGAGGAGCAATTGGAGCGTGGTGTCGCCAAGATTGCGTCCAAGCTCACTACCAAAGATCATCTCATGAAGAATGTGCTTGGAAGCTTAAGAAAGGGGGTAAGCACTCGTAGACAATTAGCAAACTATTGTGAACATCATGCGTTTGTCTCTTGTGTTGAACCCCAAAAGGTCTATGAGGCGCTCAAGGATCCGGATTGGCTTAATGCCATGCATGAAGAACTCAATAACTTCGAGCACAACAAGGTGTGGAGATTGGTGCCAAGGCCAAAGGAGAACCATAATGTTATTGGAAACAAATGGATATTCAAGAACAAGCAAGATGCTCACGGGATTATCATTCGCAACAAGGCTCGTTTGGTGGCACAAGACTACTCCCAAGTCGAGGGTATCGACTACGGTGAAACCTTTGCTCCCGTGGCTCGCCTTGAATCTATTCGTTTGTTGATTGCTTATGCTTCTCATCATAACTTCAAGTTGCAACAAATGAATGTGAAGAGTGCTTTTCTTAATGGTCCTATTAATGAGTTGGTGTATGTCACACAACCCCCGGGGTTTGAGGATCCCGAGTCCCCCAATCATGTGTACCAACTCGATAAGGTGCTCTATGGCCTTAAACAAGCCCCACGTGCTTGGTATGAGCACCTTACCGAGTTGTTGCAAGATCGTGGGTTTGAAATTGGGAAAATCGACCCCACTCTTTTTACTAAGAAGGTCAAAGGGGAGTTGTTTGTATGCCAACTATATGTTGATAATATTATCTTTGGTTCTCCTAACAAAGCTTTCAATGAGGAGTTTGCCGCACTCATGACCTCGAAGTTCAAGATGTCCATGATGGGAGAGTTGAAGTTCTTTCTCGGGTTCGAAATCAAACAAAGAAGAGAAGGAACCTTCATCAACCAAGCCAAATACACTCAAGACATGCTCAAGAGATTCAAGCTAAGTGATATCAAGCCGGCTTCTACACCCATGCCTGTCAAATGCCAACTTGACATTGATCCCAATGGTAAAGCCGTGGATCAAAAGGTATATCATTCTATGATTGGCTCCTTGCTTTACCTTTGTGCATCTAGACCGGATATCATGTTGAGTGTGGGAATTTGTGCACGGTTTCAAACCTCTCCTAAGGAAAGCCACTATGTGGCGGTCAAGCGAATCTTTCGATATTTGGCTCATACCCCAAACTTTGGCTTATGGTACCCTAGAGGAGCAAACTTCAATCTTGTGGGCTTTTCGGATTCGGATTGGGCAGGAGACAAAGTGGATAGGAAGTCAACTTCCGGAGCGTGCCAATTTCTTGGTTGCTCTTTGGTGAGTTGGTCTTCTAAGAAGCAAAGTTGTGTGTCTCTCTCCTCCACCGAAGCCGAGTATGTGGCCGCCGGTAGTTGTTGTGCTCAACTTCTATGGATGAGGCAAACTTTAAAGGATTACGGTGTCATTTGTGACAAAGTGCCTCTTTGGTGTGACAGTGAAAGTGCCATCAAGATTTCTCTCAACCCGGTGCAACACTTCAAGATGAAGCATATTGAGATTCGGTATCACTTCATCCGGGATCACATTAGGCGAGGGGAGATTGAGCTTAACTATGTCAACACTCATGATAACCTTGCAGATATTTTCACGAAGCCTCTGGATGAAGCAAGATTTCGCGAGTTAAGGCATGAGCTAAATATCATCGATTTGAGCAATGTGGCTTGAACCTGTGCACACCCCACCATACTCATCTTGTTGTCTTGTTTAGGTGTAGGCATGGACATAGGGGGGGTGTTGTTCTCTCAATGAACTCTCCCTCCCCCTTTATGCATAAATTGATCAACTCTTTCACATTCGCCATTATTGTTGGTACTTGTGCTTCAAAGACGAGTTTTGGTCATGGGCCCAAGGATAATTCTTCGCGGTGCCATACCAATTGACTCAAACATAGGTGGCTCCGGCCACCGCCCTCTCTTCATGAGAGGTTTTGGTTCGATGTTTGGTCCTCGTGTCTCGTTGCTTTCTTTTGGACCTTGTTCGTGGTTAAGTTGCTTCTCTTGTGTTCTCTCTTGTGTGTTCGTTTGCTTGAAGTTTGTATTGCAAAGGCCTTTTGTGTTTCTTTTTGATGAAACTTGCACTTTCTTGGGTTTGCGGTACTACCGTGGCAAGCCACGATACTACCGCTGGAGGTGGGTGGCTCCTGTGCTTGCACAGCAGCGACCACGGCACGGTACTACCGCTTCCATCGCGGTAGTAATTTTTTACTGCCGCTGGAAGAGCAGTACTACCGTCCAGTGTGCGGTACTACCGCCCGGGCGGTACTACCGCGATGATCAGCGGTACTACCGCACTGTCGAGACCGCGTGGGGGTTAAGCGCGGGCAGGGGGAGTTCCAACTCCCCCATACCCATTCAACTCTTCCCCTCACATCATCTCTCTCTCTCCTGCCCAAGAACGGTGTCGGAGGACCTTGCCGGATCTCCGTCTCCGGCCAATCTCCTCTCATTCCAACCGGTGGGATCGTTCCCCACCTCGCCCTCTTGCCATGGACCTCGGTATCTCCCCTAGACCTTCTCTCTTTGCCTCTTTTCTTTGCTTCTAGGTTTTTGGGGATGCATAAGTAGGGCTTGTGATTTTTGGCTAAATCTTTACAAGAGGAGATTGTTGGAGAGTGCTAGTGCAGTAGATATGCTATTTGGTGTGATGCAACAACGTAGTTTTGATCAACGGTAGTACCGATTTAACTTTACGGATGTTCTCAGATCCACTCGTGCCAGATCCGCCCCGTGCGGTACTACCGCTCCGCCTGGAGCGGTACTACCGCCCGGCGCGCGGATGTAAAAAATTACTTCCGCTCTAAGCGCGGTACTACCGCGCCGCGCGGTACTACCGCGGTAAGAGCGGAAGTAAAAATTTACTTCCGCGTCCTGTTACAGTACTACCGTTGACTTAAAATTGCTTTGTTTTGTCACACCCAATCTCATTTCTATTTGTTTCGTTATGTTTTGGCCTTGGTCTTTGCAATAATCCTTCTCGTTCTTCTCGTGTGTTTGCGTTGTGTGTCATAGGTGGTGGCTCCGGTTCCGGTGCTAGGCGCTCGAATCCCAGCCGTGATACAAGCTCAAAGCGCCTTCGCAACCAAGAAGCTCCTGAGGGGTCCAATGCCCCACAACGCAATGTCAAGACCACAGCCACCAAGATCAAGGAGCCAGTTGTCGGCCTAGATGAAATGCCTCAAGCAGAGTTTCTGATTCGAAGGAAGCTCAACCCCTACATCAAGCCTAGGGAACTCATCAGGGGCAATGACTTGTTTTGGACCAAGCAACAAAATCTCATCTTCCTAGATGTGATCAAGGCCAAGCAGAACATCTACGTACCCGTTCAGTGGATTGACATGGACCATCTGAGGAAGAACCAGGCATATTTTGGTGAGCCCCTGGATTTGGTGGAGCAGTTTGGTATTGAGGAGATCCTCACGTTCCACCTTGACTTTGACCCGGAGATTGTGGCTCAGATTTTTTCTTCTGTCCACTTCCACACGGATGAGAAGCGGAGCATAACTTGGATGACAAATGGAAAGAGGATGACTGCTGAGTGGAAGGAGTTCATGGATCTGTTGCACGTTCGTGATGAGGGGCTAGATGTGCCCGTTGGTGTCCGCCCGCATGCCAACCCAGAGTCTGCTTCCAAGAACAAGCTTCAACCCTACCTTGTTGAGAAGACTTTACCCAATGGCAAGAAGTCTTATGTGCTGAACCCGTTTCTTGACATCATGCACCGGATCTTCCGCAACTCTCTTTTTCCTTGCATAGGCGACAAGTACAAGGTGCATTCCTATCTTGTGGACATGATGCTTATTTGTGAGGAAGCGCGTCTTCAACAACCTGGACCACTTGATGTCTCTCATATCATGTGGTGTGAGCTTCGGTTTGCTGTGTTCCATCGTAAGGTTCCCATCTATGGACCCTATTTGCACCTCTTGATTTCGAAGACTTGGGAGAAGCTCTTTCCGGGTGAAGAGTTTCATGCTCCCAACTGGATTCGCCATGAGCCCATTAGGCTGCGCCAGAAGAATAAGTGGGCTAACACCACTACCCGGGCTGAGGCAGAGGCTGCTCGCATGGATGTTGATGAGGATGAGATTGAGGAGGAGGAGGCGGAGGACAGTTCTGAGGAGTATGCACCTCCCTCTGCTGAGCCATCTTGGGCTTCGAAGCTCAAGGCCAAGGTGAAGACTCTGTTCTGCATGCAGGCCAAGGGGCAGTATCAGACTCACGTTGCTTAGAAGGAGAGTCACCAGCGCGACAAGCGGATCTTGAGGAAGCTTGGCGAGCACTTCTCGAGTGGGTCTGAGAAGAACATCACACCTGAGGCTGCTTGGATGAAGAAGAAGGGCTATCAGTGGGCTGAGTCAGATGGGGAGTCAGATGAGGAGTCCATTCCTGCTGCTTCAGAGGAGGAGGTTGATGGGTGATCACTTCAGTGGGAGCTACCACCTGTGTCTTAGGTGTCTCTCTGCCTTTTTGGTGTCTCGATGCCAAAGGGGGAGAGAGTGTAGGATTTGCAAATATTTGTCTCCTTGCTTTCATTGAACCTTCGTTGCTTTGGTTTGTGTTATTTGCGTGTGAGACCAGGAGACTTATTCTATCATATGGTGTGAGACATATGCCTTCACTCTTATCCTTTTATTGTCAAGTATGTCTAGTAGCTTGTGAGTGTATTTTGTTGTGCCCTTATCTTCATGCTCACTTGCTATACCTTGCTTCCTTGCTTAGTGTCACTGATCTTATTGCAAGGATTGCCCTGTCTATAAAATATAGGGGGAGTGGTGATCCTAGTGTGTGTATCTTGCAGTCCAAAGCATATCTATACAATGCACACATCTAGGGGGAGCCTGTCTATATTTTATAGATTTTGGGTTTGCTTATGCTCATTATTTATCTCTATGTGCAAATCCCGTATTGTCATCAATCCACCAAAAAGGGGGAGATTGTAATGGCATATTTCTCCCTAAGTGGTTTTGGTGATTGATGACAATGCATTTGTGGACTAATCATGTGCATTAACCATTTCAGATATCTCATGTCTAGGCACAAGACGATTCGGTGCCCCTCGGAGCCTATCGAAGACTGCTGTTCTCTACGTTTCTTTTTGGTGGATTTGAGTCATAGGAAAGCCATACTATTAAGAGGGGGTCCGCTTCGGAAAGGTTAGGGTGGAATCAACACGTACACATTTGTTCCTTTGCACCACCTTTCCTTCGCTTCGATGGAGCACCATCCGTTTATCCTTGTCTCTGCGATATGAAGGCTGCCAAATGCTAAAGCCTCTGTGGCGTGCAGTAGTACTGCTCAAGGGAGGAGTAGTACCGCAGGGGCATCCGGTAGTACTGCTCAACAGAGCGGTAGTACCGCAGGTGTGTGCGGTAGTACCGCTCCTGGTGAGCGGTAGTACCACTGCCTCCAGCCCTGTAGCTGAAGCATGCGGAAGTAGGCGCGGATGTAATTTTTTACTTCCGCCCCTACGCGGTAGTACCGCTCCAAGCGAGCGGTAGTACCATGCCAGATTTTTGCACAGCTCCAACCTCAGCAGAAGTAGCTACGGAAGCAATTTATTTCTTCCGTGCATTTCCAGCGCCAGTTGAGCCCTACCCTACGGTAGTATCGTAGGGGCGCGCGGTAGTACCACTCCGGCGGTTCTACCGCTCATTGTCCTATGCAACAGGCCCTCACCTGGTCACTACCGCGCTAGCGGTACTACCGCACCGGGGAGCGGTAGTACCGCGGCTGTGTGCGGTAGTACCGCATCGCGCGGGCTGAGAAAGGGGATAACGGTTGGATCTTTTCCCCCACTATATAAAGGGGGTCTTCTTCCCCAAGAAGACCACCTCTTCTCTCCCCAAGCTCCATTGTTGCTCAAACCTCCATTTTCCCCCGATCTCTCTACCTAGCCAATCAAACTTGTTGATTTCGTAGGGATTGGTTGAGAAGGCCCCGATCTACACTTCCACCAAGAGAAATTTGATTCCCCCCACTAATCCCTTGCGGATCTTGTTACTCTTGGGTGTTTGAGCACCCTAGACGGTTGAGGTCACCTCGGAGCCATATTCCATTGTGGTGAAACTTCGTGGTGTCGTTGGGAGCCTCCAATTAAGTTGTGGAGATAGCCCCAACCTTGTTTGTAAAGGTTCAGTCACCGCCTTCAAGGGCACCAATAGTGGAATCACGGCATCTCGCATTGTGTGAGGGTGTGAGGAGAATACGGTGGCCCTAGTGGCTTCTTGGGGAGCATTGTGCCTCCACACCGCTCCAACGGAGATGTACTTCCTCTCAAAGGGAAGGAACTTTGGTAACACATCCTCGTCTCCACCGGCTCCAGTTTTGGTTATCTCTTACATTTACTTGTGCAAGCCTTTAGTGTGTTGTATTCCTTGCTTGCTTGTGTGCTTGTTGTTGTTGCATCATATAGGTTGCTCACCTAGTTGCATATCTAGACAACCTATTTTGATGCTAAGTTTAATTTGGTCAAGAAAAGCTAAAAATTGTTAGTTGCCTATTCACCCCCCCTCTAGTCAACCATATCGATCCTTTCAATTGGTATCAGAGCCTCGTCTCTTTATTAAGGACTTTACCGTCCGAAGAGTATGGGTGACACCGTAGATAAGGGGGAGGAGCACCCCGGTGTGAGTCCGTCCTTGTCTACGGCCGATGGGGGATCCTTGGTCTCTTGTGATGAGTTCAATGCTGCTTTGGACACATTAATTCCAAGTTATCTAACTTACATCCACCTTGTTTACGGAAGCATGAACTTAAAACAAAACAGGCTCAGAGACGCTAAGAGCATCTCTAGCAGACCCCGCATAACGCTGACCTGCAAAACGCGTTTGCAGTTTGCGGAAAAACGTCTTTGCAGGCCGGCGCGGGCGGCCGCAGAGGCAGACCTCGCAAAACGGACCCGTATAAAAGGATATTCGCGGAATATACTTTTTTACGGGTCGGCTTTGCGGGGTCTGCTCTTGCGCTGCTGCTACCGGTCCGCAAATATCAATACCACACCACAAAAATACAAAATAATTATTCAGAAAAAATATCAATACCAACACAATACAACAATCATCCACATTACAAATAATTATTCAAATCACCGTACATTGTCCCGAATACAAATAACACATGAATTGAATAAAAATGAATAGAAAAATGAGTTTTGTTACTGTCCAGCCCTTTGCCAATGGTGCTCAATGAGATCCTCCTGAAGCTGAAAGTGGGTGTTTGCATTTTCAATCTCTCTGTATGTCTGAAGAAAAGCTCTAATGCGGTTAGGGTCTCTAGCTGGTTTGACACGGCTACCCACATTGTCGTAGAAGAACTCCAAGTTCATGCCTCTCTGATCTTCGAGAATCATATTGTGAAGGATAACACCGCATGTCATGATGTTTTTCAAGGTCCGCTTGTCCCAAAACCGAGCAGGACCACGAACAATGGCAAACCTAGATTGCAAAACCCCGAATGCTCTTTCAATGCCTTTTCGGGCTGCCTCTTGCACCCTTGCAAATTCACATTGTTTTTTAGTTTTGGGTTCTTTGATGCTCTTGACAAATGTGCACCAAGGAGGGTATATAGCATCTGCAAGATAGTACCCCTTTGTGTATTCATGCCCATTGATAGTGTAGTTGCAAGCAGGAGCATCACCACTAGCAAGCCTAGCAAACAAATGAGACCGTTGCAACACATTGATATCATTGAGAGTGCCCGGCATACCAAAAAAGCAATGCCAAATCCATAAATCCTCGGATGCTACGGCCTCTAGCACAATTGTTGCATCACGAGACTTACCACAATCCATTCCTTGCCATGCCTTTGGGCAATTTTTCCAATTCCAGTGCATACAGTCAATGCTACCTAGCATGCCAGGCCAACCTCTCCTCTCACTAGATGCCATCAATTTTGTTTGTGTCATCCTCGTTGGGTGCCCGAAGATATTCAGGACCAAAGACACGGATGATCACTTTGGCAAACCTACGCACTGACTCAATTGTGGTATCTTCGCCAATACGAAGGTACTCATCGGCATAGTCAGCCGGAACGCCGTATGCAATCACCCGCATAGCTGCCGAGATTTTTTGATATGCACTAAATCCCTTTAAGCCCGCGACATTTCTTCTTTGAGTAAAATACCGACAATTTGCCTCGCAAGCTTGAACAATTTTCACAAAGAGAGATCGGCGCATTCGGTACCTTCTCCGGAAGAGGTGTGGTGGATATGTTGGATTCTCCGAGAAGTAGTCTTGCATCAACATCTCGTTCCCGAGATGGCGATTTCGAGGAATGCAAAGACGGCTGGCGGTCGATCCTCGCCGCCTCTTTCGGTTCTCGTCTTCGTGCTCCTTCACGGCAAGGGCCATCACCAATGTCTGTTGCCGATAGTTTGCAAGCAGCATCACAAAAATCGGACGCACGCGTCAGCCAACTATGCGCAGCGCTCGAAACAAATCACAAGCAAGCACTCACCGGCGGCTCGTGGGCCGGGCGATCCCGGGCGGCGACTAGGGGCGGCTCGAGGGCGGTCGATCCCCGGCGGCGAGGGCGACCAGGGGTGGCTCGTCTCGCCGGATCCGGGGGGCGGTGCAGCGTATCGGTGGTGGAGGGTGGGGGACGCGCCCCGCGGCGCGATTCCGCCGGCAGATTTGTCCGGAATCGCCGGCGGCGGACGGGCGGAACCAATGGCGGGCGGCGGCGGAAGGAGGTGGGGAAAGGGCGCGGCCTGAAATGTCCCTCCCGCCAACCGCTTTCCTGCGATAAGGGGCACCGTAGGGGCGAGGCGGAAACCTGCGTATTCGTGGGTTGGGGTCGAGATTTTGCCGCGCCCCTCGAATTTTTTTACGGGCCGGCCGCGTTTGCGGGGTCTGTTAGGACGGGATTTTTCGCGCCGGTCCGCATTTTGACGGTTATTTTGCGGGTCGGGGCATTTTACGGGGTTGCTAGAGTTGCTCTAATACTAGTCCGGGGCACCCAGATTCCATAAATCACACGCGCGCAGCCAAAACGCTGGCCATCCGAACGTTTACATCGTCAGGTAGGTCATCAGCCCAAACTTGCCGGACCATCAGTCGGCTGGCACCGTTTGCCGCTAGAGCATGCGCTAACTTATTACATGCCCGAGGGGCAAACCCAAGTGAAAGAAATATGAGTAAAGTTCAAACTTGCAAAAGCTCTAATCTCTCTAAAGAGTATTCCTTCTCGCGCAAGATCAGCTTCAGTTCCCTGGACAGCTTTGATTAATTCCTGACAACCTGACTCGACTTCAACATTGGTCATCCCCCAGTCTGAAACCAACGCTAGAGCTTGTGCGCATGCCTCCGTCTCTGCATGAAGGGCTGATGCGACATTCTGCAGATATCCTGATCCCGAAGCTCGTACATCGCCAGTGCTGTCCCTGATGACAAAACCCCACGCGCCTGTACCTGACGATGCACTGAACGCTCCATCACAATTAATTTTGAGTCTGTCCCCAGCCGGCTTCTTCCAGATAACATCAGACTTACTAGTCACTTCCCTCTTCTGCTTTCCACACAGGTTAATCGAATCACAGGCCAGGTTACTAATTTCTGAAGCAAGCCGATCCACTGGTATGCAAATACTAGTCCGGGGCCATATATGCAAATAAGTTTTATCGAAAAAGGCTTTCGTCCCGCTTTATAAATAAAGCAACCATCGAGGACAAAGTCAACGTGGAAACAACCGAACAACACACACAACGCCACCGCAGGTAAGGTCCAACACACACGCACAGAACACTACACGGGTTCAGCTATGGGCACAGCACAACAAGCCCAACACAGACACAGGCACAGGCACGCACAACACATGAGCGGCGGTGGGCACATCACAAATAAGTTTTTCGAGAGATCAATGAAGCACTTACGTTCTATGAAATGTAAATTTAATATAAGTATGTATTTTTTCTGCAAAAAGATAATCCATTCGTCTCATTATATAAGAGCATTTTTGAACTACGCTCCATCTATGGCAACTGAAGAAGAAAAAAGAAAGAAAGAGGTAGTGTACGACATGGCTTGTTGCTGCGGTAGGTACGTGTACTGCAGCGATCCATCCAACAACAACAAGGTGGGCGAGCTGCTGTGCTGAGTGCAGTACGCATATAGTGGCATATCTTGGCTCGTTGTACTACTACTCCTAGTAACTGAACAGGTCAGCGTTTGTGTACTCCAGTTGCACTGCGGAAGCTTCATGGTAGTACTACTCCTGTACTTGTGTACTGCCTAGTAACGGAGCAACTCAGCTTTCTTTGCATATATATTGATCTTCCCTGTGATGATGGTGGCATCGGCGTCGGCGGCAATCAACATCAGGTGAGGTGGTGAACGAGCAAGTGTTAGGAATTTGTGATTGGAGAGGGGAGAGGAGACAGGGATGGAGCAGAGCAAGGGATGAGGCAAACAACAAACTTTACCCCCTGATTATGAGAAGATCTAGAGACTTGTGAGAGATGAGAGGTTCCGATTGTTGTTGTTGTTGCTCCCTCCCTGCACTGCCTCTTCCCTGGCTCCCCTCCCAAATCTCTCTCCCTCTCTTATTATTTTCTGCCCCTCCTATCGATAGCTCCCGTAGTTCTGTTTGTTCTTCAGCTCTGCAGGCTCCTTGTTTGTTCCTGCTTAAGTTCTCATTCTCCCACTGTCATGGTCTACATACATACATGCCCTATTGCCCTTGGATATGTTCAGCTAACTTCTTTTTACCTTCTGAATATTTGTTACTCCCCCCGTTCCATAATGTAACACATTTTTGAACATTATGGGACAGAGGGAGTATATGTTACCTGCTCTGACGCCGCTGCACTTGCATTGCTTCCACAAGTCGCCAGAAGTTTGGTAACTACTTGTACTAATTTTCTTCCCTGTTTTCAGGTTTCTCATCCATCATTGTTTATAATCTTACATGCTTATTACGCTAATTTCGTTCAAACAGATACTTCAGTTCAAACTTGTTCTTTGTGAGGTCCAGGGAGGAGGCAAGCTAAGGGCATTGCAATCTTTCCCGTTGCGCTTCCGCTCAAGCGTCCTCTTCCTCCAACACGCTCGTTGGCACATGCCTCTTTGGTTGCGACAATAAGCTACCATGGCGGCATCTTTGGAGGAGCCCCCATGTATGCCATATGGAATGTTTGGAAGGAGCATAGTCGTCACTCGTCAGAGTTTTCCATCGGACCTCCCTCCACACTTGTAAATGCCGCCTTTTAAGAGTTCATAAGTCGGTGACTGCTAGCAGAACACGCATCCATGCAGAGATTTTCACTCAGTTTCTCTCGTGCATGAACTCTGTTTTTCTATCTGCTGTTCAAAAAACAAAAACAAAAATAACAGTTGGGGACCGTTCACCAGAAAGACACAATGAGCTTGCATTCAACAAATTTACTTCAGCAATGCAATCGAAATGAACAGCTGAATGAGGAAAGGTAAAGAAAAACCTATAAACATAAGAGCACACGACCGCTGCCCTGGAACTGGCAATGGCTTCATATGCCATGTACAGGCCCAATGGTGTTTCGTGTTTCAGTATTGTTATTAGTCGAACCTTCATCAGTATTCACGCTACAATAACTGTAGCTGAGCAAAGGAATACACACCTGACTGTCCCGAGATTTCCAGAGTGCCACAATCAAGAGGCCTGCCTAATGGCGTACTCAGTGCAGAGATAACAATCTAGTACTGCACAGGTGCAGATGCAATATCAGGAGAATTTGTCCCAGAGCACGTGGCAACAACAACACAGCCAATGCGGCAACTATTTTGGTCAGAAGAAACACGTAATCAATGTCAGTGTGCAAGGCAGAATTCAGACTTCCATTCTACCTGACATTCATTATTCATATGGAGCATGTTTCATATCATTTCAAGAATACCAAAGATAATAATATTCATACCCATATCTGACATTAGATTGATGAATCACTTAGAATATCTGCTACCTTCATCAATCTTGACAGCAAAAAAAGAAATTCCTTAACACTATAGAATATCAGGGATTTGTTTAATCCCAGCACAGGTGATAAGTGGTAAAAACAAGACAAACAGACTGAAAGTGGAAGTTCGACTCCTTTGCCACGAATGCGGTGGTACCATTCTGAAGATTGTAACTATTTCGTTCGTAAGTCGGAAGAAGCTGTAGCCAATGTCAACGTGCAAGACAGGCAAAACCCTGACAAAACTTGATTCCTGCCGTTCTACAGCATGGAAACTACGTACAATCCTAGATGAAACACTGAATCTCCTCCTATATATTGCTATAAAATCTGCAATATGATGGTTTCGAGGAGGCGGATTTGTGGCGCAGCCGGTCGTCAGAGCAGTGCTTCGTCATCGTCGTGTGCTGCCCCTGCCATCTCCTCTGCATTCACATCTGGGTATATCAGCTCATCATGCGCTGCAGCCACAGAAGCAGTCAGTTAGGCAGGGCCTGCTACATACTCCAGCAATAGCTGGTGGTAAAAACTAAAAACCCCTCAAAAAGGAAAGTGACAGAGTAACAGAAGGTTATATCTAGAACAAGTTCCATTGCATATAACTAGTTTCAGACCATCTACTGCCTTGTTAATTAGTGCATATCACTAGTTTCAGATGATCCACAACATTCTTCAGGTAATTCAGCCCTCAACTCCCAGAAATATCACATCCATTACAAATCTAAAGTTCTAAACTAAGCCAGCAAAATCAAGCTGACAAATGATACTCTACAGTGTCTTCACATTAGTACAGAGAAATATACATCACATTCATTCAGTGACCTCTGATCATCTACAACATTCCTCGGGCCTCTAAATTCTTACCAGTGAAATTTCACTCGGACTAAAACAAAGACGAACAAGCAGAAAAGGGGCAAATAAGAAGAAAAAACAAGATTGCTGAATCAGCTTAGTGCACTGACCTCTTGAGTCGACACTGAAAATCACCACGTCCAGCGGCTCCCGGCTGCGAGGCAGGTTGATGAGCAGAGGGCTCGGCTGCCCGTAGCGACCGGCGCGCTCGCAGAGAGTGGAGCTGAAGGCGGACAACGGAGGGGCCAGCAGGTTCACCACCTGCCCCTTGAGGAGGATCGTGTGCCTCTCGGTGTACCGTAGCGAGGCCCAGTCGTCCTCGCTGACGGCGCCGGAGTCGTCGGCCCTCACCCATCGTGCCTCCCGCTCCAGCGAGGTCCACCGCAGGCAGAGGCGGGACAGCGGCGGGCACACCAGGGCGAACAGCTTGAACCACTCCGACTGCACACCATCACAAAATCAACTGCAAATCTTGGCACCAAAGAACTGCAGATTTTCTTTTGCAAGAATGATACAGTGATTTTCACGAGGCAGGCAGGCAGGGGACGAGTGATTAAGGAACTCACATCACGCGCTATGGGCAGGTCCGGCCTGCTAGACCGGGGGACGGCCTCCACCGCCCACTGGACCGCCCTGCTGCCGAGGCTGCTGCAAGCAGAGACGGAGACGCCGGAGCGGCACGGCAGGAGGCACCGGCACCTCGAGTTGGCGCGGAGGTAGCGCTCGGACGCGTCGTGCAGCAGGAAGACGGCCCGGCCACGGCGACGGCGTCCCGTCGCGACGACCCGACACATGATGGCGAGGACCTCCGGCTCGTCGAAGTCGCGCTGCGCGGCAACCCGGCATGGGGGAGAGAAAGGGACGAGGGAGCCGCGCGTGCAGGCGTCGGGGGCCCCGAGGTAGCGGGCGTAGGCGCCGCGGAGGAGGACGTAGGGCGCGCCTGAGGCGGAGACACGCCGCTGCACCACCCACACCGCATTGTGCGACGCGCGGGTGCGGTCGAGGCGGACGGTGCGGCCGTCCTGGGCGGCGTGCATGTACCCGCCGCCGCGCTGCATGCTCCGCAGCCGCACGAAGTCCACGCCCTCGAACACCTCCATGGCTCTCCGCTGAGGATCGATCATGTTAAACTGTGATTTGGTGAAAACTGGCTCAACGCATCTGGTGCGTGGCCTATCACTTTATATATGGTACCAAGAGGTACAATACAGATACAATTACAGTTGTTGTACAATATACAGTCTAACATCCTCCCTCAATCTTAACTGTGGCCTGAGGTACTCAGTAAGTTAAGATTGCGTCTACAGCCTATGAACAAAGGAAGAGACAACGGTTTGGTGAAGATATCAGCAAGTTGATCTTTGGAGGAGATGAACTTGATCTGCAGGAACTTCTGTGCAACACGTTCTCTCACAAAATGATAATCAACTTCGATGTGTTTTGTTCGGGCATGAAATACCGGGTTCGATGAGAGGTATGTGGCGCCGATGTTGTCACACCAAAGGACAGGAGGCTGACTGTGAGAGATCTTCAATTCTCGAAGAAGGGACTAGACCCAAATAAGCTCAGCAATGGCATCAGCAATCGCCTTGTACTCAGCTTCAGTGCTACTCCGAGAAACTGTAGCCTGTTTCCGAGCACTCCAGGCGATCAGATTAGGACCAGAGAATACTGCATATCCCCCCGTGGATCGCCTGTCATCTGGGTTACCAGCCCAGTCCGCATCACTGAAGGCCGAGAGCACACCAGAGGGCGCCGGCCGGAGATGAAATCCATAAGAGGCAGTGGAGCGAACGTAACGCAGAATACGCTTGACGGCAGTCAAGTGAGGCTCTCGAGGGGCATGAAGATACTGACAGACACGGTTAACTGCATATGAAATATCAGGCCGTGTGATGGTAAGGTACTGAAGAGCCCCAACAAGGCTTCTGTACTCGGTAGCACCATCAACAGAGAGGAGAGTCCCATCAATAGCAGAAATATTCGCAGTGGAGGACATGGGAGTAGTAGCAGCCTTGCACTCCAACATGCCAGCACGCCGCAAGAGATCCTGAGAGTACTTCTGCTGAGAAATAGCAAGACCATCCTGTGGATATGTGACCTCCAAGCCAAGAAAATAGTGAAGTTTGCCCAGATCCTTGACAGCAAAATCGGAACTGAGGGCCAGAACCAAACGATCAGTCGCCGCAACAGAGGAGCTGACAAGGATGATATCATCAACATAGACCAGAATGTACATAGTAACTTCCGGTCGCTGAAGAATAAACAGTGAAGTATCAGCAGTGGAGGGCACAAACCCATGAGCACGAAGCACAGAACCCAGGCGAGCATGCCAAGCACGAGGAGCCTGTTTGAGACCATAGAGCGCTTTTACCAAGCGACAGAGATGCTGAGGACGATCAGGGTCAACAAACCCAGGGGGCTGACGCATGTAGACCTCCTCCTCAAGAATACCATGCAGAAACGCATTCTGAACATCCAATTGATGAAGGGACCAACCTCGTGTGACAGCGAGTGACAGAAGCAGTCGAATAGTGGTTGGTTTAACAACAGGACTGAAGGTATCCTCGTAGTCAAGACCATACCGTTGCTTGAAGCCCTTAGCAACCAGCCGAGCCTTGTACCGCTTAATAGAGCCATCTGCATGGCGTTTGACCTTGAAGACCCATTTGGAATCAATGACGTTGATACCTGGACGGGGAGAGACCAACTGCCAGGTGCCATTCTGACGAAGAGCCTGAATCTCGAGGTCCATAGCAGCACGCCAGTGAGGAATACTCATCGCTGCTTGATAGTGTCGGGGTTCCGCAGTAGGATCGGACTGCGCTTGAGCCAAGCAGGCAGCAATCCAAGCAACAGTGCCATCAGTGCGTTCCTTGGGCCGGTGAATACCGCTCCGGTTGCGTGTATGCGGCCCAAGAACCACAGGAGCTGGAGGCGGGTCATCAGCTACCTCGTCGGGAGAGGCAGGCGATGGTGCAGGAGACGGGCTCCCGGGCGGCGAGGCCGCAGGCGAGGCGGACACTGGCGAGTCCGGCCCAGGCGGGGAAGCTGGTGCGGGCGAGGCGGGCGCTGGCGAGGCGAGCGCAGGCGAGGCCGGCCGAGGTGAGGCGGGCGGTGGCGACGCGGGCGGTGAAGACCGCGCAGGCGACGCGGGAGGCATAGGCGGCCCACGGCCAGCCGACCGCGCGGGCGACGGAGCGGCTGGGCCAGGCGGAGCCGAGGAGGAGGCCTCGGGACGCGCGCCCGCTGCATGTCCCATGCAGCGATCGACGTCGCAGTCGTCAGAAGCAGGTCCGGGCGACTCCTGTTCGTGAAGGAGCTCGAGGCGAGCGCCACGTCCGGTACCTGCACCGTGGTTAGGTAATAACACAGGCGAATATGCAACATCCTCAAGTTGATCAGGCGAAATAATGGAGATATTAGTGGATGATGACAACGATGGGGAAGATGGCATATTCGAAAAAGGAAACAGATTTTCATCGAACACGACATCACGGGAAATATAGACTCTATTTGTTGGAACATGGAGACACTTGTAGCCTTTGTGAAGAGCACTATACCCAAGGAAGACACACTTTTTGGAGCGAAACTCAAGCTTGCGACTGTTATAGGGCCGAAGGTGCGGCCAACAAGCACAGCCAAAAACTTTGAGAAAAGTATAGTCAGGGAGTTCATTAAACAACAGTTCAAGCGGTGTCTTCATATTTAATACTCGAGTAGGAGTTTGATTGATCAAGAAACAAGCAGTGGTAAAAGCATCACTCCATAACCGAAAAGGCACGGAGGCATGAGCAAGAAGTGTAAGGCCAGTTTCAACTATATGGCAGTGCTTGCGCTCAACGGCACCGTTCTGCTGATGTGTATGTGGGCATGAAACACGATGAGATATCCCAAGCTTATTAAAGAAAGAATTGAGGTTGCGATATTCACCCCCCCAATCCGACTGAACATGAATGATCTTATGCTGTAGGAGTCTCTCAACATGCAGTTGAAATTGTAAAAACACATGAAACACATCAGCTTTGCTTTTGAGTAGATAAAGCCACGTAAAGCGACTGTAGGCATCAATGAAACTGACATAATATTTATGACCACTGACAGAGGTTTGGGCAGGGCCCCATACATCCAAAAACACAAGCTCTAATGGAGTAGTAACAACTTGAGACGAAGACACAAACGGTAACTGATGACTCTTTCCCTGTTGACAAGCATCACAAACTGCTAAATTTTTATGACTAGATGACGTAGGGAGCTCATGTCGATGCAAAACATGGCTAACTATGGGAGACGCAGGATGACCCAGCCGGGCATGCCAATGGGACATCGACGTGCGAACAGCACTGAAGACCTCCGGAAGGGATGGCGCCTCCAACGCATACAGGCCCTGATGGATGCGACCTCTAAGCAGAACCTCCCGTGTGGCTCGATCCTTAACGAAGAGATGAAACGGGTGAAATTCACAAAACACATCATTATCATAAGTAAACTTACGAACAGATAGTAATGGACGAGTGACAAGTGGGACGCGAAGGACATTACGAAGGCGAAGGTGACGAGAGGAACTAGACAGAAGGGAGGCCTGACCAACATGAGTAATGGGCATACCTGAACCATCAGCGGTGCGGATCTTGTCATGGCCGCGGTAGGGCTCCTGCGCCTGGAGCCGACCAGCCTCATTGGTCATGTGCTCTGTGGCACTCGTGTCGAAGTACCAGGCAGGGTCGATCGGATACGACGGCGTGTACCCGCCTCCGCCGGGGTAGCTACCGCCTGGATGGCCGGCGAAACTCTGTTCGGCGATGGCGGCTTGCTTCTCGTTTCTGCGCCCGTCGTTGCCGATGCCAAGGAAATCCTTCTTGAAGCGACGGTGGCAGTGAGAGGCATAGTGCCCGTGGATGCCACACAGCTAGCAGTCGACGTTGGGGCGGCCGCGGCGATCGGTGGTCACAGGAGGGCCACGGGACGGCGGCGATGGAGGAGGTTGGCGGCCACCACCTCCCATGGGCGGGCCAGCAGTAGGGCCAGGTGGACGATAGCCACCAGTAGCAGCACCACGGTAGGCGGCGTGGGCATGAGGGTCGTTCAGCTGCATCTCGGCATGGCGGACGTCAACGCGTTGCTCGGTGGAGAGGAGGCACGCATACAAGTCCCGGGGGGACAGGGGCGTGTCACGACCCCGCACCGCCTCAACCAGGTTGTCGTAGTCGTGATCGAGGCCCCGAAGAACGAAGTCCGTGAACTCCGTATCACGAAGCGGCTCCCCGATAGCGGACAGGGTGTCGGCGATCGTCTTGATCTTGTTGAAGTAGACGTGCGCAGAGGAGTCGAGCTTCTTGCACTCGAGGAGTTGTTGGCGAAGGGCCGACGCGCGAGCCGAGGAGTGAGCCGAGAAGCTGTCCGCCATCGTCGCCCAGACGTCGAGGGACGTGGCGGCGAACACCACCAGCCCAGCAACTCCTTCCGTCAGAGAGGACCGGAGCGCGGACAGGATGGCCTGGTCCTGTGCGACCCAGGCGCGGTACGCCGGATTCTCGGCCGAGACCCGGGCGCCGGTGGCCGTGACCGCAGGGACGAGGCGGGGCGGGCACGGGTGGCTCCCGTTGACATAGCCTTCGAGATGGCGGCTGCGAAGGAGCGGTAGGATCTGCGCCCGCCAATGCAGGTAATTATCCTGCGTGAGACGCACCGTGATGAGGTGCGTGAGCTGATAGGGACCATTACCCGGGCCGTCGGCAACCGGGGATCCAGCAGGGGCGACGACATCGGCCGCGGTGGAGACGATTGTAGGAGATATGCCCTAGAGGCAATAATAAATGTTATTAATTATCTCTCTGTTCATAATTAGGTTTATGTTCCATGCTATAACTGCTATGGTTCTCGAGTCTACAAATAAAACGAGGCTTGGAGGAAGACTCATATGCATGTGTGGAATAATAAACGGTAAAATGTATTCCTAGTCAAGCCTCTATGACTGGCTCAAGTATTGCATGATGATCCTGTTTTCCTGATCATGGGCATGACTATGCCGGCAATTTTGAGGGCACAATGTTAGCAGAACATTTGTGTTGAATCGACCCAAATTGATGTTATGCTATGAGATTCTTTCGTCATAAGTTTATGGTTAATAACACAGAGATGGTTAACGTTTGCATAATTCCTTAGACCATGAGAGTATCGAGTTTCTTCATGCTTGATTCATGAACTTTGGGGTTTGTTAAACGTCATCCGTAAATGGATGGCTATTACGGCGGCTTACGGGTTCATGGGAAAGTATGTCAAGTAACTTGATAGCTCAAGATTGGGATTTGCTCCTCCGACGATGGAGAGATATCTCTGGGCCCTCTCGATGTTACGGTATCCATCATCGTCTGGCCAGACACTTTGTGATTTGATCACGGGGATGCCAGAACACGGTAACGAGAAAAGAGAACAATACCGGTAACGAGGTAACTAGCATAGTGGACAAGTTGTTGATCCACGGGAATGCCAACATGTCTCACCTCGGGTATTTGTAACATATCGCGAAGCAACAAGAATAGCACACGACAACTGGAGGTTCACTCGAATATTCATTCGTGTGGGTATAGGGGTCAATATGGGTGTCCACGGCTCCGATGTTGATCATTGATCGGAAGGGGTTCCGTGTCATGTCTATACTTCACCGAACCTATAGGGTCACACGCTTAAGGGTCATCTATCTGCTGAATACTAGACAGGGAGTCTGAGAGAAAATCACCGAAAAAGTTTCGGACACCAAAAAAGTTTCGGACAGCGGAAAAGTTCCGCAGAGAGAGGTCACCGGATGAGTTCCGGTGAAACTGAAAAGTTGTTTCAGAGGATACCATAAAGTCAAATTGGTTTCGGCACATGCCCGATAATTCTTGGAGGGTGCCAGAATCATTCTGGAAACTTTTGGGAATTTTCTGGAAGAAAAACCGGAAATGTTCCGGAGCTGCCGGAACCACTTCAGATGCTTTTCGCAGATGAAAATCACTAATCTGGAATTGTTCCAGAACGCGTTGAAAATTATTTTAGTGGGTACTGGAAATGTTCTAAGCCCACATAAATATTTTCAGTTCGAACGGACGCTGAAAAATGTCGTCGTGAATAGTGAAAGTGCTTTTTGGGTGGCTTCTTGGAGAAGCCACCTTGAGGGTCCTTTGGTATTTTTCCCCTTGGCTTCTTGGAGAAGCCACCCTTGGGTTTGGCCTATAAATAGGGGTGGAGGGGGCTGCCTAAAGACTCACTCCTTCTCACATACAAGTGCCATTGCAATGATCTGGCTTCTCTCTCCCTCCCCGCGAAATAGTTTCGTAGAGCCGAAAGGCTGTCTGGGTTCCGGTGGGAACTAGTTCTGGACGGCGAAGCCCTGCCGGATAGATGACACCGTATGTGTGCAACTCTGTAGAGAGGTCGTAGTTTCGATCTTAGTGCCCGAGGGGCTGTTCGAGAGTGCCTCCCGAAGGGCTGTCCAAGTGACGGTCCGAGTTCTGTGAGTCCTCTCGAAGGGCTGTCCGAGTGACCGTTCGAGTTTCGAAGGTCCTCCCGAAGGGCTGTCCGCGACATCGTCCGGGGGACTGTTCGACCACCTCTCGGAGGGCTGTCCGAAGGGAAGACGAGGGTATACATCCTCGTGGTTGGGAGGTTGTAAATCCTAGCTGCGGGGATCTGCATCGCCGATCGTCATCGACTCTGCTTCCGCTGCGCTACGAGTCGGTAACGAATATGATCAAACCTTGTATGCAGTCTCCATAGTGGTCCTGGGTTGGTGCGTAGGTCGGAAAATTTTTGTTTTCTGCTGCGTTTCCCTACAGTGGCATCATGAGCCGTGCTATGCGTAGATGCAGGTTGCGATCTAGAATACATGGAGATGTATGGGTGTTGCACAATATAATTAGGTAGTAGATGAGTTCTATTACTAAAAATTATTTGTGCGGGTAGCAGATGAAATCTGTTACCCGATATTCTTGTTGCTTCCCTGGAATTTGCATATTTCTGATCTTGATAACAGCATGGTGGAGTTTCAATGTTCTGGCAATCCGCGATCCTGATTGATCAACGAAGTGCTAACAGTTCATTGAATTCCATCGTAGTTAAAAAGAAAGATGAAATTTCGCAGACGAAAGGGCAATGTAGATATGATCTGCACGGGGGTCATGCGTATGACGAAGTTCAGTATGGGGCTCGAGATTTTATTATCTCGTGTCTCATACACCCCGCGATGTTAATCTAGCGACTTGATTTATCATACTTGATGATGGACGTTGGTAGCTTCGGTTTGTTTCGAAACCTTAGAAGCCACGTAAAACAAGTTTTTGCTGAACCGATTAGAGGCGTCTAACTTGGTTTTGCAGGAGGGTTTGCATGTGCATGTGATGTGGTATAGCAGTGCTCATAATAATTTGATTATGTATGAGATGACTATATAATGTAAATTGATTAACATGACCTGCGTGTCATGATTCGGCATGATGGCTGGAGCCATATGATTGTCACTTTATTGACCTGCGTGTCAACCTTAAGTAATGCATTATTTTATTAGCTATAGAGATAGCAATATTATCTGGTGCATCGACAAGGTGGTGGCAATCTTCACGAAGGTGAACACCGACGAGAATGCCAAAGACGAAGAAATACAAGACTTCTCCGTCAGAAAGGGCTATACCATATCATGCTATTATGAATTGCCTGAGATGTTTATCCCTTATGATGCACCCTTCTTGATTGCGCGGTAGTCGCTTTTATTAGGGTGATCTCTCACAAAAATATCAAGTAGTTAGTGTTCTCCCAAGTGTAGCACCGTCACGGCACCTAACTTTTCGGGGCATCACAGGATCTCCCTGGGTGCGAACGATTAGGGATGTGTGAGGCGGGTGAGTTGAGACCTTGCAGCGAGATCACTTGGTTGTCTTGACGTTCTGGAAGGATCTCCCTGAGCTCGGAACACGCCCATCGAAAGATGAACAAGAGTCACATAGAGATGTGATCGGCAAGTTTGCCTACCGATTGAAGTTCACACCATCAGTGTTCATCTCGTTCAATGGCGTTGAATGGAAATGCGGGTCTTGAATCACTCGCAATCAATTATGAGAGATATTGATTTGAGTGGGAGCGCGCTGTAGAATTAATTCTTTTAATTCTCAGTGCAATTAATTTTGAACATTGTCTAAGTGTGATTTGCTTAATAGTTGTAGAATAATGGCTCGCGTTTCCACCTTCCCTGTTAAAATTGAATAGCTGTTAAATATCTGGTTAATACTTTACGGTTGGTAACATAATGTGAGGATTGTCCTCAAGTGTGCCAAGAAGGACTTTGTCCTATCGCATACTTTCAGTATTCTCTCTCTTATGCTATGGATCATGTGACTCTCGTCCTTCGATCCAAAAGCTAGAATTCCGTTTTCACTCAAGTGCAATATGTTTGCTTCCATGAGACCCGAACTTCGAAAGTTTGGATAGTTATGTGATATTCATGGAATCTGAAAATCATTTTCAGAGACAGACAAAGGCTAAAAGATATGAGATATCCAAAGCAATGTTTGTTTGCAAACTATTAGTAAAGGAGTTTACTATGTATTAGACTGATAAGAGAGGGATCCAGAAGAACGCCTGTCATATGATGAAAGGTGAATAAAACAACAACTTAAAGAGAAAGGAAGTGTCCGAAGGGTGTTAGTGAGACTTTCACGCCTAGGAAGTCCGGCGCTAACGCCACTCTTAAGTTGAGTGCTTCTTCTGAGAGTAGGAGAAATGCTAAAAGTTAAACTGTTAGAAGTATAAAGGCAAAAAGAAAGAAGACTGGAATATCCAGCTCATGTATGAATGTCATACAAGTTTTTTGATGTATAGAAGGCTGGTCAAAGATATAGTTCTTGGGAATCATGATTAAATTGTTAATCGCTGATTCTTGGTTATTGTGAGTTAATCACAAAGATACCCACTCGATTGCATTCTGTTGCAACTCGATGTAAGAACTACTATGGCCTGAAAGACTAGCCAGGAATGAGGTTTAGGTATACACAGGGAACATAGTAAATGTTACTATACCTTCCATCGGTGTATTACCGTCTGTATTTATTTTCATAATTCATTTAGAGTTTTACACACTCTAGCCCATTGCATAAGGTATCTTGCAAGAAGGTTGTTCATAAGAGAACTTCTGATGTTCGGTGTTATGAATAACATAAGGGCCATACTTTCATTATGAATGAGATGTATGTTATGAATGTTGATAATAAAATATTACCTCTGTGTTTACTTTCATAATTCATTTTAGAGTTTCATACACTCTAGCCATTGCACAATGTTTGATGCAAGAGGGTTGTTCAGAAAAGAACAATTGTTGTTCAGAATTATGAATAACATAAGGGCCATGCTTCCATCATCGATGGGATGTATGTTATGAATATTGATGGTAATATGATACATCCATAACACTGACGCTAAATGTCGCAAGACTAAAAGAATACCACACATGTGTGCACTGCATTTGGTCACATTGGAGAAACCCGCATGGAAAATTCCATTATGATGGATTTTGAAGTCGTTTGATTTTGGATCATCTGACACTTGCAACTTTCCTCCGAAAAGTGAAGTGACTAAAATACCGTTCACAGGCCATAAGGAACGAGCAAAGAACTTATTGGTAATCATACATTTTGATGTATGTAGTCCGATAAATGTTGTTGCAAATAGTGGATTCATCTATCTTCAGAAATGACTCAAGTAGATATATGGATATTTACTTGATGAGACGTAAGACTGGATCTTTTGAAATCTTTCGAAAGGTTTTCAAAAATGAAGTAGAAGTTATTGTAACAAGAAAATTATGTTTCTACAATTTGATTGCAGAAAAGAATATTTGAGTTACAAGTTTAGCGAATGTCTGATGAGTTGTGAAAGGGGTTTCATAACTTGCACCTCTCGGAACACCACTGCAAGTGGAAAGTCCGTGAAGATGTAATCGAACCATTTATGAAATGGTACGATCAAAGATGACATAAATAAATTTGCCATTATCCCTTTTAAAAGGTGATGCGTTAGAGACTGCGGCTTTTACACTGAAAAGAGCTCCATCAGGTCTGTTGAAATGACGCCACGGTATGGTACGCCCAACCTTGTTATATCTTTTCTTAAACATTTGGAATATGGGGCTTGTGTAAAAGGTTACAAACCTATTCCAAATCAGACAAGTGCTACTTTGTAGGTTATCCCAAAATATTGGGTATTCCTCCCTCACTATGCCGAGGCAAATAGGTTTGCCACAAAGAACGGTATGCTTTTTGAAGAAAATGGTTCTTTCAAAAAGGTGAGTGGGAGAATAATGCAACTCGACGAGATAAACAGTATCTTCGTCATCAGATCAAAGAAAAGGAACCTTGGAAGTGATTCCGGAGTTTCCTACTGCGACTGATACGGAAGTCTCTACAATAAAATGTATGGACTTCGGTCGAACTTGCAGCTGAACCACGTAGGCAAGGCTCGTGCAAACCTCTCAGGTGCGCAAACGAGATATTGTTGTTAGACAACAGTATACCTACGATACACAAGGAAGCGTTGATGGGCCCTGACTCCGGAATTGGCTAAATGCCAATACAACCCGAGTTAATTTCCATATAAGTGATTCAAGATTAAAACCTTGATACACCTTTCGGAAGACTTAGAGTCTAACAAATATTTATGGAACTTAAAACTGATACGGATAAAAATATTTTATCCATAAAGCTCGACTTGTTGCAATAACAAGTTCAAGGAGTTGACTACGATGAGATTGTCTCACCGTAGCGATGCTTAAAGTCGGTTCAGGTTGAACTAGCAATTAATACATATTTCAATCATGAGATATGAAACATGGATGACAAAAGGATTTCCATCTGATGGAAATAAAACCTAGGACTTGTATGTGATACAGTCCAAAGTAATTTGTCGATCCAGAGGATGCTAGTAGGTATGCAAACTTCAGAGTTCCTGCGATGGACAGAAGAGAGCAAAATGGAGTTGGAATCTTCGTGTTTTGATGAAATGGTCAAAAAGGGTTTTGACTTCATCAATGGGTAACGAAGATGCTTGTAATTCAAGAAAATAAGTGGGAGCATAATAATATTTCTAAAAACCTTGTGTTCTTGACACATTGGTAATTGGAAATAAATTTCTTGACACGAATTAGGACTTCATTTGAAAATAGTTTTTTCGATAAAGTGCTTGGGCTAAATAGCCTTGATATTAGGCATGATAATCTATGGAGATAGATTTACCTAATGGGGCTAAGCAATGAATACATATTGACAAGATGCTAAAATCTTTTAGCATTAAAAGGCCAAGGAGTGATTCTTGCCCAAGTCACATGGAAAGAGTTTTTGCAAGACTCGGTGTCCCAAAACACTGATGAGCAAAATACATGATGGAGATTCCACACACTCTTGTGTTTGGATTAATCATGTATTCCATGGTATGTAAAACAACCAGATATGTCCGATACTCCCAAGGTGTTGCGAGTATAGATACCAAAGTGATCAAAAGTACTGATCATAGGACAACAGTGAAAAAGGGTCATTGAGTGCAACAGTGGTACTAATGACAAGTTTTCTCGCAAACGGAGATCATGAAGAGTTCGTTGTAAAAGGTTACATCGATACAGTCTTCATCTTTTCTCCATGCGATCTTCGATTTAAATTGAGGGTTTTTGTGTTATACACGATATGGTGGCACAGTTAGTTGGAATTGTTCAAACTAGTTACTGTGGCAAATTCTATAACAAAGGGTAAGTATGTTGACGCTTTAGAAGCGACAAAGAAGATGTTGAATCATATAGTTCATTCACGAACTTAGTTTGGTTCCAAGATGGCTTTTGTCAATGGGACACTACTGCAGGTAGCTGCTCCATAACTCAGTCTAAGGAATCCAGGTTCGACCTGTGATTCACATACATACAAAACCAAGTCCACACAAAATATGAATTTTGTGAAAGCGTGAAGACGCGAGGATATGCAAAGATACACACGGAGCTGAAGTCGTCAGATCCGTTGGACATCAGGCTATACCACAAGCGAAGCATATTTACACCAATGTGTCATAGGTGTAAAGTGCACAGCATTGACTAGATATTGACTCTAGTGCAAGTGGGAGTCTGTAGGAGATATGCCCTAGAGGCAATAATAAATGTTATTAATTATCTCCCTATTCATAATTAGGTTTATGTTCCATGCTATAACTGCTATGGTTCTCGAGTCTACAAATAAAACGAGGCTTGGAGGAAGACTCATATGCACGTGTGGAATAATAAACGGTAAAATGTATTCCTAGTCAAGCCTCTATGACTGGCTCAAGTATTGCATGATGATCCTGTTTTCCTGATCATGGGCATGACTATGCCGGCAATTTTGAGGGCACAATGTTAGCAGAACATTTGTGTTGAATCGACCCAAATTGATGTTATGCTATGAGATTCTTTTGTCATAAGTTTATGGTTAATAACACAGAGATGGTTAACGTTTGCATAATTCCTTAGACCATGAGAGTATCGAGTTTCTTCATGCTTGATTCATGAACTTTGGGGTTTGTTAAACGTCATCCGTAAATGGATGGCTATTACGGCGGCTTACGGGTTCATGGGAAAGTATGTCAAGTAACTTGATAGCTCAAGATTGGGATTTGCTCCTCCGACGATGGAGAGATATCTCTGGGCCCTCTCGGTGTTACGGTATCCATCATCGTCTGGCCAGACACTTTGTGATTTGATCACGGGGATGCCAGAACACGGTAACGAGAAAAGAGAACAATACCGGTAACGAGGTAACTAGCATAGTGGACAAGTTGTTGATCCACGGGAATGCCAACATGTCTCACCTCGGGTATTTGTAACATATCGTGAAGCAACAGGAATAGCACACGACAACTGGAGGTTCACGCGAATATTCATTCGTGTGGGTATAGGGGTCAATATGGGTGTCCACGGCTCCGATGTTGATCATTGATCGGAAGGGGTTCCGTGTCATGTCTATACTTCACCGAACCTATAGGGTCACACGCTTAAGGGTCATCTATCTGCTGAATACTAGACAGGGAGTCTGAGAGAAAATCACCGAAAAAGTTTCGGACACCGAAAAAGTTTCGGACAGCGGAAAAGTTCCGCAGAGAGAGGTCACCGGATGAGTTCTGGTGAAACTGAAAAGTTGTTTCAGAGGATACCATAAAGTCAAATTGGTTTCGGCACATGCCCGATAATTCTTGGAGGGTGCCAGAATCATTCTGGAAACTTTTGGGAATTTTCTGGAAGAAAAACCGGAAATGTTCCGGAGCTGCCGGAACCACTTCAGATGCTTTTCGCAGATGAAAATCACTAATCTGGAATTGTTCCAGAATGCGTTGAAAATTATTTTAGTGGGTACTGGAAATGTTCTAAGCCCACATAAATATTTTCAGTTCAAACGGACGCTGAAAAATGTCGTCGTGAATAGTGAAAGTGCTTTTTGGGTGGCTTCTTGGAGAAGCCACCTTGAGGGTCCTTTGGTATTTTTCCCCTTGGCTTCTTGGAGAAGCCACCCTTGGGCTTGGCCTATAAATAGGGGTGGAGGGGGCTGCCTAAAGACTCACTCCTTCTCACATACAAGTGCCATTGCAATGATCTGGCTTCTCTCTCCCTCCCCGCGAAATAGTTTCGTAGAGCCGAAAGGCTGTCTGGGTTCCGGTGGGAACTAGTTCTGGACGGCGAAGCCCTGCCGGATAGATGACACCGTATGTGTGCAACTCTGTAGAGAGGTCGTAGTTTCGATCTTAGTGCCCGAGGGGCTGTTCGAGAGTGCCTCCCGAAGGGCTGTCCAAGTGACGGTCCGAGTTCTGTGAGTCCTCTCGAAGGGCTGTCCGAGTGACCGTTCGAGTTTCGAAGGTCCTCCCGAAGGGCTGTCCGCGACATCGTCCGGGGGACTGTTCGACCACCTCTCGGAGGGCTGTCCGAAGGAAAGACGAGGGTATACATCCTCGCAGTTGGGAGGTTGTAAATCCTAGCTGCGGGGATCTGCATCGCCGATCGTCATCGACTCTGCTTCCGCTGCGCTACGAGTCGGTAACGAATATGATCAAACCTTGTATGCAGTCTCCATAGTGGTCCTGGGTTGGTGCGTAGGTCGGAAATTTTTTGTTTTCTGCTGCGTTTCCCTACAACGATGGGCCGCGTCACGACCTCGGGCACGACCGAGTAGGGGCCGAGCAACGGCGAGGCCAGGGGCGCCGATGGGGGCAGGGGTGGCACCGCGCTAAACGGCACCAGCGGCGCCGACACGTAGGATGGCGGCGGAGGGAAGAACCCTGGGGCGAACTGCGACGAGCCGAGGTACAGAGGGCGCGATGTGGTGGACGCGGCCATCTGGCTCGTGGTGCTGGCGGCGAGGATCACCGCGAGCTGTGGCGGGATGAAGGGCGCCACCGCGGGTGAGGTCGCGGAGGCGGGCAGGGCAGCGGAAGAGGCCGAGGGAGCACCAAAGGAGCTCATGGCGATGGAGATCTTGGTGGCGGTGCGGCAACCGAGGAGGCGGCGGCGGCCAAGGACAGGGGGCGGCGGCTAGGGTTGTCTAAACCTAGTCTGATACCATGTTAAACTGTGATTTGGTGGAAACTGGCTCAACGCATCTGGTGCGTGGCCTATCACTTTATATATGGTACCAAGAGGTACAATACAGATACAATTACAGTTGTTGTACAATATACAGTCTAACAGATCAAAGCTTCGCCCAGAGAGAAAGGGAGAGAGAGAGAGGGGGGGAGGCGAGTGGCTTGATTCTCCTCGGCTTTCTTGGTTTCTTGGCGTTGTGAGGGAGACGAGACGAGCAGAGGGGAAGAAGAGTTCGTTACGACGGTTTCGTTTAGGCGCCAAGGGGATAGCCGCTCCGAAGCGCTGGCTGGTGGGGCCGTCATCCAGTCAGCCGCGGTCACTGAATCACTGACGTGTGGGGCCAATCCTGGTCAATAATTGTCAATGTTTTTTCTAAGGAATACAAATTTCTTTGGAGTGGGACCCAGCGAAGTGGTGAATAGTCAGCAATGCAGTCAGTGTTGGGGAACGTGCAATTTCAAAAAAATTCCTACGCTCACGCAAGATCTATCTAGGAGATGCATAGCAACGAGAAGGGGAGAGTATGTCCACGTACCCTCGTAGACCGAAAGCAGAAGCGTTAGCTTAACACGGTTGATGTAGTCGAACGTCTTCGCGATCCAACCGATCAAGCACCGAACGTACGGCACCTCCGAGTTCAGCACACGTTCACCTCGATGACGTCCCTCGAGCTCTTGATCCAGTTGAGGAAGAGGGAGAGTTCCGTCAGCACGACGGCGTGGCGACGGTGATGATGAAGTTACCGGCGCACGGCTTCGCCTAAGCAGTACGACGATATGACCGAGGTGTGTAACTGTGGAGGGGGGCACCGCACACGGCTAAGACAAATCTTTTTGTGTGTCTTTGGGGTGCCCCCTGCCCATGTATATAAAGGAGGGAGGGAGAGAGGCCGGCCGTCCTAGGGGCGCGCCAAGTGTATGGAGTCCTAATAGGACTTCCAAGTCCTAGTAGGAATCCCTTTCCTTTTTCGGAGTAGGAGAGAAGGAAAGAGGGAAAGAGAGAGGGAGTAGGAAAGGGCAAGGGGGGCGCCGCCCCCTTCCCCTAATCCAATTCGAACCCATGGGGGCGGGGGCGCCACCTCCCCTTTGGCCTGCCTCCTCTTTTCCCGTATGGCCCAATAAGGCCCATTACTTCTCCCGGTGAATTCCCGTAACTCCCCGGTACTCCGAAAAATACCCGAATCACTCGGAACCTTTCCGATGTCCGAATATAGCCTTCCAATATATGAATCTTTACCTCTCGACCATTTCGAGACTCCTCGTCATGTTCGTGATCTCATCCGGGACTCCGAACAAACTTCGGTCATCAAATCACATAACTCATAATACAAATCGTCATCGAACGTTAAGCGTGCGGACCCTACGGGTTCGAGAACTATGTAGACATGACCGAGACACATCTCCGGTCAATAACCAATAGCGGAACCTGGATGCTCATATTGGCTCCTATATATTCTACGAAGATCTTTATCGGTCAAACCGCATAACAACATACGTCATTCCCTTTGTCATCGGTATGTTACTTGCCCGAGATTCGATCGTCGGTATCATCATACCTAGTTCAATCTCATTACCGGCAAGTCTCTTTACTCGTTCCGTAATGCATCATCCCGTAACTAACTCATTAGTCACATTGCTTGCAAGGCTTCATATGATGTGCATTACCGAGAGGGCCCAGAGATACCTCTCCGATACACGGATTGATAAATCCTAATCTTGATCTATGCCAACCCAACAAACACCTTCGTAGACACCTGTAGAGCATCTTTATAATCACCCAGTTACGTTGTGATGTTTGATAGCACACAAGATGTTTCTCTGGTATTCGGGAGTTGCATAATCTCATAGTCAGAGGAATATGTATAAGTCATGAAAAAAGGTATAGCAATAAAACTTAACGATCATTATGCTAAGCTAACGGATGGGTCTTGTCCATCACATCATTCTCCTAATAATGTGATACCGTTTATCAAATGACAACACATGTCTATGGTTAGGAAACTTAACCATCTTTGATTAACGAGCTAGTCTAGTAGAGGCTTACTAGGGACTCGGTGTTTTGTCTATGTATTCACACATGTATCAAGTTTCCGGCTAATACAATTCTAGCATGAATAATAAACATTTATCATGATATAAGGAAATATAAATAACAACTTTATTATTGCCTCTAGGGCATATTTCCTTCAGTCAGCTGTATTGCTGAATCGTCATGGTGTCTGCACTGCAGATTCAGAAAAATGGGTAGAGGTTTTAACTTCCAATTTGGTCGAAACACATGTGGATTTGCAGAGTGGCCATGGATAGTTTGATGTTTGGTGGAGATTAACTGCTAGCTCTAGCGAGCATCTACAGCCGGATATATTAAACCCGCACCCCATACATCCGGGCGCATCCGCATACAGCGATCGGACAATCGTTAAATTGTTGTGTCCATAGCCATGTACTCTCTTCGTTCCTAAATATTTGTCTTTCTAGAGATTTTAACAAGTGACTACATATGAAGCAAAATGAGTGAATCTACACTCTAAAATATGTCTATATACATTCGTATGTGGTAGTCTATTTGAAATCTATAAAAAGATAAATACTCCCTCCGTCCGGAATTACTTGTCACAGAAATGGATAAAAATGATGTACCTAGGACTAAAATACGTCTAGATACATCCATTTCTCCGACAAGTATTTCCGGACGGAGAGAGTATTTAGGAACGAAGGGAGTAGCTAATATCTGGTACCCTAAATCCATAATATGCATGCAATGTGAAACAAACTACATATATCATTAACGAAACAAACGGTTTTTGAACAAACGGACAAAGAACAAACCACACATCACACTTATTTGGATCAAAAGACAGAGTTTAAGCATCACAGTTCAGCTGATGGACAGGGGTGAGCATCTTCTCCACTTCCTAGTCGGTCCTTTGCCATTCCGGTCACCGGAGAGGCTGTAGCCCTCCGTGTAGGCATTGACGGTGGGAGGGGGGCTCGTCAGAGTCGGCGTCGAACGAGGAGTCAATGAAGCCATCCATCCTCCAGACAACGGGGTTCTGCTGTTTCGCCAGCTTCACGGCATTCGCTGCCGCCGCCGCTTCGCGCTCCAATTGCTCAATACCGAGCTGTGGCGCATTGGCATTCTTTCGACGGAGCTGGTGAGCGTCCGTCTCCGCCGTCGGCGGAGAACAACCACGAGGAGCTTCTCCTCAGCATCGAGCTCCGGCAATCCGGATCTAGTGGCGGGAGGAAGATGCGGCCGCCTCTGCCGCCCTCTCTCGGCGGGCGGCGCCGATGGCGTGGGCACGTGCACGCATGGATGCCCCGTGAGGAACTGCCGCCGGAGGGGAGGAGGAGGGCGTCGGGACAGCGACGGTGTTCGTGTTGCGACGGTAAACACGCAAAAGCTGACCATGGTGCACGATGGGCCAGCGACAACGTCCACGCTGCGATGCCGAGCGACAGTGGACGGAGTGGAGCCCGAGCTGCCACCCGTGTGGCCGTGTCGACTCACGCCCGTTGTAGCGTGATGCGGAGGGCGAATTCCTCGTCGGCGCCCGGGTCTGCCTCACGGACGAGCGGTTCTTCCGCGAGCTGCAGGCAACCGCCGGACAAGGTTGTCGCGGCCCTCCGATGCCGTTCCGCCGCTGGATGGACCACGACAACGTCACCGACGGCGATGACGGTGCAGCAGGGCAGGGCGGCCACGCGTATGAGGTTGTCATCTGGCATAAGGTTTAGAATTTTTTTTCCTTTTTTTTCGTTAATTGGTTGAAATATTGACATTTTATGTAAATTATAACTGAATTTGAATGAATTTCGCCGTGTTTGAACGAATTTTGTCTGATTAGTTCGCATTGTTGTTGAAATGTATACGGGCAGCGCTGGATGACGGCCTCACGCATCTGTGTTCATAGACATGTCCCTCTGTCCACGAACGGATGCGGGAGGAAATTTGACCGTCGTCGTAGATATCCTTTGTGAGGAGTTGTCTCTACACCTTCGGAACAATTTGGGCTTGGTCCACCGCTCCCTTGGGTGGGGTCTTTTTTACGGCCTGCCTCGCCCATCCAAGGAGAAAGGAGAGAAGTGCCGATAGCTAGGCGGGGGGAGCCCGGGACATGTCACCGCATCGTCGACGGCCGTTGGATCTTGCAAGTAACGGTGATTGTAGGGCCGATACATGTCACCGCACCATCGAGAGCCAACTAGGCAACGCGCGGCATCAGCTCTCATGTCCGCTGCGGTGGCGCACTCGCACTCGCCATCGCCATGGCCGCCGCCACCTCCGCCGGCGCCGACTAGGCCCGACTCCCTGACCTCCCTTCTCGGCTCCCTCTCCACCCCCTCCGCCGCCCGCCTCCTCCCCTGCCCCGTCCTCGCCTTCTCCCAGCTCCGCCGCCTCCTCCCCGCTCCCCACCTCCTCCTCCGCCCCATCATCTCCATCCTCCACCTCCACGGCTCCAACCCCCGCCTGGGCCTCCAGCTGCACACGCTGTCCCTCTCCCTCGGCCTCTCGCGGGACCCGCTCCTCCTCCGCCGCCTCGTCTCGCTCTACTGCTCCCACCCCTCCCTGGTACCGGACGCCGCCTCCCTCGCCGCCGGCTCCACCTGCCCCGTCCCCTACAACATCCTCATGTCCTCGTGCCTCGGCCACGGCCTCCCGCGCCAGGCCCTCGCCGCCTACCAGCAAATGGTCAGCAGCGCCGCGGTCGCTCCGGACGCCTTCACCTACCCTTCCGTCCTCCGCGCCTGCGCCGAGGCCCGGGACCTCGCGATGGGCCGGGCGGTGCACACGCATGCCGCGGCCGCCGGGATGGACCGGCACTTGTTCTTCCAGAACGCGCTGGTGTCCATGTACGCCAAGTGCGGGGACCTGGTTGCTGCACGCAGGGTGTTCGACGGAATGGGGCACAAGGATGTCGTGTCCTGGAACTCGATGATTTCAGCGTATGCCACGGCTGGGCAATGGGAAGAGGCGGTGGAGCTGTTTCAGAAGATGAGGGTCGAGGAGGCAGAGGTGAACTCGGTCACGTGGAACACGATCGCAGGGGTGTACATCAAGATACGCAACCATAAGGCAGCGGTTGGGCTGATCCGGGAGATGGTAAGGGGTGGAGCAGAGGTGGATTTCGTGACAGTGGTGATTGGGCTGAACGCGTGCTCGCGGGTTGGCTGGCTGAGGCTCGGGAAGGAGATCCATGGGTTGGCAGTACGCATGTGCTGTGACGGGGAACAGAGTGTAAGCAATGCGTTGATCACCATGTATGCCAGGTGCAAAGATATGGATTGCGCTCACAGGCTGTTTGCAATGCTGGGGTGCCCTGGTGTGGTGACATGGAATACGATGATAGCTAGTTTTGCATTGTCAGATGGGGCAGAAGAGGCTTCCAGATTTCTCCGTGAAATGGTATCTAGCGGTGTACAGCCTAATTATGTCACTGTTGTCACCTATCTTGCCCTCTGCGCCCGTGTTGCAAATCTGCAACATGGGCGGGAGCTTCACACCCACATTGTTAAGCATGGGTTTAAAGGTTATCGATTGCTGTGGAACTCCCTTATTGACATGTACTCCAAGTCAGGCAGGCTTTCCGTAGCGCAAAATGTCTTTGATACCATGGAGGACCGTGATATGATATCCTACACTTCAATGATAGCAGGATACGGAATGCAAGGGAAAGGATCAGTTGCGCTACGGCTTTTCGACCAGATGATTGATAGTGGGATCAAGCCAGACAACATTATCATGGTCACTGTCCTCTCTGCTTGCAGCCACTCTGGACTTGTGACTCAAGGAGAAGAGCTTTTTGACAAGATGACCAGTTCATATGGTATAAAAGCCCAGACAGAGCATTATACTTGCATGGTTGATCTATATGCGCGTGCTGGCCTATTAGAAAAGGCAGAAGGGATGCTCAATCGGAGCTCTTTCATTCCAACACCCGCGATGTGGGCAGCATTAGTCGGGGCTTGTCATGACAGGGGTAACATAATAATTGGTGAAAGGGCAGCAAGGAGACTGTTGGAGATGAGGACAGAGAATGCTGGGCACTATGTTCTAATTGCCAACATGTATGCGGCTGCAGGTTGCTGGGATGAGCTAGCAGAAGTCAGGAAGCTGATGCGAGACTTAGGTGTCACGAAAGCACCTGGGTTGGCATGGGCTGATCTCGGTAATGGGTTTACCCCTTTTTTGGTTGGAGACAGGTCAAACCCTCTAGCACCAGAGATCTATGAAGTCTTGTATGAACTATCGGAGCAAATGAAGAATATAAATAGCTGCAGTGATCTAGAAATGGTAGAGGGACTCATAGAGTAAACCAGGCAATGGTAGGTCCTGATTCCTTGTAAAATAGAGTTAATTAATTAACTCTAGTGATATTTCACAGTGAAAGCGTGGAGGTGATAACATAAAGAAACACTGAAGCAACAGATATATCTACAGATAATCTTCAGGAGAAAGGTACTACAAGAGGACTCCTGAATGTTTGCTGAACAAGACATGTTCCTAACTGATACGTCTTCTCTGCATTGGCCTTTACAAAGCAGTGTGCTTATGTCCAATGCTCACCTGAGTGTTACTTCCTCTTGACAAGTGCTGCTTGTTAGGTATTGTTCTCGCAGTTCTCATGATTTTGCATCCATGGCCTCATTGTCACAGTGAATACTTTCAGACAAGTTCGGCTGCTCCAAGCTTCTGTCCCCAAAAAAGAAGAGGCTTCCTAAAGATGGTAATGAATTTCAGTTTGATAACTGTGCTTGTGTAGGTCATATTGATGTGATTCGGTTAAATTCTTGTCAAGTCTGCTGCAAGGGAACTCTAAGCTAGTAATCGGGGAAGACATAAATTAGCTGGTGCTTTAGCAAGAGCTGCTCCTCTTACAGCCTGTTTTAACATTTGCTGGCCCAAAGGCTAGCTGTTGTGCCTACTGAAATATGTACTGGTGTCGTGGCGACATTAGCAGTGCAAAGATTGTATGACATGCTTCCTTCCCTGTGTATCCGACGCATAAGAAAAATCTTCCGCATTTAAAAATAAATTATAGGGGCTAGTCACGTACGAAGATGGAAGTATTTCTCTGATTTCGAGTGCTTCCGCAAAACTCTGTGCTCAGCTGTACACCTCTTGACTTCTTTTGGAACATTCTCCTACTTACAAGTTCCAACCAACATCTTTGAGGCATTAATATCAGTATACATGTGCCCTTTTGTTTCTTTTCTCATTGTGATTTCAAGGCTTATTCTACCCCTGCATTTGTTGCAGTCTACCTTGGGTAGGCAAACACATTGAACGGAAAACAGACAACTCATAAGGTCACTTCCGTTGGAGACTCACATGAGTAGAAGGATGGATACGTCGTTAGAGACTGATTAACACTAGTTCTGGACATGCGAGGAAAACGATTTAAAAAGACTTCCATACAGTAGTCAACAGGCGTCAGTATACAGTAGTACTACTACTTAGCATTAAACAAACTACTACAAAAATTACAGACTAGATGAACTAGCACAAGATAAGCCAACTAGAATAGAAGAGGCATCCTAGCACACAATGAAACTAAACTCATGTCTCAAGTAGATTTGAAGTAGAGTTCCGCGCCGATGAGAAGCGTGCTGACTGTGATGACAACTCTATACCTGCATACATGCATGGATTGTGTTAACAACAGGCATAGGTTAACCTACAGAGACACATGCAAATGTGAGACAATTTTTCCAATTTGCGGTACCTCGAGACGAGTCGTCGCTAGGGTTAGGCGATCTCCTAGCCTTGGCAGATGGGCTAAAAAACTTGTAGTAGACCCAAGCTCCTACAAATCCAATTAACACTAATCCTCCAATTACTATGCCAATGATGCCGGCGAGCTTAGCTTTGTCCCTTTGTTAGTTTCTTTGGCAGCAGGTGAAGGCTTGTTATCATCGTGGTAACACGGTACTGAAAGAAAGTAGAAAGGAAATGACATCAAATATTTAGCTATAAGTGGATGCAAAATTAAGTAATAAATAATAATTAGCTACCTCCACCACCTAGCACACTCACCATTGCAAGTAAATGGTACCGGCGGAGATGAAAAGAAAGCCTCAACTTCGGACGCGTCTTTTCCCCGGCATGCACGGTATGTGTAGGCAAGATCGAAAGGAAGGGTCTGTGCGAGAATGTATTCGCACAGACAACATATGCCTCTATCCAACTCAAAATCGGGGCTGCTATCTATCGCGTATATTAGAGACTCACAGCATGAAGCTGTTGGGGAGATAGGAGACTCGCTACACGATACAGCCGCAAGGGTTGTTACTTGGAACTTGCACGAACGTTGTGGATTCGGAGGCAAGGCAAGCACAGGAGTTGTCCAAATTGATGACCCGAGCAAAAGAAGCCATAACAGCAGCGGCATTCCTGTGTTCACCAAGACACCAAGGAGAAACAAGATGGGTGTGAGATTATACAAAAATACTAGCAAATGTAAGAAAAGACAAAAGAAAAAAGGAAAAATTTAACATGCAGCGTGCGCACACTGAGCTCTGGCGCGGCGGCTGCCAGAACGAAGTGCTACCGTACTATATCGCGTGATTAGGTGATGTGATTGAGTGATTCTTATATAGCGCGCGATTAGGTGATGTGACCTTTTCAACTTTGGGTACAAAGTAGTAGAAAAAAATTGCTACTGTGCCATATCGTGCAGCTACAGGTGCCCGCTACAGTGCATGACAGGATGCGTACGCTCATTAGCTTTCACTTCTTGTACGTGGATATCCAGAGTATAATACGCTCATTAGCTTTCAGTTTGTAACGCTAAGGACGCACATTCTCTCTCTTTGTTGTTATTTCAGGTTCTAAAAGCTGGTAACTGCATTTCCAATACAACTCGGTAAATGCATTGACGATTTTTTTGGCAACTGCTTTCTAAACAACCTGGTAACTGTACCAGCTACCACATTTTTCACGGACAGCTACCAAACTGTTTCTGTATCAAAACAACATGGTAGCTGTAAATGTGGCAAGGAAGCACAATAAATCCGATAAGTTAGTATAGCGGCAAGTCGCACAATTATACTATTAATATGGTAAGGAAGCACGATAAATCCGACCAGTAAGTATAGTTGCAAGTGGCGCGGTTAAACTGTCAATATGGCAAGCAAGTACAGTAAATTTGACAAATAAATATAACGGCAAGTGTCACAATTAAACTGTAATATGGCAAGTAAACACAACAATCTGACAAGTAAGTATAGTGGAAAATGACATAGTTAAACTGTTAATATGGCAAGCATAAATTCCACAAGTATATATAATGACAAGTGATTAAAATATGAATCGTGCCTGAACATGCTAGTACTACTTACAGGCCATGCATCGCTAGCTAGCATTGGCATGACAAGCCATGCATCTGATCTGCTAGTACTTGATCATGCGCTCGTTGCCCATGGATCGCTAGCATTCACATGACTGAGCGATGCTATTCTTACATAGAAATTTTAGAAAATCCTACGTACTAGTTCGATCTGAAGGTGGTTATTTCCATGTTTTGCTCTACGAACTAACTACGTAGATTTTTCTTTAAAAGAACACCTAAGAATAGGATTTCTGAAGAAAAAAAATGAGTGGAAGTTTTTTAAGAGAGCGAGAATGAAACACATACCGTGGAGAGGGATGGCAGGGAGAGGCGTGGAACAATGACCACGACTAGGAGCCCGCTGCACGGCCCCCACGGCCACATCGGCGGCAGCTCCACCGCGCTGTGTGTCGGCTCCCACGACGACGGCGGCAGCAGCTCTTCCTCGCCGTGACCCGACCCCCATGACGACGGCGGCAGAAGCTCCACCTGGTGGCGCCTCAGCCTCCACGACGACCGCCGTAGGTCCAGCTCGCCCGGCACCCCGCGGTGCCTTAGCAGCCCCGACTGCGGCAGCAGCTCCACCGTGCGGTGTCTCGGCCCCCACGACCACATCGGCAACAGCTCCACCTCGCCGTGTCTCGGCTCCCACGACCACAGCAGCTGCAGCTCCACCTCGCCGTGACCCGACCCCCACGACGACGGCGGCGGTGGCAGAAGCTCCAACTGGTGGCGCCTCAACCTCCACGACGACCGCGGTAGGTCCAGCCCGCCGAGCACCACGCAGCTCCTCAGCAGCCTCGACTGCGGCAGCAGCTCCACCTCCACCTCCACCTCGTCGTGTCCCAGCCCCCACGGCGACAGCGCCAGCAGCAGCAGCTCCACCTGGGGGTAGAGTAATCTGCGGCGCCTCAACCTCCACAGCTCGCCCAGCACCCGGCAGCACCTCAGGAGCCCCGACTGCGGCAGCAGCTAATGCCACCTGGGTACTCGGCCACGCCATGGCATCCACGACCACGGCCGCAGCTCCACCTCGCTGAGTACCCGGCAGCATCTCCGCTGCAGCTCCACCTCGCTGAGCATTCTTCCGGGGCTCGGTCTTCATGAAGACGACAACGGACTCCATGGTCTCTCTCTCTCGGCTGGCGGGCTGGGTTTCGACGAGTTTATTTTTGTGACGGGAGCAGAATATATACTGGTGCTCGCCTGCTGCCTGCTGGGCAATGAGTGAGTTATTTATCCAAAATCATCGTACTTGGGGCTAGGATAACAGGTCAATACCAGATTCGAGGCAGGTCACAAAAAACCACCAGTTCTGAGCCTAATGCGTAACGCGGAGTACTGACGGGCTGATTTGGTCGCGAAAACAGCGAAACCGATAGGTGGGGCCCGCCTGTTGGGATGAGGTGGCATGCTTGTGTGGACAATATGCTGAGTTGAACGAGGGTCCCACTTGCCCGTTGACCGTGGGGGTGAACAGTAAATTCAAAAAAATGTCAAAATATTTTTCCCCATTTTTCTCAATGGGTGAACAGTACATTAAAAAAAGACAAAATTAAGTTTTCCGTTTTTCTCAATGTGTGAACAGTAAATTCAAAAAGGCAAAAGTAGTACTTTCGTTTTTTCTCAACGGGTTAACAGTAAATTTTAAAAAAAGGCAAAATAATATTTTCGTTTTTTCTCAATGGGCGAACAGTAAATTAAAAAAAAGGGAAAAATAATTGTTTCGTTTTTTCTCAAAGGGCGAACATTAAATCCATTTTTTTTTGTTTATTGCATGAGGTAAACAGTAAAAAACATATTTTTAAAAATCCGAAAATCAGCCCAAACAGTGAGTGAACAGTACTGTTCACCGCCTAAAAATCAAAAAATGATTTTTTGAATTTTTATTTCATTTAAATTTACTGTTAACCTCGTGAAAAAACAAAAAAGAACCAACCTTTTATTTTCTTCAGTTTTTTTATTTTACTGTTCACCAGGTGAAAAGAAAGAAAAACTCAGTTTTTTGGATTTACTGTTCACTCCGGACGGGACTGTTCGCCGCAAACTAGTCACAGACAGGCGGGGTCCGCGTCTCATTTGGCACCTCAGCTGGTCAAAGTTTTTTTTTTTGCTTGGTCTTTGCCACATCAGCCCCGACAGGCGGGCCCCACCTGTCGGTTTCGCTGTTTTCGCGACCAAATCAGCCCGTCAGTGCTTCGCGTTACGCATTAGGCTTAGAACTGGTGGTTTTTTGTGACCTGCCTCAAATCTGGTACTGACATGTAACCCTAGCCCCGGTGGTTTTGGGTAAATAACTCGCAATGAGTAGGGTGCGAGCTAGGATGAAGTCATGCAGTCATGCTGCCCATGCAAACGCATGGCACGGATAAGCTGGTGCCATTTACCTCAAAAATTTAAGATTGGCTGGTGGTGTTTTGTCCGCATGCATTCTCTGACCCGATGAGAGTGTAGAATAATCTTTTTGACAATATATATTCTGAAGAAAAGAATTGTAGCAACATGCACCGTAGAATGATATATTTTTATAAAGGGCGGACTTTATTTGCCCGAAACGGAGCATCAAGAAGATACATAGCACAGTGAACACACCCGACCTCTATATAGTTAGGAGGTACCGGCCAACACCAACTCATAAACACGCCAGCAACTAGCAAAGTCATACAAGACCAAAGTTATGTGTAGACGAGGAAAAAAGAGAGAAAGTCCCCAAAGCGACCGGATCTGTGATTGGCAAAATTACAACAGTGATCCTATCCGCACCAACCACCTCATGACACCATATGGACACTCAAACGCCACCTTAAACAACAACACCTTCAGGAAGGGAGTGACACTCAAATGCCGCCGTCACCGAATCCAACCACAGGGTCAGAATCTAGGTTTTCATCCCGAAGAATCAGTCCAAACATATCCGAGCAAGGCTTCAACAAGATAACGACATAAAAAACATCGTCATTGCCAGGTATAACCACTCGGTCTGACCTAGGCTTTCGCCCCAGAGCTCGAGACCAGGTGCTTGAGTAGCACCACTATCGAAGTCACTCATGTGTTGTCATCACCACTTTTCCGTGATTCGAACAACTACATGTGATGCGACCGCCGGCACTGCACAACCATCCCTCTGCGTCAAAGTCGTCGTCCATTTTTTGAGGGGGGGGGGGGGGGGGGTGGGTTCGGGAGGAAGGGCGGGGTGGTTGCTCACTGGTGGCGGGTGTGACTGGGAGGGAGATCGGGGGAGGTTGGGGAAGATGGATGGGGAGAGAAGGACTCATGCGGGGAAAGATGGAGTCATGCACTTGTTTTCTTTGCCACCTCAATGATCCACCTATTGCTGCCTCGACCAATCAAAGCCAAGCAAACAGATCATGTTTTTCCTCTTTGCCCAATGTTTTTACAAGGACACCAGGCAAATCCGTTCTTTGCCGAGTGTAAATAGCAGGATACTTGTCAAACATATTTTTCTTCTATTCCTTCTTCATTTTATTTTCTCTGTTGCCACTGTCCTCCAAGGAAATACCGGCCAGAAAAGAGATGTAAGTGCGCTTACACTGCGTTCGGATGTCCGAATTAGGGCCTTCTAATTGGATATGGTATTGGCTACCTGCCAATTCAGGCGTTTGGATATATACCGAATCGAGGGAACGAAAACGGGCCCAATACAGAGCCGAAATTTCATCCACGCGCGCAGCCCTCCCGCGATACAGAGCTCTTTGCCTCCGATTTCGCTCGAATTGACCTAGTCCCGCAAAAGAAAACATTTGGAGACAGTCTCGCTCCCGACCTGCCCCTTTCCTCCCCGCGCGAGGCGCACTAGTAGAAAAACTACTTTACGTGAGATACATTAGTTCCGGTTTGTAAACGAACTAGCACTAATATGACCATTAGTGCCGGTTCCAACGGCTAGGCGGGCGGGCATCATTAGTCCCGGTTCGTGTTGAACCTTTAGTACCGGTTTGTTCCACGAACCGGGACTAAAGAGGTGGTGTCAGGCTGGGGCCCCACCAGGCCCTTTAGTCCCGGTTCGTGGCACGAACCGGTACTAGAGGCTCACATTTAGTCCCGATTTGTGTCATGAACTGGGACTAAAGGTTTTCCTATATAAACCCTTCGTCCAGCCCGGGATCGAGCTCTCTGTTCTTCCCCTTTCCTCTCCTCTCTGTTCTTCCCCAAAGCTCGAGCTCATCCTTCATTTTGTCCAAAATTTGTCAAGATTTGAAGGTCCCCCATCCATCCAAGTGATCACAAAGGTTAGCAACTTTGTCCTTTTATCTCTCATTGCTAGATTAGCTCTTGCAATGCTCTATAAGTATAGTGATTTGTGGGTTTTAGTTTGGGAGTAATTATATGTGGTAGTTTATTTGATTTATATGCAATTTGAGCTCAAATTAACTCTTAGTTTGCATATGTAGGTGTGGTTTACTTAATGCCTTCCCGTCCCCGTCCTAACCACCGTCGATCGCCCACACCGTCCCGTCGCCGGCACCACCTTGGTGAGCCTCTTGTTCTTATCTTTTTTATATAAAAAAATCATGTTTGTGTGATTTAGATATATAGTTACTTGTATAATTTTCTTACCCGTACGTTGTTTGTTATAAATAGTGGCATGGTTTTGATATCCGTCCCCGTCGGTCCTCGTCCGGTTTATGATTCGGATGTGGTATATTCTCTTTTATAACTATTTGTTGCATTTCGTGTTTATGAAAAATTATGCCCATCAAGTTGACATAGATATTTTTATCTAGGAGGTATGTGAACCGGAAATTCCAACCGACCCTCTTGTCGAGAGGGTAAATTTAGTTGAACAAGAAAACGAGTATTTGAAAGAAAAGAATTGAAGAAGAGAAGATGAAACTGGAGTTGTATGTTGCCGATGTCGTCGATGATCACAAGATCAAGATGGAGAAGATGCGCTTGAAGATTAGAAAGATTAGAAAATATGCCATTGATAGTGAGGCTTGGTATCATTATGCTGTTTGATCAATTGTTACCTTAGTTGCGATCTTGATCGCATTTGTTGTTGCATTTAAATGCTTTAGCTAGAGAGTTTGTATGTTGTTTTATGAGAATAAGTGTGTATGAACTTTATGTATGAACTTGTATTAATTTGGTCTTTTCGGTGTTGTGTAATGAAGATGAGCCGGCAATGGATGTACGATGACTGATGCTCTCCCCAGTTCGTTAAAGGCGTGCATACTTTTCTGATTGCGGCTGAGGCAAACAAGCGGGCGAATGGTTTTATGTGTTGTCCATGTGCTGTCTGTAAGAATGATCAGAATTACTCTAAGTCAAGAACCATTCACGTCCACCTGTTTGAGTCCGGTTTCATGCCCCACTATAATGTTTGGACCAAGCACAGAGAAAGAGGGGTTATGATGGAAGACAATGAAGAAGAAGAGGACGACGACAGCTATCCTGGCCATGGGTTCACTGAATACGATGGTACAACAATGGGGGAAGAAGCTGAGCCGGCAATGCGGGAAGAAGCTGAAGAAGAGGCATCAGATGAGCCCGCTGATGATCTTGGTCGGGCCATTGCCGATGCAAAGAGAAATTGCGCAACTGAAAAGGAGAGGCTGAAGTTGCAGCGCATGTTAGAGGATCACAAGAAATTGTTGTACCCAAATTGCGAAGCTGACAAGAAAAAACTGGGCACCACACTAGAATTGCTGCAATGGAAGATAGAGAATGGTGTATCTGACAAGGGATTTGAAAAGTTGCTGATAATGTTAAAGAAGATGCTTCCAAAGGACAACGAATTGCCCGATAGTACGTACGAAGCAAAGAAGGCTGTCTGCCCTCTAGGATTAGAGGTGCAGAAGATACATGCATGCCCTAATGACTACATCCTCTACCGCGGTGAGTACGAGGATTTGAATGCATGCCCGGTATGCGGTGCAATGCGCTATAAGATCAGCCGCGATGACCCTGGTGATGTTGAGGGCGAGCGCCCCAGGAAGAAGATTCCTGCCAAGGTGATGTGGTATGCTCCTATAATACCACGGTTGAAACGTTTGTTTCAAAACAAAGAGCATGTCGAGTTGATGCGATGGCACAGAGAAGACCGTAAGAAAGACGGGAAGCTGAGAGTACCCGCTGACGGGTCGCAGTGGAGAAAAATCGAGAGAAAGTGGCGGGAATTTGCAGATGACGCAAGGAACATATGGTTTGGTCTAAGCGCAGATGGCATTAATCCTTTTGGGGAGCAGAGCAGCAATCATAGCACCTGGCCTGTGACTCTATGTATGTATAACCTTCCTCCTTGGTTGTGCATGAAGCGGAAGTACATTATGATGCCAGTGCTCATCCAAGGACCTAAGCAACCCGGCAACGACATTGATGTGTACCTAAGGCCATTAGTTGAAGAACTCTTACAGCTGTGGAATGAAAAAGGTGTACGTGCGTGGGATGAGCACGGACAGGAGGAATTTGACCTACATGCGTTGCTGTTTGTGACCATCAATGATTGGCCTGCTCTCAGTAACCTTTCAGGACAGACAAATAAGGGATACCGCGCATGCACGCACTGTTTGGATGATACCGACAGTATATATTTGGATAATTGTGAGAAGAATGTGTACCTGGGATATCGTCGATTTCTTCCGAGCAAGCATCCCGTAAGAAAGAAAGGCAAGCATTTCAAAGGTGAGGCAGATCACCGGAAGAAGCCTCGCCACCGTACTGGTGATGATGTACTTGATATGGTCAAGGATTTAAAAGTAATCTTTGGAAAGGGTCCTGGCGGACAATCTGTTCCGAATGACGCTGACGGACGCGCAACAATGTGGAAGAAGAAATCTATATTTTGGGACCTACCCTATTGGAAAGACCTAGAGGTCCGCTCTGCAATCGACGTGATGCACGTGATGAAGAATCTTTGCATGAACCTGATAGGCTTCTTGGGCGTGTATGGGAGGACAAAAGATACACCGGAGGCACGGGAGGACCATCAACGTATGCACGGAAAAGACGGCATACATCAGGGTCGTGCCAGCTACGCTCTTACCAAAGAAGAGAAGGAAATCTTCTTTGAATGCCTGCTTAGTATGAAGGTCCCGTCTGGCTTCTCGTCGAATATAAAGGGAATAATAAATATGTCCGAGAAAAAGTTCCAGAACCTAAAGTCTCATGACTGCCACGTGATTATGACGCAACTGCTTCCGGTTGCATTGAGGGGGCTTCTACCGGAAAACGTTCGATTAGCCATTGTGAAGCTATGTGCATTTCTCAATGCAATCTCTTAGAAGGTAATCGACCAGAAATCATACCAAAGTTAGAGAATGATTTGGTGCAATGTCTTGTCAGTTTCGAGTTGGTGTTCCCACCATCCTTCTTCAATATCATGACGCACGTCCTAGTTCACCTAGTCGAAGAGATTGCCATTCTGGGTCCTGTATTTCTACACAATATGTTCCCCTTTGAGAGGTTCATGGGAGTCTTAAAGAAATATGTTCATAACCGTGCTAGGCCAGAAGGAAGCATCTCCAAGGGCCATGAAAATGAGGAGGTCATTAAGTTTTGTGTTGACTTTATTCCTAACCTTAAGCCGATTGGTGTTGCTAAATCGCGGCATGAGGGCAGACTGGGCGGAAAAGGCACGCTAGGACCGAAAGCAACAATATGTATGGACGGGCATTCTCTCACTGAAGCACACTACACAGTTCTACAAAATTCCTGCTTGGTGGCTACGTATATCGAGGAACATAAGAATATTCTACGCTCCAAACACCCGGAGCAGTCTGACGACTGGATTACACGTGAACAAATGGGGACTTTCGCCGGTTGGTTGCAGACACGTCTCATGCATGACAACGCTGTTGAAGATGAGCTGTACTTGCTGTCCAAGTTACCATCTTCAAATATATTGACTTTCAAAGGGTACGAGATAAATGGGAATACATTTTACACAATCGCCCAAGATAAAAAGAGCACCAACCAAAACAGTGGTGTCCGCTTTGATGCAGCAACCAATAGGGGAAAGGACATATATTATGGTTACATAAAGGAGATATGGGAACTTAACTATGGACGTGGTTTGAAGGTCCCTTTGTTTCAGTGCAAATGGGTCAATCTGACAGGAGGCGGGGTAACGGAAGACCCGCAGTATGGAATGACAACAGTGGATCTCAACAATCTTGCGTACGCAGACGAACCATTCGTCCTAGCCAATGATGTGGCGCAGGTTTTCTATGTGAAGGACATGCCTACCAAGCCGAGAAAAAGAAAAGATAAGCAAGCGAATACATCATACGATGAGCCAAAGCGTCACATAGTTCTTTCAGGGAAAAGAAACATCATGGGAGTGGAGGACAAGACAGACATGTCAGAAGATTATGAAAAGTTTCATGAAATTGCTCCCTTCACAGTGAATATTGACCCGAGCATCCAGTTAAATGATGAAGATTGTCCATGGTTACGGCGCAAAGGGACACACACGAAGAAAAAGTTTTACATCCAAAGATCCCACTCTGGGATGTGACCGGCTTCACTGTCATCACTTTCTTCTCTAGTGAGTTTCCGGACTTATATATCTGGAAAGTCCCACTTCGGACAAACCGGAGGGAATCTTTGTAATAGTTAGGGTGCTTATGTGTTTTGGCATTTGAAACGCGAAGAAATATTATGTACAAACAAATTTAAACCCTTTCTGACTTCATTTGCTATTTTTCATGCATTTACTGATTTTTTTGAGCTAAATAACCCTGAAATTGAAAAGAACTACAAATGAACTCTGAAAAGGTTGAAAGTTGGCATGGTATCATCATTTCACCCACATAGCATGTGCAAAAAAGTTGAGAGGGTTACGGCAAAAACTGGATGCACTTCGTGTACAAAATGGACAATTTCTTTCGAAGTATCAGGGTTTTGGGTTAAAACTCATCTGTTACAAAGGCATTTCATTTTTTTAAACTTATTTCAACTCTAGACTTTTTGTGAGTTCAGTATGCACCATTCGAAGCTACGTCATCAATTTTCAACCCTTTCTGACTTCATTTGCTATTTTTCATGCATTTACTGATTTTTTTGAGCTAAATGACCCCGAGATTGAAAAGAACTACAAATGAACTCTGAAAAGGTTGAAAGTTGGCATGGTATCATCATTTCACCCACATAGCATGTGCTAAAAAGTTGAGAGGGTTACGGCAAAAAATGGATGCACTTCGTGTACAAAATGGACAATCTCTTTCGAACTATCAGGGTTTCATACGGAAACTCATCTGTTACAAAAGGCATTTCATTTTTTAAAACTTATTTCAACTCCAGACTTTTTGTGCATTCAGTATGCACCATTCGAAGCCACGTCATCAATTTTCAACCCTTTCTGACATCATTTGCTATTTTTCATGCATTTCCTGATTTTTTGAGCTAAATGACCCTGAAATTGAAAAGAACTACAAATGAACTCTGAAAAGGTTGAAAGTTGGCATGGTATCATCATTTCACCCACATAGCATGTGCTAAAAAGTTGAGAGGGTTACGGCAAAAATTGGATGCACTTCGTGTACAAAATGGACAATCTCTTTCTAAGTATTAGGGTTTCAGACGAATACTCGTCTGTTACAAAGGCATTTCATTTTTTAAAACTTATTTCAACTCCAGACTTTTTGTGCGTTCAGTATGCGCCATTCGAAGCCACGTCATCAATTTTCAACCCTTTCTGACATCATTTGGTATTTTTCATGCATTTACTTTTTTGAGCTAAAGGACTCTGAAATTGAAAAGAACTACAAATGAACTCTGAAAAGGTTGAAAGTTGGCATGGTATCATCTATTCACCCACATAGCATGTGCTAAAAAGTTGACGGGGTTACGGCAAAAACTGGATGCACTTCGTGTACAAAATGGACAATCTCTTTCGAAGTATCAGGGTTTTGGACGAAAACTCGTTTGTTACAAAGGCATTTCATTTTTTTAAATAACCTAAGAATTATCAAATTGAATATAATGATAAAACACATAATATTAAACAGCAGAAAAAAGAATCACTGAAAAATCTATTTTTAAAGTAAAGTTATTCACAAACTAGTGATTCACACAAATTTCAAATAATTCAAATTTAAACTATTCAAATTTGAAAACTACTGGCACTAACAGAAAGTTTATAATTTTTTTTACCTAAAGCAAAAAGATTTACAAAGAAACTCTAAATAAAGCAAAAAACAACTCAAAAACAAAAGAAAATAAATAAAGCAGAAAACAAAAAAAATGAAAATAAATAAATTAAAAAAAGCCCGCCTACTGGGCCACAACGGTCTGCATACGACTAGAAACGCAACCTGTAGTTGGGCCAGGATGCAGGCCCGCAAGGCCCAGTAGGCCCACCAGGGCAGCGCAGGTGAGGTAGGCCCAGAAGGCCCGCATTAGAGAGGAGCTCGAAGGAGCAGCCACGGCGGGGCTTATAAACCAGTGCGGCTACCCTTCGCTGGGCGAGGTGGGACTAAACTTCCTGCACCGCGGCTGTAGCAGCACGAGACCTTTAGTCGCGGTTGGTGGCTCCAACCGCGACTAAAGACCCCCCTTTAGTCGCGGTTGGAGCCACCAACCGTGACTAAAGGCTGCGCTTTCCCGCCGCTTGGGCTGGCCAAAACAACCCCTTTAGTCCCGGTTGGTGGCTCCAACCGGGACTAAAGGTGCCTCCTATATAAGCTACACTTACGAATTTTCCCCTCCCTCTCCATTCCCATCGACACCGAACCACACCGACGCCGCCAAGCTGCCGCCGTCACCCGCGCCGCCTCCTCCCCACGACGCCGCGCGCCCGTGCCTCCTCCCCGGTCGAGCCCCCGTCGACGCCGCCCACGCCGGCCTCGACCCCGCCATCGTCTCCTCGGACGCCGGCCGCCCGCACCTCCTCCACGCCGGCCGCCAGCTAGCTCCACGCCGGCCGCCCGCGCCCTCCTCCCTGACGCCGGCCGCGCCGGCCTCGACCCCACCATCGCCGGCCGCCATTGCCTACCTCGAGCTCGCCGGCCCGCTGTGAGCTCGCCGCCCCCTCAATCGATCCGGCTATTTTTTTTCACTAGATGTTTGTGATTATGCTTAATTGTAGATGAATGTATACATGTATGTATGTAAATTGTAGCTATACCCGATGTTTGTGATATGCTTAATTGTAGCTATGCAAATTTTCACTAGATGTTTGTGATATACATTTTTAAAAAATTCTTTATATGTATGTATACAATGTATGTACATATATATGTATTTGTAGATGAATGGTGGAATTCGCATAGATTAATTTTTTCTTTTTCACTAGCTATTTTTTTTCTATTTTTTAGTTTTTTATACTTTTAATGTTGTATCATATATACAGTATAATAAAAATTTGCATAGGAAAAAGTTGAACCTATGTATCTATCGTATATATATAGAAAAGATTGCATGAAAACAGTGTGAGGGATTTTGACCAAGCATAGAAAAAAGTTGACCGTCTATTAAAAATATTTTACTGTTAATATCTTAATGTTGTATTTGCAAAAGTTTGTTATGTATTTGCAAAATCAATTGAAAAAGAATTACAAAAATCACAATCAACCATTTAAAAAAAGTTTGTTATGCCCGATATTTTAATGATGTATTTGCAAAAGTTTGTTATATGTATTTGCAATTAATTAGTATATGTATGTATACAATAGATTCTCTTAGTCCTTTAATAAGGGATTTATCAATAATGCCCCCATTATGGATGTGCACAAGTTGATTCAATTTTTTTTTCTGATCTCATCTACGTACCCTTCTATATGTCACGTTGTCTTGTGTTAAAGTATTTAAGAAATCCATGGCTTCATCATTAGCCGGAAGTAACAGGCGCATGATGGTACGAAGCTCTTCAAAGTTGTTTTGGAACGGAGTTCCTGATAGGATAATTCGCTTTTTGGTACGAAGTTCAGCAAAGACCATCCAAATAGCGATATTCGGAAGGCTCTTGCTGAACTTCGTACCAAAAAGCTAATTATCCTATCCGGGACTCCGTTCCAAAACAACTTTGGAGAGCTTTGTACCATCATGCGCCTGTTACTTCAGGTTAATGATGAAGCCATGGTTTTCTTGAATCCTTTGACACTAGACAACGTGACACATATAGAAGGGTAGATGAGATCAGGAAAAATATGGACCATTTTCTGCACATCCAGAATGGCGCCATTTTGTTAAATCCCTTAAAGGTTAAGAGAATCCATTATGATTCTGAATCCTGTTCCTAGCCAGGGACTAAAGGTTCCTGGATCGTATATAAGAAATCACAATCCAAGCATTTAAAAAATGTTAAATTTGCATAGAATTTATTGTCGACGTCAACGATGCCCGGCCCGCATCCTCGTCATTGACTCATTCGCGACGACGTCCTGCTTCAGAGGCGCCATGTCTGGGACTGGGCTCCGCCGGGCTGGCACTGGGAGGTGCTACCTTCAGGGGCGCGCATCTTGGTGAGGAACCCGGGTCCCGTCGTCGACCCGGAGCTTCTTTGGTGGCGGGCGCGTGGGCCACATTCGGTGCGGAGGCGAGCGTCCCCCGCGGAGGTGGTACGTCACCGTGTCAGGGAGGAGGATGAGCACGTCCGTTGCTACATGGTTGCGTTGGACGTCAGGTTCTCCAATACCTGGCACGTTCTTCAGGGATCTCACCCGAGCTATGATCCTGTGATGGTTCCTTCTCTTTGGGTATCCACCGCGAGTGAACTAGATTATTCGATAATATTCAATCTGTATTAGCTAGTGATGTATTCGAGATAATATTCGAGACAATGTATTCGAGATTATATTATTCGATAATATTCGAGACGATGTATTCGAGATTATATTCGATGATGCATATTAATTATCTGGATTATTCGAGATGCATATTATCTACTATGATTCAGTTTTTCCTTATTGATTGCATGCATGCATTCTAATTTGAATACTAAATTGTTTTATCTTTCTTCTAGATTAGTTAAATAAAAGCTATGGACATTACCAGCAGATAAGGAGAAGAGACTCTGTTTGACATCATACGCTCCCCGAGCCCAGATGGGAATGAAGAAGATGACGGCTCGCAATATCTGAACCCTACCGGTGAGGGTATGATATTTGATGAAGACGAACGAATAGATGAAGTCCAGAACAATGATGACGAAGGAAATGTTGTTCTTCAAATAACAAAGACCGGCGAGGTATATTTGTATAAGCAGGCATCTGTTGATCATCACATGTTTTAATTGATTTGTATATATATTAACGAATCGATCTTTCTTCTTTTAGCCCTACGGATCGAGCAAATCTTCTACAAGCACGAGGACAGTTCGAGGCCCGGCCAAAAATTTGAAGGATGGCGTAAAGTACAACATCGATGCCATCAAACCTAATGGCGAACCGCGCGAACCTAAGAAGAATGCGAGCAAGTTCATTCGTCAATGCGGAGTTATTGTCAGGGACCAAATCCCGATCTCCGTTCAAGAATGGAAAAAGCCAGCAAAGGAAGATCCAGATGTTACTTTTGTCGATCAAAGAGCAAAATATCTGCTTTGGGAATCTCTCATGTCACATTTCACCCTACCAGATCATTTGACAGATGCAGATCTGGAGAAAGTCAAGAACTATTCTCTTAAGAAGATGGCGATAGCATTCAACAACCACAAGAAAAATATATGGGCCGCGTATGAAAAAGCAGGAAAGCAGACTCCAAAATTCAAGGGAACACTGGAGAAGGCAAGAGATCACTGGGACACTTTCGTGAAATTCAAGGAATCGGAAGTAGCTCAGGAACGGTCTAGAATAAACAAGATTAATGCCGCGAAAAAGCAGTGGCACCATAAGCTGGGGCCAGGTGGCTACGAGGTGGCCCGGCCTAATTGGGATCTCGCTGAGCAAGAGATGATAGATGCAGGGGTCACTCCAGTTACATTGAGCTGGCCCCCCAGGTGCAGGACTTGGTTCTATGCGCATGGGGGAAGTTGGACCCAAAGACAGGCGAGGTTTTGGAGTGGGCAAGTCTTAAAGGAGCCACCGACAGTTTACTTGTTGCAATAGAAGAGGCTCGAACGGGGGTGTTCACGCCCAATAGAGAGAACGACGAGCTTACGCGCGCCCTGAAGAATCCTGAACACTCGGGAAGAACACGAGGCAAAGGCGTTGTTCCGTGGTTTGAGGAGTTTGCGGACTGGAACGCGGACTACAAAAGCCGTGCGAGAAAGAAGCAGTAGGAGGAGCAGAAGAGGAAGCTGGAGGAGGAGTAGAGGAAGCAGGAAGCAGAGTGCCTTCACATCATAGAATCAAAGCACGCGGAGTTGGAACTCACTTTCAAGTGGTAGCAGCAGCAGATCGACTCACTTAGCCAGGAAAGGGGGTCTCAGCAGCGGCAGCAGCTAGCGGATCCAGCATTGGATAGCACCGTCCCATCCATGCCGAGAAGCAGCGTGGGTTCCGCCCCGGGCAATGATGCACTGCTGGATAGATACCCTGTGGATGATATCATAGATACGACAACTTGTGAGCTACACTTTAAAATGAAGAACATATCCATGAAGGTGGCGGACGACTATGCTTATACAAATCCCCCTGAAGCAACCTTCCATTGCAATCCTATTCCAGCTGGCTATGCTTGTGTCGGGGTTGATGAAGTGGTGGCAGGATATTCGGGGCTAGAGCTTGACATTCCTGGAGGTGACGACGAGCGCACACTGGGAGAGGCCATACATCATATCATTCTATGGAGAAAGGATTGCATCGTCCTTCCAAGGCCACCGACAACGCGTCAGCCGGCTCCTCCTCCAAGTCCGCCACTGCGTCAGCAGACTCCCGCTCCTCCAAGTTCGCCACCGCGTCAGCAGACTCCTGCTCCCCCAAGTCCGCCACCGCGTTAGCCCACTCCTCCTCCTTCAAGTCCGGCACCGTGTCAGCCGACTCCTCCTCCTCCAAGTCCGGTACCGTGTCAGCCGACTCCTCCTCCAAGTCAGGCACCGTGTCAGCCATCTCCGTCACCTCAGCGGGCTCCGCCGCCTAAGCAACAGCGGAAGAGAGGCGCCACAGCTATGGCGGCTAGCGGTACAACAGGAGGAAAGAAATACAAATATGGTCCAAGCCTCAAGCCTCTTCCGATGTTGCCTTACCACTTGACTGAAGAGGAAAAGGAAGCCGAAGTCGCTGCCCAAGTGAAGGCCCATTTTGGACCGAAACCGCCCTCGCCGCCAGAGGAGAAAGTACCTGAGCATGTCATTCAACACTTTATTGATATGGCTCAACCAGCTGTCAAGCATATGGACTCAGACTATGAGCGCCAAATCAAGAAGTCATATCAAGCACAAAAAAGGAGTCCAGCTCGAGCTCGAGCCAAGCAGCTGCCAAAAAAAGCGGGAAAACTGTTCCCCAGCTGGGAGAACAGGCGGTGCAATCGATCCCCCCGCTCATGGAAATATGTCCGCGGCCAACCTATGGTCAAGCCTGAGCAGATCCCGCGGCTATCAACGAGAATGTATGAATTGTATCAATGGTACATGAGAGAAGTAAAGACTACCGATCGAGAGTCCCTCATGGTGAGTGTCAAGGCAGAGCATTACTTCCATGAAAAAGATCTATGGGTTGAGTTTCAAGAAATGTTTCAGTTATTCAATCAAGACGCACTCGACAAATCTATCGTCAGTTGCTATTGTCTGTAAGTGATTTCTTTCTGTAATTTAAGTCTCTAGCTAGCTGTAGTGCTCGTTCATTACCTATAATTATCCTCACTATATTCTTTTCTGTGGTATTATGCAGAATGAAGATATATGAAATAAAAAAAGATGGACGCTATGGCATTGGGTTCATTGACCCAAATACCATTAATGAAAAGACATGATTACAAGAATATGATCGACCATACACAGAGAAAACGTTGCTACAGTTCTTGAAGCACCTAAATACCCAACCAGAAATACTACTTCCTTACAACTTCGGGTGAGTGACACTGTCTTGTACTACAAATTCTGTTTTTGCTTACTAGATGTTAATAAGTGTAGTTGATGAGTTATGCACATGCCCGTTTAATTATACAAACGTGAGCGCATGTAGTTTTCACTGGTGATGACCCACAAGTGTAGGGGATCTATCGTAGTCCTTTCGATAAGTAAGAGTGTCGAACCCAACGAGGAGCAGAAGGAAATGGTAAGCGATTTTCAGCAAGGTATTCTCTGCAAGCACTGAAGTTATAGGTGATAGATAGTTGTATGATGAGATAATTTGTAATGGGTAACAAGTAACAAAAGTAAACAAGGTGCAGCAAGGTGGCCCAATCCTTTTTGTAGCAAAGGACAAGCCTGGATGAACTCTTATATAAAGCAAAACGCTCCCGAGGACACATGGGAATTACTGTCAAGCTAGTTTTCATCATGCTCATATGATTCGCGTTCGTTACTTTGATAATTTGATATGTGGGTGGACCGGTGCTTGGGTGCTGCCCTTCCATGGACAAGCCTCCCACTTATGATTAACCCCTCTCGCAAGCATCTACAACTACGAAAGAATAATTAAGATAAATCTAACCATAGCATGAAACATGTGGATCCAAATCAGCCCCTTACGAAGCAACGCATAAACTAGGGTTTAAGCTTCTGTCACTCTAGCAACCCATCATCTACCTATTACTTCCCAATGCCTTCCCCTAGGCCCAAATCATGGTGAAGTGTCATGTAGTCGACGTTCACATAACACCACTAGAGGAAAGACAACATACATCTCATCAAAATATCGAACGAATACCAAATTCACATGATTACTTATAACAAGACTTCTCCCATGTCCTCAGGAACAAACGTAACTACTCACAAAGCATATTCATGTTCATAATCAGAGGAGTATTAATTATCATTAAGGATCTGAATATATGATCTTCCATCGAATAAACCAACTAGCATCAACTACAAGGAGTAATCAACACTACTAGCAACCCACAGGTACCAATCTGAGGTTTTGAGACAGAGATCGGATACAAGAGATGAACTAGGGTTTGAGAGGAGATGGTGTTGGTGAAGATGTTGATGGAGATTGACCCCCTCTCGATGAGAGGATCGTTGGTGATGACGATGGCTTCGATTTCCCCCTCCGGGAGGGATGTTTCCCCGGTAGAACAGCTCCGCCGAAGCCCTAGATTGGTTCTGCCCAGGTTCCTCCTCAAGACGACGGCGCTTCGTCCTGAAAGCTTCCTTCTGATTTTTTCCAGGTCAAAACACACCATATAGCAGAAGATGGGCATCGGGGGCCTGCCAGGTGGCCCACAAGACCGGAGGGTGCGCCCAGGGGGGTAGGGCGCGCCCTCCACCCTTGTGGATGGCAGGTGGCCCCCCTCTTGTGCTTTCTTCGCCTAATATTTTTTTATTAATTCCAATATGACTCTCCGTGAAGTTTCAGGACTTTTGGAGTTGTACAGAATAGGTCTCTAATATTTGCTATTTTTCCAGTCCAGAATTCCAGCTGCTGACATTCTCCCTCTTCATGTAAACCTTGTAAAATAAGAGAGAAAAGGCATAAGTATTGTGCTATAATGTGTAATAACAACCCATAATGCAATAAATATTGATATAAAAGCATGATGCAAAATGGACGTATCAATTCCCCCAAGCTTAGACCTCGCTTGTCCTCAAGCGAAAGCCGATATCGAAAATATGTCCACATGTTTAGAGATAGAGGTGTCGATAAAATAAAATACAAACATGAGGGCATCATGATCATGTTTAGAACATCAACATATATTGTCATATTAATTCTTATGCTAAAGTAACAATTCATTCACAAGGTAGAGTATAAATCAGAAACTTCTTTGAAAACTAACAAACCATGATCTCAGTCATTGAAGCAATTGTAATTTATCATAACATCGGAAAGAGTCAATTCAAGAGCTTTTCAGCAAGTCCACATACTCAACTATCATTTAGTCTTTCACAATTGCTAACACTCACGTGATACTTATGGGTTCAAAGCTTCAGTCGGACACAGAGAAAGATAGGGGCTTATAGTTTTGCCTCCCAACCTTTTACCTCAAGGGTAACATCAACAATAATACTTTATGATAACCTACATCCGAGTGGATATATATATCCGGATCTCTCCAACACATAGTGCTTGCCAAAGGAAAAAGTGTAAAAAGGAAAGGTGAAGATCACCATGACTCTTGTATAAAGATAGAAGATAAAAGTAAAAGATAGGCCCTTCGCAGAGGGAAGCAAAGGTTGTCATGCGCTTTTATGGTTGGATGCACAAAATCTTAATGCAAAAGAACGTCACTTTATATTGCCGCTTGTGATAAAGACCTTTATTATGCAGTGCGTCGCTTTTATTTCTTCCATATCACAAGTTCGTATAAAGCTTATTTTCTTCACACTAATAGATCATACATATTTAGAGAGCAATTTTTATTGCTTGCACCGATGACAACTTACTTGAAGGATCTTACTCAATCCATAGGTAGGTATGGTGGACTCTCATGGCAAAACTGGTTTAAGGGATGTTTGGAAACACAAGTAGTATCTCTACTTGGTGCAAAGAGTTTGGCTAGCATGAGAGGGAAAGGCAAGCGCAACATGTTGGAGGATCCATGACAACATAACTTCTATTCGGATATAAGAAAACATAAACCATTATGTTGTCTTCCTTGTCCAACATCAACTTTTTAGCATGTCATATTTTAATGAGTGCTCACAATTACAAAAAGATGTCCAAGATAGTATATTTATATGTGAAGCCTCTCTTTCTTTATTACTTCCTATTAATTGCAACAATGACCAAAACTATGTTTGTCAACTCTCAACAAATTTTATTCATCATACTCTTTATATGTGAAGTCATTACTCTCCATAAGATCATTATATGATCTTTTTATTTCTTTTTATTCTTTACTTTACTTTTATTCCCTCAAGATCATAGCAAGAAAGCAAAGCCCTCAACTCAAAACTACTCTTTATTATATATATAACTCACGGACTCGATTACATAGATAGAGAGCAAAACAAAACTCAAAGCTTGATCATACTAAAAACTTTATTCTACTAGATCAAGATATAACCAAAAGGATCGAACTTAAGAAAAACGATAAAAGTAAAGGTGTGATGGTGATACGATACCGGGGCACCTCCCCCAAGCTTGGCAGTTGCCAAGGGGAGTGCCCATACCCATGTATTTAGATATCTTTCTTCAGAGGTGGTGGTGATGGAGTTGTTGATGTAGTAGGCTTCTTCCTTAGCTTGCGCTTGAGGATAGAATTTTCCTCCTTTAAGTCATCGATCTCCTGCTCAAGACTTAGTATCCTTTTACATAGTTCCTGTTTGTTTTCTTGCAAGAGACGAAAAGGGATAAACTCGATCTTAGGTTTCTTTGCTTTATTAGGGAGACTTGACTTTTTGAACTCCACGTGCATGTCCCCAGGTTGAGGTAGTGGGACTTCATCTTCATCCGAGCTTGCCTCCTCCTTTCCCTTAGGATCATAGTCTTCTTCTTCCTCCATGGTCCAACCACAATGCTCCAAATCCCCATAGACTTTGGGGTCTGCAATGTAATTAGCTACATAGCTTTCCCCCTCCGAATCTTGGGACGACATATTGCTCTAAATCTGCTGCAGAAACAACTCAAAACGAAAACAAGGGATTTTTCCGTGGTACGGTGGTCAAAACCTTCGGGAGATTATATAATGAATTTTTACCGACCAAAAGAAGTATCGTGCAAGAAAACGGAGTCCGGAGGGCACACGAGGTGGCCACAAGGCAGGGGGGCGCGCCCAGGGGGTAGGGCGCACCCTCCACCCTTGTGGTCTCCTCATGTCTCTTTCGGACTACTTTTAATTTTTCTATTTTTCTAAATATTCCAAAACAGAGAAAAATTGCTATTAGAACAGTTTTGGAGTCGGTTTACTTACCGTACCACATACCTATTCCTTTTCGGAGTCTGAAACATTCTGGAAAGTGTCCCTTATGTACTCCTCCGGTGTTACGGTGTCAATTATATTAGTCTCAACATTTATGGGACTACCTGAGATATAATGTTTGATTCTTTGACCGTTTACTACCTTCGGATTTGTACCTTCGGCGTTGTTGATTTTGATGGCACCGGAACGATAGACCTCCTCGATAATGTAAGGACCTTCCCATTTAGAGAGAAGCTTTCCTGCAAAAAATCTTAAACGAGAGTTGTATAGCAAAACATGATCACCTACATTAAACTCACACTTTTGTATCCTTTTGTCGTGCCATCTTTTAACTTTTTCTTTAAACAACTTGGCATTCTCATAGGCTTGGGTTCTCCATTCATCAAGTGAGCTAATGTCAAATAACCTCTTCTCACCGGCAAGTTTGAAATCATAGTTGAGCTCTTTAATAGCCCAATAAGCTTTATGTTCCAATTCAAGAGGTAAGTGACATGCTTTTCCATAAACCATTTTATACGGAGACATATCCATAGGGTTTTTGTAAGCAGTTCTATAAGCTCATAATGCATCATCAAGTTTCTTAGACCAATTCTTTCTAGACCTATTAACAGTCTTTTGCAAAATCAATTTAATCTCTCTATTGCTCAATTTTACTTGACCACTAGACTGAGGATGATATGGAGATGCAATTCGATGATTAACATCATATTTAGCAAGCATTTTACGGAAAGCACCATGAACAAAATGTGAACCACCATCAGTCATTAAATATCTAGGGACTCCAAACCTCGGAAAATAACTTCTTTAAGCATCTTAATAGAAGTGTTATGATCAGCACTACTAGTTGGAATAGCTTCTACCCACTTAGTAACGTAATCAACAACAACAAAAATATGTGTATACCCATTAGAGGAAGGAAAAGGTCCCATATAATCAAAGCCCCAAACATCAAATGGTTCAATAACAAGTGAATAATTCAGAGGCATTTCCTGACGTCTACTAATATTGCCAATTCTTTGGCATTCATCACAAGACAAGACAAACTTACGAGCATCTTTGAAGAGAATAGGCCAATAAAACCCAGATTGCAATACCTTGTGTGCAGTTCTATCTCCAGCGTGGTGTCCTCCGTATGCTTCGGAGTGGCACTTGCGTAGGATCTGTTCCTGTTCATGCTCAGGTACACAACGTCTAATAACACCATCTACTCCTTCTTTATAAAGGTGTGGGTCATCCCAAAAGTAATGTCTTAAATCATAGAAAAACTTTTTCTTTTGCTGGTATGTGAAACTAGGTGGTATAAATTTAGCAACAATGTAATTAGCATAATCAGCATACCATGGAGTATTACGAGAAGCATTTATGACAGCTAATTGCTCATCAGGAAAGCTATCATCAATAGGTAGTGGGTCATCAAGAACATTTTCTAACCTAGACAAGTTGTCTGCAACGGGGTTCTCAGCTCCCTTTCTATCAATAATATGCAAATCAAATTCTTGTAGCAAGAGAACCCATCTAATAAGTCTAGGCTGAGCATCTTTCTTTTCCATAAGATATTTAATAGCAGCATGATCAGTGTGAACAGTTACTTTGGAATCAACAATATAAGATCTGAACTTATCACAAGCAAAAACAACTGCTAAAAATTCCTTTTCAGTAGTAGCATAATTTCTCTGGGCACTGTCTAGAGTTTTACTTGCATAATGAATAACATTTAATTCCTTGTCAACTCTTTGTCCTAGAACAACACCAACAGCATAATCACTAGCATCACACATAATTTCAAAGGGTAAATTCCAATCAGGTGGCTGAACAATAGGTGCAGAAATCAAGGCTTTCTTAAGTATTTCAAATGCTTCCACACAATCATCATAAAAAACAAAAGGAACATCTTTTTGCAAGAGATTAGTGAGAGGCCTAGAAATTTTAGAGAAGTCTTTAATAAACCTCCTATAGAAACCAGCATGACCAAGGAAACTTCTTATACCTTTGATATCTTTAGGACACGGCATCTTCTCAATAGGATCTACTTTAGCTTTATCAACTTCAATACCTCTTTCAGAAATTTTATGCCCCAAGACAATACCTTCATTAAACATAAAGTGGCACTTCTCCCAATTCAAGACAAGATTAGTTTCTTCACATCTCTGCAAAACTCGATCAAGGTTGCTTAAGCAATCATCAAAAGAAGTTCCGTAAACAGAGAAGTCATCCATGAAAACCTCAACAATATTTTCACAAAAATCAGAAAATATAGCAGTCATACATCTTTGAAAGGTAGCAGGTGCATTGCATAAACCAAAAGGCATACGTCTATAAGCAAAGGTACCGAAAGGGCAAGTAAAAGTGGTCTTTTCCTGATCATCTTTTGACACAGGTATTTGAGAAAAACCAGAATAATCATCTAGAAAGCAAAAATGTGTATGTTTGGATAGTCTTTCTAGCATTTGATCAATAAAAGGTAGAGGGTAATAATCTTTTCTAGTAGCTTTGTTTAATTTATGAAAATCAATTACCATTCTATAACCTGTAACAATTCTTTGTGGGATCAATTCATTCTTATCATTAGGAACAACAGTAATACCTCCCTTCTTAGGGACACAATGAACATGACTTACCCATCGACTATCAGCAATAGGACAAATTATACCTGCCTCCAGAAGCTTTAGTATTTCATTTCTTACCACTTCTTTCATCTTAGGATTTAACCATCATTGGTGATCAACAACTGGTTTAGCATCATGCTCCAAATTAATTTTGTGCTGACATAGAGTGGGACTAATGCCCTTAAGATCATCAAGAGTGTATCCAATAGCGGCACGGTGCTTCTTTAGAGTTTTCAATAATTTCTTTTCTTCATGCTCTGAAAGGTTAGCACTAATAATAACAGGATATATCTTCTTTTCATCAAGATAAGCATATTTCAAAGTATCAGGTAATTGTTTAAGCTCAAACACGGGATCACCCTTGGGTGGAGGAGGATCCCCAAGGATTTCAACAGGCAAGTTGTGTTTCAAAACAGGCCCTTGCTTAAAGAATATTTCATCTATTTCCCTTCTTTCATTCATAAACATATCATTTTCATGGTCTAGCAAATATTGTTCTAAAGGATCAGTAGGAGGCACGGCAATAGAAGCAAGACCAATAATTTCATCCTTACTAGGCAATTCTTTATCATGGGGTTGTCTACAAAATTTAGAGAAATTAAAATCATCAGACATATACCCTAAACCAACAGTAACAATATCTTTCTCGCAGTCTATCTTAGCATTAACGATATTCAAGAAAGGTCTACCAAGTATAATGGAACAAAAATTATCTTGTGGGTAAGCAAGAACAAGAAAATCAGTAGGGTATTTTATTTTCCCACACAAGACTTCAACATCTCTAACAATCCCAATTGGCGATATAGTATCTCTATTGGCAAGCTTAATAGTAACATCAATATCCTCTATCTCAGCGGGTGCAATATCATTCATAATTTCTTTATATAAGGTATGAGGAATTGCACTCACACTAGCACCCACATCACATAAGCCATGATAACAATGATCTCCTATTTTAACAGAAACAACAAGCATGCCAACAACGGGTCTATGTTTATCTTTAGTATCGGGTTTAGCAATTCTAGCAGCTTCATCACAGAAATAAATAACATGCCCTTCAATATTATCAACCAAGAGATCTTTAACCATAGCAATACTAGGTTCAACTTTAATTTGTTTAGGGGGTGTAGGTGTTCTAGTATAACTCTTATGAACCACAGTTGAAGCTTTAGCATGATCCTTTATTCTAACAGGAAAAGGTGGTTTCTCAATATAAGCAGTAGGAACAATAGGATCAACATTATAAGTAATAGTTTCTTGTTCAACTTTAATAGGCTCTACTACTTTCACTTCAATGAGAGGATGATATTTAAACCACTTCTCCTTAGGGAGATCAACATGAGTAGCAAAAGATTCACAGAAAGAAGCTACTATCTCAGAGTCAAGCCCATATTTAGTGCTAAAATCACGAAAAGCATCGGTATCCATAAAAGATTTAACACAATCAAACTTAAGGTTTATACCTGACTCCTTACCTTCGTCGAGTTCCCAATCTTCAGAGTTGCGTTTAATTCTTTCCAATAAATCCTATTTGAATTCAATATCCTTCTTCATAAAAGAACCAGTACAAGAAGTATCGAGCATGGATCGATCATTATGAGAAAGCCGAGCATAAATTTTTTGAATAATAATTTCTCTTGAGTGCTCATGATTGGGGCATGAATATAACATTGACTTAAGCCTCCCCCAAGCTTGAGCGATACTTTCTCCTTCATGAGGCCAAAAATTGTATATATAATTCCGATCACGATGAACCAGATGCATAGGATAAAACTTCTGATGAAATTCCAATTTCAATCGGTTGTAGTTCCATGATCCAATATCATCACATAGCCTAAACCATGTCAATGCCTTTCCTTTCAAAGACAAAGAGAAGACCTTCTTCTTGACAACATCCTCGGGCAAACCTGCAAGCTTAAATAATCCACAAACTTCATCCACATAGATTAGGTGCATATCGGGATGTAATGTTCCATCTCCTGCATAGAGATTAGCTAGCAGTTTCTCTATCATACCCGAAGGAATTTCATAATAAATATTTTTAGTAGGTGCAGTAGGTTGAGGAGCAACTGTTTGCTCTTCCGGTCGAGGTGAAGATACCCCGAACAAGCCCCTCAAAGGATTATTTTCCATAGTAACAAGTGACAGTAAATTTCAGCACACTATATAAATGTTTCCTTACCAAATTCCACTTACCAAAGGCGCTTCACTCCCAGGCAACGGTGCTAGAAAAGAGTCTTGATGACCCACAAGTATAGGGGATCTATCTTAGTCCTTTCGATAAGTAAGAGTGTTGAACCCAACGAGGAGCAGAAGGAAATGACAAGCGGTTTTCAGCAAGGTATTCTCTGCAAGCACTGAAATTATCGGTGACAGATAGTTGTATGATGAGATAATTTGTAACGGGTAACAAGTAACAAAAGTAAACAAGGTGCAGCAAGGTGGCCCAATCCTTTTTGTAGCAAAGGACAAGCCTGGACGAACTCTTATATAAAGCAAAACGCTCCCGAGGACACATGGGAATTACTGTCAAGCTAGTTTTCATCATGCTCATATGATTCGCGTTCGTTACTTTGATAATTTGATATGTGGGTGGACCGGTGCTTGGGTGCTGCCCTTCCTTGGGCAAGCCTCCCACTTATGATTAACCCCTCTCGCAAGCATCCGCAACTATGAAAGAAGACTTAAGATAAACCTAACCATAGCATGAAACATGTGGATCCAAATCAGCCCCTTACGAAGCAACGCATAAACTAGGGTTTAAGCTTCTGTCACTCTAGCAACCCATCATCTACTTATTACTTCCCAATGCCTTCCCCTAGGCCCAAATCATGGTGAAGTGTCATGTAGTCGACGTTCACATAACACCACTAGAGGAAAGACAACATACATCTCATCAAAATATCGAACGAATACCAAATTCACATGATTACTTATAACAAGACTTCTCCCATGTCCTCAGGAACAAACATAACTATTCACAAAGCATATTCATGTTCATAATCAGAGGAGTATTAATTATCATTATGGATCTGAATATATGATCTTCCACCGAATAAACCAACTAGCATCAACTACAAGGAGTAATCAACACTACTAGCAACCCACAGGTACCAATCTGAGGTTTTGAGACAGAGATCGGATACAAGAGATGAACTAGGGTTTGAGAGGAGATGGTGCTGGTGAAAATGTTGATGGAGATTGACCCCCTCTTGATGAGAGGATCATTGGTGATGACGATGGCTTCGATTTCCCCCTCCGGGAGGGATGTTTCCCCGGCAGAACAGCTCCGCCGGAGCCCTAGATTGGTTCTGCCCAGGTTCCGCCTCGAGACTGCGGTGCTTTGTCCCGAAAGCTTCCTTCTGATTTTTGCAGGTCAAAACACACCATATAGCAGAACATGGGTATCAGGGGCCTGCCAGGTGGCCCACAAGACCGGAGGGCGCGCCCAGGGGGGTAGGGCGCGCCCTCCACCCTTGTGGATGGCAGGTGGCCCCCCTCTGGTGCTTTCTTCACCCAATATTTTTTTTATTAATTCCAATATGACTCTCCGTGAAGTTTCAGGACTTTTGGAGTTGTGCAGAATAGGTCTCTAATATTTGCTCCTTTTCCAGTCCAGAATTCCAGCTGCCAGCATTCTCCCTCTTCATGTAAACCTTGTAAAATAAGAGAGAAAAGGCATAAGTATTGTGCTATAATGTGTAATAACAGCCCATAATGCAATAAATATTGATATAAAAGCATGATGCAAAATGGACGTATCAACTGTATCCTGCTAATCATTGAAGTTGACGAGGGAAAAGTTCAAGTACTGGACTCACTACTTAAAGACGTTAATGACTACGCAATCGTGAGGGGGATGGTCGACAGGTAATTTCAATCATTATCGAACTATATGTCGGCCTCTTTAGTTCATTTCCTGATATCAACTAATTAATAACTCATTTTTATTCATTTTCTTTGCCGGTGGGCAGGGCTTGGGAAAAGTTCATCAAACAGGTTGAAGTCCCATGGAAACAAAAGCTGAAATGGTGTCGACCCAAGGTAATTAATTAAGTAGTACTAGTTAGCTACCATCTCTTTAATTCTAGTTTCAATACCATTATCATGCTTGATTAATTATTATCTGATTGAAGTCTATTCTCGTAAAGGCCCTGAAGCAGGCGCCGGGGAATAATTTATGTGCATACTACGTTTGCGAGAACATTCGCATGATGACGTCCGAAAGGAGCAGAAATGATAGACATGGATGGGTACGTTTGCCAGAACACTATTCACAATTTTTACATCATTATCTAATATATATACACACAACTAATACATGCATATTGATCTCCTTCTTTAAAGATGAGGGAGATGCGGGATAAGCTCCTACCAGAGGATCGTGTACGAGCAATTCAAGAGGAAATAGCGGGATTTTTGCTCGACCAGGTCATAGATCCCAAAGGAGAATACCATTACAAGCTGTAATGCCTCCATGTAATGATCTGCAAATTGTAGGAGAAATTGTATATATATATATGTGTATGTGAATGGTCGTGCGAGAAATTCGATGATATATATATGATCAGTTCTACGATAAATTCTATTTATATATATGCATAACATGTACAATATGTAGTAGCGTAAAATATGTTTGAAATGAAAAAGAATTAAATAGAAAACACAAAACTAAAAGGAAAATAAATCATAAACCCATAAACCCCTAAACCTTTTAGTCCCGGTTGGTGTAACCAACCGGGACTAAAGGCCCCCAGCCCCCCGGCGCGGGCTCGTGCCACGTGGTGGGCCTTTGGTCCCGGTTCGTGATGAACCGACACTAAAGAGGGGGGGAGGGCTTTAGTCCCCACCCTTTAGTGCCGGTTGCAGAACCGGCACTAAAGGTCCTTACGAACCGGGACAATAGCCCGATTCTGCACTAGTGATGGAAGAAGCTTCAGGAGCCGGCGGCGGCAGCGGAGCTTCAAGCCCCCGGGGTTGCCGCCCTTTCCCTCCCCTGCAGCGCTCCTTCCTCTGCCGCCCGAGCATGCGCAGCCCTAGATCTGGCCTGTGTCACTGGCCGGCGTGGCCTCCATCCCTTCCAGCTCGCTGGCCGGAGCGCCTTCCATCCCGGGCATCTTGCTCCGGCGCAGCCCCTCCATCCCGCCTATCTTCTTCATCCCCTTCTCCTCTGCCATCTTCTTCCCCTTCCTCTTCCATCTTCTTATTCCACTCCCCTGGACCCCCTTCTTTCTTTTCAGTTGTTCTGTTCTTCCCCTGATGTCCATGTCCAACATCTTATGTTCTTCCCTTGTTCTGCTCCCAGAATTATTAAAGCCCATGTTCATTTTTTGTAGGTGTTGCTGATAAGTGGAACCTCGGGAGGCTGAGTTAAGGTATGAGCTGCATGGTTATGTGACTAAAAGTTGTGTGCTAGTCATACTGATTGAGATCTTGTGCTAGTCATATTGATTGAGATTTTGTGCTAGTCATATTGATTGAATGATGCATGGTCTCATTCTGTGTAGTAGCTAGATGATGGTGGTCTCATTTTGTGCAGTCGCTTGCTGGATATCTTTTGTGTGATAGCATAGGTGGCTGTGATGATGCCTTGAGTTGTACATGCATCACCTTCCCATATATATATATATATATGATAGTGTTTCTCTAAAATTTGCACTTTCATGTACCATTTATTTATGCATAATCTTGATCCAACATGTTGTTTTTCTTTGTACATAATTTTTTTTTGTTTGTAGCACCATGGCTGAAGGAGTTGTAAGGAGGAATTACACCACATGGGATGATGAGATGGATGGTGCATTGCTTGAGGTGCTTGTTGATCATCACAACAATGGCGACCATTCACAAAATGGATGGAAACCACATGTGTATTGTGCAGCCATAAGGAATGTGGAGGAGAAGTGCAACAAGGATATCACAAAGGACAACATTTTGGGAAGGCTTAGGACTTTCGACAGGTACTATGAAGTCATTACCAAGATACTTTCCCAAAGTGGTTTTGGGTGGGATTGGGTGAATCATAAGCTATCAGTGGATAGTGATGATGATGTCTGGATCAAATATGTGGAGGTAACCATCATAATATGCACATTCATGTTTACCTTTTTAGTTTGTCACATGACGGGACAACAACTTTACTCTTCGCTTGTGTGTATTTTGCAGGCTAATAAGAAAGAGAAAGGATTAGCTTCCTACAAGACCAAAGTAGTGAAGCATTGGGAGTCCATATCTATCATATATTCAAAAGATCATGCCAATGGTGAAGGTGCGATGACTGGTGCTGAGACTGCTGCAGATCTAGAAGCAGAACCAGTAGAAATGTCTCCAGAAGTGGCTGTCGTGGTTCTAAGTCTGACAGTGGAATAGGGGGTAGGTATGAGGAGGCAAGATCCTAGCTACGATGAGGTTGTGCACGCAAGATTTACGAGTTCAGGCCCTTCTCGGAGGAAGTAACAGCCCTACGTCTCGGTGCCCGGAGGCTCGATCGACTGAATTATGCGTGAGGTTACAGGGGGTGCGAACCCTTGTGCCTGAGGAGGGGGGTGGCTTATATAGAGTTCGCCAGACCCCTCCAGCCCTTAGTTACACAGGATTTAAGGTACATAAAGATGGGATGTTACTGGTAACGCCAGCAATAAAGGCATATAAATGATCATTAAGACTCCGGAGTGAACGCCTGAACGTTGCCGTTCTGAGTGACTTTAGATCTTTTGTCTTCTGAGTGATTTCTGATGTGGTCGAGTGAGTACACTCCGGTCGAATGGAATTGGGTTTTCCGAGTGGAATGCTTCTGGTCGAGTGAATGGTATTGTCCTTTGAATATCCCTGACTTTAAGGTAATGTCCTTAGGAAGGGTGTCTAGGTCAGGCCTATTACCCTACCCCAGGTACATGTCATCGTCATTAGCCCCCGAATGGTTCAGGGTTCGAGTGACAAAAGCAGTTGAAGATGGTTCCGACCCAGTTTTCACGCTTCGGGAGCGTTTTGCTTAGATTAATGAACCACGAAACGACTTCGACTTCATTTTCAGTCGCCTTGATGCATTCTAAATTGTCGAGTGAATTTTGTTGATAAGCTTCAATTGTGGACATGGTATGAGATCTTTGGCACGATTGACTGCACTATCGTTCCCGGATCTCACGGGATTCGAAATTTGAAGAAGCGCGTGGGACGGAGAGGCCCGCAGTAAACGAAACAGATTTGGCAGGGATGCCTCGATCCTCGCGCCACCTTTCTCGCCATGTACCGAGTGCGCGACTGCTGCAGGATTCGATGGGACTGCTTGGGCCCACAAGTCAGTCACTCGGTAACAAGTCCATATAAGGCGTCTGGGCTAGTGCATTTGGCACTGTGCTCTTTATCCCCTCCTTCTTCCTCTGTTTCTCCACCGCATTCGCCACCACCTTCGACGCCGCCGCCCCGTCCAAGCGCAGCCTACTGCGATGGGAAAGGAGAAAACGGTGGCCCTAGAGCAAGCGAAGAAGGTGACGGCGGCAGCGAAGGGAAAGAAGACGAGTCGGGGCGGGTCGTCATCTAGGTCTGGCCTGCCGCCTGGCTGGATCCAGGGCGACTGGATCAGATCCACGATCCGGAAGGAAGACATGGAGGATCTGGTCGAAGGGGGCTTGATTGCCCACCAGTCCTGGCGATTGCCGGGGAACGAGACCGAGCCGCAGCCTCAAGAGGGTGAGTGCGTCCTCCTCGCGACTCATGTCGACCGTGGTTTCTCCTTGCCTCCACACCCCTTTTTCCGGGCTTTCTTGAATTTCTTTGGAGCTCAACTTCATCACTTTTCCCCCAACACCATCACCTATCTTGCTGCATACGTTTACCTATGTGAGAATTTCTTGGGCTGTCGACCGCACTGGGGTCTTTTCAAACATATATTCACATGCCGCTCTCAAGCCGTAAAAAACTCCAATCCGAGTGATGAGAGAACACATGTGATCCAGATGTGCGGGGGTCTGGGAATTCAGATGAGGGGTAGGAGCACTTTTCCAGCTATGACGCTCCCCGATTCAATTAGAGGGTGGCAGTCGACCTGGTTCTATTGCAAAGACCAGCCGACTCCTGGTCAGTTGACTGGGCTTCCTCCCTTTTCCATGGATCGAGTCCAGCCGCCCTCTACTTTGAAAGTGAACCCAGAGGAGCGAGCAGAAGTGAATATGCTAGTTGACCGTGTAGTCCAGTTAGTCCGCGATGGGGTGACTGGTATGGACTTGCTTGAAATATTTCTCAGTCGACGCATCCAGCCACTCCAGGCTCGTGATCATCCCATGTGGATGTACTCGGGTATTGATGACACCACTCGGATCCACCCGGAGGAGGTCACCGGGGAGGTAGTGGAGCGGTGGCTGCAAGGCATTACTGGTAACAAAGATAACCCCAGGGGGTCCAAGAGGGTCCCACCATTCGACAAGACCAACGAACCGGATAAGGTACAATCTTCAGTGCTGAATGTCCTTTGCTCTGATTTCCTATTTAGGCTTCAATCTGATTGATATTTGTATGATTCTTTGCTCTGCAGATATATACTGAGATGTACTCGATGCCCAACAGGAAGCAGATCCAGGAAGGAGAGGAGAGCGGAGGCGACAGCGGCGATTGGAACTCTGATGACGAGAGTGATGAAGAGCACGAAGACTCGAGCAGTGGTGAGGAGGTCGATTCTCCACCTCGCGTGGAAAAGCGTTCCAAATAGAAGCACGACCCAGCAAGTATCCGGGGTAAAGTGGCAGCACCGACTGGACAAACTTCGAAGCACACTCGGACATCTTCTCCGGTGCCGACTGAGAAAGCTCTGAAGCAGCTCAAGACTGCGCCGTCAAAGCCACGGAAGGCCTTGCCCAAGATCAAGGTTGATGATCCCGTCGCCTCTGCGTAAGTGTTTCGTTTTCACCTTTTGCTCCAAGAATCTTATATCAGTCGTCGACCCATTCTCTTGCTTGACCGAGTGAACCTTGAAATTTGCAGTGCTGCTACCTCTGGGACTTCTGCTTATAAAGATGATGATGACGAGGAGATGGAGGACGCGGTCACATCCAATGCGGGTATGACTCCTGTTATCTTGTTTTTTCTTCGCTAACCACTTCTATAGTCAACTGAACTCTTGTGGTTGATTCTTTTGCAGCTCCGCAAAATGTTATTGAACTTCCAGATGATGATGAAGATATGCCACAGCAGCTCGTGGGAAAGAGGAGCAGGACCTTGGGCAAAAAGGCACCAGCTAGCAAGACGCCTCAGTCGACGCCGGCGGCAGAACCAGCTACCCAGCAGCCTGGGGACCTCAACCATGCTTCTGTTACTTTTTCGATTCCCTTGTCGAGTAGTCGTCCTTCAGCGTCGACTGCATAGGCCCCTGCTTCATCTGTGCATCTTCATGCCTCAAGCTCTCAAGCTGCTGCAGCTGATCCACCGTCTCCACTTTTCACCGCCCATCACGTCCCAGAAGACCAAGTGAGTGCTGCCAAGGAAGCCATACGCCAGGCAGGCATTATGATGGATCAGATGAAAGTGGTGCGCGAGGCCAGTCAAGCTGCCTATGATGCCAGCTCAGCACTCCAGGCCAATGTCCAGGTTAACTTACTTCCGACTGCACTCCATCTTGACGCTTGTTCTGTTAGGATATGATATTTAGAAACTGCTGCTTTATTATCTGCAAGACGTCCGTGGATGAGCGTTTTGGAACCTTAATTGCACACTCATTGTCAGTCTGTACACCCACTGGGTGTTTTAATTTCTGTTGAGTAGTTTTTCCACTTGAGTCGACTAGGTTGTGTCGATTGAATCTCTGAACCAGTGGGGGCACGCTGAGTGCACCCACTGGGTGTAGTCCCCGAGACCATCGTCGAATGTTTGATTCGGCGGGGGTCTTTGAAAAGAACTTTTCCACTCAGTCTGAGCAGATCATGTCGAGTGGAACCTGGACCAGTGGGGGCACGCTAAGTGCACCCACTGGGTGTAGTCCCCGAGACCGTAGTCGACTGCGGGCAGTCGGCTATGGTCTGAGTTTTTTTTGACTGGACGGACCAAGTCAATTGAAAAGTCGAACCAGTGGGGGCACGCTGAGTGCACCCACTGGGTGTAGTCCCCGAGACTATTGTTGAATGTTTGATTCGGCAGTAGTCTTAGAACTCTTAGAACTTGTTACTTTATTGCTCGGAAGCAACCAATCTTTGTGTCTGCCGACTGACTATCTTCTGAACACAGAAATCTTGTGATCTTGGAGCCCGGTTCGCTGTCTTGTAGCAGAAGCAAATCCAGCTCAATCTTGATCTGGAGTTGGCTCAGAATAACTTGCAGAAGGCTAAGGATGACGCTGCTGGTAAGGAAAGCTTGTCGACTGGTTCTCTTGCCATCTTTTCTCCTCCTTTTTCTGATTCGAATGTTATTCTTTCTAGAAACAATGAGACGGGCTTTGGAGAAGAAGGACCTTGACCTTGCGGCTGCGAAGATAACAGCAGAAGAAAAAACGGCACTCGCTGACCAAAAGCTGGCCTTAGTCAGAAAGTTGGAGGAAGAGAATACCAAGCTGAAGACTGCTCTCGATGACGCCAACAAAGAGGTAACTCGACTGAAGAAGGATAAAGGGACCCTGACTGACAAAGTGGAAGACATCACCCGCAAGAGGAACGAGCTACAGAATTATCTGGGGGGACTCGCCAAGAAGTTATTCCTCATGCTTGAAGGTATTTTTCCCTGTCCGATTGATTTGCTTTCGTTGACTCGTCATATAACTGTCGACTCATTATTTCTCTGTGAGTGCAGAATTCTGTCAAAACCTCGAGGAAGAGACTGGACGAGTCGAGACAAGCTTGGACCCCATCAACTCCCTTGTTAAAGATGAAGCTGCCATGAACGTGCTCCGACTGGAGTCTCGCCTTGCTAGCGCCATGAATTACCTTGCTCGACTGAAAGTTGCGGTGTCGCGGATCGACACGGCGCTCTGGCCAAGGGAAATGCTCCAAAATGATCTCGAGTCTTTGATGACTCGACTCAATGAGATTCCTGGTCGAGTGCAGGAATGGAAGAAGTCCTCTGCTCGATGCGGTGCCGACGTAGCTCTGTCCCTGGTTCGTGTTCATTGCAAGGAAGCCAAAGAAGAGAAGCTAGCAGCAATCAAGGTTGCCAATACCAAGAAACTTGACTTCCAGTCCTTCATGGAGACTTTTATCTGTGCTGCTACTCAAATTGTAGATGGAATCGACCTGGATGAGTTCGTCGAGCCTGCCAGCCCTCTTGCGGAGTGAACAAAATTTTTACAATTTGATTAAATTTGCCTCGGTATGCCGAGTGGTTTTGTAACCGTTAAACTCCTTCGGGCCGGATGCCCGAGTACTTTAATCTGCGGTCTGGAACCTCATGGGGATTTGTCCGAACTTAGTTTTCCCTTAAATATGCTTGTTTTTATTTCTGAGTGGAACTTGTACCTTCACTCAGAACAGACTTTTGTTGTTGTGATGCAATTCTGAGGAGAGGATCGCGGACGACCTGCACCTCGTCATTCTTGCAGATCAGGATGGAGCACACATTGTACTTGTGGCGTAGCTCTGAAGAGAAGGTCGCAGTCGACCTGCACTTCATTGTCCTGATGGAGCGTGTTTTAAACTTAGGCGAGTACAGGACTGCAGCTAAGCCCCCCGAGTGAGAGGGTTGCACTTCACTCGGTGGGATTTTTTAAACTTAGGCGAGTACAGGACTGCAGCTAAGCCCTCGAATGAGAGGGTTGCTCTTCACTCGGTGGGATTTTTCAAACTTAGGCGAGTACAGGACTGCAGCTCAGCCCCCGAGTGAGAGGGTTGCTCATCACTCGGTAGGATTTCTTAAACTTAGGCGAGTACAGGACTGCAGCTAAGCCCCCGAGTGAGAGGGTTGCTCATCACTCGGTAGGATTAGGAGGGATTTTTTAAACTTAGGACGAGTAGATATAGGGACTCAGCTAAGCCCCCGAGTGAGAGGGTTGCTCTTCACTCGGTGGGATTTTTCAAACTTAGGCAAGTACAGGACTGCAGCTAAGCCCCCGATTGAGAGGGTTGCTCATCACTCGGTAGGATTTTTTAAACTTAGACGAGTACAAGACTGCAGCTAAGCCCCCGAGTGAGAGGGTTGCTCATCACTCGGTAGGATTTTTTAAACTTAGGCGAGTACAGGACTGCAGCTAAGCCCCCGAGTGAGAGGGTTGCTCATCACTCGGTAAGATTTTTTAAACTTAGGCGAGTACAGGACTGCAGCTAAGCCCCCGAGTGAGAGGGTTGCTCATCACTCGGTAGGATTTTTTAAACTTAGGCGAATCGGATTCGCGGCTAAGCCACCCACTGGGGGATTTTGGACACATGTATTAGTAACAACAATCATTTAGGAGACTGTAAAACCATGTCTTTGGTAAACAAACTGAAAGGTACTCCTTATTACATCAGTCTGAACACTTAAGTATAAAAACGGCGGAGTAACTCCGCATTCCAAGCGCGTGGCTCGTCTTTATTCTGCTCCACATTGTAGAGGTGATACGCTCCATTGTGGAGCACTTTGGTGACGATGAAGTGACCTTCCCAAGCGGGGGCAAGTTTGTGAGGCCGTTGCTGGTCCACTCGGAGCACAAGGTCCCCTTCCTAAAATGCTCGACCCTTCACATTTCTAGCATATAATCGACGAAGGTCTTGCTGATAAATGGTCGATCGGATCAAGGCCATCTCTCTTTCTTCTTCCAGAAGATCAACAGCGTCTTCTCAAGCCCGTTCTGCTTCGGCTTCTGAAAAAAGTTCTACTCGGGGTGCATTGTGAAGCAAGTCACTCGGCAGCACAGCCTCAGCCCCATAGACCATGAAGAAGGGGGTTCGACCGGTCGACCGATTTGGTGTTGTTCTTAATCCCCAAAGGACTGATGGTAGCTCATCTACCCAAGCGCTGGCTGCATGCTTGAGGTCGCGCATCAATCGAGGTTTCAGCCCTTTGAGAATCAAACCGTTCGCTCTTTCTGCTTGTCCATTCGACTGAGGGTGGGCGACTGAAGCATAGTCGACACGAGTACCTTGGGAAGCGCAGAAAGCTCGAAACTCATCTGAATCAAAGTTTGACCCATTATCCGTGATGATGCTATGCGGAACTCCATATCTAAATGTTAACCCTCTGATGAAGCTGACAGCAGTACTTGCTTCCAGGTTTTTGATAGGTTTAGCTTCAATCCATTTAGTGAACTTGTCGACTGCTACAAGCACATGGGTGAAGCCACTCCTGCCAGTCCTTAGAGGTCCGACCATATCTAATCCCCAAACAACAAATGGCCAGACGAGTGGAATAGTCTTCAAGGCTGAAGCAGGTTTGTGGGACATGTTGGAGTAGAACTGACAGCCCTCGCACTTGTCAACTATTTCCTTTGCCATCTCATTTGCCCGTGGCCAGTAAAACCCTGCTCGGTATACTTTGGCCACGATGGTCCGAGAGGACGCATGGTGACCACAGGTCCCTGAGTGGATATCATTGAGGATCATTCGGCCTTCTTCTGGAGTGATCATTTCTGAACGGCCCCAGTAACACTCTCTCTGTAGAGCCGTCCACCCATTACCGTGAAGGCTTTGGATCGACGGACAATCTGACGAGCCTCTTCTTCATCCTCTGGAAGCTCTTTCCTGAGAATATATGCAATATATGGCACTGTCCAATCGGGAATGACGACTAAAACCTCCATGATCAAGTCGACCACAGCTGGGACTTCAACTTCAGTCGGATCAGTGGAGCTCTTAGGCTGTGGGGGCTCTTCAGTGAAGGGATCTCCTTGAACTGATGGTGCGTGAATGTGCTCCAAAAACACATTGCGGGGAATAGGCTCCCGCTTGGAACCTATTTTCGCCAAGTCATCAGCTGCTTGATTCTTCAGTCGGGGTATATGGTGGAGCTCTAGCCCTTCAAACTTCTTTTCTAACTTTCTCACCGCATTGCAATAACCAGTCATAGTTGGGCTCCTGACGTCCCACTCCTTCATCACTTGATTAACCACTAAATCTGAGTTGCCGTAAACCATTAGGCGACGGACGCCGAGTGAAATGGCCATACGCAACCCATACAGGAGTGCCTCATATTCAGCTTCATTGTTGGAGGAATCAAAGTGAATCTGGAGAACATACCTGAGGTTGTCGCCTCGTGGAGATACCATGACTACTCCAGCGCCTGAACCATTCAACATCTTGGACCCGTCGAAGAACATAGTCCAATGTTCTGACTGTATCTGGGCCGGTAGCTGCTGTTCAACCCACTCGACGAGGAAATCCGCTATTGCTTGAGATTTGATCGCTTTCTTTGCCTCAAACTTGATATCCAGCGGAAGGAGTTCAATCGCCCACTTTGCCACTCGACCAGTTGCATCTCTGTTGTTCAAAATTTCTGACAACGGAGCGTCGCTGATGACTGTAATCGAATGATCTGAGAAGTAATGTGCAACCTTCTTTGTGGTCAAGTAAATTCCATATACAAGCTTCTGATAATGTGGATATCTCTGCTTGGATGGGGTTAAGACTTCAGAAATATAGTACACTAGGCGTTGAACCTTGTAGGTTTTACCTTCTTCTTCCCGCTCGACCGTGAGTACTGTACTGACAACCTGTCTAGTGGCTGCTATATAAAGCAGTAAAGGCTCTTTGCTGATTGGAGCAGCAAGCACCGGCTGGGTGGAAAGCAGGGCTTTGAGCTCTGCAAACGCTGCGTCAGCTTCAGGAGTCCACTCGAACTTATCAGATTTCTTCATCAGTCGATAAAGAGGCAATGCCTTTTCACCGAGACGAGAGATGAATCGACTCAAAGCGGCCAAACAACCAGTAAGCTTTTGAACATCGTGTACACGCACAGGGCGTTTCATTCGGAGGATTGCACCAACTTTCTCTGGGTTTGCATCGATCCCACGTTCGGAAACGAGGAAACCGAGTAACTTTCCACTTGGAACTCCAAATGTACATTTCGATGGATTAAGCTTGATATCATATCTTCTCAAATTGGCAAAGGTTTCAGCAAGGTCAGTCAGCAGGTCGGAACTTTTACGCGACTTAACCACGATGTCATCCATGTATGCTTCCACATTCCGACTGATTTGAGTTAGCAGGCACTTCTGTATCATGCGCATGAATGTGGCACCAGCATTCTTGAGACCAAAGGGCATGGTGACGTAGCAAAAGCACCCGAATGGGGTGATAAAAGCTATTTTTATTTCATCAGGTCCATACAGTCGGATCTGATGGTACCCGGAATATGCATCCAGGAAGGACAATCGCTCACATCCCGCAGTCGAGTCGACTATCTGATCGATGCGGGGGAGAGGAAAATGATCTTTCGGGCAGGCCCGATTGATATGCTTGAAATCAATGCACATACGAAGTGAATCGTCCTTCTTGGGAACCATGACAACATTGGCGAGCCACTCGGAGTGGTAAACTTCGCGGATGAACTCAGCCGCCAGAAGCCGATCCACCTCTTCGCCGATTGCCTTTCTCTTCTCCACAGCGAACCGATGGAGATGCTCTTTCACAGGTTTTGCCTTTGGATCGACTCGCAAACGGTGCTCAGCCAGTCCCCTGGGTACACCCGGCATGTCAGACGGCTTCCATGCGAAGATGTCCCAGTTCTCACGGAGGAACTGGACGAGCGTTTCTTCCTATTTGCTATCGAGTGTTGCTGAGATATGAGTCGGAGCAGCACTGGGATCGGTCGGGTGAATGTGAACAGGCTTTGTTTCACCGGACGACTGAAATGCAGACTCTGAAGCAGGCTTCTTAGCACGCAACAAATCACTCGGATCTACAGTCTTCTTATATTCTTCCATTTCTACTGCTGCCATCTGTTCATCGGCTATCTTAGAGCCCTTCTGGAGGCACTCTTCTGCTCGTTGCTGATTACCAGTGACTGTGATCACGCCCCTGGGGCCAGGCATCTTCAGCTTGAGGTACACGTAACACGGTCGAGCCATGAAACGGGCATATGCAGTTCTGCCCAGAATAGCATGATAGGCACTGTGAAAATCCACAACTTCAAATGTCAACTTCTCCTTACGGTAATTCTTTGAATCACCGAAAACCACGTCAAGAGCGATCTGGCCGAGTGAATCAGCTTTCTTTCCTGGAATGACACCGTGGAATCGCATGTTGCTCTCACTGAGCTTGGACATCGGAATGCCCATCCCACGGAGGGTCTCAGCATACAAAATGTTCAAGCCGCTGCCACCATCCATCAGGACTTTGGTCAGTCGGGTGCCCCCGATGACTGGGTCAACCACCAACGCTTGCCTCCTGGGGGTGGCAACATGCGGTGGGTGGTCAGATTGGTCGAGTGTAATGGGAGTCTTTGACCATTTCAAATATGTCGTCGTTGCCGGAGCAACCATATTTACTTCTCTGTTGATGACTTTCAGTCGACTTTTGCTTTCAATGTCAGCAAAAATCACCAAAGTGGAATTGACGTTAGGAAAACCGTCATCATCTTATTCCTTGTCCTCATCCTTGTCAGACTCTTTTTCCTTCTCATTGGGCTGTTTCTCTCGGAACTGCTGGATTAGGAGCCGACATTGTCGAGTGGTATGTTTGGGATAAATCAGATTACCCTCTTCATCCTTCTTGGTGTGAATGTGACATGGCAAATCCAACACATCATTCCCTTCTTGATCTTTCACCTTCTTGGGGATCCAGGGCCCTTTGGGCTTCCCCTTGAATTTTCCTTGAGTTACAACTGTAGCTTCACCAGGACCTGCTGGCTCGGCTTTGCGTTTCTGCTTCCGACCTCCTCCGGTGTCTTGGGCGACTGGCTTGCCCTTTCCACTACGGAGTCGATCCTCTTCTTCACCATTAGCGTACCGAGTGGCTATTTCCATCATTTGGGTCAGAGACATATCTCCTGTCCGACCGAATTTCAGGTTAAGCTCTCGATACCGAACGCCCTCCTTGAAGGCGCAAACTGCTTGGTGATGGGATACATTTTCTACTGTGTGATGTAAACTGGTCCATCTTTGGGTGTAATCCCTCAGAGTTTCATTCGGGTTCTGTACACAATGTTGCAATTCTGTCAACCCTGCAGGTCGTTTGCATGTGCCCTCGAATGTCCGGACAAACACTCGAGCTAACTCTTCCAAGCTGAATATACTGCCTGGAGCCAACTGATTCAGCCATGCTCTGGCCGATCCTTCCAGCATGAGAGGAAGATGTTTCATAGCTACCTCATCATTTCCACCACCGATCTGAACAGCTACCCGGTAATCTTCCAGCCAAGTGTAAGGCTTCGACTCACCGGTGAACTTACTAACCCCAGTCGCCAACCTGAAGTTGGGGGGGATCTCAGCAGCTCTGATGGCCTTGCTAAAACACTCGGGGCCTGAAACATGTACTCTGCTTCCACTCGGGTGATCTCTGTCTCGCCCTTCTCTGTGTGCTCGGTTCCTGTCGACCAAACCTTGCACCAAAATTGACCTCGCATCAAACCCTGGCTCTCTTGGGTTGACTGGCACCCTCCGCTCTTCGCTGTTCGGGCACCTGTCATCATAACGCCGGGGCACATATGATCCGCCTCTCAGAGGGGGCATAGGCACTCGACGGTGGTCACCACGGCCGAGCCGATGATCGTACTGCCTCGTGGTTCCGACCCAAGTACTGTTCTTGGCGATGCCCACGTCCCTCATGCCGCGGAGGCGATCTTGGGCTGTGAGCCGATTGAACTGTGTCGGCCACCACAAATCTGCTATGGATTCTGTTACGCGACTGGGATACTGCAGTATTTTGCTCTCCTGCTGCCCGGAGCAGAGCCCGGATCTGCATCAAACCTCGTCCAGCCTCCGACTGGGATGGTTGGATGGACTCTGCTATACGAGCTGCGGCCGTAAGATTCTGAATAGGAGTGCGGTATACCTGAGGTTGAGGCGGGAACAATTGCCGTTGTCGACTGGACTCAGGAATCTGCTGCCGAGCACGTTCGTCGAGTGCATGCTGAAGGTTCTCCAGTCGAGTGCGTTCAACCAAAGTGGCCAAGCGCGCTGCATCCAAGGCCCAAGCCTCAGAGGTCTCTCCGACGATGGGCGTGTGGAGTGCCTCCTCGTTGCGGCGGTGGAGTTCCTCCCTCCGCTGCGAAGAGAGGGTTTTGGGGTGATATTCCTCGTGAACATGCGATGGATCGCCACCGCCGTCGCCGCCACCGTTGCGACGCATGCCAGGTGGGCCGCGCGGTGTGTCGACCATCAGGACCTCTGCTGCAGGGTCGCTGCTGTCGCACTCGGACAGGGTCTCGATGGAGCCAGTCGACAGATCGAACAGGCCATAGAGAGATTCATCGGGCTCGATCGCCGCGACTTAAGGGGTGGCCGACTGACGCGCCACCGCATGCTTCACCCACCGCTGAAGCCGCGACCGACCGGATCGCTTGCGACGACGAATGGCGGGGGACGAAGTTACTGCGGGAGCCGACCAATACTGGGTCGACGGCTGCCGCAGGAGGACGCCGCGGACACACGCGCGAAAGTGCGTCGCCCCGCGGACGGGGAGTGTCTCGACGTCGAGGGGGGCCTCCTGGAGCCAGGCGGAGTCGTCGGCGATGAAGACGAGCGCGCCGAGACGGATCTCGCGGTCCTCAGCCGAACCTCCACCAGAAACCATGATGCTGGGAATCGGAAAAAATCGCAACCTCACCGGAAAGTCGCTAAGACACCGCCCCACGGTGGGCGCCAACTGTCGTGGTTCTAAGTTTGATGGTAGAATAGGGGGTAGGTATGAGGAGGCAAGATCCTAGCTACGATGAGGTTGTGCACGCAAGATTTACGAGTTCAGGCCCTTCTCGGAGGAAGTAACAGCCCTACGTCTCGGTGCCCGGAGGCTCGGTCGACTGAATTATGCGTGAGGTTACAGGGGGTGCGAACCCTTGTGCCTGAGGAGGGGGTGGCTTATATAGAGTTCTCCAGACCCCTCCAGCCCTCAGTTACACAGGATTTAAGGTACATAAAGATGGGACGTTACTGATAACGCCAGCAATAAAGGCATATAAATGATCATTAAGACTCCGGAGTGAACGCCTGACCGTTGCCGTTCTGAGTGACTTTAGATCTTCTGTCTTCCGAGTGATTTCTAATGTGGTCGAGTGAGTACACTCCGGTCGAATGGAATTGGGTTTTCCGAGTGGAATGCTTCTGGTCGAGTGAATGGTATTGTCCTTTGAATATCCCTGACTTTAAGGTAATGTCCTTGGGAAGGGTGTCTAGGTTAGGCCTATTACCCTACCCCAGGTACATGTCATCGTCAGTGGCACCAAAGAGGCAACGAACAGGTGAGTCCATTATGTGCATGATTGGAGAAATGAGGGCTACTTTCAAGGATGCTTTGAAGACAACTGATCCACTTCCACTGCCAAAAGATACCACTCCTGCTGCAACTCTTGCTGCACTTCAGTTGATACCAGACTTGGCAGAGCCAGGCATGTAGCGATCATATGGGAAGCTGATTCTTAATGAGCGTTTGTTTGAAGCTCTAATGGAGTTGCCCATGGAAATGAGGAAGGCCTGGCTATTAGTGTTGCCTTAAATTTATCCAAATGTTGCTTCTCAGCTTGTCTTGTTTAACTACTTGAACCTATTTGAACTAGTGCGGTGATGTTAAATTTAGAACTATGTGTTGTTGTTGTTGAGAGTTTGGAAACTACATATCTGAACTACGTGTTGTTGTATGTGGTCTGGTTAAGAATTTGCACTCTGTTGGCATAATTATTGTTGTTGTTGTTAGAAATTTATCACTGTTCCTATTCATGTGTGAATATTATTTGGTGTCGTCGTGCCTTTCTATCTAGAATATATATTTGTTCATTTTTATTGCTATATAATCATTCAATTATACTCACAAATTGTACAGATTTTGATTTGATGCATAAAACACAAAGCATATGCAATTCCATAGTATGTCATCCGAACATGATTTGATATTGAGATTCCATGGCCCAATTCCATGAGCAACCGGACACGTGAATTTGTATTCATGTCCATTACAGTTTCAGCTCCGAATTGGAAATGAAACCAATTCAATACAGAGGTCTCGAATACAGACATCCGAACACAACATTAATGTATTGAATGCCTAGAAACAAGTCAAATATTCAAGCAATTGAGTTTCAAATTCTAATTAGATCACTAAATGCTAGAAATGCACTAAATGACATGAATATAACAAACGAACCCCCAAGATGCCAAAAAATTTACATGAAATGCGTAATGCTGTGTGTTGAGTGTATAAAAAATTTCAAGTTTAAGTGACAAAAAATGGTCCTTTCGCCTTCAATCCTCACTCGTTCAATCTGGAAACCTAGGTGGTCTCATTCTTAAGAAGTTTATGCCACAACTTTCTTGAAACCTTATAGTAATTTTTTTTACCACACCATCTAGGAGTAGTGCATTTCTAGCTATTTATGAAATAATATTCAATTTTTAACTGCATGTATATAAAAATGAGCTACAAATCCAAGAAAAATCCATATTTAGGTACTTGTATATGTATAGCTGCCTCCAAAAAAATCAACTCATAATTCAAAAGTTTGGTCTTGAAAATCTGAATTAAAGTATGCCTTTTATTGCCTTTTAATTGTTTGCCAATTGTTTTATAAAAAACACCCGACAAAGTCTTTTGTTTGCCGGGTGTAACACTAGGCAAAACACATGTTTGCCGAGTCCTTTTTTTTGCTAAGTTTTTTGGGTTGTACGCTAAACAAAAGGCTTGTTTGCTGAGCACCCAATGAAATGCACTACAAATCACCCAACACTCGGAATAACATTTTTCCTGTAGTGCCACCTTTTTTTTGGAACATACATGCACACCCTACCCCTATGAGCACCTTCAAAAGACTGAGCCGAAAGTCACCGTAGGCGCTTCATCGTCGACGGGAACGTCTCCTCCCACTGAATGCGCATCGTCGAAAATCCTGAAATAAATCCAGGAATAAATGCGAGCACCAGGATTTGAACCCTGGTAGGCTGGGGATACCACAGTCCCTCTAACCATCCAACCAAAGGTTGGTTCGCTGTCACGTGACTTTTTTCAAATGATTTATCTCACAAGCTATTAATCCAATGAATGATTAGTTCACGAGGGCTTCAAAACAAAATCTCATATTGGTATGTTTTAACAAAAATATTCATCGCCATCAATTGTCAAATTTATAATACGTTGTAGCCTCGTTATTCATATTGAGTCGTCAGATACAAGATTATAGTACTAGGATAAAAAAGACGTATGTACTAGGGGAATGATAATCCATACCACCCTATTTTGTTCACGATGACCATATGTACTCCCTCGGATCCATATTAATTGTCGCTGATTTTACTTATTCAACGACAATTAATATAGTTCGGAGGAGTACTACTACATCACAAAGAGCACCCAATATTTGACCAGTGGTTTAATCTTTCACAAGAACTAATTTTGTGTGGGAAGAATAAAAACTTGAATGGTCGTGTTGCTGACGTGCTAATTGGGGACATTAGCTACTACCATGTTCTTGAAATGAAAAAAGAATTAAATACACCATGGGTGCCGGTCACTTTGATTTCTAAGCTTGTAAAATACATGAAACGGATGTCGTAACTTGTTCAACCGTGCAAATATGGTACCTCTGTTCGTATACCCTGCCCATGTGGTGTGCCAGTGTGGCATTGGCCCACATGTCAGTGGCTATGAATGAGGCGCACACTGTGGTCTTTTGCAAAAAAAAAGAACACGTGTTTTATTTAATTATTACACATCAAGCTCTGAACTACAGACTGAGGTCCCACCTGTCATGGAACAAGGACCCAGAAATTATAATAGCCAAGAACTAGCAACATTTGATGTCTCTTACGGATAACAAAATTTATATTCCTTTCAGTAGATTAATGGGACCTGCTCGTCATCACATACCTCTTTATTTAGTCACTTACTGATGGGTCTCATGTTTGCTTTCTCTCTCTCTTCTCTCTTTCTATCTTTAGACGTACGGGTAAACACGAAAAATAGTGCGTGTTGGCCGTCGCCGGTGGCTGGAAGCTCATGCCTGTGAACATGGCGTGCCACTCGGGGCATATAGCGATACCATGGACTGTATCTAAACGTTTGGACAAGTTACAACATCACTTCCACGTATTTTACAAGTTTCGAAACCAAAGTGACTGCGACGGACAAGTTGAGACATCTGTAGTGTGTGTATGTTTTTTTTTGCGCAACGCCTGTGATGTATTTAACTAAAAAAACTAGAGTCCCGCCTGCTCTCTTTTTTTCTTTTTGCGCATAAGAGCACCGCCTGCTCTGTGGTTGCATCAAGTTTGACATTCCGTTTGGTTCTCAACCATACATCGCCATGCCAAAGCTGTGGCGGGCCACACTTCTCTAGGCAGGTGTTTGGTTCTGCATGCAGGTTTGGCTCGCCACAGCGCAAAAGAGCTTCTGCAGCAGAGATTCTCGTCAAATATGTGGCGTTCGTTTAGCCCGCCACACTTTCTGTGGCGTGCCACAAGTGTGACTAACACCTCAACTTAGACGTGGCAATTTCCCAACCAAACAGACCCTGACTCAACCCGAGAGTGTGACAAAACGACGAAAGAAATCGACGGGCTACGTTACCTCGTTCACATATGCAACATCAGTTGTCGCTTCAAGTTTCAAGGATTGACCGGCTACGTCATATACAGAGCACTACGAGCGCAGGCACCTGCAGGCAGGGTTGCGTGCACCTTTCCTCGGTCTTACATTAATGCTGCGAGAAAGAAACTTTATGTCTGCTGCTGTTTTGTTGGATGGAGACAGGGGAAAGATTTACGACGCGGGTATCAGACAACCACGTCCCAACACTTGTGCGAGTTCCAATGTTGTGGTAGACGTACGTGCAGGCTGACGTTGGGATTGGCTTTACGCCAACAAGGACGTGCGTGTCTCATGCTCGGCTTCACGAAACTATTACACACACGATGGTTTTTGCACGATACTAGCACGATCTGGTCTTATTTTGCCCAAATGTTGTAGGGTCAGATCACAACCATCGTCCACATATCGTGCATGAACTATCGTCCATGTAGCACTGCTCTCGGCTTCATGCCTCACATTGGTAGACGGTGGGAAAGTATCCAGTGCTCTCAGCCTTGGGGTACTCCCAGTGCTTCAATGTCAAAAAGCATTTTTAAAAGTTTCAAAAAATTCCCGAAAAAAATTAGAATGTTCACAAGGAATGTCACTACATCCCCTAAAATTTTTAGGTCCAAAATCGAAATGTACATTGAGAAACAAAAAAGAGAAATACAGATCTGAATAGTGTCAATGTTGCTTTTGTCTCTTCTTTACACTATTCATGCTAGATTTCACATTTTTGTTTCTCAATGTGTGATTCGAGTTTGGACCTGAAATTTTTAGGGCTTGTAGTCACATTCATTGTGAACATTCACAATTTTTTCCAGATTTTTTTGAAGCATTAAGAAAATGTTTATTGACATTGGAGTACCGGGAGTACCCCAAGGCTGGGAGCACCTGATACTTTCCCGGTAGACGGTAGTAGTGCTACATATCCAACGTGTTCCGACCCGACGACTGTCCGACAGTACTCAATCGACGTAGCATCAATTACTTCCTCCCTTCTGATTTATATGATTTACAGGGCTTATTTTTTTTTAAAAAATATTTTCTTATTTTACAAGTCTCAGTTTTATTGCTCCAATTGACAAGTTCAGATTTTAAGATGCATTAAATCATTGCATACAAGGATGAAGAAAAACACACAAATGCACGTAAAAATTCTTGGTCATCTATTGATCATGCATGCATTGCAATCAATATATCAGATTTGCTAAGTCACATCTAGATGAGATATAGTCATCCTCACATCTAAGTCTCCCACCGTTGGATCTGTTTGTTGTAATTCTCATGCAAAATTTTGATTTAATTTATTCTTTGGTTCCCGTGTAGTTCGTTGCATCGTGTGTGTTTTTGGGCCCATTTTCGTTTTTTTTGGCTCGTTATATGGCCGTCATGGGGAAGGTGCGGGCCGCTTTTTGTTTGCTTTGTTGTTTTTTGAACTATGTTGTGTGCTTGAGATTTTCGAGTCAAATAGCAACTTGTTTGTTTGTGTGAGTCCCTTCTTTTTGGTTCATGTGCCTACACCGCTTTTTCTTTCTTAAGTTTTAGTTTGCTTGTCTATTTTTTGTGATGTGATCGTTCATTGCAACAATTTAATTTGTGAGCACTTTTGACATTTTTTTCTTTGCTTTGTGTATACACTTGACGTTGATGCATGTTTGTCGTAGCGAGTCAGGTTGCATTATTTCTCGTTTTCCCTTTTCTTTTTTCTTTTTCACTCTTCTTTTTTTGGCTTTGAATTTATGAACATTTTTACAATTCAATTGTTTTAAATTCAGGTTTTTTTACAAAAATGATTTTTATTTTTACTTTCTATTCTCCTTTTCCTTTTCCTTTTTGTTTTTCTTTTTTCTTTTTTACTTTTCCTTTTTCCCTTCTTTATTTATTTGTTTTAGATTCATGAACTTTTTTTAAACAAACTTAGAAATGTCCCATCTAAGTTCCTGACCGTTCGACCTGTTAGCTTTAAATGTTGTGCAAATCTTGATCACGATTTATTTTTCACGCGCATCCATACTTCCATATCTCACCGTACGTCCGGTGTTCACTAGTCGGGCAGTTCATGCGTGCATCTTTTGTTGGTCCGTTTTCATGGGGCGATCTCGGGGGCGTTTCTTTTTTGGCTTGCGTTATATAAGTTAAAGATATGAGCTGATCGTTGCCTCCTCACATTCACCACTATCTCTCTCCCATTACACTTTGTCTTGGAGTAGAGCCGATGCGAGCAGGAAGGGGGGAGTCGGTTGGGGGTTTGCTATTTGTCCTCGCAACAAAGAAGATAGCAGTCAACGATGATGCGGTAAGTTACCTTAGATCCATCTTTGTCCCTTTTGCCCTTTTTCATCTAGGGATTTTGTCGTTATGTGTTTTTCATGATTTTCATCAAATGAACTTTTTTGTCTCAGTTCTAACTCCACCCCGACATGTAACTGAGCTGTCTTTTGTGTCCCAGATGCAATCCCACCCCTCTATACGCAATTGAGTCTGATCCATTTTTTATCCTAGTTGGCAAGTGCACCCTCTTGACATGCAACTGGGAGTCCGACCCATATTGTCCCAGTTGTAACTCCACCTCCCCGACATGCAACTGTGGGCCCGTGTTTTTTTTTGTTTTGATTGCAAGTCCATCCTTGACACGCAACCTTATTGGCCGGGGGGTGGGGGCACTTTTGTCTCAGTTGCAACTCCACCCCCAACATACAACCGGGTCCGCTTTTTTTTAGTTGCAAGTCCACCCTCATGCAACTCAGGGGCCGACCCATTTTTTTTCCCGAGTTACAACTCCACCACCGACATGCAATTTGGTGGTCCCAGTTGCAAGTCCAATGATGTCTACTACACAACTTTATCCTTGTAGACTTTTGGGCATCCAAGCGCAGAGTTTTGTAGAACAGTAGCAATTTTTTTCCTCAACTAGATAACTTAAGGTTTATCAATTTGTGGGAGGTGTAGCATAATGTGGTTCTCTCTCAAACAACCCTGCGATCAAATACAAGTAATCTCTTTTGTCCCCAACAAACCAAATAAAATTGTTAGTTGTATAGGTGCGGTATTCAACAAAGAGGTGATGATAGTTGTGTAATATGGATGGTATTAATAGATTTTTATATTCTAAACAAATAAAAATAGCAAGGTAGCAAGTAACAAAAAGAATGAAAATGGTGTCTCAATGCTTGGAAACAAGGCATAGGGTTCATACTTTCGCTAGTGCAACCTCTCAACATTATTAACGTAATTAAACCGCATGATAATCCCTCAAAGTGCAGCAAAGAATCACTCCAAATTTTCTATTCTATTGGAGAAAGTATGATGAGATCGCGTAGGTAGCAAACCACCTCAAAGTTGTGTTTCCAATCAATCTATTGAACCACCTCCAAAGTGTCATGGATAGCCCTAGAGATCGTACTACGACAACACAATATGATACGCATCGTTCAACTTTTATGCCTAGATTCACAACTGGGTGGGGGAGGGGCTATTGTGGTTGTAGTTGTCCTGGTTGCAATTCTACACTCGACTCACAACTAGGGGCTTTGTAGTTGTGGTTGCCCCAGTTGCAAGTCAACACTGAACTTGCAACTGTTTTTTGCCCCGGTTATAAGTCCACCATTGGCATGCAACGAGGTTCTTAATGTTTTTAGTTGCACGTCCATCCTTGACTCGCTACTGGGCACAACTTTTTTGTCTCCAGTTGCAAGTCCACCCCTCGACTCACAACTGCGCTCGATATTTCTATTGTTTTGTAACTGGACCCTAGTCATTTTTTGCATCGGTTGCAAGTTACGAGTGGACTTGCAATTGGGTCTTACTCTTTTTTCCTTCTCAGTAGCAAGTCCACCATCGAGATACACTTGGGGCTGACCTATTTTTGTCCCAGTTTCAAGTCAACCACTGACTCGCAACTATGCCCACCCCTTTTATATCCCAGTTTCAAGAAAATCATTGACTCACAGCTAGGCTCTTGATATTTTTTTGCTGAGTTGCAAGTCTACCAACGACTCACAACTAGCCCGACCCTTTTTTTGGTCCCAGTTGCAAGTCCACCATTGAGACCCTTGATCTTTCTTTCCCAATTGCATGTCCACCCTTGACTCGCAACTGGGTGTGACATTTTTTTGTCATCAGTTGCAAGTCCATCACTTGACTCACAACTAGGCTCAATGGTTTATTGTCTTGCAACTTGGGTCGAGTCTTTTTTTTCATTGCTAGCAAGCCCACCCTTAATTTGCAACTGGGCCTGACTTTTTTTCAATCTCAATTGCAAGTCCACCATCGACTCACAAGTAGGTGTTGAGTTCTTTTGTCCCAGTAGCAAATTAACCATGGACTCGCAACTAGGCCTTGCCCTTTCTTTATCCCAGTTGCAAGTCAACCATGGACTCAAAATTGGGCTCTTAATCCTTTTCTTTGTCGTAGTTGCAAGTTAACCAACGGCTTGTAGCTGGGCCCGACCCTTTTTTGTCCTAGTTCCTAGTCCTAAGAGCAACTCTAGCAGACCCCGTAAAAGTCGCAAACCCGCAAAATTCCGGCGAGTATACGGGCTCGGCCCAACTTTCTGGCCAGAACAGAGCCCGTATACTCACCTGGCCCGTAATTTTTTTTACCGCGGCCCGCAAACCGCCCCCCAAGCAGTATATCTACGGGTTCGCGGTGCATATGCGGGTCGAAACCCTATCCCCCCGCCGCCGCGTCTCGCCGCAATTCCCCACTCCCCTCCTCACATTTCTCGCCGCCGGTGAGCCCCTTCCGCCTCCAGCCGCCATGTGGGGCCGCATGTGTGTGACGACCCCGGCTTAATCGTGCACTAATCATACACGCAAATGCACACAATCAAGCCTAAGGACTCACTTGAAGATATCACAACACAACTGTAAAACATAAATAAAGTCATACAAGCTTTATATTACAAGCCAGGGCCTCGAGGGCTCGAATACATAGCTCGATGACATACAAGCGTCAGCGGAAGCATCAGATATCTGGGTACAGATATTACAGAGAAATAGATAAGCCTTTAAGAAGGCGGGGTAAAATAAAACACTACGATCGAAAGGCGTAGGCCTCCTGCCTAGGACCCTCCGAATCCTACTCCTGGTCGTCGGACGGCTCCTCGTAGTAGTACTCGCCGGAAGGGTAGTAGTAGTAGCCGTCGGCGGGGGCAGCTAGCTCAGGGGCTCCGTCATCTGGTTGCGTCAAACGGATATGGGGATAAAAAGAAAGCAAAGCAACCGTGAGTACTCATCCGAAGTACTCAGCAAGCAAGGATCTACACTACATATGCAACATTTTCAAAGGAAGGCTGTATATGTGGACTGGGCTGCAGAAATGCCAGAATAGAGGGGAAAGCCTAGTCCTATCAAAGACTAGCATCTTCATCATCTTCAACGGTCTTGCAGCATTAGAAGAGTGCAGATTAGCATAATGTAAAGTAGTAAACAACGTCGCCCAGAGATCCTTTCTCGACTCCCTGCGAGAAAACAATCCCAGAGCCATACTATCCAGTTATCATCTCAAGTGTCAGGTTCTAGTTGTATCGATCGGGATACAACTCCGAGTGTCCGTTACCGTAGGACAGGCTATCGATAGATTAGTTCTTCCCTGCAGGGGTGCACCAACTTACCCACCATGCTCGCTTAACTCCGACCGGACACACTTTACTGGGTCATGCCCGGCCTCGGCCAAACGATACGCCGCAACCCGACCTAGACTTAACAGAGAGGTCAGCACGCCGGACTAAACCATGTTCTGACTTCTCTTCTGAGAAAATGGGGAGGATCATCTTCAAAAGCAACTCTGCAAGCAAAAGCCGCCTCACAAGCGCATACCTTTCTCCCTTGGAGCAGAAGTCGTCGTACTCCACTTCAAGATGCTCCTTGGTGGTCGCTCTACAAGTCAAGTTCGATGAGCTCTTAGCGGACCTGTGCCTACTATCTACTAAGTTTGTGCTAGGGAAAGAAAGCAAGCCGAGCAGTTCTCACTCTGTCCGATGACCAAGAAAGCTTAAAGAATACCGTAAAGTGATCACTGAAACCTCATACCGATTCGCCACGTGAAAGCGGGGTTAAGGTAAGGCAATGAAGGCTACGTACGCACCGACACTCTCTTATCCCTAAGCCTTTTCGCTAACTCGCTTGCCTACAAAAATGAGTAGGCGAGGCTAGGCAAACTCAGCCGCTGACTTTGACTGTACTGTAGTAGACTTTCTAGCCTTTTATTTTAGAACCCTTTCTCATGTTCTTTCATCCATCAAGTAGGCGAACCGTATGCCCCCAGGGGTCTTGGACCATCGCCCCGGGAACTCCTGCACGTTGCGTGGGCGGCCGTGAGCAGACCTAGCAACCCCTTAATACAAGCGCGGTTGTGTATCCAGTCCAACACGGCGCGCGCCGCTCAGTCGCATGACGTCTATTAAGCTTCGGCTGATGTATACGATGCAGAACGCCCATACTATGCCCACGTGATGGTTAGTGCTATCGGGCTAGAGGCCCCTCGGATCAAATATCCAAACCATTAGTGGATTAGGAGCGCGCGGTAACGAGCAGAGACTCACGAAAGATGTGACCCCGTCGCCCCGTCTCGAGGACTTGCGGCAAGGGCTAAGAATGCACGGCCACACCTCGTGTTCTACTCTCGGGCACCCTCCAGGTCCACCCGATTCCACATCACTCGCAATTAAGCTCGCGCGGGTACCCCTCAGGGCCGACCCGTCTTTAGTAACATGGTTCAGTGTAAAGTCATAGTAACCATAGTAACCGTGTGTCTAACACCAAGGGGAACCCTGAGGAATCACCCTCGATGGAATTCCAACTGAAGTTACCATCAAGGTGAACGAAGGAGGAATCACCCTCGAGGTCCAATCTTGAGGAGTTGCACGACAGTGTCGTTACCGGGAATGGAGAAGGAGGAATCACCCTCGATGACCATACCCGATGAACTAACCTACAAGGTTAACATCAGAAGTGCTGATGAGGTATCACCCTCGGCACTCGATAGTAACCCAGTAGTGTCGAGCAACTAAGGGGAAAGAGATGTGCGGTGCCGGGGCCTGGTCTTCGATCCCGTTGATCGGGTCTTCTGATAATCCAGCGGGGCAGTCGGGATATAGTGGGGGTCTCTGATGGGTCTCTACCCAGCCTATTCTAAGCAGTTTGGGATAAAAAGGTAGGTAACAATAGCAGGTTACACTAAGCAGGCTATGCAGCAGAAATAGGATAACAGTAACAGTAGCAATTCTAATGCAAGCATAAGAGAGAAGAGAATAGGCGATATAGGCATGTTCAAAGGGGGGGTGCTTGCCTGGTTGCTCTGCGACAAGGGTCTGGTCGTCAGGGACGTAGTCGTCCTCCGGAGCTGCGTCGGCCTCGGGGACTACGTCGGTGTCGGGGTCTAACGAGAGAGAAGAGGGGGAGGAAACAGATAAATACATAGCAATCATATGCAACACAGAGTATGCTATACCTAGGATGCAGTGCAGGGTTGCCTAAAGATGCATCTAAGTCAATTTAGTTATTTTAGGATTAAAGTGGGATTTATTAACCGGTATGTATGCACTATTCATCTACCGGAAATGGGCGGAAGGTTATGGTTTCTCCTACATAGGGGGTTCCGACATGGAAACAGACGACACGATCAAATTCGTCTCGTCGTTCTGAGCAACTTTCATGTTTTAAGTTTTTCGATCCGAGCTACGGTTTATTTTCTACGAATTTTCAAAGATTTAAATATTTTCTAAAATTATTTATATTAACAGAATTGTCTAAAATTTGTTTATGATGTCAGCATGACGTGTGGATGATGTCAGCGGTCAACAGACTCGCTGACCAGGGTCAAACCTGACATGTGTGTCCAGTGGGATCCACATGTCATTGACAGAGGGCTAACAGAGTTTAAAAACTAACTAAACAGAGTTAATTAGCTAGTAGGCCCCACCTGTCATAGACTAATTAGTTTAACTAATTAAGTTTTAGTTATTAACAATGTTTTATTTAGCTAATCTATGGTGGGGCCCACATGTCAGTGGGTCAGAGCTGCCCAGTCAGCAGTTGACTGGGTCAACCCAGTCAACTGGGGCCCGCGGGGCCCATTGGAAGTGGCTCTGGGGTGGCCCCAGGCCAGCCACGGCGGCGGCCGGCGCCGGAGTGGCTCCGGCGACCAAAACAACGGCGGCGCCTCGCCGGAGTTGGCCGGAATCGCGCTACGGGGCTCGGTTTCGAGCGTGCGTGGGTGCGTTCGAACGGGCATCGAACGCCGCATCGATTGTTGGCCTCGGTCACAGCAGGGGAGGCCAGAAATGACGTCGGCGATGAGATGGAGCGGCGGCCGTTTTCGGTGGCGATCGGGAACATGGTTTCGGGCCGTTTCCGAACGAGCTACGCGGCTAGGCAGTTTACTGCGGGTGCTAGGAGCCTGACGGCACGGTGGGGGTGCTCGGGCGGTGCTGCCCTAGGCAGCTCGCCGGTCATGGCGCTGCCGAGCTCGGCCTCGGGCGGCGACGGCAACAGAACGAGCAGGAAGGCGAGAGAGAGGAAGGGAGAGGTGACGGAGCTCACCGAGCGGCACGCCGGTGGCCCTTGGAAGCTTAGGAGCTGCAGAGGGAGTCGTGTTCGACGGGGATCGCCGGCGACCGAAGCGAAAGGGGACGACGCAGTTCCGGCGCTGTGGTGGCCCCCTGCTCCGTCTCGAAGGCACAGACGATGTGGCGGAGCTTGGCGAACCTCCTGGACACGAGCAGTCGACGCAGCGAGGCCGCTGGCCACGACGGTGGCGAGGCGCGGCGATGGTGGCGCTCGGCCTCGACATATCTGAGGGAGAAGAGCGGTGGAGAGGGAGAGAGAATGGATAGATATGGAGGGGGAAGGCCAGGGGGATGCTCTTATCCCCTCGCCTGGCCGCGGGCGTCGCCTTGTCGCCATCTCGCCGGCGCGCGCGCGCGCAGCCACAGGCGAGCCGACACGGTGGCGAGGAGGATGGTGACTGTGCACTAACAGGCTGGGCCGGCTGGGCCTGCCACTGTGCACTAAGGTCCAGCCGGTCCAGGCCTTTTTCTTATTTCTTTTGCTATTTCTTTATTACTTCTTTGTTTTGGTAATTGTTAGGCCACATTTGCACTTTTGTAAAATGTGAGTCTTGTCCCAAATATTACAGTGCAATGTCACCTTCCACCAAAAACTAGTTTGGGAAAAATATGATTTCATTTGGATTTTTATTAAATGAAATGGAATGAAATGGGTGTTGTTTGCTTATGTTCTAGGTTGTTAGAGTCACTTAACTTATTCTATAAATGTTGTTACAATTTTACAATTGTCTCTGGATTATTTACAATATTAGGTACATTTTAGTTCCTGGATTTAAACAACTTCATTTTGCACTTTTGAATTTGAGTTGATTTTCAGAGAGGATTTTGAATTTGAATCTTTAACCAATGTGACTAAGCACTACAAATAAAAATGACTTGGCATTATTAGCAGATGATCACAATGATGATTACACAGGGGTGTTACAAATTCTCCTCCTCTAAAAGAAATTCTCGTCCCGAGAATTTAGGAGGTAGAAGGAAAGAGGTCGGTATATTCTTTCCGAAGATGATCCTCGCGTTCCCAAGTGGCTTCATCTTCAGTGTGATTCGACCACTGCACTTTCAGGAACTTGGTTGTCTTCTAACGAGTTCGACGTTCAGCTTCATCGAGAATGCGGATCGGATGCTCCTGATAAGAAAGATCATCTTGCAATTCGAGCATTTCATGATCCACTGCTCGGTGCGGAGATTCCTTGAAGCATTTACGAAGTTACGACACATGGAAGACATCGTGGATATGAGAGAATTGCGGTGGCAACTCCAATTTATAAGCCACCTGTCCACGTCTAGCCACAATGCGGAAGGGGCGGATATAGCGTGGAGCTAGCTTGCCCTTGATTCCGAAACGACGAGTGCCCTTCATAGGAGTGACACGCGAATAAGCTTGATCACCAGGTTGATAGGTCAAACCCCATCGTTTGCGATCATAATTGCTCTTCTGGCGGTCCTGAGCCGCCTTGAGATTTTCTCGGACAATACGGACTTGCTCTTCGGCGTGTTGGATAATGTCCGGTCCCACGAGCGGTCGTTCCCCAGTTTCTGACCAATTCAGAGGGATTCAACACTTACGTCCATAAAGAACTTTGAAGGGGGCCATTTTCAAGCTGGCTTGATAGCTATTGTTATAAGAGAATTCGGCATACGGGAGAGATTCCTCCCTTTTCTTCCCGAAAGATATAACACAAGCTCGAAGCATGTCTTCAAGTACTTGGTTCACTCGTTCAACTTGGCCTTGGGACTGGGGGTGATAAGCCGAATTCCAGGTAATATGAGTTCCCATAGCTTCTTGGAAACTTTCCTAGAACTTGGAGGTGAAGAGACCGCCATGGTCCAAACTGATCTCCTTCGGAATACCGTGGAGTGAAACAATTCTGGAGATATACAACTCTGCTAACTGACTAGCAGTGATAGTCTCCTTGACAGGCAGAAAGTGTGCAACTTTAGAAAGTTGGTCGACGACGACAAGAATAGCATCGTGACCCTTCTGTGACTTGGGAAGGCCAGTAATGAAATCCATTTGCATTTATCCCATTTCCACAGAGGAATAGGGAGCGGTTGCAGAATTCATCATCTCTGGGAGGGTGGCTCGTGATAAAACACAAAGTCAATTGCAAAGAATATTTCAGAATCAGGGATATACAGGAGAGTCAGGTTCCGATCCTGTGGAACTGTGGGGGGTGTCGATCGAGAGTAGGGAGAGCGGTATCATCTTACCGGTCGCGTCAACAATTAAGCAGTGTAATAGATACTTAAAAGTAGCCAAGTAAGACATACAGATCCATACACAGAGTCGGGTACATGCGAGTAGCATAACGGCGCAAATTTAAAAGCTAGATATGCTAGGCGGCGCGCAAGCACGCGGTAAGGAAGTACACCACGCGACATAGCAAAGGCTACATCAACGTCGGGAAGAACCACCGCAACGGGGTAACTGCAAGTGCGGACGACGAATGTTCGTCGTGGAAGGGTCCTGCGCTCCATGTGCACTCTGATGCAGAATCCGGTCTCGAGTTGAAAGAAGAGGTCCACGCGCAAGTGTGTGTCCTCCAACAGTAGGCCAATCAATACCAGTATACATCTGAGTCCTGCGCGGGTAAAGAATGTGCTCCGGCTGTATCCCTGCATGAACAGCTGATAGCAACTGCGTCATAGCATCGTAGAGGCGTGCTCGAGTGGCAAACAACTCGACGGCAAGTGCCCGAACAGTGCGATCCAGAGCCTGAGTGCACTGAATCAGAACCTGCGGGTCGTAACGACGATGCTCGTACGGGGCGCAGATAGCTGTGTAGTATCCAGTAGCATCTCCAGTAGGGGCATACGAAATGTATCGGAACTCAGAGGTATCCAGGCTAACGCTGTGCTCTCCTCGGAGACGTGCGACAGCAGAGTAGGCGGCATCATGGACTGCCATCTCAATCGTCACGCCGATACCGTGGAAAAGGTGCAGCTCTGTGTCTGAGTCATCCTGCTGATCATAGATACGAACATCAGCATGGTACTGCTCCTGGTTGAACTTGCGGTAATCCTCGTAGTCCATGTACTTGGGGTACCAGCAGTAGCCCAGTCTGGTCAGGAGGGCGATCAGGACAGCTGGAAAACCAGGGGCATCATGGGCCCAAGTGCGAAGCACAAGCTGCGTCGTAGGGCGTGGTGGAAACAGATGATCCATCTGAAATAAAGGAAATTCAGAATTGTCATACGATGATGAGAAGTATAACAGATCTCGGAGAGTAAGGTTAAACAAAACAATGGAAAGGAAAATGATTATTAGACTAATCCGATCAATGACAGGGAAAGCGCACAGATATCCAGCTCTCCGGGAGGACGGGATTTACGAGATCCTAAGTGTCGACGTTAGTAAATTTCATTTAACCCGAATAGAAGAGTGATCAGAGTCCCAGAGTATAGACGAGGAATAAAAGATCCTAATACCACCCAATTGGCGACGTGGGCCCGTAAGCCACACAGCCAAGTTAGTAAAACAGTTTTTCAAAGACTAGACTCAACTTCGGCCAAGGAGTTGGAAAGGGGGGTTCCTACAGGCAGTCGGCTCTGATACAAACCTGTGACGACCCCGGCTTAATCGTGCACTAATCATACACGCAAATGCACACGATCAAGCCTAAGGACTCACTTGAAGATATCACAACACAACTCTAAAACATAAATAAAGTCATACAAGCTTTATATCACTCCCTCCGTTCTAAAATAGATGACCCAACTTTGTACTAACTTTGTACTAAAGTTAGTACAAAGTTGAGACATCTATTTTGGAACGGAGGGAGTACAAGCCAGGGCCTCGAGGGATCGAATACATAGCTCGATGGCATACAAGCATCAGTGGAAGCATTAGATATTTGGGTACAGATATTACAGAGAAACAGATAAGCCTTTAAGAAGACGGGGTAAAATAAAACACTACGATCGAAAGGCGTAGGCCTCCTGCCTAGGACCCTCCGAATCCTACTCCTGGTCGTCGGACGGCTCCTCGTAGTAGTACTCGCCAGAAGGGTAGTAGTAGTAGCCGTCGGCGGGGCAGCTGGCTCAGGGGCTCCGTCATCTGGTTGCGTCAAATGGATATTGGGAGAAAAAGAAAGCAAAGCAACCGTGAGTACTCATCCGAAGTACTCAGCTAGCAAGGATCTACACTACATATGCAATATTTTCAAAGGAAGGCTGTATATGTGGACTGGGCTGCAGAAATGCCAGAATAGAGGGGAAAGCCTAGTCCTATCGAAGACTAGCATCTTCATCATCTTCAACGGTCTTGCAGCATTAGAAGAGTGCAGATTAGCATAATGTAAAGTAGTAGTAGTGTTAACAACCTCGCCCAAAGATCCTTTCTCGACTCCCTGCGAGAAAACAATCCCAGAGCAATACTATCCAGTTATCATCTCAAGTGTCAGGTTCTAGTTGTATCGATCGGGATACAACTCCGAGTGTCCGTTACCGCAGGACAGGCTATCGATAGATTAGTTCTTCCCTGCAGGGGTGTACCAACTTACCCACCACACTCGCTTAACTCCGGCCGGACACACTTTACTGGGTCATGCCCGGCCTCGGCCAAGCGATACGCCAGAACCCGACCTAGACTTAACAGAGAGGTCAACACGCCGGACTAAACCTATGCCCCCAGGGGTCTTGGGCCATCGCCCCGGGAACTCCTGCACGTTGCGTGGGCGGCCATGAGCAGACCTAGCAACCCCTTAATACAAGCGCGGTTGCGTATCCAGTCCAACATGGCGCGTGCCGCTCAGTCGCATGACGTCTATTAAGCTTCGACTGATGTATACGACGCAGAACGCCCATAGTAGGTCCACGTGATGGTTAGTGCTATCGGGCCAGAGGCCCCTCGGATCAAATATCCAAACCGTTAGTGGATTAGGAGCGCGCGGTAACGAGCAGAGACTCACGAAAGATGTGACCCCGTCGCCCCGTCTCGAGGACTTGCGGCAAGGGCTAAGAATGCCCGGCCACGCCTCGTGTTCTACTCTCGGGCACCCTCCAGGTCCACCCGATTCCACATCACTCGCAATTAAGCTCGCGCGGGTACCCCTCAGGGCCGACCCGTCTTTAGTAACATGGTTCAGTGTAAAGTCATAGTAACCATAGTAACCGTGTGTCTAACACCAAGGGGAACCCTGAGGAATCACCTCGATGGAATTCCACCTGATGTTACCGTCAAGGTGAACGAAGGAGGAATCACCCTCGAGGTCCACTCTTGAGGAGTTGCACGACAGTGTTGTTACCGGGAATGGAGAAGGAGAAATCACCCTCGATGACCATACCCGATGAACTAACCTACAAGGTTAACATCAAAAGTGCTGATGAGGTATCACCCTCGGCACTCGATAGTAACCCAGTAGTGTCGAGCAACTAAGGGGAAAGAGATGTGCGGTGCCGGGGCCTGGTCTTCGATCCCGTTGATCGGGTCTTCTGATAATCCAGCGGGGCAGTCGGGATATAGTGGGGGTCTCTGATGGGTCTCTACCCAGCCTATTCTAAGCAGTTTGGGATAAACAGGTAGGTAACAATAGCAGGTTACAATAAACAGGCTATGCAGCAGAAATAGGATAATAGTAACAGCAGCAATTCTAATGCGAGCATAAGAGAGAAGAGAATAGGCGATATAGGCATGTTCAAAAGGGGGGTGCTTGCCTGGTTACTCTGTGGCAAGGGTCTGGTCGTCAGGGATGTAGTCGTCCTCCGGAGCTGCGTCGGCCTCGGGGACTACGTCGTTGTCGGGGTCTAACGAGAGAGAAGAGGGGGAGGAAACAGATAAATACATAGCAATCATATGCAACACAGAGTATGCTATACCTAGGATGCAGTGAAGGGTTGCCTAAAGATGCATCTAAATCAATTTAGTTATTTTAGGATTAAAGTGGGATTTATTAACCGGTATGTATGCACTATTCATCTACCGGAAACGGGCGGAAGGTTATGGTTTCTCCTACGTAGGGGGTTCCGACATGGAAACAGATGACACGATCAGATTCGTCTTGTCGTTCTGAGCAACTTTCATGTTTTAAGTTTTCGATCCGAGCTACAGTTTATTTTCTACGAATTTTCAAAGATTTAAATATTTTCTAAAATTATTTATATTAACAAAATTGTCTAAAATGATTTATGATGTCAGCATGACGTGTGGATGACGTCAGCGGTCAACAGACTCGCTGACCAGGGTCAAACCTGACATGTGGGTCCAGTGGGACCCACATGTCATTGACAGAGGTCTAACAGAGTTTAAAAACTAACTAAACAGAGTTAATTAGCTAGTAGGCCCCACCTGTCATAGACTAATTAGTTTAACTAATTAAGTTTTAGTTATTAAAAACGTTTTATTTAGCTAATCTGCGGTGGGGCCCGCGTGTCAGTGGGTCAGAGCTGCCCAGTCAGCAGTTGACTGGGTCAACCCAGTCAACTAGGGCCCGCGGGGCCCTCTGGGGTGGCCCCAGGCCGGCCACGTCGGCGGCCGGCGCCAGAGTGGCTCCGGCTACCAAAACAATGGCGGCGCCTCGCCGGAGTTGGCCGGAATCGCGCTACGGGGCTCGGTTTCGGGCGTGCGTGGGTGCGTTCGAATGGCATCGAACGCCGCGTCGATTGGTGGCCTTGGTCGCAGCAGGGGAGGCCGGAAATGACGTCGGCGACGAGATGGAGCGGCGGTCCTTTTCGGTGGCGATCGGGAACACGGTTTCGGGCCGTTTCCAAACGAGCTACGCGGCTAGGCAGTTTACTGCGGGTGCTAGGAGCCTGACGGCACGGTGGGGGTGCTCGGGCGGTCGCCGGTCATGGCGTTGCCGAGCTCGGCCTCGCGCGACGACGGCAACAGAACGAGCAGGGAGGCGAGAGAGAGGAAGGGAGAGGTGACGGAGCTCACCGAGCGGCACGCCGATGGCCCTTGGAAGCTTAGGAGCTGCAGAGGGAGTCGTGGTCGATGGGGATCGCCGGCGACCGAAGCGAAAGGGGACGAGGCGGTTCCGGCGCTGTGGTGGCCCCCGGCTCCGTCTCGAAGGCACAGACGACGTGGCGGAGCTTGGCGAACCTCCTGGACACGAGCAGTCGGCGCAGCGAGGCCGCTGGCCACGATGGTGGCGAGGCGCGGCAACGGTGGCGCTCGGCCTTGACGGATCTGAGGGAGAAGAGCGGTGGAGAGGGAGAGAGAATGGATAGAGATGGAGGAGGAAGGCCAGGGGGGATGCTCTTATCCCCTCGCCTGGCCACGGGCGTCGCTGTGTCGCTGTCTCGCTGGCGCGCGCGCGCGCAGCCACAGGCGAGCCGACACGGTGGCGAGGAGGACGGCGACTGTGCACTAACAGGCTGGGCCTGTCACTGTGCACTAAGGTCCAGCCGATCCAGGCCTTTTTCTTATTTCTTTTTCTGTTTCTTTATTACTTCTCTGTTTTGGTAATTGTTAGGCCATATTTGCACTTTTGTAAAATGTGAGTATTGGCGCAAATATTACAGTGCAATGTCACCTTCCACCAAAAACTAGTTTGGGAAAAATATGATTTCATTTGGATTTTTATTAAATGAAATGAAATTAAATGGGTGTTGTTTGCTTCTGTTCTAGGTTGTTAGAGTCACTTAACTTATTCTATAAATGTTGATTACAATTGTCTCTAGATTATTTACAATATTAGGAACATTTTAGTTCCTGGATTTAAACAACTTCATTTTGCATTTTTGAATTTGAGTTGATTTTCAGAGAGAATTTTGAATTTGAATCTTTAACCAATGTGACTAAGCACTGCAAATAAAAGTGACTTGGCATTATTAGCAGATGATCATAATGATGATTACACAGGGGTGTTACAATGTGGAGCTCCGGCCGCGGCTCCGGGAGCAGCTCCGGCGGGGGCGGCGACCCCGAGCGCGAGCGGCGTGTCCGCTCGGACGGCGCGAGGAAGCGCGGGGCGAGGAAGTGGACAAACAAGGGCCTTGAGCCGCCACCGAGCTTCCTCGTCCGCGAGACGGAGGAATACGATCGTTGGCACGGGCGTACGTCCTCCTCGCCCGCGGGCTCGTCCTCCACCGCGAGATCTTCCCACGCCGCGAGCTCTTCTTCTTCCGGCGCGAGGCTTCTCCCCGTGAAGAAGTGGTCGGAGGAGCCGGAGGAGATCGAGGTCGTCGCCGTCAAGCAGGAGTCAGAGGAGATCGAGCGCCGAGGGGTCGTCGGGCCCGAAGATTTCTTGGCCGATTTCGACGCGGTCGCGGCCGCCATTGCCGAGCGGAGCTTGCGCGAGGAGGCGGAGCGCCGGCGCTACGACGACGAGCTCGATGACCTCATCCTCAAGCAGGCGATCGCTGCCAACCTTGTTGCGAACGAGAAGGACGACGAGTGGCGGCGCATCCGCGAGGAGCAGAGGTCGAAGTTCATCGATCTCGTCAGCTCCGACGAGGACTGAGCTCCTCCACCGCGTCGTCCTCGGCCGCGAGCTCGTCCATTTTGGTATATTGACCTCGGCCTCGCCGCCGCGAGATCCCCCTCCCTCTAGTAGTAGTAGTAGAATGTAGTATGTATGATAATGTAGTATGTGATGATGAACTATGAATGATCATGTAATATGTGATGAACTAGTGTGGTTGCAAATTCTCCCGCGAAAGTTTTTTTCAAATTATGCAGTTTCATATACGGGTTCTACTTTGCCGCGCATGATTTTGACCCGCAAAACAGTTCTTCGTCGAACTGTAAATGCCTTATGCGGGTCGCGGTTTTACGGGGTCTGCTAGAGTTGCTCTAAACTAGGCCTTTGATCCTTTTATTTTCCCTAGTTGCAACTCCATTCTTGACTCGCAATTGGGCCCGACGTTTTTTTACCCAATAGCAAGTCCAACATCGACTCACAACTAGGGTTGAACCTTTTTTATCTCAGCTGCAAGTCCAACGTCGACCCACAACTGGGCCGGCACTTTTATTTGTTCGAGTTGCAAGCCCACCGTTGACATGCAACTGGACTCTTTAATCCTTCCCCCCCCCCCCCCCCCCCAGTTTGCAAGTCCATCGTTTTGACTCACAACTGGGTCTAATTTTTTTTCCTCAGTTATAAGTCCACCGTCAAATCACAAATAGGGCTGATTTTTTTTTGCCTCTTACATTTTAAAGCCCTACAATTCATTTTTGGAATGTGGATTTTTTTTTTGTTATGCATAGGATACGGAGGAAGCATGTCATCACACCAGTACATGCATTAGTTAATCCTTAGATGAGCTTTGCATGTGGAGTACTCTTGCATGTACATGCATGTCAATGTACGTACTAGTATACGTATATATCAAAAGCCAAGGTATAAAAAACATGCACGACGATCAACACATACAAATACGCACTAGAAAACTAAAAAGGTTCACCGCACACTAAAAAAGTTTAGCTTGTTAAAGGAAATGTTTATTGTAAATTAAAAATAGTTCATCCTACGCTAAAAAAGTTCAGTTTGTATATAAGAAATGTTTTGAATGTCAAACATGTTCCCATTTTCAATAAATGTTCACAAATTCAAAAATATATTCATGCTTTCATACAAAAAGTTCAGATTTTCAAAATATGATCCCTTTTTGATTTTTTTTTCATGTTTTTGGTAAAGTGTTCATGTTTTCAGAAAATATTCAGAATTTTCAAAAATTGTTCGCATTTAAAAAAATCAGGACTTCAAAAATTGTTTGTGTCTTCAAAAAATATTCGAAATTGCAAATATTTGTTCGCACTTTTCAGAAAATGTTTGGAGTTCCAAAATTTCTGTGCGTTTTCAAAAAATATTCGGCATTTTCCAAGTTATTGAAAAAAATCAATAAATGTTAAAAATAGGTTTTGAGATGTGACGCTGCACTGAGTTATTAAATATTCGCGATTATCATTTGCCACCAACAGCTGTTAGTTCTAGTGGCTATAAGCACGTGTTAAGTAGTTGGAGGTTGGAAGTTAGATTCTTGCTAAGTGCGCCCTATTTTTTGCATTTTTTCCTAGAAACTGAGCTGGATAAAAGAAAAACGAAACAACAGCTGGGCCGAAGAATTATAAAGAAAAAACAAAACATTGGGAGAAAGTTGTCAACAGGAGGGCCACAAAACAAGGGTGACATCATCCTAGTTTTTTTAGAATCAGATGACATCATCTTAGATGTGACATAATACCTCACATCTAGACGAGATATAGTCTGACTCTTAATACATCGATAAACACAATTTTTAAAGAAAAATGAGCCCATTAGTTGAGTACTTTTTCATATTACAAAAATCATTCTACCACTCACCATCTACCTTGGTTGGCTAGATTTTTAAATTGAGCCCAAATCAGAAGGGAGGGAGTAGTTCCTTAAACAATGCATGTGGCAACAGTAACATAACTGATTGCGGCAACAAAAGAAAACCTTGTAGAAGCCTCTCCGAACTGTTTTTGATCAAAATGCAAAATGTATCACTTTGACGAGTTTGTGGACTAAACTGTGTGACATTTAAGCTTATGAACCAGAGTGTGCTTTCAATTCAAATTTAGGCCCAGTTCTTTTGCCAGAATCTGGGGATTCTCTCAGAATCCGACCCCTGCGCAGCTTCTCCCAGAATCTTTGAGCCCCATTTGTTTTGTAATCCTATCTAATTAGACCCTAATTAGATATGATTGTAAAACAAATGAGACTCAAAGATTCTGGAAGAAGCTGGGTAGGAATCGGATCCTCAGATTCTGTCAAAAGAACTGGGCCTTATGGACTCCAGCAGATCTGTCCCGGTCGTGTTGAACGGTATGCAGAAAGGTTCGGGACACGCGATAGGGTATGATAACACCAGCAGATGGTGCAACAAGCATCGAGTCTGGGCTCTGCTTTGAAGACATGGGATTGCGGGATAAAAAATTGTCTGGGGCCTCTGCGCTGTGCTGAGCATTGCACGCATAGGGTAGCTGCTATAGATGTCCCCATTTTCAAGGGGACTTTGTCATGGTCCGCGATTGAAAGAACTGGACAGATGGGATTGAATGACAATCTGATGCGAAGCGTGTTCACCGTATGTGCACTGTAGCACTCATATCATGCTCTGGCACTGCCATCGCACTGTAGCGAACACTGCTGGAATATGAATCTGGTGACTGGTGCCCACGACAAGCGCGTGTGCGTGCGCTCAATATAATTTCCGTTTTTAATTGTGTAAATTTAGAATGTCTTGTCTTTACCAGATCAAAGAATGCTTCAGGGCCCACGTAAGGCAGACGATTCAAAAGTTGAAGGGACCATCGACATGCAGTGGCGGCTCCAGGAAATGGTGGCTGGGTATTCATTTCAATTTTTTTTTTCTCTAAATGCAATATATAAACACAATAGTACAGCAACAGTAAATTTTTAATGCAACAAACCATAATAATCCATCTTACAATAGTACAGCAACAGAAATTATAGGGAAACATAAAGACATCAATACCTTTTGATTGATAAATTGATGAGAATCCATCTTACAATATAACTTTGCGGTCGCTTTTTTGAAAGAGATTGATGACATCCTCATCCTTTACTTGATTGAAGAATTCTCTCTCAACAAATGTAACCAAACAATTGTTCAAGTAATCATCACTCATTTTGCTCCTTAGCTTATTCTTCACATAGGTCATTGAGGAGAATACCCTTTCAACACTAGCAGTAGCTACTGGCAGAATCAATACCAACTTAAGAAGCTTGTAAACAATATGATAGTGTTCATGCTTGTTTGTCTCAACAAGCATGACTGAAAGCTCACACAGACTCTTCAAGCTTTTGAATCTTTCATCTCTACGCACATGACTAACATACATGTTTAGTTGCCATGGAAGTCTTGCCAGTTCATCACTTGTGAAATCATTTGCATAAAACTTTGTAGCAAGCCTAACCAATTTCTCTTGATCATAAGCAGCAAATAAATGAGGTGGACAAAATGCTGCCATGCAAGAAAGTAAATCTGTGTTTACCTCATCAAACCTTCCATTCAGCTCACTAATTTGTCTATCAATGACACTCACATACATATCAACTTTGAAGCGATGGTAATTAATTGCACCATTATAGAAACCCCTTCTAGGCCGGCCAGCGGGAAAGTAAGGACCCTCCATATCAACAACTTTGATCTTATGCTTTGTACAAAAAGACGTGACCTTTTTGAGAAAATCATCCCATCCAGGATCTGTCCTCAAACCCTCCAAGTGATACTTTGTGATATCAACAAGCTCAATAGCATGAACAATATCTTGGTCTTGCTTTTGCAAAGCTCTACTCAGCTCATCTGTGTATCCAAATATTTCTTGCATCAAGTGTGCCATGAAAACAAACTCAAATGATCGAAATGGTGTCAACATGGTTAGAGCCGCTTGCGCCTCCGCACCATGGTACTCTTTGCCAATCTTGATGAGGACTCGTCGTATTGCACCATACATAGAGATGACATGGTTCACGGTTTTGAAGTGAGAGCCCCAACGTGTATCACATGGCCTTCCCAAACCCATTTCCTGATTCAGCCCACTCCCCGTTTCAACTTCTTCTAGTTCCAATGCATCAATGAGTTCCTCAGCCTGAGCTATACGAAGCATTCTCATCTTTTTACAAGACATGCCAAGAACATTTAACAAATGTGCAAGTTACTGAAAGAACCAAGTACAATCACCACTCTCCTTAGCAACAGCAACAAGAGTTAACTGTAGTTGATGGGCAAAACAATGAACATAATAGGCTGAAGGAGACTCGCCCATAATCAGTTTTTTTTAGGCCATTAGCATTACCTTTCATGTTGCTAGCTCCATCATATCCTTGCCCACGAGCCATTGCAAATGTTAAATTGTACTTCATAAGAATTTGCTCAATTGCAGCTTTAAGTGTCAAAGAGGTAGTATCTTGAACATGAGCAAGACCAAGAAATCTTACAACTGCCCTTCCTTTCTTATCAACATAACGCAAGCAAACTGCCAATTGTTCATTCTGATACACATCACTAGATTCATCTGCAAGTATTGCAAAATGGCCACCATCAAGTTCTTCAATGACTAATTTTGTAGTCTCCTGTGCACAACATTTTATTAGCTCATGTTGTATATCATGGTGAGTCATCTTGCAGTTCTGTGGAGCATTTTTGAGAACAACCCTGTCAACCTCTTCAAAATTTCCAGCTAGCCAATTTAAAAGCTCAAGAAAATTTCCTTTATTTAGTGAGCTTTCACTTTCATCATGTCCTCTAAATGCCAAGCCTTGGTGCAATAGAAATCTCAAACATTTGAGTGTCCATGTCAAACGCTGCTTATACAAAGCCTTATATTGTGAGGTGTTTGAAGCAAAAGACTCCCTAATTGATGTTTGTGGTGTAGTGAACATGTCATACTTCTCTTGAGCTTCTGCATGAGCACTACTAACCTCACCTTCATGTTTCTTCAATCTCGACTTCATGTTCCAGTTCCTAAAGCCATTCTTCACAAATGCATCTCCACCGGGACTTTTTGTCTTATCCTTGAACAAATAGCAAACAAAGCAGAAAGCACTATCTTTTTGCACACTATACTCAATCCATGGAAATTCTTTAAACCAAGCACGACAAAAGCGACGGTCAACTCCACTTTACTTTGTATACTCAAAGTTATGTTTCTTTGGTTGACATGCCCCCATCTCAATATATCTTCTTCTTACTCTATCTTGATCATTGACAGCATACATTGAGATGGAAATCCGCTTCCCAGGATCAGGTTCGAGTGCCTCCAAATCTGCTTCCATTTGTTCATCATCTTCATCACTTGCTTCAACATCTTCTACAATTGGGGTTGGGGCTGCTTCTCCGCTCTCCGGTTCATGTTCTGCATCCGGTGCTATCACTAACGCCAATTGTAAATCGCTGTCAATCTGAACAGGAGAGTTACAAGCACCCAATGCAGCTGAACTCTGATTTGGTGTGGATGTTTCATCAATCTTCTTTGCCTTCGAAGCTTTTTCCCACAATGCTAAAATGCTACTGCCACCAATCCCATTCTTCTTCTTCATCTAAGTTACAATAAAACAAAAGGAATATTAGCACCTACAAATTAGATCAGCTACTTCTAACTTTTAGATAAGCAAAATCGAATCAATTCGAAATTTGGGTGTCCTCTGTACCTGGCCGTGGGGGTGGGGGGGGAGAGTGCTGGTCGCCGGTCGCGCGGCTGGGCTGGGCGCTTGCCGGCCGGCGAGCGCCGGCGGAGAGGGGGCAGCGGGCGAGCGCTGGGGCCTGGGGCGGGGCGGGCCGGGCGGCGGCCAGCGGCGAGCGAGCGCCTGCGCAAATGGGTGGCTGGGCTGGGCGCTTGCCGGCCGGCGAGCGCCGGCGTAGAGGGGGCGGTGGGCGAGCGCTGGGGCCTGGGGCGGGCCGGGCCGGGCGGCGGCCGGCGGCGAGCGAGCGCCTGCGCAGATGGGCGGCTAGGGTTGGCTGGGGCGCTGGCTCTGTTTCGCTGCGTGTTCGTCTGTTCGATGCGTGCGTCTCGTTCGTGTGGGGGAGAAACAGGCACTGGGGAGAAACGTCTGGTCGAGCGAGGCAGCGAGCTGAGCTGGGTTGGGCACTTGCCAGGCTGGGCGCCTGGGCAGTAGGCTGGGCGAACAACGATATGTATATTAAATTTTTTTTTGCTCTCAACTTTGGGTATTCATATGCATACACGTGAATACGCCCAGCGCCGCCCCTGTCGACATGTGCCATACATGAAATGAATACGTGGTGACAACTTAAGGCCAGTAAAACTACTAGTACTATGAGAAACAATGCATGAAAAAGAAAAACAATTCCTCAGAAGCCGCTACGGATGAATTCAGTTAATATGCTATTGTACTCGAGTATACTCTCAGTTTTACTACAAAAACCAATACTCAAAGCTCTGACTGCAATTCAAACATCTACTTTTCCTTGACAGCAGTACACAGCAGTACACTCCTGGAGGTTGGAACTCAAAGCTCCACCATTCTTCATCTGCCCACGGCCAGGAGCGCGGATGAAAAAATAATTACTCCCAGCGTGAAGTCACCTGATCTCTGTCCACTCCCAAGGACTCGAGTACAGACAAAAGGAGTAGTCCCTTCGTCCTCAAATAAGTATATAATTTTTTTTAAGACAAATTATGAAGTGGAATGAAAATGCCTTAGGAAGGTGCAAATCATCATCTCTTCTCTTTAATCCCCTCTCCGTAGTACAAAATAGGAGGCCATGTGTTGAATGTTATTGGCTTGATTTCCGCGTGATGAAAAAAATGCATTTTTTCTACTTTAAAATGTATTTGAAAGATAGAAGTACACTTTTTTTTAATAAATTTTGAATATTAAATGCCCACTTATTTAAAGACGAGGGAAATATTAGCACAAGTACACTAGGCTGAAAACCAGCTAAAGGAAGAAAACCGTCTCTACTGCCCTGATCCTGCAGAACCCAGCTACTCTCACCTGATTCAGTAGCCATAGCTCCATTCCTCTGTTTACATTATGTGGATTTATGGCTCCACTGTTAGAGCAACTATAGTCGTAAATAATTCGGACCCTCAAACAACTGTGGACATGTCCGGACGCGTCCGTGATAGTGATAGGGCAATCCCCATTTATCCTTCTCTGCATCATAATACCTCATTTGATCAGTGGCGGTGCCAGGATCTAAACCTAGTGATGTCAAGCTTTACAAATGAAAAACATTATAGACAAATTAAACAGAAAAAGGAAAGATCATACTTTGTTTCAAACATGCTTATTCTCAAACAAGAAGATTCAAACATACTTTATCCATTTACCATTACCAAACTTAAGATCTGACAAGTGACAAAATAGGATTTGCTAAGAGAAAGAAGATCTGATTTTTTTTAAGAAGAGAAAAAATTGGAAGAGAAAGAAGATAAGTTAGAGCTTACAAGTAAAAGTGGAATAAAAGGGGAAGCGCCTGTTGCGCTCGCCGGTCGCCGGAGGTGCAGACTACGGAGCAGCCGAGGTGGACGCGCTCAGGGTGGTGATTCTGGCACGGGCTGCCTCCACTCTCTTTTTTCACGGATCGGCTAACTCTGCGATCGGTGTGCTCGGCGTGCATCTTGTACAGGAAGGTGAAAAGGAGAGATCTTGAAGGAACAATCACGGGAATTGAGGATCTGCCGATCGGGGTAGTTAACTCGTAGGATTTATGTTGCTTCTTTTTGCTAATGGGCCTGCCAAATCTCACGCTAAGCAAATGACAACTGGGCTTTGTGTTGTCAATATTTACTTAGCGGTGACATAAGCCTACGGCAGGGGTCTTCGACTTGCCAAAATCCTGTGTAGTCGCTTGACCACACAGCGCTAACGTGGCTTCGCCACTGCATTTGATACCTTAAATCATACAAAAAGCATGCAAAAGAAAATATACGTACTACATAGATAACCTAAGCTAACCTACTACTCGTCATCGTCAGAGATGTCAACGATCTCTGTGCTGGGCTCTAGGTAGATGGTTGGCTGTCTTTACTCCGGCTCCTCTGGCTTCCCCCTCCCCCCCACCACTCATTCCAGACCGACGAAGACCTCGTCGATCTCTGCCGCCCGCTGGAGGAGGAAGCGGCGGTTGGCCTCCACCTCTGCCTCCAACTCGATGGAGTCGATGATGGCCTGCTGCTCCGCTGCCTCCTCCGCCTGGGCCACCTCGAGGTCCGCCAGCGCCTCGGGAATGCTGAAGCCAGCAGCAGGAGGCGCCGGTCTACCTCGCTCACGTCATTGCCTCCTCCTCCCACTACTAGGGAAAAGCCTAGCAGTAGCGCTGGTATTTGGGCTAGCAGTAGCGCGGGTTCCCGCGCTACTGCTACGGCGCTACAGCTAACCTGTAGCAGTAGCGCTGTTTGGAGAACCCGCTACTGCTAGTTACTAGCAGCGCTGCTCTACCACGCGCTACTACTATTATTACATATTCTATTTCTTTTTTATTTTATGTCGTATTCATACACCGTTGTACAAGTTTTCATACAATAGCAATTTAGAGATTGTTATTACATCATAATAAGTTATTACATCATTGGGTGAAAGAAATATAATAACTCATCATCATCATCATCATCATCATCATCATTAACAACTTATCATCATAATACATCGTTGTCATATAACAACTCATCATCATCATTTTCGTCCATGAGACATCATATAACAACTTGGTCACTAGTCATAATAACAACTCCTCCTCATCATCACCATAGTACTCATAATCACAACTCCTCCTCCTCATCATGATGATCAACTCTAACACATTGACACATTGTAGCACATAATAACAACTTCTCATCATCATAGTCATAATCAACACTAACTAATTGTTCTTAATACCTAGGACCTACTCCTCTCTCCTAGGTAAAATATCATAAAATAGATAAACCGGTCCATCTCCATAATGGAGAATGGAGATAAACCTATCTCCAACTTGTGGCTTGTGCACATTCATGTTGTCTCCAATTAGTTGCGTGTGCGCATTCATCACTTTGCTCCATTCTTTGATATTGAGCCTTTCATCGTTTGAAGAAATCGAGTATGCACTGTGGTAAGCCTTCGAAGGAGTTGGTCGTAAGCTAACCATATGCATATCACCTTCGGTAAACATCATGTCAGGCACAACCTCCTTCCGGAGTCTCTGTTGGAAAACATAATAGTAACATATATAGTTAGCAATGTAGTTTAATTAAGAAGAATATATGCAATGAAGTTACCATCTGTCGGTGTTAAAACCGGCCGATCTCGGGTAGGGGGTCCCGAACTGTGCGTCTGAGGATCGGAGGTAACAAGGGACAAAGGGAACACGATGTTTACCCAGGTTCGGGCCCTCTTAATGGAGGTAAAACCCTACGTCCTGCTTGATTGTATTTGATGAGTATGGGGGTTACAAGAGTTGATCTACCTCGAGATCGTAATGGCTAAACCCTAGATGTCTAGCCTATGGGTATTATGATGGTCTCCACGGACCAAACCCTCCGGTTTATATAGGCACCGGAGGGGGCTAGAGTTGTACAGAGTCGGTTTACAGAGGAAGGAAACTACACATCCGGACACCAAACTTGCTATCCACGCAAAGGAGAGTCCCACCCGGACACGAGGAAAGGTCTTCTGCCTTGTATCCTTACGGCCCATCAGTCCGGCCCATGTCACATAGCCCGGCCACCCGAGGACCCCGTAATCCAGGACTCCCTCAGTAGCCCTTGAACCAGTCTTCAATGATGACATGTTCGGCGCGCAGATTATCTTCGGCATTGCAAGGTGGGTTCCTCCTCTGAACACTCCAAAGCGATCTTCTGAATAAAAGAACTGTATCCGGCTCTGCATGACAATCACAACCCTCAACCACGAAGGTAAAATGCTTAGCCAAAGTAGCATCTATAAACTGACAACTTTTTCGGCGAAACGTCACGTCTAGTCTTTTTATCATTTCGAACCGTTTTTTGGCCTCCCGCTTCGCGTCTCGAAACACGGCCTCTATTGACATGTCTCATCAAAGCGGAGATCGTGCCCACTTATTGCGGGATCCTTATTAATACGGGTTTGGGTAATCCAATCGTGCCATTCGCACGGCCCATTGGGAACAGGCGAGTTTTAAGGCTTGAGGGGCGGGCGCTTGATATTCATTGCCTATATAAGTGGATAAAGATCCCTCTTTTTTTCCCCACGCCTTCTTCCTTCTCCTGTTTTCCCATCCTCAAGCTCCAGCGCCCAAGCCTCAATCTTTCCCACCGCCGCCAACCTCTCTAGTCATGTCCGGATCTGGCTCGAAGGGCAAGTGGGAGGCCTCCTCCGTCACGGAGAAGGACATCAAGGAGCTCCGGGGGGCGGGATATCTGTCCGCGGAAATCGCGCACAGGCTCCCAGCCAAGGATCAAGTCATACCCACTCCGGAGCCCGGTGAAAGGGTTGTATTCATTCCCCACTTCCTCCGCGGACTAGGGTTTCCCCTCCACCCCTTTGTCCGCAGTCTCATGTTCTACTACGGGCTAGATTTCCATGATTTAGCCCCAAATTCTTTCCTCCACATCTTGGCGTTTATCGTCCTGTGCGAGGCGCTACTCCGCATCCCCCCACACTTCGGCCTATGGCTAAAAGTCTTCAGTGTGAAGCCAAAGGTGGTCGACGGGCAGCATGCGGAGTGCGGCGGTGCCATGGTGAGCAAACTCCCCAACACCATTTGGCCTAAAGGGGTCTTTGTGGAGACCGTCAAGGTCTGGCAGCAGGAGTGGTTCTACATTACCGAACCCCGCGGCACCAAATGGGCGGCCGCTCCTGAGTTCAGATCCGGACCCCCCAATGCGGCTAGCATCGTGGACCAACAATGGTCTGGACTGGGGGTCGACCACGGAAGTGATGATGCTGCAGAAGCGTGTAACACCCCCTGTCATTAGCTACAGTAACCCCCTGTCATTAGCTACAGTAATCACTTTTGATAATGACATGTCAGCAAGCTTAATAGTGCATGATCATCATTAGCATCATATTGCATTTCAACTCCTAAGTCAAATTCAAATTCAAATGGAAATTAAACTGAAAGTGGAAAATAAAAGTTGTCCAACATAAAAACTAAATTGTTCATTAAATGGCAAATATTCCAGAGACTATTCTAAAATTGTAACCAACAAATAATAAAATAATTAGGTGGCACTAACATAATTAAAACAGTAAGGAATAATGCATTTTAATTATTATAAAAATAGTGTGAACTCAAATTGTCTCCAAACTAATTTTTGGTAGTGGTAGAGGATGCCTAGTATTTATTGGAGCAATTGCCATGTTATATAAAAATCATTTGATAGCCTAACTATTTACTAAACAGAGATATAAGAAATAAATAAAGAAAAAGAAAAAGAAAACAAAATAAAAGAGAAACCCCCCCTGGCCCAACTGGGCCTCAGCCCAGACCGGCCCTATATCCCCCCCCCCCGAGCGACCACCCCAAACCATAACCCCCCACCTCGCCCCCCCCCTCGCCCACTCCTCCCCCTCCCCGATCAGACGGATCGGGGCAACCGCCGCCGTCGCCGCCTCGGCCACCTCGACTCCGTCCTCGACACCGCCAGCCCGTCGCCTCGCTCCTCTCCTCCCCCTGGTTCTGGATCAGATCGGGAGGAGAAGCCCCGCCGCCCGACGCCCTCCTGCGCCGCTCGTCCCCGCCGTCGTCGGACCACCCCTACCCTCCCCGAGCCCACTGCCGTCTCCCTACAACACCGCCGTGAGCCTCGTCCGCCCCCTCTTCTCTCCCCGTCACCGGATCCGGCCCGCGTCCTCGCGCTCACCGCGGCGGTCCCGATGCCCGCGCACCGCCACTGCGCGCCGGCCGCGCACTGGGCTCGCCCGGCTCGCGCCTGTCGCTCCCTGGGCGTGCCCCCCTCCCCCCCGCGCGCATGATCGTGCCCCTGCCCCGCTACCTTCGCCCTCGCCGCACGCGCCCTTCACCGCGCGCTCCCCGCTGCTGCTTCCCGCGGCATCGTCCGCCGCTGCCGTCGCAGCCCGACGCGCGGCAGCGCTCACCCCGCGCCCGCTCCTCGCCGCTGCTGACCGCTGCTGGCACCTCGCCGCGCCCAGATGGGCTCCGGCCTCGACGGGCGCCCACGCCCACACCCCGCGCCCGTTAACCCTGTTGGCCCCATGGGCCTATGACAGATGGGGCCCGCCCCTTATAAAAAAAAGCGAAAAACAAAATTGAAAAAAAGGATTTTAAAATAAATAAATAAATATAAATTAGTGAATTAATTAATTAACCTAATTAATTCTGTTTAAATAACTAATTAAGTTTAATTAACTTAATGATTTAATTAACCTAATTAACTACTGTTAATTAACCCTAACAGTCTGCTGACCTCATGCTGACATCAGCAAACACTGTTTCGGATAATGTTAATTTAAATAATTAAATAAATTCCAAAAATAAATAAAAACTTTAGAAAATCATATTAAATAATCCGTAACTCCGATGGAAAAACTTTGTACATGAAAGTTGCTCAGAACGACGAGACGAATCCGAATACGCAGTCCGTTTGTCCGTCACACGTCCCTAACTATCCGAACATGCAACCGTTCCCCTCCGGTCATCTGTCTGACAAATGTCCGGAACCGGGAAAACATTCCCGGATGGATTCCCCCTTCCTCGGTGACGTGCAACCATACGTTAGGACACACCCGGCACTGCATATTGTCATGTGTACTTTGCGTTGCTCATGTTTGCTCTATATTTATACTGTTTCCTTCCCCTCTTCTCTCTCGATAGAGCCGGTACCGACGCAGCTCCGGAGTTCGACGACCCCTGAAGACCTTGCCCTTGCCGCCGAGCAACCAGGCAAGCCCCCCCCTTTTGATCATCCCGATATCGCCCATTCTATTTCTCATGCTTGCATTAGAATTGCTGCTGCTACTGCTCTACCTATTCTGATGCATAGCCTGTTTATCGTAACCTGCTGTTGATAATTACCTGCATATCCTAAACTGCTTAGTATAGGCTAGGTAGAGACCTATCAGTGACCCCACTTATCCCGACTGCCCCGCTGGATTATCTGAAGACCCGATCAACGGGATTGAAGACCAGGCCCCGACACCGCACATCAACCCCCTTAGTTGTAACGACACTGCAGCGTTACTATCGAGTGCCGAGGGTGAAACCTCTTGTAGCACTTCTGATGTTAACTCTGTAGAGTAGCTATTCGGTCGTGGTCATCGAGGGTGATTCCTCCTTCACCGCTTCCGATAACGACGCTGTCGTACAACACCTCAAGTGTGGACCCAGTGAGGGTGATTCCTCCGAGTTCACCTTGACGGAGACATCGAGTAGGAATCCAACGAGGGTGATACCTCGGATTCCCCTGATGTTATGGATACACGGATACTTGGATTTTACACTGTTACTTGGATAGGCGGGTCAACCCTGAGGGGTACCCGCGTGCGCCTGAGAGGCGAGTGTTGTGAAGACGGGTGCCTGTATGGTGCCCGAGTGCTGAATACGAGGCGCGGCCGGGCATTCTTAACCCTTGCAGCAAGTCCTCGAGACGGGGCGACGGGGTCATATCTTTCGTGAGTCTCTGCTCGTTACCGTAAGCCCTAGTCCATTAACGATTTGGATATTTGATCCGAGCAGGTCTCTGGCCTGATAGCACTAACCATCACGTGGGCATAGTATGGGCGTTCTGCATCGTAGCATCAGCCGAAAGCTCTGTCAGACGTCTAGTTCAGCCTTGCGGCCGGGACGGATCGGTGCCCCCCTGGTGCCTGGCTTCCCCCTGCACGCAACGACTCAGAGTGCACAGGGCGATGGCCCAAGACCTCTGAGCGCTTAGGATGTAGACCGACGGGGACCTCTCTGCTGAGCTCTAGGTAGGGTTGCGATGTGTCGTTTGGCCGAGGCCGGGCATGACCCAGGAAAGTGTGTCCGGCCGGAGTTAATCGAGCGTGTTGGGTAAGTTGGTGCACCCCTGCAGGGAAGAAAACTTCTATCGATAGCCTGTCCTACGGTAATGGACACTCGGAGTTGTATCCTGATTGATACAATTTTAGAACTGGATACTTGGATACTATGGCTCTGGGATTGCTTCTCGCAGGGAGTCGAGAAGGGATCTCCGGACGAGGTTGATGACTGTATGGCTCTGGGATTGCTTTCTCGCAGGGAGTCGAGAAAGGATCTCTAGGTGAGGTTGAGACTTAAGGATACTGCTACTTTATATTGATCTGTTCTGCTCTCTTCTATTGCTGCAAGACCGATGAAGATGCTAGTCTTTGATAGGACTAGGCCTTCTCTCTATTCTGGCATTTCTGCAGCCCAGTCCACATATACAGCCTCCCTTTGAAAATGTTGCATATGTAGTGTAGATCCTTGCTTGCTGAGTACTTCTGAGTACTCACGGTTGCTTTGTTTTCCTTTTCTCCCCATATCAGTTTGACGTGACCAAGATGACGGAGCCCCTGAGACAGATGCCCCGTCGATCGACTACTACTACTACCCCGAGGATGGATACTGCTACGAGTTGACTGACGACCAGGAGTAGGTTCGAAGGGTCCCAGGCAGGAGGCCTTCGCCTTTCGATCGTAGTGTTTTATTTTGCCCCGCCTTTCTAAAGGCCTTTCTGTTTCTGTTTTATATCTGTACTTAGATATCTGATGCTTCCGCTGGCGCTTGTTTGCAAGCTTATGTATTCGAGCCCTCGAGGCCCATGGCTTGTAATATAAAGCTTGTATGACTTTATTTATGTTTTAGAGTTGTGTTGTGATATCTTCCCGTGAGTCCTTAGGCTTGATCGTGTGCATTTGCGTGTATGATTAGTGCATGATTGGGCCGGGGGCGTCACAAGTTGGTATCAGAGCCGACTGCCTCTAGGAATCCCCCTTTCCAACTCCTTGGCCGAAGTTGAGTCTAGTAACCGAAAACTGTTTTACTAACTTGGTTGTGTGGCTTACGGGCCCACGTCGCCAATTGGGTGGTATTAGGATCTTTTATTCCTCGTCTATACTCTGGGACTCTGACCTCTCGTCTATTCGGGTTAAATAAAATTTTACTAACTCCAACATTAGGTTCTCGTAATCACATCCACCCGGTGTTCTGAAATATTCCCCCCTTGCTCCAAGATTGTGGACCAGGTTCTGCTTACAGGATCCTTTTATCGAGGGCACCCTGTGTTGTCACTTGCAGATTCCTCGCTCCAATAGTTTTCTCCGACGTTGATGTAGCCTTTGCTATGTCTCGTTGTGTACTTCCTTACCGCGTGCCTGCGCGCCGCCTAGATGTCTAGCCCTCCCTTTTCTACTGTCGTAATGCCGGATACTAACCGAGGCTATGAGTGGATTTGAATATCTGGTGCGGATATGATGAAGAATCTATTGCACTTCCTTCTGTTGTGCGTGTTGCTTCGTGAATCATTCCATACACATGCAGTTTTACTTGCTAAACTGCCCCTGTTGATTTGGCAGGATGGCTGACGATCCTCCACCTCGACCCTATATTGCCGCAATGATGCAGCAGTTTGAATTGAACCGTCAGCTCAATGAGAGTCTGGTAAGACGTTTGGAATGCAACGAGGCTCGCCAGGAGCCTGGACCGATCTCGCTGCCAGAATTTGTGCACCTCAATCCGTCCGTTTTCCGCAACTCCACCAATCCTATGGATGCTGATGATTGGCTTCGTGACATCCTGTTTGAAATGGAGTCAGCTAATGTTGCCCCTGACAGTTACGTCACCTTTGCGACATTCCACCTGAAGGGCCCAGCTGCTCAATGGTGGGAAAGCCACAAGGCTATGTTGCCTGCAGAGACTGTAACCACTTGGCAGGAATTTCAGTCAGCTTTTTATGCACGTTACATTCCTCAAGGTCTGATGGACCAGAAGAAGCAGGAGTTCCGCAAACTCTCACAAGGCAAAATGACTGTGGATGAATATCAGAGGAAATTCCTTGAATTGTCCCGCTATGCTGCAGATGACGTCGACACCAACACACGCAAGCAGGAGAAATTCCGTGAAGGACTGCGTACCGATATAAAACTTGCACTTGCTGTCCATGATTTCACAGACTTCGCAACGCTTGTCAGCAAATCTTTCCAAGTTGAAACAGCTCTGACTGAGTACCAGGAGTCGCTCAAGCGCACTCGTGATGTTGGTTCGTCTTTGGGTCGACCTATTCAGAAGCGTCGAGTGTGGATCCCTCACAATGTTCATCATCAACCTGCTCCAACACCAAGGCCGTCTTATGTTGCACCTCGACTGCCTTCACCGCCAAGACAGCTAACGGATCATGATGGACCGCCTAATGTTATGGCTTCTCCTCAGGATGCACCACGTCCTCCTGATGGTCGTACGAAGGGCCATCGAACCCATCGTTGCAGAAATCGTAAGGCCAGGATGTCTGCTATGGACCGAGGCTAGGTTACTCACGTCAAAATGGGAGAAGCTCGTGAGTCTCCAAAAATCGTGATGGGAACTCTGTCAGTTAATTCAGTTGCAGCTTCTGTTCTCTTTGATTCCGGGGCATCACATTCCTTTGTGTCTGAACAATTTGCTCAGCGACATGAGCTACCTCTAGAGTTATTGCCCACACCATTAGAGATTATCACTCCCCGTTCTAGGTGGCAAACCAAGATGGTAAGTCACAACAATCAGATCAAAATTGAAGGGTTGATGTTCTCTGCTTCCCTTATTGCTCTTGGACCTTCCGACATAGACATCATTCTCGGTATGGACTGGTTGACAGCCCATAATGCTTTGATTGACTGTGCTACTAAGACAGTCCAGCTCACACACCCTTCTGGTCAGGTGATCAATTACTCAGCCCGAATAGCTCAAGATGCTGAGAGCCAGATATATGTTCTGAATGCATTGAACGCTTCACCTCTTGAAGGCATCGAGAACGTTCCAGTTGTTCATGATTTTCAAGATGTATTTCCAGAAGAACTTCCAGGGATACCCCCTGCTAGAGCTGTTGAGTTCGTCATCGACTTGAAACCTGGCACTACCCCTATTGCGAAGCGCCCTTATAAGATGCCTCCGCATCATCTTCTCGAACTTAAGGAAGAACTCAACACGTCACTTAAGAAAGGTTTCATCCGCCCCAGTTACTCAGCTTGGGGAGCACCTTCACTCTTCGTTAAGAAGAAGGATGGAACTAACCGATTGGTTCAGGATTACCGACCCATTAACCAAGCAACAATTCAGAATAAATATCCGCTTCCTCGGATCAATGATTTGTATGATCAACTTGCTGGATCATCGGTATTCTCTAAACTTGATTTGAGGTTGGGTTACCATCAGATCCGTGTTCGTGAAGAGGATATTCCCAAGACTGCATTTGTCACTCGTTATGGCTCCTACGAGTACACGGTCATGTCCTTCGGCTTAACAAATGCTCCAGCCACATTCTCCCGTCTGATGAATTACATCTTCATGGATTACCTCAACAAGTTCGTCGTGGTTTATCTAGATGATATTCTGGTTTATTCGAAGAATAAGGAAGAACATGCCGAACACCTCCGTCTTGTACTGGAAAGGCTCCGAGAACACCAGTTGTATGCCAAATACTCCAAATGCGAGTTCTGGTTATCTGAAGTGACATATCTCAGCCATGTGATTTCGAAAGATGGCATTGCCGTTAACCCAGAACGAGTTCAGGCTATTCTTAACTGGACTCCTCCGAAGAACGTCAAGCAAGTGAGAAGTTTTCTCGGCCTTGCAAGCTATTGCCGTCGATTTGTCGAGAACTTTTCTAAGATTGCTAAGCCCCTGACTGATCTGCTTCACAAGGGCGTTAAATTTGAAAGGACAGAAAAATGTTAGGAAAGTTTCCAGACACTCAAAGACAAGCTGACATCTGCCCCAGTACTATCTCCTCCAGACACCCGCAAAGACTTTGTGATTTATTGTGATGCATCCCGTGAAGGATTAGGCTGTGTCCTAATGCAAGAGCGTAAAGTGATTGCCTATGGCTCTCGTCAGTTGCGCCCACATGAAGAGAATTATCCGGTACATGATTTAGAACTAGCTGCTGTCATCTATGCACTGCAGTTGTGGCGACATTACCTTCTCGGTAATCGTTGCGAGATCTACACGGATCATAAAAGTCTGAAGTACTTGTTTACTCAACCATCTCTAAACCTCCGCCAACAAAGATGGATGGAGGCCATTGCGGACTATGATTTGGGTATTTCCTATACCCCTGGCAAGGCTAACGTGATGGCTGATGCCTTAAGCCGCAAATCCTATTGCGACAACCTCATGGTTAGGCGAGCTCAACCTCGTCTTTTTGAAGAACTGCGCAAGCTAAATCTGCGTATTGTTCCACAGGGCTCTCTTAATAACCTTGTGATACAACCAGATCTTGAGAAAGCTGTTAAGAATGCGCAAGCTAAAGATGCTGAGATTGATCTCATGAAGAAAGACCTTCACCTTGTAAAGTACAGGGATTTCTCGCTGTCTGAAGATGGAACCTTGTATTTCAGAAACCGCATTGTCGTACCTCGCTTCGAACTCATGACTGACAAAGTCATGAAGGAGGCACATGATACCCCGTTGTCTATTCATCCGAGTAGCACCAAGATGTATCGTGATCTCCGTCAAAGGTACTGGTGGTCTAAAATGAAGCAGGACATTGCTCGATATGTTGCTGAATGTGATGTGTGTCGTCGCGTTAAAGCAGAACATCAGAAACCAGCTGGAATTCTGCCACCACTTCCTATTCCTCTATGCTAATGGGATAAGGTTCAGATGGATTTCGTTACAGGACTTCCGAGGTCACAGAAGGGTCACGATGCTATTCTTGTCATCGTCGACCAACTCTCTAAAGTTGCACACTTTCTGCCCGTTAAGGAAACTATCACTACTAGCCAGTTAGCAGAGTTATATATCTCCAGAATTGTATCACTCCACGGTATTCCGAAGGAGATCAGTTCGGACCGTGGTGGTCTTTTCACTTCCAAGTTCTGGGAAAGTTTCCAAACAGCTATGGGAACTCATATTACCTGGAGTTCAGCTAATCACCCTCAATCCCAAGGCCAAGTCGAACGGGTTAATCAAGTGCTTGAAGACATGCTTCGGGCTTGTGTTATTTCTTTCGGTAAGAAGTGGGAAGAATCTCTTCTGTATGCCGAGTTCTCTTATAACAATAGCTATCAAACCAGCCTGAAGATGGCCCCCTTCGAAGTACTCTATGGACGTAAGTGTCGAACCCCTCTGAATTGGTCAGAAACTGGGGAACGACCACTCGTGGGTCCGGATATTATCCAACACGCCGAAGAACAAGTCCTTATCGTCCGTGAAAACCTCAAGGCGGCTCAGGACCGCCAGAAGAGCAACTATGATCGCAAACGATGGGGTTTGACTTATCAACCTGGTGATCAAGCTTATCTTCGTGTCACTCCTATGAAGGGCACTCACCGTTTTGGAATCAAGGGCAAGCTAGCTCCGCGCTACATTGGTCCTTTCCGCATAATTGCTAGACGTGGTCAGGTGGCGTATAAATTGGAATTGCCGCCGCAATTCTCCCATATCCACGACGTCTTCCATGTGTCGCAACTTCGTCAATGCTTCAAAGAATCTCCGCACCGAGCTGTGGATCACGAGGTGCTCGAATTGCAAGATGACCTATCTTATAAGGAGCATCCGATCCGCATTCTCGATGAAGCTGAACGTCGAACCCGTCAGAAGGTTACCAAGTTCCTCAAAGTGCAGTGGTCAAATCATACTGAAGATGAAGCCACTTGGGAACGCGAGAATAATCTTCGTGCGGAATACCCCGAACTTTTTCCTTCTACATCTTAATTCTCGGGACGAGAATTCTTGTTAGTGAAGGAGAATTGTAACACCCCCTGTCATTAGCTACAGTAATCACTTTTGATAATGACATGTCAGCAAGCTTAATAGTGCATGATCATCATTAGCATCATATTGCATTTCAACTCCTAAGTCAAATTCAAATTCAAATGGAAATTAAACTGAAAGTGGAAAATAAAAGTTGTCCAACATAAAAACTAAATTGTTCATTAAATGGCAAATATTCCAGAGACTATTCTAAAATTGTAACCAACAAATAATAAAATAATTAGGTGGCACTAACATAATTAAAACAGTAAGGAATAATGCATTTTAATTATTATAAAAATAGTGTGAACTCAAATTGTCTCCAAACTAATTTTTGGTAGTGGTAGAGGATGCCTAGTATTTATTGGAGCAATTACCATGTTATATGAAAATCATTTGATGGCCTAACTATTTACTAAACAGAGATATAAGAAATAAATAAAGAAAAAGAAAACAAAATAAAAGAGAAACCCCCCTGGCCCAACTGGGCCTCAGCCCAGCCGGCCAGCCCAGCCGGCCCCTATATCCCCCCCCCCCCCCGAGCGACCACCGAACCCTAACCCCCCCACTCGCCCCCCCCTCGCTCACTCCCGTCCCCCTCCCCGATCCAGATCGGATCGAGGCAACCGCCGCCGCCCGACGCCGCCGTCGCCGCCTCGGCCACCTCGACTCCGTCCTCGACACCGCCAGCCTGTCGCCTCGCTCCTCTCCTCCCCCTGGTTCTGGATCAGATCGGGAGGAGAAGCCCCGCCGCCCGACGCCCTCCTGCGCCGCTCGTCCCCGTCGCCGTCGTCTGCCTCGTCCCCGCCGTCGTCGGACCACCCCGACCCTCCCCGAGCCCACTGCCGTCTCCCTACAACCCCGCCGTGAGCCTCGTCCGCCCCCTCTTCTCTCCCCGTCACCGGATCCGGCCCGCGTCCTCGCGCACACCGCGGCCGTCCCGATGCCCGCGCACGGCCACTGCGCACCGGCCGCGCACTGGGCTCGCCCGGCTCGCGCCTGTCGCTCCCTGGGCGTGCCCCACCCCCCCCGCGCGCATGATCGTGCCCCTGCCCCGCTACCTTCGCCCTCGCCGCACGCGCCCCGCTGCTGCTGCTTCCCGCGGCATCGTCCGCCGCTGCCGTCGCAGCCCGACGCGCCGCAGCGCTCACCCCGCGCCCGCTCCTCGCCGCTGCTGACCGCTGCTGGCGCCTCGCCGCGCCCAGATGGGCTCCGGCCTCGACGGGCGCCCACGCCCACACCCCGCGCCCGTTAACCCTGTTGGCCCCATGGGCCTATGACAGATGGGGCCCGCCCCTTATAAAAAAACGAAAAACAAAATTGAAAAAAAAGGATTTTAAAATAAATAAATAAATATTAATTAGTGAATTAATTAATTAACTAATTAATTATTTAACCTAATTAATTCTGTTTAAATAACTAATTAAGTTTAATTAACTTAATGATTTAATTAATCTAATTAACTACTGTTAATTAACCTAACAGTCTGCTGACCTCATGCTGATGTCATGCTGACGTCAGCAAACACTGTTTCGGATAATGTTAATTTAAATAATTAAATAAGTTCCAAAAATAAATAAAAACTTTAGAAAATCATATTAAATAATCCGTAACTCCGATGGAAAAACTTTGTACATGAAAATTGCTCAGAACGACGAGACGAATCCGAATCCGCGGTCCGTTTGTCCGTCACACGTCCCTAACTATCCGAACATGCAACCGTTCCCCTCCGGTCATCTGTCTGACAAATGTCCGGAACCGGGAAAACATTCCCGGATGGATTCCCCCTTGCTCGGTGACGTGCAACCATACGTTAGGACACACCCGGCACTGCATATTGTCATGCCGTACTTTGCGTTGCTCATGTTTGCTCTATATTTATACTGTTTCCTTCCCCTCTTCTCTCTCGATAGAGCCGGTACCGACGCAGCTCTGGAGTTCGACGACCCCTGAAGACCTTGCCCTTGACGCTGAGCAACCAGGCAAGCCCCCCCTTTTGATCATCCCGATATCGCCCATTCTATTTCTCATGCTTGCATTAGAATTGCTGCTGCTACTGCTTTACCTATTCTGATGCATAGCCTGTTTATCGTAACCTGCTGTTGATAATTACCTGCATATCCTAAACTGCTTAGTATAGGCTAGGTAGAGACCTATCAGTGACCCCACTTATCCCGACTGCCCCGCTGGATTATCTGAAGACCCGATCAACGGGATTGAAGACCAGGCCCCGACACCGCACATCACCCCCCCTTAGTTGTAACGACACTGCAGCGTTACTATCGAGTGCCGAGGGTGAAACCACTTGTAGCACTTCTGATGTTTACTCTGTAGAGTAGCTATTCGGTCGTGGTCATCGAGGGTGATTCCTCCTTCACCATTTCCGATAACGACGCTGTCGTACAACACCTCAAGTGTGGACCCAGTGAGGGTGATTCCTCCGAGTTCACCTTGACGGAGACATCGAGTAGGAATCCAACGAGGGTGATACCTCGGATTCCGCTGATGTTATGGACAGACGGATACTTGGATTTTACACTGTTACTTGGATAGGCGGGTCGACCCTGAGGGGTACCCACGTGCGCCTGAGAGGCGAGTGTTGTGAAGACGGGTGCCTGTATGGTGCCCGAGTGCTGAATACGAGGCGTGGCCGGGCATTCTTAACCCTTGCAGCAAGTCCTCGAGACGGGGCGACGGGGTCACATCTTTCGTGAGTCTCTGCTCGTTACCGCAAGCCCTAGTCCATTAACGATTTGGATATTTGATCCGAGCAGGTCTCTGGCCTGATAGCACTAACCATCACGTGGGCATAGTATGGGCGTTCTGCATCGTAGCATCAGCCGAAAGCTCTGTCAGACGTCTAGTTCAGCCTTGCGGCCGGGACGGACCGGCGCCCCCTGGTGCCTGGCTTCCCCCCTGCACGCAACAACTCGGAGTGCACAGGGCGATGGCCCAAGACCTCTGAGCGCTTAGGATGTAGACCGACGGGGACCTCTCTGCTGAGCTCTATGTAGGGTTGCGATGTGTCGTTTGGCCGAGGCCGGGCATGACCCAGGAAAGTGTGTCCGGCCGGAGTTAATCGAGCATGTTGGGTAAGTTGGTGCACCCCTGCAGGGAAGAAAACTTCTATCGATAGCCTGTCCTACGGTAACGGACACTCGGAGTTGTATCCTGATTGATACAATTTTAGAACTGGATACTTGGATACTATGGCTCTGGGATTGCTTCTCGCAGGGAGTCGAGAAGGGATCTCCGGACGAGGTTGATGACTGTATGGCTCTGGGATTGCTTTCTCGCAGGGAGTCGAGAAAGGATCTCTGGGTGAGGTTGAGACTTAAGGATACTGCTACTTTATATTGATCTGTTCTGCTCTCTTCTATTGCTGCAAGACCGATGAAGATGCTAGTCTTCGATAGGACTAGGCCTTCTCTCTATTCTGGCATTTCTGCAGCCCAGTCCACATATACAGCCTCCCTTTGAAAATGTTGCATATGTAGTGTAGATCCTTGCTTGCTGAGTACTTCTGAGTACTCACGGTTGCTTTGTTTTCCTTTTCTCCCCATATCAGTTTGACGTGACCAAGATGACGGAGCCCCTGAGACAGATGCCCCGTCGATCGACTACTACTACTACCCCGAGGATGGATACTGCTACGAGTTGACTGACGACCAGGAGTAGGTTCGGAGGGTCCCAGGCAGGAGGCCTTCGCCTTTCGATCGTAGTGTTTTATTTTGCCCCGCCTTTCTAAAGGCCTTTCTGTTTCTGTTTCATATTTGTACTCAGATATCTGATGCTTCCGCTGACGCTTGTTTGCAAGCTTATGTATTCGAGCCCTCGAGGCCCATGGCTTGTAATATAAAGCTTGTATGACTTTATTTATGTTTTAGAGTTGTGTTGTGATATCTTCCCGTGAGTCCTTAGGCTTGATCGTGTGCATTTGCGTGTATGATTAGTGCACGATTGGGCCGGGGGCGTCACAAAGCGCATCAAAAATATAATAAGCAAAAATACCAGTCTCACTAACGTGATTCAGGTGATCCTCCCCTGCCAAATCCGGCCTCTCCATATGTCGGAGTTCAATCCGGAAGGTCCCCGAACCCTGCAGCGCTTCTTCGGTACAACACACGAAGAGATCTGGAAGCTGCTCTTCAAGGCCCAGAAGGCGTGGCCGAAGAAGACTGAAGATATCAGCCTCGACAGCGAGAATCCGGCCACTCCTGTGAGTATTTTGGTTCCGAACACAACTTTCGGTAAATAAATCAAAGGTTATACTGAGATTTCCATTCTTTCATTCAGGGCTGGACAGCGAAGGCGGAGTGGATCAAGTGTCCGGCTCCACTACCTGAAGACTCAGCCAATCCTCTGCTGACGAGGATGCTGATTCCGGTGCCATATCAGGCGCCGGAGAGGAAGGCCAAGAAGAAGTGCAAGGAGGCCAAGAGTGGCCTCCGCCGTAAGGGTAATTCGGACGCAGTGTCCGGAGAAACCGAAGCCCACTCCTCCCACGAGGGGGTTGAAGATGAAGAGGATGTGGAGGCGGAAAGTGGTTCTCCCCAAAAGGGGGGAAAGAAGAAAAGGGTCGCCTCCGCTGACCCGGAGGAGGGGGTGTCCAAGAGGGAGAAGATAACCCTCTCGAACGGTTCGGATTCGGAGGCCGAACACACCCCCAAGAGGCGCCGCAGGGAAAAACCCCTGGCCGAATCGTAAGTGTCGAAAAGGATACTTAGCAAATATTCGGTCTGTTATGGTTGTAATGTAACATATCATATTGTGTATTTCAGCCCAGCCCACGACCTCCCCCCACCATTGCTGTCTGAAGGGAGTTCTCTGCCACCCGAGATGGTAGAGAGCGAGACGCCACCGCGAGCCCCTTCACCGATCGCCGTGGATAACACCGAGGCGTTGTCCTAAAGGACCTTTCCTGGCCACGGAGGGGCGAGCAAGGCTGCCGAGAAGGCGCCCGAGGACAATACCTCGGCTGCCGAAGACATGGAGGGGGAGAGCCCTATGGCGACCGACGGCAGGGGTCCTGAACAATCTGGCCCCCAGCCGGACATCATTTCGGAGACCAATGTGGCTCCGGAGTCAAGCGAGCAGCCCTCTTCAAAGGAGGGGGGCATCAGCTCCGACGACGACCTTCGCTAATCCGAAAGCGCCGAACACCATGGTGGAAGCACTACGACGTGCTGCCATCGTGAAAGAACACCGCACCCTGATGGGTGTGGTGGTTGAGAAGATTCAGTCCGCCAAGAGCAGGCTGAACGAAGCCTTCACCAGCCTGCTAACAGGCTTCGAGGTATGCGACGTAATGCTCTAGACGCTTTTTATGAAGGGGTAGACCTGTGCATAGATAGTAGCCCCTGAGACTCTATCTGGTTTTGAAAAAGCCGGACAGAGGATCATATAGTATTCGGAAAAAGTGACGTACTATTATATCGTATAACAGGCTTCCATGTTGGCGGCAACCGCCCAGGCCACTGAAGTCTCTGATCTCAAGCGGAGGCTGCAGCTGGCTGATGATGATATTGATCGCATGAACAAGCGGTTCAATGAGGCGCAAGGTATGTTTTGAAATATCTCGCATATGCCTTAATTGATATGCAAATTCTGAATTTAAACTCATGCGCTGCTATGTGTATGATTGCAGGCAGCGCGGCCGAGGTCGAGACCCTCAAGAGTGCCCTTGCCCAAGCCAAGGAGGAGGCGAAGGCGAACAAAGCGGCCGCAGACAAAGCGGCTGCAGATTTAAAGGCCGAACAGGTCACTCGCCGCCAGTACAAGGAGAGGGTGACCGAAGTGGAGCAGGCGCTCAAGGACGCCGCCGGCAAGTGCGAGTCCTTGGAAGAGAAGAATAAGGCCCAGGCGGTCGAACTCGACAAGGCCCTCCAAGAGGCAAAGGAGGCAAGGACCGAGTCCCGGGCAGCTCGCGAGGAAATCCGGCAGTCCGAACAGATAGCGGCTGGTAAGCCCTTTCTTCTGCAGACTATATTTGGCGGTCAAAGATATGCCTTACTTACTCGACTGTGGAGTTCTCCAGACGCATTTGCGGATCTTTCAAAGAGTGCCGCCGACGCCGCGTAGTTCTTCCGGGCCCAGGAGGGGCACACGACGGAGAAGCTGTTCTGGTCACAGTTCGCGGCGTCGGAGCGTCCGGTGCTGTTGAATAACCACATGATGCAACTGGCAGAGCTGCACAGGATGTCCGGATTGGCCATGAAGGACATCATAGTCTGGCTGTGGCCAACCAAACCCATTCCTAGCAGTTACTTTGGCCTAGTGCAGCGACTTGCCGACGCGCTGCCCCGGATTGAAGCTGTCAAACGCTCGGCGTGCATAGAAGGTGCGCGGATGGCCTTTGCCCGTGTCAAGATGCACTGGGCAAAGATGAAGGCCGCCGTCGTAGTGGTCAAGGGCCCACCCGAAGGCAAGGACCACCGCAAGCCAGAGCGGTATTTTGAAGACGTCCTTGAGGGTGCCCGCTTAATTGAGGGCCAATGCTCAAAGGATATCACATTTGAGTGAATGTATCCGAGCTACCCAGACGTTGTTTTATAAACCAAGGCTTTGTAATATATTTATCTGGAATTGCTTGCCTCCTGTGCGGCTGTATTTTGTTATCTTGAAAGTTTGCCAGTCGTCGGCTTCAGCCCCCACGTAGATACTACGGGGATGTTCGGAATAACGCATGATCACTCTTGACCCAATGTCTTGGTCCGTGAAGGAGGTGTCTACGTAGGCGAACCAGGCAATCAGACAATGCGGCTTTATCACTCTCACTTAGCCATAGGAGTTTGACAGTGGGGCTAAGTACTAGCCCCTGGTGCGTATGTGGCTATCCGAACTGGGATGCCTTAAGCACATGACCGGACGTAGGCCAGTCCTTCGCATAATACGGAAGAAATCGCAAAAAGATTTATAGCAAGTCGCCGAATAGCTGACCAGCTCTCGCCACACCATGACGGTTAGTTTTCGGCTTTCTCTACTGAGGTGCTTAACCGGATGAACCAGAAACACAATCACAGTAGTTCTCCCTTTACTACCCTAGCCGAACAAGCAGAACGTAAGGTAGTAACCACACGAGCCGGGCAACCCAACTATTGACCAAAGACATGATTCGGAGCTGATGCATATAATGCAATATTCGGGACGCCGAAGTGCACTATAAAAGTGTTCGGACTTTTTTTTTTGAAAATATAGGTGGCCAAATAGAGCCCCTGGCATTTTAAGCTATGCCGAAGTGTATACGCCTATCAGACGTGAAGAGGGAATACATATTATGAAATAAACCAATACCGAATAGGGTAAGTGAAGACTGTTTCCATTATAGTCTGATTGATACATCAAAAAGTGCTTTTACAGATAATGCTATAAGCATCAGGGCTATTTTACATGCTGAGGATTTGAGAACAAGGGAAAGCTGTATATAGGTCCTCAAAAAAGGTATCGTGAAGATCCTTTGGACATCTTGTCGCATGTCTGCGTCGCTTTTCGCCTTGGTGGAGGATCCTTTGAAAGGATCGACGATCATGTATGTAGAAGGGGCCTGGGAAAGGGCCCTGCGCCACCGTAAAGTGACTTTAGGTTTTAAGGAACCTGTAATGTAAGAGAAAAGAGAAAAAAGAAGGAGGGTAAGGTCCGAATAGGGTCGAGCCGGATTATGGACGTCGTCCGCGGAGTGCCTCCGTCATTGCCCAAGGTATTTTGAGTGCGTAGTTATGCACACGCGGTACATATGCTGTGATTAGATGGGGCGGTGGACGGAGGCAAAACTGCTAGTCCAGCACCGGATTAACCGAGCTATCGTTCTGCAGAGTAGGCCGGGCTCCTTTAATAGTGTCCGGAGGCTTTATGGCCGATGGAGTGTTTGGCTTGATAAGGCCGCTCTGTACCTCGGCTGCAAGGGCCGCGGTGTGCTCCTCGGTACGGAGGGAGCGTTCCATGTTTCCATTGACTGTGATAACACCGCGGGGTCCAGGCATCTTGAGCTTTAAGCAAGCATAATGCGGGACTGCATTGAAGTGGGCGAAGGCAGTACGTTCGAGCAGTGTGTGATAACCACTGCGGAAGGGGACGATGTCGAAGATCAAGTCTTCGCTCCGAAAATTGTCCGGTGAAGCGAAGACTACTTCCAATGTTAACGAGCCTGTACAGCGGGCCTCGATGCCGGGTATCACTCCTTTAAAGGTGGTGATACTAGGCTTGATTCTTGATGGGTCAATGCCCATTTCGCGGACAGTGTCTTGATAGATCAAGTTGAGGCTGCTGCCGCCATCCATAAGGACTCGAGTCAGATGGTATCCATCTATGATTGGATCGAGGACCAGGGCCGCCGAACCTCCATGACGGATACTGGTCGGGTGGTCTCTGCGATAGAAGGTGATCGGACAAGCCGAGCATGGGTTGAAATTGGGGGCGACGGGCTCTACGGCGTAGACGTCCCTTAGTGCGCGCTTGCGCTCCCTTTTGGGGATATGCGTGACATATATCATGTTCACTGTTTTGAACTCAGGGGGGAATTTCTTTTGTCCCCCTGTGTTCGGTGGGCGGGGCTCGTCATCGTCCTCGCTTGGCGGCCCTTTCCCCTTATGTTCGGTATTTAACTTACCGGCCTGTTTGAAGACCCAACAATTTCTGTTGGAGTGGTTGGCAGGCTTGTCAGGTGTGCCATGAATCTGGCAAGGCCGATCGAGTATTTTGTCCAAGTTAGATGGACCGTCCTTGTTTCCTTTGAATGGCTTCTTCCGCTGACCGGATTTAGAGCCACTGAATCCGGCGTTAACCGCTGTGTCTTCAGTTTCTTCATTGTTGTTTCGACGCTTGTGTTTGTTGCGTCGTGGCCTGCCATTGCCGTCCCTGACTTCGGAGGTGCCAGGGTCGCTGGTACTATTGCTTCTACGAGCCAACCAGCTGTCTTCTCCCGTGCAGAAGCGGGTCATGAGTGCAGTAAGAGCTGCCATAGACTTTGGCTTTTCCTGACCAAGGTGTCGGGCGAGCCATTCATCGCGGACGCTATGTTTAAAGGCCGCGAGGGCTTCGGCGTCCGGACAGTCGACGATTTGGTTCTTTTTAATTAAGAACCTAGTCCAGAGTTTGCGGGCTGACTCATCGGGCTGCTGGACTATATGACTAAGGTCATCGGCATCCGGAGGCCGGACATAGGTGCCTTGGAAGTTGTCTCTAAAGGCATCCTCCAAGTCTTCCCAGCTACCAATAGAATTTTCTGGTAGGCTATTTAACCAGTGCCGCGCTGGTCCTTTCAGCTTTAGAGGGAGGTATTTGATGGCGTAGAGATCGTCGCCGCGGGCCATGTGAATATGGAGAAGAAAATCCTCAATCCATACCGCGGGATCTGTCATTCCATCGTATGATTCGATGTTTACGGGTTTAAACCCTTCTGGAAATTGATGCTGCATTACCTCATCGGTAAAGCACAAGGGGTGTGTGGCGCCTCTGTATCGGGCAACGTCACGACGGAGTTCGGATGACATCCGTGTTCGGTTTTTGGCCCGAGTTCGGTTATGCTGCTCGCGCCAAGCTTGAAGGCCGTCGTCTCTCGTCGGAGCACGCCCCCTTGATCCGTATATTGATCTGGTCTTGCCGGCTCTATTGTCCAGGTCCTGTCGTAAGTCGTAGGTGTAGCCCTGAGTTGTTACCTCCTTGCCTTGACGGCGAAGTGGTGCGGGTTGGTGTTCGGCGTGAGTAGCCGCTTTGTCTCGCCCACGTGGTGGTCGGTCTGGTTGATCAACATGATTATGTCTTGACGGTATTGGCTCTAGGGCCTCGCCATCGAATTGTGGCAGTAGCCGATGCTTTGGATAGCTCTTTGTTGGGCGTGCGAGGTCGTACTCCTCGGCAGCTAGGACCTGGGTCCATCTGTCATTGAGCGTATCCTGTTTGGCTTGAAGCTGTTGCTGTTTCTTTTTTAGGCTCCTCGCAGTTGCGATGAGCTGTCGCTTGAAGCGCTCTTGCTCGAGGGGTTCCTCTGGCATGATGAAGTCTTCGTTGCCGAGGCTGACATCCTCCTCGGAGGTCGGTAGATAGTTACTATCTTCCGAATCCTCGTTCCCGACTGGCTCGTCGGGGTTAACTTGTCCCTCTTCCCAATTATCCTACTCTATGGCAGGCTCAATGGGTTGGTCAGAGTCTTCGGCATTCTCCGGAGTGTCAATGTCTCCGGTGCCGGTATTACTTTCTTTTTCCCGACGCGATCATGAACGGCGCCACTGACGTCGACGCTTCGATGGTACCTCGACGGGCTTGTCCTCGATCGGATCTTGCTTATCATCGTCGTCCTCCTTGGGTGCATCCACCATATACACGTCATACATAGAAGTGGCAGTCCACCATCCGGTGACGGGCGGGTTTTGGCCTGATTCGGCTCCGGCATCGTCGTCCATACCGTCGATGTCTTCGGAGGCGTAGTCGAGCCTGTCGGTTAAGTCTTCGACAGTGGCTACCAAGTGGGTGGTGGGTGGGACGCAAAATTCCCCGCACTCAGCCCCTAGTTTGGGCTGGGCGTGATTCGGAGCTGCTACCTCCGTGATGACGAGAGACTGCATTAAGTCCAACGCCTCGCTTAAGAGCGAAGGCCGGACGGGGAACCGAGGACCTGCGGAGCTGGGCACGGCCGACTCTGTCGGGTTGTGCTCACCAGCCACAGACCTTGAGAGTTCGGAATTGGCTTCCAGAGGCAAGTTTGGCTCTCCGATGACTAGGAGAGTCCTGCTTGATTCTAGGCTCGCCGAACATACAGTTGCTTCTGGGTCTTCGGTAAAGGGCTCCATGGGAGGAGAGGGCCTGGTGGGTTTTAAGATCCCATCTTCGGATGAGGTGGCCTGCCCTGGATCTATGGCTAGGGCAGGGATAGTAGTTGGTCCTTGAGCGGCGCCTGATGACGGATCCGATGGGTTGCCTTCTTGAAGATGAGGAATAGTGGTTGAGGTCGTGAACCCTTAGAAGATCAAGTCTCCTCGGATATCAGCGATGTAATTCAGGCTCCCGAATCTGATCTGATGATCAGGGGCATAGCTGTCGATCTGCTCAAGGTGACCAACTGAATTGGCGCGGAGAGCGAAGCCGCCCAATACAAAAAGTTGACCGGGGAGGAAAGTCTCCCCGGAAACAGTATCGTTGTTGATGATCAAACGAGCCATCGATCCTTCCGTCGATGACACAGGGGAGCTCTCAATGAAAGCACCAATGTCGGTGTCAAAACCGGCTGATCTCGGGTAGGGGGTCCCAAACTGTGCGTCTGAGGATCGGAGGTAACAAGGGACAAAGGGAACACGATGTTTACCCAAGTTCGGGCCCTCTTAATGGAGGTAAAACCCTACGTCCTGCTTGATTGTATTTGATGAGTATGGGGGTTACAAGAGTTGATCTACATCGAGATCGTAATGGCTAAACCCTAGATGTCTAGCCTATGGGTATTATGATGGTCTCCACGGACCAAACCCTCCGGTTTATATAGGCACCGGAGGGGGCTAGGGTTGTACAGAGTCAGTTTACAGAGGAAGGAAACTACACATCCGGACGCCAAGCTTGCTATCCATGCAAAGGAGAGTCCCACCCGGACATGAGAAAGGTCTTCTGCCTTGTATCCTTACGGCCCATCAGTCCGGCCCATGTCACATAGCCCGGCCACCCGAGGACCCCGTAATCCAGGACTCCCTCACCATCATTAACAAAATCTTACCAAGTTTTGGCAATGAAGTTACCATCAAGCAATTTATGGACTAGTGGCACGTATCCAGTAAAATTTGGGCTGATAGAGTGATTGGTTTTAAAGGCCTCGACATCATCTATGAATGAGACAAGATAATCTTTCTCCTCACAATTAAGCTCGGAGTCATAGCTGTAGTATGTCCTGTCTACAGCCTTCCGAGTATTTTTTGAAGATAAGAAATAAGCTGACAATTTTAAATAAATAGGTTTAGTACCGATGAACACCAAATATTTTTAAATTAACAATATAAATTACTTAACTTAACAAATTAGTTTGACAAACTCACATTTAGGCAAAATTGGAGGCATATCCACATCCACCCAGATGTCGATATTATCATCATCATCATCATCTTCGGGACGAATATCAAATGTTATTTGCATACCCTCCTCAAATCCATATGCCTTGCAGAGAGCTTCCCAATTAGAGCAACCGAAATGGGAATGATTGACCGCATTGTACAGCTTAACCAGAAACGCATAACCATGTTTAGTTCTTAAGTGAGCCCTCCTCGTCTCCATATTCTCAAAGTCTTCGAAACCGAGCTTCTGCAAGACATATGGTCTTGCATGGAACGGGATGTACTAGTCGAATTGAAAAAAAAATCCAGAAATTACGCGTTGAACCAAAGAAGCACAAGTGATGATTAATTACGATGAAATGCTTGTCGTTGCGTACTGTACAAACATCGAAGGTCTCTTCCAGCTTCATGGTGAAAAACCTATCATTTTGCAGGTGAGGAAACCTGTCGCACAAACCCCAATCATCGTAGCAGTACTCGCACTCCGGGATCCTATCGTCATCAGACATCTCCTATGTTCAAAATTCAAAGATTATAAATGTCATTTAATTCTCTTTCCGGCAAATCCAAGGCGCTCGATATTTCCTAAATTCTAGCACAAGCCATGCTAAAATTCACGGAAAAATTCGGCATGACCTTTGCTAAAAAGGACATATCGAGCGCCTGAAATTTGCCGGAACGGAAATTAATCAACACTGGCAAAACATAGGCCACTAGCTCGGTGTTGCCTGCAAACATAGGCCACTTGGGCAAGCAAATATCCTAACTTCTGAATTTCAATATGTACTACAAAAACTAAATTCGATGATTAATATTCATCACGGGTTGACTTCCGGTCTGTCGATTCTTCCTTGAAAACTCTCATCTCACGTGGTGTATATGGTGGGCACTCCCTCTCTGATATATTCGACCGTCGGTGATGGTCGCTCCTCCCTTCGTCCCCGAGTGCATTACACCAAATTGTCTAGCACACGGGAACGAAGGAGAAGCGACCCCCACGACAACAGTCGGGATTCTTCATCTCTGACATTTGCGACCGTCAGTGATGGTCGTTCTTCTCTTCCTTCCCGTGCATTACCAAAAGGTCTATCACGAGAAAAAAGAGGAAGAACGGCCCCCACGACAATTGTCGGCATTCTTCTTCTCTCATATATGGTGGACACTCCCTCACTGTTTTTTGACTGTCATGTATGGAGCCCCAACAGACTTAAAGTCAACCCAAAATGTCCTTTAATGCTCTTTCCGGCAAATCCAAGGCACTCGATATTTCCTACATTCTAGCACAAGCCATGCTAAAATTCATGGAAAAATCCAGCATGACCTTTGCTAAGAAGGACATATTGAGCGCCTGAAATTTACCGGAACGGAAATTAATCAACACTCCAGCAAAACATAGGCCACTCGGAGGTAACATAGGTCACTTGGGCAAGAACATATCCTATTTCAGCAACACTAGATATACATGTTTATACCTACATCATATTTGAGCAACACTAGCTAGTACACAACACTAGATATACATGTTTACTCACTATAGACGATGGCTGTCGTCGAGGATGCGGGTGTCGTCGGTGATCTTCTGGGCGTCGTCGACCGGCTTGTCGTTGATATACCCTACGCCACACATGAGCATAAACACATGAGCATTTATATAGAAAATTTCAAACTTGGTATGCTCATTGCATTTCAGTGGTTTAGTTTTGACAGGAAGCATAACATTTCATTTTTTTGCGAAAACATTTCATTTCATTAGGTCTCTCTTTCTCCCTCTCTCTCTCTCTCTCAAAGTTCACTAGGCATCAACTACATCCAAACCTATAAACAAAATTAGTAAACTTTTGAAACTTTATATACCTAAGTTAGTACTAAATGTTTTTTTATAATGAAACTGCTAACATTTTCAATCAAAAACTTTTTATACCTAAAAATTTGTCTAACATTTCTATAGCACACAAAGGAAAGCTGGGAGGAGGGAGGAGTGAGGAGGAGGAGGGAGGAGAGAGCGGAGGAGGAGGATGGAGGAAGACGAAGGAGGAGGAGGAGGCGGTGGGAGGAGGGCTACCGGAGGAGGAAGGGGAGGAGGAGGGAGCTGGACGGAGGAGGAAGTGGATGGGGGAGGAGGAGGAGGGCGCGGCTGGAGGAGGAGGGGGAGGAGGGCGCAGCCGGAGGAGGAGAGAGGAGGGCGGTGGAAGGAGGAGGGAGGAGGGGGCATACCAAGGAAGGAGGAGGGAGGACGGCAGCGGCAATGCGACGGCGATGGTGTGTGGGAGAGAGTGGAGAGGGAGAGTGAGAAGAGCGGAGAGGGAGAGTGAGGGTCGGCCGCGCGGAGAAGACGATAAGCTTGGGTTAGTAGCAGCGCGGGTTAGGGACAAGCGCTACTACTACGGGTCGTAGCAGTAGTGCTGGATATTAACACGCGCTGCTGCTAAGTGGTTCTCGCCATGTTGCCCACTAGTTCAAACTTAGCAGTAGCGCCCTACCCTAAAAACGCGCTACTACTATTTTGTTAGCAGTAGCGCGGTATGCACAAGGGCGCTACTACTATACCTAGCCTATCGGCAATGGTGTGGCAATTATAGTAGTAGCGTGTTTTCTTCTTACCGCACTACTGCTATGTGGATAGTAGTAGCGCCTTTTGTGACCACGCGCTAAGTAGCAGTAGCGCCTCCTTTTAACCGACGCTACCGATAAGCTTCTGTGTATAAGGTTTTCCCTAGTAGTGTCCGGCTACGCGTCTGTTGGAAATATGCCCTAGAGGCACTAATATGGTATTATTATATTTCCATATTCATAATTAAGTGTTTATATTTCATGCTATAAAATAAAGGTTCCTAGTCTTGCCTCTAAGACCAGCTCAAGTGTTGTTGGTGATTACGTTTTCTGGATCTTAGGATATCGTTAAGTATAACGATAGTCCTAAAACAACATTGAGATTATGACATTGGAAGAACGATCATATTGAATCAACCCAAACTAGTTTGTTATGAATTGAGATAATATTGTCTGTAATCAATTGTAATAACATGGAGTGTTAACATGAGATTTTTGCTCCTTATACCATGAGAGTATCTTAGTCACTTCTTACCGTATGGTGGACTTTAGGGTTGCTCAAATGTCACCTGTAACACGGTGATCATAACGATAACTTACAGGTTCATCAGAAAGTTTGACAAGGGACTAGATAGCTCGAGAGTGTGATTTGCTCCTCTGACGATGGAAAGATATTCTTAGGGACCTCTCGGTGTGACAACATCCATCATCGTCTGGCCAGACATAGGCGACTATGTCACGGGGATGCCGGAACACGACAACGAGAAAAGAGAACAAAACCAGTAACGAGGATTTCGGTATAGTGAGCATGTGTTGACTCAAGAGGATACTGGTGCATCCCGGGTTTTGTAAAGTATCGCGAAGCAAAGGGAACATCACATGATAACCAAAGGTTCACTCGAATATCATTCGTGTGCTCATAGGGATCGATATGGACGTCCACGGTCCCGCTGTCGGTCACTAAACAAACGGTTTCATTCATGTCTATGAGTTACCAAACCTATGGGATCACAAGCTTAAGGCAATCACAATCTGCTGAGTGTTAGTAGGACGGGAGTCATGAGAATATATTTGTGTAATTATTTGATGAATATTCGGAAAAGTTTCGATAGGATCCGGAAGTGTTTCGGGGTCACCGGAAGGGTTTCGGTGAATATCGGGTAATACTGGGAATTACCGGTAAATTATATATATTTGGTAATTGTTTCTGGGGATGTTAATATATATATATATAATGGTATGAGAATATTTAGAATAATTTATATTTAATTTAAAATATCAACGGGTCTAAAAAGGCCAAGAGGTGGAAGGTAACTTTGGCCAAAAAGGCCCAAGTGGGAAAGTGCCTCCTTCCCTAAGGAAGGAGGCCGAATTATGAGAGGGGAAGGAGTCAGACTCCTCCGTGGCCGGATAACCAAAGGGGGTTCTTTCCCCTTTAGTGGCAGCCCTCCATTTCCCCTCTATCCTATATATGTATGAGGATTTGTGCTTTTTTGCATATACAAGTTTTGGAGCCTCCTCTAGTTCTTCTAGTTCTAGTTGGTCCTAGTTGACTAATTAGAGCTAGGATAATCCTCTTGTCCTCATAATTAGAAGCCCCGTATGGTTCTAATCTTGTCCCTCTAATTCTTCGGCGACGATTAGCTCTGGATGGTAAAGCGCTGCCGGATCGTGAAGGCTGCATGCTTGTAACCAAGTAGAGAGGCCGTGCTTTCGTTCTTCGGTTCGAGGGACTGTTTGTGGGCAGTTCGCGGGATCGTTCATCGACAGTTCGAGGGACTCCAAGTATGATATACACCGACACATTCTTCTTCCGCTGCAACTCGGTGACGGTAACGATCGTGATCCCAACCCGTTATGCATCTTCATATTGATCCTGGGTGATCGTAGGTGCGATTTTTTTTGTTTTCTACTACGTTTCCCAACAGCGTCCTCCATGGCCGCATCCTGCTCTACCTCTGCCTTCATGTCCTCCACCACCACCTCCTCCTCCTCTTTCTATGGCTCCGGCGAGTCCGGAGGCAGGCCAACTATGATCCGGGTTTCGTGCTTAGCCCGGATCTCCTCAAGCAGTTGTAGGTGCCGCTCCGACGTGATCATGGCATAGGTGGTGACCTTCCGGCGGGTCATGGCTAGCGGTGGACATGTGCGGATAGGCGAGTGGTGGCGCAGAGGGGAGGGATACGGAGAGGGAAATGTGATGTGGCTAGGGTTGGGGTCGCCGTCCAATTAAATAGCCGGTCTTGTGGGTCATGATGCGGTGCACCGGAGCAGCGCCTCGCATCACACTCAATGTGTGCTCACCGCCCTCATCGAAATCAGAGGAGACGCTCGTCGGACCGATGGTTTTCGAGTGATTTCGTGTGGGTCCATGCAGACAATCTGACGTGGCGGATGCGCCAGGACGTGCCCGGGCCTTCCCATATCTGGCCCAAATTTGGGCTGGATATGAGGGGTGGCGGTCAGGCCGGGTGTTTGGGACAGTATGCGGAGCCCATCTGGGTCGCATTTTTTACCAACCAATGACCGAGTCATCCGCCCGAGCGTATAGCGAGGTTTGGGGTGCCCAGCTATAGATGCTCTTAGCCTCACATATGATGGACTTCAGCCATGATCAAAAGGGATTTGGCTAGTGTACAACTAGATTAAGGGTGTTTGGTTCAACAGTAGATTTTGAAAAAAAGATTGAGTTGTGAGTTGTGGGAAAGTTGTTGTGAATTGAAAATCATGGAAAAGCTGGAATTTGTGGGTTTCCCGTGCCACTCGCCGACGCTACCACCGGCATGTCTCGTCTCCTATGGCCTTAGGGCCATGGAGGTGCGGTAGACCTGACCCTTGCTGGCGAGAGGGCTTAGTTTTTTGATGTTTTTTTTCCAGCTTTGTTAGGGTTTGTCTCCTGCTCAGAGAGGCGAGGCGGCGGCTCTTTGAAGATGAAATAAGGTTCACCTCGCCTAGATCCCGTCCCGGCGGTGCTTCTAGCATTGTCTGAGTGCGTGTGGAGGTTTGTCTCCGGTGGATCTCGTGGGGTTCAGTCATCGTTTGTCTTTGGTGGATCCGGTCTTCCTTCGTTTGTGTTCGTATGTCTACAATTTGGATCCTTTCAATCTGCGCTTCTCATCGGCGGCGGTTGTTGTTCTAGTGCGCTGGTCCTCTAGGTCCTTAGCATGACGACTTTCCGATTGTTTAATACAATAAGGTTTCCCCAGCTCTAGTGAGGGAGGGGCGATGACGGTGGCACTCCTTCGGCTCGCTCCAATGCTTGTAGTCGTCGCTATGTGGTATACGGATCTGCATGTAATTTTTACGTCTGGTGTTCTTTGTTCTACCTTGACAGATGATGAATAGATAAGAAGTTCTTGCCGCAAAAAAGAACAGTTCTAAACTAGTGGATTTCTTATGTATTGTCTATAATGCCCCCGAGGAACGGAGAGATTGTTTATATGATAATTAACAGTAAAATATATGTAAGGTAATTGACATATAAATGTCCAGTTGGGGGAGGAAAGTTCAAATTTTAAATGTTGCATACGTGTTAGCATAATCTATTCGTTTCCTTAGCTAAATAAGTGTAATAAGCGCACAGTTAATTTAGTGTGCCATGGCAACAAAATTGACTGCCATGGCAGCGTTTACGGTTGTCTAGCATCTCTTTCTGTTTTCTGTTAGGGAACACCACGAGAAGCGGGTTGTGTGGGCCGTGGCGTGTTTGTAGGCTACTCTGGGCACGTGTCCGGTCGTGCGATGTCACGATACGATAGGATTGCATGAGCTACATCATGATTTGCTAAAGTGAATGAATAAAAGGACGACGAAACAAAAAATCATCACACCAATTCCCTCTCTCTCATGAGCTAATCATCGACCTTGAGAGGCTACAAGTGGCATTAGAGCCATGTCGCGCACTCCGACAACTATAGTTCGCTTGTAGATGCCATCCCGCCTCCGTGCAATGTCGCAGGACCACGGCCGAAATTGGACCCGCCAAGTGGCTGCGAAGTGGTGGTACAGAAGGCGAGCTCGAGTGGCGCCCTCCCAATTCTAACACGCATCAATTAGGCTGAGGGGCGTTACTGATGAAGGTGTACCTCCAGGGCAATGGATGGTGGGACGCCATAGCCACCTGGACTGAATTCTACCACGACGGGCGCAACACCATGACACTACCCTCCGTGCGCTGCCACTGGACTTGCTGATCGCCCTCGGTAAGAAGGAGAATGAGAAGGCCGCGTGGGACGCCATCACCACGCAACACATGGAAGTGAGCCGGGTGCGCGAGTCCAACTAGAAGAAGCCGCGCCATGATTTTGAGGGCATCTCCTCCCGAGACGACGAGACCATTGATGATTTCTCGCTACGCCTATCTGGCATCGTCACCAACCTGCGCGCACTCGGCGACACACTAGAGGAGTCCAAGATAGTGGCCTAGTTCCTTTGCGTAGTACTACCCCAATTACCACAGGTTGCCATCGCCATAGAGACGCGGCTCAAAGTGAGCACAGTATCTCTGGATGAGGTCACTGGGCGGCTGAGCGTTGTCCAGGACCGTCTCGAGTCTCGACGACACCGGAGGCAGCAACAACAACCAGGGAGGCCGCTTACTCCTCACAAAGGAGTGGGAGGCCTAAAAACACCATTACTTATCTGTTTTCAATGTGTTGTTTGTGGGAGATGCGTCTATATAACCCCATGACCGACTACTGCCGCATCGAGGTTCTATTGTCCGACCAAGGCACTTACCGTCTCGCGGGGTTACCTCAGTTATTAAGGAATTAACCAAACCAACACATTGGGCGTTTAATGACTGTATCATATGTAACCCTAGAGAATAGTTTCCAGTTACCGTACTAATCTTACTATCACTGACGTTCGGCATACCAGTGTGCTTCTCTCTGCACTTAACCTGGCCCTTGGTTGATCTTTGGTATCCTGGGTACCCGCGGTGCCTTAGAATGAGGTAGAGAGAAGAGAAAAAAACTGGTTCGTAGCACATCGAATAACGTTAACTTTGAAGCAACAATTATTTAGGGGCAGTTTGGTTCGCTACCTGGGTTACATGCCTGGTAAAAAGTTGTGCCTGGAAGTAGCCTGGAGAGCCGCTATTTTTCTGCCTGATCAGGCATGCCTGACGGTGGAGCGTTTGGTTGAAGGCTGGAGCCTGGGTTTGAGAACAGCACGTGCAAAGCCACAAAGGTGTACTAGATCAGAATAGAAAATGTCACATCACATGCTAATAAAAGGGATTAGCAGTCCAAGGCTGCTGCTGCTGTAGCCAGGCATGGGAAAAAGGACCCCTGGCCCAGGCTAATGAAGTTGCCGGGTGTCTTTTTTTTTTTGAACATCAGTACAGACACAAGCGCTCATATATACGCGCATACACTTACCCCTATGAACGCACACACGCACACCTTACCCCTATGAGCACATCCGAGAGACTGATCCGGCATATCATCTTGAGATTTTACGAAGTCATCATAGGAGCCTCGTAGTTGACGGGAACGTCTCCTCTCACTGAAAGTGCATCGCCGGAATTCCTGAAATAAATTCAGAATAAATACGAGCACCAAGACTTGAACCCTGATGGACTGGGGATACCACTGTCCATCTAGCCATCCAACCACAGATTGGTTCGCAAGTTGCGGTGTCTAGCCAGGCTAACCAAGTTGATTGTACGTCCAGACCAGGCTACTTTTCACCTTGTCCACGACACCAAGCAAACACCTACCAGGCACATCTCAGGGAGGCTCCAGGCTAGGCATCTAGCGGCATGGGCCGGCGCGATCCAAACTGGCCCTTAGAGTGCATACATGGAGATATGAGACTAGGACTCAACCCTTAACTCAATGGGACTACTTGCATATCGTAGATTAATCCCAAACAAGAGACATTGTACAAATTGATACTTGAAGAGGAATGCTTATATTCCAATGTGTTCTCAGTTACATGCATTATGGATACTGGAGACTACGGAGGTGGAGATAGCTATGGAAATGGCGGTTGTTGTTGTTGTAGATGGGAATGCAGACGGCGACTACAAAGGGATGACTTGATTGATAAGCAACTCCTGTTGCCGAAGGGTTTTATCTCCTTTATATATTATAGGTAGGAGGAATAGAGTTTCGGGGCGCCTCTCATGCGAATTGACCCTAGGTGCCTTCATGGAAGATGTCAGGCGTGACGTCACAGAGGCGACGACACGCGGTACGAGCTCTCACGGGAATACCAGTCCCCGTGTTCACCTTTGGACTCAGTTGTGCGCCTCCAATTAATCGGGGTGGATCATCACGCCTATTATCTTCCATTTATACCTTGATTTTGCACCTAGAATAACCCATTCCAGCAGGGTACAAAATAAAACAAAGAGATTTGCAATCCTTGCATTCATTAGTCATTTGTAAATAAAATTGAAATGATTATCTCAGAAAATATGGAATTATCCGGTTAAAACACAGGCGAGAATGAGTAGAAAAACACACATTAGTGCTTGAGGCAGTGCGACAGGTCGGGATGATCGCATCATAGAAACCCCCGATATCCTTCATGGATGCTTGTGAAACTGATACCACAACTATGGGCCTCCACGAAACCTATGAGGGCAAATCCAATTTAGTGCCCGTTGCGGCGCTTAAAGGTACTGGCACAAAGGGGCGCACCCCCGCTCCATCGATGTTGCATGGGGTGGCCCATTGAAAGGTATACGAGGGAGTTCAATCGTTGGTTTTGGGAAGCTTCCAGAAGCTTCAGAGCCGATTTGTTTTGTTTTTGTTTTTCCTTACATTTTCTATTTCTTATTTTTTTCAAATTGATGATTTTTTAAATTTTCTTGAACTTTTTTTTTCCAAATTGATTAACTTTTTTTTAAATTGATAATTGTTTTCTTCCAATCGATGGCTTTTTTCAAATTTTGTGAACTTTTGTCAAAACATATGATTTTTTTATTAAAATTGATGAACTTTTTGGAAAACCGATCAACTTTGTTTTGCAAAATCAATGAACTTTTTTCTCAATTCGATGAACATTTTTTCAATTTTGTGAACTCTTTTCAAAATTAATAAACTTATTTTTTTTAAATTCATGAACTTTTTTCAGACACACTATTTTTTAAAAGTTCACGTCTAACTCTCTTGGTCAATGGTAACTGTTCGTGGTACGGGTCAACCAACGACTACCATCCAGCGAGCATGTGAGTGATCCTTTTAATCGTGTATTCGAAAAAATATAGACCTGTATTTTATAATTAATTATATGGAAAATGTAAAATCTGTATGAAAAAAGTACGTATTAAAACATATATTTGAGAAACAATATTAATCATGTATTTCAAAATGGTAAACAGGTATAAAAATGTTCCTACTGTATACAAAAATGTACAATCTGTGTGTAAAAAGTAGACATTAGAACATATTTTTTTTGAAAAATGTTAACCTTGCATTTAAAAAATGATAAACGTGTACAAAAAATGTCCTTGTTGTATACGAAGAATGTACAATGTGTATGAAAAAAATAAAAATAAACCCAAAGAAAACTGGAAAGGAACAAAGAAAATTGAAGTGGAAAAGAAAACAGAAAAACCAAAGCAACCAATTAAACAAATAAAACCGAAGCAAAAAATAGAAAGAAAAATAAAAAATAAAAACCAAAGAAACCAATGCAAAACAGTGAAACAATGCTAAGCGGGAGAAGCATACCCCTCACTATAAGTGAGCTATAGCTCTCGCACCTACATACCGAGCATTGATGTAGCTTTGACCTTTGAGTCACTTCAGCTCTTCAGGATATAGCTTCTTTTATAACCAAGCTTTAGTCAACGCAAATAAAAGAGCATAGTCACTATTCTTCTCTTTCTAAACACATTGTCAGCATTCAAGAGAAAGATCTGAACTTTTAAATACTAATGAGAACAACTAAATGGAGATAAAAGTTCGAAGACGCTAAATAGGTGATACATCATATGATGCGAGCTCTAGGTAACTAAGTCTCAGCAACACACCTTAGGACACCTATAATTGTACTAAACTATCACTGGCATGTATCAAGCTTATCTTTCTTTCTTTTTTTGCGAGAAATTTTTCGATCTATTCATCTTCAATCATGGCAGTACAACTAATACCAGAAATAATAGAAATTACATCCAGATCCATGTAACTAAAGTCACCAAATGATTAAATTATATTCTAGTAAAACAAAGGGAAAAGATAGTAGATTGGCTGTTGATCAAGAACTTGTGCATAGCAGCAACCTCTTGCAGACCCTACCATAACAATTACCATAAGAAGCCTATCTTAACTATAATTGAAATATTAAAGAGCTCTCACTTAAATTGACAAGAAACAATGGTTACTGTCAAGGAATATTAGAGTGATTGGGACTAAATAATTAAGAGATATATAACACCAAGACACACTGGTGATTGAATGCTAACAGAAAAATAAATTTATGGTAGGACAAATATCAGTACAATCACGATGATAAATAAATCATCTAATTTACTATGATCCCTAATTTTGGAGCTCTCCCACTTAACTGAGGTTTCAATTTGGATTGGTTCACATTTTGACCGGGTCAATTATTTCTCAACGAGCTCTCTCATTTGGTTGAGGTATTCAATTTGGATTTGATTCACGATTTTTACCGGGTCAACGATTTCTCAACATAATCGACAGCAATCATCCTCTAAAAAGAAGCACTAACATGTGACACTGTAGCACCAGTATAGTGCATGTGGTGGTTGATTAGCACATATCGGAGAATCACACTGAAAGCCCGCTAAAACACCGCATTATAAAAAAAAACTTCATCATCTTCCCCGCACGCCAAACCAATTTTTATATTTTTGAAACTTCAGTAACACCAACGATGCAATAAAGCACGTCCAACCCATCTAGTAATAAGAGTGCAACCATGTGTATCCAACCCTTCTAGTAATAACTAAAGTGCAACCATGTGTATTGGGGCCAACACAATGCTCATATTTTTGCAATAGATCTATCCAAAATAACTTGCACTATTTCTAGTTAGTATTACCAGTTAATTGATCAAAAGTGTGTTAATTATACATGATAAAATTCCTTTAGTTAGAATTGAAGCCTTGGCTAGAAAATAATTCGCCAAAAAACTAGAGCCCATTGCCCAACCGCAAGAAATAGGGAGGAGAGAGAGAGAGAGAGAGAGAGAGAGAGAGAGAGAGAGAGAGAGAGAGAGAGAGAGATTGGGCCTATACAGACAAAAGGTAAAATTGGTGTATTCCTTGTTGTGGGCAGGACGGAGTAGCAGTTTAGCTCGATCTCATCCTCATCAAAGTCACTGATGGAATGCGCGTAATGCTCATTTACAGTAAAGTGAAATCACAAATTCACTGTGAACGACTGCAGCAAATATGTAGATGCATCTTTTTTCGGAAAGAAATTAAGACCTTTGGCCTCTGCATCAAGTGATGCACACAGCCATATAATATAAATTATTCGACTTACAAAGACGAAAAAGGAAAACTAGAGGTCATGGGCATAAGATATGCCTTGCGACAGTATCCCAAACTGCACCACCGAACCTACATCGAAATGTTAGCAGACAAAGGAAGCACCGCTCCAAGCCAATGGCTTCAACAAGGAACCGCCCCTCACCTGCTGATGTTGATTGGTCCAACCAGATGCCAGACCAAGGGCTATCACCCTAAAGCAGGTCTTTGAACCCACACCTTCAACAAGGTAAGGACGAGCGGAAATTGACGCTGGCTGATCAAGCCATAAGGCAAGATCTTGAGTTTTCACCCCAATAAAATGTATCTGCAATGTTTGCCACCAAAGTCGCCGCTCACCAATCTACCGGCCTGCTGACACAGAACTAGCTGCCCAAAGGAGAACTCACCGGAAGGGAAGACACCATCGCGCCGCTTCCGATCAATGACGTCCTGCTTCTCGCGATGGTTGCCATTCATGTCACGAGCACGCTTAGTAGACGTCGCCACCAGATGCGCTGCCTTGGCAATTTCACCGAAATCAGGAGGAGAGGAAGGTTGTACCTCGCACGGCCTCCCAATGAGACCGAGCTAATGCCCAGTGCATTGCACCTGATCCATCTGATCCAGCAAACCTCGCCGCCTTTGAGGTGCACCAATCCGCTAATCGTCGCATCCGGAAGATTTTACCGACCAAGGAAAAACTCAAATGCCAAAATAAACAGGCCTGGTTAAATTCCACTAAAGTTTTAAAAAAAGAGTGACCCTGACCACGATGGCAAAATTCCATTTTAAAGCGACTTTTTAAAAGACATTATATTGTATGAGAATACATGCAAGAGGAACACCCTTATAATTTGAGTCAATTGGAGGCAAAAAAAAAATCAAATATGGAGAGGATAATGAGACCCATCTATCTAGAAATTATTGGAGATTCACTTTTAAAAAAGAGTTGCAACTCCTTCAGATAAAGGTGAAGAGCAAGTTCTATACAGAGTTCAAGCATTGGATAACACAAGTTTTTTAATACTTTGATGACGATCTTTCCAAGAACTGGAGTGGGTTAATCCCTATTTTACTCTTCTAGGTTTTTTATTAGCCTTTTCTTCATTTTTTCCTCTCACCTTGTAACATACTGTATATATTAATAAAAATTACCATAGAACAATTGTTCTACAGTGTGTGACTAAAAAACAAATTGTATTTGTTCAATAGACCTTTATTAATGGAAATATATGGTAAGAAAATAAAGTCAAGTTGATGCATCGCATAACATGGAAAAATGACTGGATCATCAGGTGTAAGAGTTTTGCTTCGGTACATCTCTCCTAGAAAAGTTTACATATTTCAATGAAGATTAAAGGTGGAGATTAGAAAATACATCTTTAATAAAAATGTATTAGATTGTTTTGATTTCTTGTTGGATGCAATAGGAGAATAAAGATTAGAATTGGTCGATCTTGAATATATGAAAATACCCTAGAAAGTAACTTTAAGATGATCAGGGAACATGGAGTATCTACACCCGAGCTCAAATGCTCCCTTATGAACAGTAAAATCGAAAACAATAGTATTTTTTTTTTCAAAAACTTCTGTTTTTTTGTGGCAAACTTTGACAAATGTTTTGTATGCTTGCAAAATTTCAGCACGGAATGACACTCATGGAAGTCGTCGCAAAAAAAAATCGACGTTCCAAAAATGCTAGTTTTGAAAATATTTTAGAGTGCTGATTTTGTTTTTTCTGCCACGCCTTCCACAAATGTAATGCTGAAATTTTGCAAGCATACAATTTTTTTTTCATAGTTGACCACAAAAAAATTCAGAATTTTTTGAATATTTGTACTATTTATTTCAATTTTACTGTTCACGAGGGAGCATTTGAGCTCGGGAGCAAAATAGGACTTTCGGATCAGGGGCATATATATAGTTGTAGCAAGTAGCAAATGGCATGATTTTATTCCTGATGCATTGACTGTCGGGGTTATGATACTGACAATGTGTACTAGAGGTACGAAGAAGGGGCAGAGTCTAGCTACGATGTAGGTGTAACACACGTTGTTTAACGAGTTCAGGCCCCTCACTCGATGGAGGTAAAAGCCTGATGACGCACAAGTATAGGGGATCTATCGTAGACCTTTCGATAAGTAAGAGTGTCGAACCCAACGAGGAGCAGAAGGAAATGACAGGTGGTTTTCAGCAAGGTATTTTCTACAAGCACTGAAATTGTCGGTAACATATAGTTTGATAGCACGATAATTTGTAACGAGCAAGTAACGGTAACGGTAAACAAAGTGCAGCAAGGTAGCCCAGCCCTTTTGTGGCAAAGGACAGGCCAAAACGGTCTCTTATGATAAGCAAAGCATTCTTGAGTGTACACGGGAATTTCATCATATAACTTTCATCATGTTGGTTTGATTCGTGTTCGCTACTTTGATAATTTGATATGTGGCTGGACCAGTGCTTAGGAGCTATTCTTACTTGAACAAACCTCCTACTTATGATTAACCCCCTCGCAAGCATCCGCAACTACGAGAAAAGTATTAAGATAAAATCTAACCATAGCATTAAACTTTTGGATCCAAATCAATCCCTTACGAAATAGCGCATAAACTAGGGTTTAAGCTTCTGTCACTCTAGCAAGCCATCATCTAATAACTACTCCACAATGCATTCCCTTAGGCCCAAATATGGTGAAGTGCCATGTAGTCGACGTTCACATGACACCACTAAGAGAATCACAACATACATATCATCAAAATATCGAACACATATCAAGTTCACATGATTACTTGCAACATGACTTCTCCCGTGAACTCAAGAACAAAAGTAACTACTCCCAAATAATAATCATGCTCAAGATCAGAGGGGTATTAAATAGCATAACGGATCTGAACATATAATCTTCCACCAAATAAACCATATAGTAATCAAGTACAAGATGTAATCAACACTACTAGTCACCCACAAGCACCAATCTAAGGTTCCGGTACAAAGATTGAACACAAGAGATGAACTAGGGTTTGAGAGGAGATAGTGCTGTTGAAGATGTTGATGGAGATGGCCCTCCCAAAGATGGGAGAGTTGTTGGTGATGACGATGACGATGATTTCCCCCTCTAGGAGGGAAGTTCCCCCGGCGGAATCGCTCCGCTGGAGGGCAAAAGTACTCCTGCCCAAGTTCCGCCTCGAGACGGCGGCGCTTCGTCCCAAAAGTCCTCCCCTTATTTTTTCTAGGTCAAAATGACTTATATACCAGAAGAGGGGCACCAGAGGTGGGTCGAGGAGGGCACAACCCACCAGGGCGTGCCTGGGCTCCTTGGCGCGCCCAGGTGGGTTGTGCCCACCTGGTGGGCCCCCTCTGGTAGTTATTTGCTCCAATATTTTTCATATATTGCAAAACAATTCTCCGTAAATTTTCAGCTCATTTGGAGATGTGCAGAATAGGTAACTCTGACGTAGCTTTTCCAGGTCCAGAATTCCAGTTGTCGGTATTCTTCCTCTTTGTGTAAACCTTGCATATTATGAGAGAAAAGGCATTATTACTCCCAAAAGCATTATTATGCATAAAAACATTATAAATAACAGTAGGAAAGCATGATGCAAAATGGACATATCAACTCCATCATGCATATTATTATAGCAACAAAGAACTTTAACATAAAACTTTATCAAACAACTTTTGTCATATAACTTCTCATGAACAAGTAACAATTCATCACAACATTGAAGTATAAAGCATAAACCTTATTGAAAACCAACAAACTATGTTCTCAGTCAACTTTGCAACTACAATTCATCATATTTTCAGGAAGGGTCATGTATCGGAGCCTTTAGGCAAGTCCGCATACTCAACCATCATTTAATCTTCTATGATTGCTAACACTCACAGCATACCCATGAGCAAAAAGTTTCAACCGGACACATAGGAAGATAGGGGCTTATAGTTTCGCCTCCCAACGTATTCACCTCATGGGTGATGTCAACAATAATAACTCATGCCTACTCATATCCAACTGGATATATGTGCCTAGATCTTTCCTCACCACATGATGCTTGCTAAAAGAGAAAATAAAAATGAATAGGGAAGAAAACTTTTGACTCTTACATAAAAGTAAATGCATAAAAGTAAAAGATAGACCCTTCGCAAAGGGAAGCAGAGGTTGTCATGCGCTTATTTGTTTGTATGCCAAATCCCTTAATGCAAAAGAACGTCCCGTTATATTGCCCCTTATGATAGCAACCTTTATTATGCAGTCTGTCGCTTTTATTACTTTGCCATCACAAGTTCGTACAACGCTCAATTTTCTCTTACACTAAATGATCCAACACATTTGGAAGCAATTTTTATTGCCTTATTGCACCCATGATAACTTACTTGAAGGATCTTACTCAATCCATAGGTAGGTATGGTGGACTCTCAAAATAAGATTTGGGTTAAGGAGTTTTGGATGCACAAGTAGTATCTTTACTTAGTGCGGAATTGTTGATTAGAAAAGATATTGAGCAAGCACCACATGTTAATGGATCTATGACAATATAACTTCTATGTGAATATGAACAAACATAAATCATTACATTGTCTTCCTTGTCCAACGTCAACTATTTTGACACAAAATATTTAATGGGGGCTCACAATCATAAAAGATGTCCAAGATAGTGTATTTGCATGCGAATCTTCTCTTGCCTTATTAATTCTTTCATGAATTGCATCATTGATCAATGTTATGTTTGTCAATCTCCAATAAATTTTACCACTTATACTTTTCCTTATGTGATGTCATTACTTACCATAAGATTAGCATATGATCTTTTCATTTATTTTCCTTCCTTTTATTGAAACATTAAAATAAAGAAACAAAACTCAAACTACTCTTTATTATATATCTCGCACACGATTACATCAATAGATAGATCACTAAGCAAACACTCGAAAAGAAAGGATCGAACTAAACTTTTATTCAACTAAATCATAGGGAAACTAAAGATCAAACTAAAATAGATGAAAGCAAAGATAGTGGTGGTGATACGATACCGGGACACCTCCCCCAAGCTTGGCACAAGCCAAGGAGAGTGTCCATACCATGAACTCAAGTCTCCTTTGGTGATGAAGAAGGTGGTGGTGGTGATGTAGTAGTAGCGTCACACTTCAGGCTCAGGAGGTACTCCAATCTACGGATGATGCTCCGGAGGGCGATGACATGCTCTTGCAACAGAATATTTCCACGAGTGAGATATTTATTTTGCACACGAACCGTTTCAATGATCCTAAAAGCCTCAATTTCAGTAGGGGTAAGATGATTATAGTAAGGCTAAAGGATGTCTTCTTCTGCTGCTGCTGGAGCGGCTTACCCCTCTGCCGAAACTTGATCTCCCGCGACTTCCTTGACCTTGTCACCCTTGATGGTCTTCTCTGGTTCCTCTCTTTTTAGCTCTATCTTCATAATCCAAGCATCTCCTTCTACTTGGTCAGAGGAGGGAGAAGACATGATGTCTGGCTTGACAGCTCTGATAGAAAACAACAAGAAAGAAGAACAGAAGATTTCTCCGTGATACGGTGGTCAATATGTTCGGGGGGTATATAAAGACTTTTTTATCTTGGAAAACAAGCAAACGGGAGGAAAACGGAGTCAGGAAGGTTCCCGAGATGGGCACAACCCACCTGGGTGCGCCAGGGGGCCCAGGCGCGCACTGGTGTCTTGTGCCCCCCTCGGGTGCCTTCCTGGTTGTTTCTTATTTTCCTAATTTTTAAAATATTCCAAAACTGACAGAAAATATTTCTGCGGATTTTTCGAAGTCCGTTTACTTACCGTATCACTTACCTCCTCTTTTTTTTTAATTATTCTGGAGTGTTCCGAAAGGTCTCTTTTATGTGTTCCTCAGGTGTCATGGTTTGAATAATATTGCTTTCAACATTGATAGGCGTACCTGAGATATGGTGTTTAATTCTTTGCCCATTGACCAGCTTCGGGTTAGTACCTTCGGCATTATTTATTTTGATAGCTTCAGAGCGGTAAACCTCCTCGATGATATATGGTCCTTCCCATTTAGAGAGAAGTTTTCCTGCAAAGAATCTAAAACGAGAGTTGTACAAAAGAACATATTCTCCAACTTTGAATTCCCGCTTTTGGATTCTTTTGTCATTCCACCTTTTAACTTTTTCTTTAAATAACTTGGCATTTTCATAGGCTTGGGTTCTCCATTCATCTAGTGAGCTAATATCAAATAACCTCTTTTCACCGGCAAGTTTGAAATCATAGTTGAGTTCTTTAATTGCCCAATATGCTTTGCGTTCTAACTCTAGAGGCAAATGACAAGCTTTTCCATAAACCATTTTATAGGGAGACATACCCATAGGATTTTTATAAGCTGTTCTGTAGGCCCAAAGTGCATCATCTAATTTCTTAGACCAATTCTTTTGGGACCTATTAACGGTTTTCTGTAATATTAGTTTTATTTCTCTATTGCTAAGTTCAACTTGACCACTAGATTGAGGATGATAGGGTGACACAATTCTATGGTTAACATCATATTTAGCAAGCATTTTATGAAAAACACCATGAATAAAGTGTGAACCACCATCAGTCATTAAATATCTAGGGACTCCAAACCTTGGGAAAATAACTTCTTTAAGCATTTTAATGGAAGTGTTATGATCAGCACTACTAGTTGGAATAGCTTCTACCCACTTAGTAACATAATCAACAGCAACCAAAATATGTGTATACCAATTAGAGGAAGGAAAAGGTCCCATATAATCAAAACCCCAAACATCAAATGGTTCAACAACAAGTGAATAATTCATAGGCATTTCTTGACGCTTACCAATATTACCAATTCGTTGACATTCATCACAAGATAAAACAAACTTACGGGCATCCTTGAAGAGAGTAGGCCAATAAAAACCAGATTGCAATACCTTGTGCGCAGTTCTATCTCCCGCATGATGCCCTCGATAAGCTTCGGAGTGACATTTCCGTAGGATTTGTTCCTGTTCATGCTCAGGTACACAACGTCTAATAATTCCATCTACTTCTTCTTTATAAAGATGTGGGTCATCCCAAAAGTAATGTCTTAAATCATAGAAGATTTTTTCTTTTGTTGGTACGTGAAACTAGGTGGTATGTATTTAGCAACAATATAATTAGCATAGTCAGCATACTAAGGAGTGTTATGAGAAACATTTATTCTAGCTAATTGCTCATCAGGAAATCTATCATCAATAGGTAGTGGGTCATCAAGGATATTCTCTAACCTAGACAAGTTATCATCTACGGGGTTCTCAGCTCCTTTTCTATCAGTAATATGTAAATCAAACTCTTGTAGCAAAAGAACCCACCTAATAAGTCTAGGTTTAGCATCTTTCTTTTCCATAAGATATTTAATAGCAGCATGATCGGTGCGAACAATAACTTTAGAATCAACAATGTAAGATCTGAATTTGTCACAAGCAAACACAACTGCTAAATATTCTTTTTCAGTGGTAGCATAATTTCTTTGGGCACTGTCTAGAGTTTTACTAGCATAATGAATAACATTTAGTTTCTTATCAACTCTTTGTCCTAGAAAAGCACCAACAGCATAATCACTAGCATCACACATAATTTCAAAAGGCAAGTTCCAATCAGGTGGTTGAACAATAGGTGCAGAAATTAAGGCTTTCTTAAGTGTTTCAAAGGCTTCTACACAATCATCATCAAAAACAAATGGAACATCCTTTTGTAAAAGATTTGTAAGAGGCCTAGAAATTTTAGAGAAGTCTTTAATAAATCTCCTAAGAAACCAACATGACCTAGGAAACTACGAATACCTTTAATATCTCTAGGACATGGCATTTTCTCAATTGCATCAACTTTAGCTTGGTCCACTTCAATACCTCGTTCAGAAATTTTATGCCCCGAAACAATACCTTCATTAACCATAAAGTGGAACTTCTCCCAATTCAAGACAAGATTAGTTTGCTCACATCTCTGCAAAACTCGATCAAGGTTGCTCAAGCAATCATCAAAAGAAGTTCCATAAACAGAAAAATCATCCATGAAAACCTCAAAAATCTTTTCACGTAAGTCAGAGAATATAGCGGTCATACATCTTTGAAAGGTAGCAGGTGCATTGCGTAAACCAAAAGGCATACGTCTGTAAGCATAAGTTCCAAAAGGGCAAGTAAAAGTGGTTTTCTCTTGATCAGGTTGTGAGACAGGTATTTGAGAAAAACCAGAATATCCATCAAGAAAACAAAAGTGTGTGTGTGCTTAGATAATCTTTCTAGCATTTGATCAATAAAAGGCAAAGGGTAATGATGTTTTCTAGCAGCTTTATTTAATTTTCTAAAATCAATAACCATTCTATAACTAGTAACAATTCTTTGTGGAATGAGTTCATTTTTATCATTAGGAACAACGGTAATACCTCCCTTCTTAGGGACACAATGAACAGGACTCACCCATCTACTATCAGCTATGGGATAGATTATACCTGCTTCTAGAAGCTTTAATATTTCAGTTCTTACCACTTCTTTCATCTTAGGATTCAAACGTCGTTGATGATCAACAACGGGTTTAGCATCAGGTTCCATATTAATCTTGTGCTGACAGAGAGTGGGACTAATGCCCTTAAGATCATCAAGAGTATATCCAATAGCAGCTCGGTGCTTCTTCAGAATTTATAATAATCTTTCTTCTTCATGTTCTGAAAGGTTAGCACTAATAATAAGAGGATATATCTTTTTCTCATCAAGATAAGCATATTTCAAAGTGTCAGGCAATTGTTTTAATTCAAACACGGGATCACCTTTAGGTGGAGGAGGACCTCCTAGAGTTTCAATAGGCAAATTGTGTTTTAGCAGGGGTCGTTGTTCAAAGAAAATCTTATCTATTTCATTTCTTTCATGCATATGCATATCATTTTCATGGTCTAGCAAATATTGTTCTTGTGGATCAGTAGGAGGCATAATAATAGAAGCAAGACCAATTATTTCATCCTTACTAGGTAATTCTTTCTTATGAGGTTGTCTATTAAACTTGGAAAAATTAAATTCATGAGACTCATCACCAAAGCTAACACTGACGGTTTCTTTATAACAATCTATAGTAGCATGGACAGTGTTCAAGGAAGGTCTACCAAAGATAATGGGACAGAAGTCATCTTGTGGGGAACCAAGAACTAGAAAATCAGTAGGGTATTTTATTTTCCCACACAAGACTTGAACATCTCTAACAATCCCAAGTGGTGTGATGGTGTCTCTATTAGCAAGTTTAATAGTAACATCTATGTCCTCTATTTCAGCGGGTGCTATGTGATTCATAATTTCTTGGTATAAGGTAAAAGGAATAGCACTCACACTAGCACCTAAGTCACATAAACCATGATAACAATGATCTCCTATTTTAACTGACACAACAGGCATGCCAACAACAGGTCTATGTTTATCTTTTTCATCGGGTTTGGCAATTCTAGCAGCTTCATCATAGAAGTAAATAACATGACCATCAATATTTTCTACCAGGAGATCTTCAAACATAGCAACACTAGGTCCTACTTTAATTTTTTCAGCAGGTTTAGGTGCTCTAATATTACTTTTGTGAACTACAGTTGAAACCTTAGCATGTTCCTTTATCCTAACAGGGAAAGGTGGTTTTTCAATATAAGCTGTAGGCACAACTGGATCAACATTGTAAATAATAGTTTCATCTTTAACTATGACCGGTTCTTTAATTTCTTCTTTAATTGGGGATGATATTTAAACCACTTCTATTTAGGGAGATAAACATGAGTAGCAAATGATTCACAGAAAGAGGCTACTATCTCAGATCAAGTCCATATTTAGTGCTAAACTTGTGAAAAGCATCGGTATTCAGAAAAGATTTAACACAATCAAATTCAAGCTTAATACCTGACTCTTTACCTTCATCAAGTTCCCAATATTCAGAGTTGCATTTAATTCTTTCTAAAAGATCCCACCTGAATTCAATAGTCTTCTTCATGAAAGAACCAGTACAAGAAGTATCGAGCATGGATTGATCATCATGAGAAAGCCGAGCATAAAAATTATGAATAATAATTTCTCTAGAGAGCTCATGATTGGGGCATGGATATAACATTGAATTAAGCCTCCCCCAAGCTAGAGCAATACTTTCTCCTTCACGAGGCCAAAAATTATATATATAATTTCGATCACGATGAACTAGATGCATAGGATATTTTTTTTGGTGAAATTCCAATTTCAATCGATTCTAGTTCCAAGATCCAATATCATCGCATAGCCTATACCATGCCAATGCTTTTCCCTTCAAAGATAAAGGGAAAACCTTCTTCTTAGCTTCACCTCTGGGCAAACCTTCAAGCTTAAATAATCCACAAATTTCATCCAGATATATCAAGTGCATATCAGGATGTTCGGTTCCATCTCCTGCATAAGGATTAGCTAGCAGTTGTTCTATCATACCCGAAGGAATTGCATAACCAATATTTTCAGTAGGTGCAGTAGGTTGAGGGGAAACTAATTGTGGTTCCGGTCGAGGTGAAGATACCCCGAACAAACCCCTCAAAGGATGATTCTCCATAGTAACAAGTGACAATAAATTTCAGCACGTAGTAATAATTTTTCCTTACAAATTTCCACTTACCAAGAGCGCTTCACTCCCCGGCAACGGCGCCAGAAAAGAGCCTTGATGACCCACAAGTATAGGGGATCTATCATAGTCCTTTCAATAAGTAAGAGTGTCAAACCCAATGAGGAGCACAAGGAAATGACAAGTGGTTTTCAGCAAGGTATTTTCTGCAAGCACTGAAATTGTCGGTAATAGATAGTTTGATAGCAAGATAATTTGTAATGAGTAGGTAACGGTAACGCTAAACAAAGTGCAGCAAGGTAGCCCAATCCTTTTGTGGCAAAGGACAGGCCAAAACGGTCTCTTATGATAAGCAAAGCGTTCTTGAGGGTACACGGGAATTTCATCATATCAGTTTCATCATGTTGATTTGATTCGTGTTCGCTACTTTGATAATTTGATATGTGGGTGGACCTGTGCTTAGGTGCTGTTCTTACTTGAACAAACCTCCTACTTATGATTAACCCCCTCGAAAGCATCCGCAACTATGAGAAAAGTATTAAGATAAAATCTAACCGTAGCATTAAACTTTTGGATCCAAATCAGTCCCTTACGAAATAGCGCATAAACTAGGGTTTAAGCTTCTGTCACTCTAGCAACCCATCATCTAATAGCTACTCCACAATGCGTTCTCTTAGTCCCAAATATGGTGAAGTGCCATGTAGTCGACGTTCACATGACACCACTAAGGGAATCACAACATACATATCATCAAAATATCGAATACATATCAAGTTCACATGATTACTTGCAACATGACTTCTCCCGTGACCTCAAGAACAAAAGTAATTACTCACAAATATTAATCATGCTCAAGATCAGTGGGGTATTAAATAGTATAATGGATCTGAACATATAATCTTCCACCAAATAAACCATATAGTAATCAACTACAAGATGTAATCAACACTACTAGTCAACCACAAGCACCAATCTAAGGTTCCGGTACCAAGATTGAACACAAGAGATGAACTAGGGTTTGAGAGGAGATAGTGCTATTGAAGATGTTGATGGAGATGGCCCTCCCAAAGATGGGAGAGTTGTTGGTGATGACGATGACGATGATTTCCCCCCTACGGGAGGGAAGTTCCCCCGGCGGAATTGCTTCGCCGGAGGGAAAAAGTGCTCCTGCCCAAGTTCCACCTCGAGACGGTGGCGCTTCCTCCCGAAAGTCCTCCCCTTATTTTTTCTAGGTCAAAATGACTTATATACCAGAAGAGGGGCACCGGAGGTGGGCCGAGGAGGGCACAACCCACCAGGGCGCGCCTGGGCTCCCTGGCGCGCCCAGGTGGGTTGTGCCCACCTGGTGGGCCCCCTCTGGTAGTTTTTTGCTCCAATATTCTCCATATATTGCTAAACAATTCTTCGTAAATTTTCAGCTCATTTTGAGATGTGCAGAATAGGTAACTCTGACGTAGCTTTTCCAGGTCCAGAATTCCAGCCGCCGGTATTCTCCCTCTTTGTGTAAACCTTGCATATTATGAGAGAAAAGGCATTAGAATTACTCCCAAAGCATTATTATGCATAAAAACATTATAAATAACAGTAGGAAAACATGATGCAAAATGGACGTATCAAAGCCCTACGTCTCGTGCCTTGAGGCTTGCTTTGATTTGATAGATAGGATTACAAGGTTGAACCTGCCCGGCTATGGAGAGGGGTGAGGCTTATATAGAGTGTGCTGCAGCCCCATGTCTCCCATGCCGCCGAAGCAATTAATGCCATTGAATGAGGCAGTTACTAGTGTAATGAGCCTATACTACAGCAGTTACAGGTAACGATAGTTATAACTCTATTTAGTGGATGACTTAGGATCCCTCGATCGTTGCTGCTCCCACGACGCCTGCTTGCCCTGTACGTCCGAGTGGTTGATCGTCCGCCGAGTGACGTGTGGTTGGTCGAGTGCTGTAGATCCGTCCGAGTGATCCTCCTGAAGTATGCATCCGAATGCTGCATGGTCCAGGGACCTACCTATGATGGTGACGGGCCCCATGTGGGTCCCAAATGATGGGTCCTTGACCCTACCTGTAATAGGTGACCACATCATTAGCCCCCAAACCGGTTGGGATTTCGTAGAACAGACGAACCGATCCTTCGGTTTAATCCGAGTGTTGCAGGGTCACTCGGAATACGTTTTCGAGTCATGATTCGTTGTTCCTTGAACGAAAACGGAACGGATTCTGGACTTTAATTTTACCCAGATGACCGGGTGTTGTTGATCGTCGAGAGAAAACCCTGTGGCATTCATTTTGTCTCTCGGAAGAGATAGACTAAGGGCCCGAGTGAGGGCATGCCATGGCAACTCGAGGGGCGACGCCGGCGTGTGGTCTGATTCTCCAGAGAGATGCCACTCCTTATCCCAGGGGAACACCAGCGCGGGCCTTCTACAAGTCTAGGTTTATGAGTCATGCGCCTTGGATCCTTCCGAGAGGACCAAGTGAACCTGCAGAGGGGCGTCAAGCTCGTCACATAACGATCCTGAAGAAGACTTCAGTCGGGTGTTTAACGTGGCCGAGTGCACGGGTCCCCGCGGAGGGTGGTTAGTCGGACTGACGTGCGTCCTTTAGGAAAGGAATCGCCGGTAATCAATCGGATTGATCCATCCCGAAAATCCCGAGATTTGAATTCATGCGTTCGCACGCTGAAGTGGTACCGTCGTGCGTTGGTGGGAAAGTGAGGGCGTGGCTCCTCGATTTGCGCGCACAATCTCCGCACGTGCCGCGGCTGTCCTGCGCAAAGCACTGCCATGTGGGCCATCGATCCGGGGACTGGCGGTGAGAGATTCTCCCCGAGATTTTGTCAGTTGATATAAAAGGCTCGGCGGTAGAGCTCCTGGCCTCAGATCCCCTTTCTCTCCTCTTGGCTCCTCCGCTTCTTCTCTCCACCCGAGTGCACGGCGATGGCGAAACGGTCCACGGCGAAGGCAAAGAGGGCATAGAAGGCGGGGAAGGCCACTTCCTCCGGTTCGGGCGCAGCGGCGGCCGGCGGCGCTTCGGGGGAATGGCCCCCGTCGCGTGTTTCCGCCCGGCGACTGGAGGATTTGGTGGAGGAGGGACTGATCCCACAGGACGGGTGGCTTCGCCCAGGCGCGGGAGAGATCGAGCCGGCACCTGAGGCAGACGAGCGCGTCTTGCTCGTCACCCACGTTGAGTGAGGTTTCTCGATGCCTCCGCACCCTTTCTTTCGAGCATTCCTTGATTTCTTCGGCGCTCAACTCCACCATCTTCCCCCCAATGCCATCATTTATCTTTCGGCTTTCATCTCCCTCTGTGAGAACTTTCTGGGTTGCTATCCCCACTGGGGTCTCTTCAAACACATCTTCACCTACCTGTCTATGTCGGTGAAGAAGGACTCGCCGACTGGTGAGAAAACCCACGTCACCCAGCTGCGCGGGGGTCTGGGCATCCAGGTGCGTGGGGGGAGATCGTTCCCCAAGATGAGCTTTCCTGACTCCGTTAAGGGGTGGCAGGGAACTTGGTTGTATTGCAAGGACGTCCCAGTGCCAACAGCCAGTCGGGCCTTCCGTCGTACTCGACCGAGAGGGTACGGGCTCCGCCGACCCTCACCGTAGAGAAGGAGGAGAAGGTGGGTGTTGACATCCTGTCCAACGCGTTAATAGGCATTGTGAACAGTGGGGTGAACGACATGGACTTGCTGGAGACCTTCTTCAGTCGGCACATCCAGCCGCTGCAGGCCAGGGCCCACCCCATGTGGCTGTACGAGGGGCCGGGTGACTCCACTCGGGTGCATCCAGAAGATCTCACCTAGAAGGAGGTGGTTGCCAAGATCAAGGCCATCACCTGTGCCCGCGATAACCCACAGGGGACTCGGCTGGTGCCAGCCTTTCACAAGGACCTGCTGCCCATCGAGGTATTTGCCTTCGATTCAGTCGGTTCAGTTGTAGGTTGTCTTCTATACAGTTGATCCTCACAATTGTATGCATTTGCTTCTCAGGACTTCCAGAACCTGATCTCCAGGATCCCCATGGTGGACCACTCGCCTCAGGATGTGACGAGTGACACCGAGCAGCAGTACTCGAAGAGATCCGATGATGATGAGAGTGACAATGATGACGACGAAGAAGAAGAGAGTTCGGAGGAGGGGGATGAGGCGGAGTCCTCTCCGTCTTATGAGGGCCCCAAAGAACCCCGGTCCAAGGCGCTGCATGACCCAAAGGGCAAGGGAGGAGAAGTTCTGCAGCCGACTGCTTCCGGTCGGGCGACTCAGAGTTCCAAGCGCGCCCACGCCGAGGCTGAGAGCTCGGCGGAGAAAGAGCCCAAGCTGCCCAAGCAGATCTCCTCCAAGCCTCGGAAGGCTTCCGTGCCGCGGATCCGGGTGGCAGTGCCTGTGGCCTCCAAGTAAGTGTTCTCACCGATTCTTTGTCCATCTTTGAATCCATTCGGTTGCTGACCGGGTGTTGTTTTGTTCTTGCAGCAATGACACCTCGACCACCTCAGCAGACCCGCACGCCCGCAAGCCTGGCCCGAGTGATGCCGACGCGGCCGACTCCGCTACCTCCAAAGGTATTTTGTATCGTTTGACCCATATGGTTATGTATTTTCTGACTGAACTTTGAAGATTTCTTTGATTTGTGCAGCCCCGCCTGAGATCATCCAACTAGATGATGAAGTGGGTGTTGACCCACCGAACCCATACGCCATTAGGGAGAGAGTGCCGGGTGCCGACACACCCATGACAGATGCCTCTCCTCGCCAGATGGCCCTTGTCTCTCCGGCGAAGGTTGCTGCCAAAACCGCGAGGCCGAGCCCTCTAGCTCAGGGTGGTTCGGCTTCTTCGTCGGCGATGGTGCCCATTGCAAGGACTACCCAAGCTCCTCCGAGTGGAACAGCTGTGATCCCAGCCCGAGGCCGACTCATGCACCTCCGTTAGCTCCAGCTACCTCCTTCCCCCTGTACCACGTCCCAGAGGATCAGGTGGGGGCGAGTAAGGAAGCGCTGATCTAGGTGGGCTTGATGTGTAGCCGACTGAAGGACGCCTATGACGCCAGCGCCGCACTGGAGACCAATGTTCGAGTAAGTACCATTGTGAGTATGATTTCCAGTCGAAATTTCTTCTTTTCTTGTAGTAGGCTTTCTGCCAGTGGGTTTGCGCGGGGCACACCCACTGGGTGCATGATCCAGTGGGGGCACGCTGAGTGCACCCACTGGGTGTAGTCCCCGAGGCTACTGTCGACTGAAGTCAGTCGGTAGGAGTCTTCGGATGTAGAAACTTTTTATGTCCACTCGGAGTCTAGCCAGAGCGTAGTCAAGTGGACATGATCTAGTGGGGGCACGCTGAGTGCACCCACTGGGTGTAGTCCCCGAGGCTACCGTTGACTGGATCAGTCGGCGGTAGTCTTAGAGTTTTTTAGCTCATTGACGAGTCACTCTCCAGTGGGGGCACGCTGAGTGCACCCACTGGGTGTGGTCCCCGAGGCTATCGTTGATCGCTGGCGATCGGCGATAGCCTTTAGAACTTGTCATTAGGCGATCGGGGCACCTTACGACACTCGTGCTCTGGTGAGATAATAAGTAGGATTTCCTTCGTTACCGACTCGGGAGTCAGCCGAGTGAAGTAGGCCATCTTGTGTTGTTGTCCTCTATCTTCTTCATCACCGACTCAGGTGTCAGTTGAGTGGAGTAGGTCATCTTGTGTTGTTGTCCTCTATCTTCTTCATTGCCGACTTAGGGGTCGGTCGAATGAGGACAAAATAGAGGTTATTTCAAGATCTGGTATTGGTCAAGCTTGTGAGTACGACCAAGTGTGGAGTCCACTCAGTAGTCAGAGGGTACTTCAGGATCTGATATTGATCAAGCTTGTTCCTCCCAACGGTGTTTGCTCGGGTGTTTGTCAGTTATTGCTTTTGGTTTCCTTTCAGTATCTTCTGACTGACCTTTTTTTGTATGTTGCAGAGGACTTGCGAGATGGGATCCCACTATGCCATGATGGAGAAGGAGGTGACAGCCCTTCGACTTGACTTGGAGGCTGAGAAGCTCAAGAGCGCCCGACTAGAGCAGGAGAAGAAGGCTATGGGGGGTAAGCCATTTCCTCCGACTGATAGCTAAATGTTGTTCTTCCCTCTTGATCCGAATCATTTTGATCCGACAGATGTTCGTAGTGAGAATGCCCAACTCGTAATGAGGCTCAGGACTTCTATTTCTTTAGAAACCATGAAGCAGGTGCAGGGGAACAAGGACAAGGACCTGGCGCTGGCTCAGAAGGAAGCAAAGACCAAGGCCAAACTCGCCGACGAGAAGCTGGCTTCAGTCGGCAAGTTGGAGGTGGAAATCAAGAACCTTAAGGCTGCTGCCGAGGCTTCCGCTCAGGAGAAGGCAAAGCTAGACGAGAAGGTCACCCAACTGACTGACAAGAAGGATGCCTTGGAGAAGCACATTGAAGACGTCTGTGAAGAGTTTAGTGAGAAGCTCGTTGGTAAGGTTTTCTCTGGCCGAGTGAAATCTGCATATTGCCAGGTTTTCCTTGATCATCTACTCACGGATCGTCCTTTCTGATGCAGAACATTGCTATAACAAGGAATTGGAGCTGCAGAGGATAGAGGGGGATCTGGACCCTGCTAGGTCGCTTGTTGCTGACAACGCAGCCCTTGCCATCCTTCGGCTCGAAGACCGCTTGGAGAACGCATTGTGCTTCATCACTCGGGCGAAAGGTGTGGCAGGTCGGATTGACGAGGAGTTGTAGCTGGGTGAAGGGACTCAGAAGGACATGGAGTCGATCCTGACGCGGCTGAATGATGTTCCCGCTCGGGTGATGGCTTGGAAGAAATCCGCCGCCCGGAGTGGTGCTGATGTGGCGCTGTCACTCGTCCGCGTTCATTGCAAGAACGTGGACGAAGAGAAGCTGAAGAACCTCCGAGTGGTGAACAAGAAGAATCTCATGTTTGAGGATTTTAGGGAGACCTTCGCTGAAGCCACCACTCGCATCGCCGATGGGATTGATCTGCAGACCTTCGTTGATCCAGCCAGCCCTCCGCCTGAAGCTTAAAAAACACTTGATTGAATTTGCCCCGGAATGCCGGGTGGTTGATGTAATGAAATACTTTGCCGATTGTTTGGGCTCGTTTTGCCTTGGAGACATTCGGATGGATCAGAACTTTTAATTCCAAACCCTTTGCGCTTCTATTTGCTTCTTGTTTTGTTTGACTTTGGGCGAACGCTGGTTTGTGGCTAAGCCCCCGAGTGTGGAGCGGATCCTCACTCGGATTGTTTTTTAACTTAGGTGAAATCTGGTTCACGGCTAAGCACCCCGAGTGTGGAGCGGATCCTCAGTCGGATTGTTTTTTAACTTAGGCGAAAGCTGGTTCGTGGCTAAGCCCCCGAGTGTGGAGCAAATCCTCACTCGGATTGTTTTTTAACTTAGGCGAAAGCTGGTTCGCGGCTAAGCCCCCGAATGTGGAGCGAATCCTCACTCGGATTGTTTTTTAACTTAGGCAAAAGCTGGTTTGCGGATAAGCCCCCGAGTGTGGAGCAGATCCTCACTCGGATTGTTTTTTAACTTAGGCAAAAGCTGGTTCGCGGCTAAGCCCCCGAGTGTGGATCAGATCCTCAGTCGGATTGTTTTTTAACTTAGGCAAAAGTTGGTTCGCGGCTAAGCCCCTGAGTGTGGAGTAGATCCTCACTCGGATTATTTTTCAATTAGGCGAACTAGTTCGCAGCTAAGTTTTCTGACCTCTTATCACCCACTGGAGGTGTGTTAGTTTCCATACATTTATTCACCTGAGTGAAATGCGGCCGCAGGTCGAACTAGACAATTTATGGAAAAGCAAGACTTTTATTCATCTAAGTTCATTCGGACTAACTATTACAAGGGAGAAATTTTATTCTAAGTATAAAACTTGCGAAGCAGGTCTGCATTCCAAGCTCTGGGATCTTCTATCCCTCTAGTGAAGTTGTATAGTTCGTATGCTCCATTGTGCAAGACTTTGGAGATGGCGAATGGTCCCTCCCAAGGGGGTGCTAGCTTGTGAGGTTTCTGCTGATCCACTCGGAGGACCAGGTCTCCTTCCTGGAAGGCACGTCCTCTGATGTGTCTGTCATGGTAGCAGCGTTAGTTTTGTTGATAGAAGGTTGATCTTATGAGTGCTAGCTCATGCTCTTCCTCCAAAAGGTCTAGGCCATCCTGCCTTGCTTCCTCGGCTTTAGCTTCCGAGTAAAGATCCACTCGGGGAGAATTATGGAGCAGATCACTCGGCAAGACCGCTTCTGATCCGTACACCATCACTACAAAAAAAAAGACACATCCGAGACATTTTGGGCCGAACGATTTTTTTTTCTATCATGCTTATGACACTTCTATGATGATAATTGTGACAAAAGCACGTATCATCATAGATGTGGTGTGCTCCTACTTCTATGACAAAAAATCATGACAGAAAATGGGCTTTTCGTCCTGGGAGGGCCGGGGACGCACCTGCATGACATTCTTTGGGCCGTCCATGACCAAAAAAATCGTGGTAGAAGCGAGGACGAGGAAAATATCAGGGAGTTCCCGGTTACGGTGGGTGGTCGGGGCCGAGCGATGCACTGTGGTTTGCGCGTTTCTCTCGTGTACGCGCATGTGTGCGAGGCATTGGCTAACTGAACCCGAGCGATCTCACTAGCTACGTTACTGAACCCGAGCGATCAATCCCTTGGCTGTTAACTGAACCCGAGCGATTCATTCGCTGCTGACTGAACCCGAGCGATTCCTTCACTGCTGCTGCTAACTGAACCGAGTGATCGATCACTGCTGCTGCTTACTGAAGCCAATCGAGCCCCCGTGCGAGACGTAGCCAGCCGGTATTGGGTTGCCTCTCAATGAACAGTGACCGTTGCTACCATGCGCGTGGTACGTAGAACGAGTCAAGATGTGGTGAGTCGAGCCGGTTGGTTGGCTGTAGATGAACAGTTCCCGGTGGGGGTTGGATGAACAGGACCCCGTGGTAGTACGCCGTTGCCACTGGATGAACAGGACTCTGAGGAGGCCGCCGCACCCCAGCCAGTTGGGGGTGGATGAACAGGACCCCGTGGAGGCTCTATGAACAGTAGCCGGTGGAGGCTGGATGAACAGTAGCCCGTGGATGAACAATAGCTGTGGAGGCTGGATGAGGTCGACGGTGGACGAACAGTAGCCCGTGGAGGCTGGAGCGAGGCAGTAGATGGTGGATGAACAGGACCCCGTTTCGACCGTAGGTGCTCCAACAGAAGTCCGTTTCATCCGTTTTGCGGTATGCCACACCCCTCCCGATCAACAGGACCCCATTTCGACCGTAGGCACTCGAACAGAAGTCCGTTTCCTCTGTTTTGCGGTACGCTCTGACCCTTCCCGATGAACAGGACCCCGTTTTGACCGTACGTGGTCAAACAGAAGGCCCGTTTCCTCCGTTCTGCGGTGCGCCAGACCTCGTTTCGGTTGTTCCGTCCAAGCCGGTTGGCTCCCGATGAACACGACGTATTTCGTTGCCTCCCGATGAACATGACGCATTCCGTTGCCTCCCGATGAACACGACGCAGTTTCTCCGTTTCGACCGAGCCGGTTGGCTTCCAATGAACAGGACGCCGTTGCTGCCGTCCGTTGCCTCTCCATGTACACGAGCCCTGGCCGTACGTATGTACGAGTACGCGTTCGAGACCCCGCCCGTATGTACATACATGGCCGTATTTTTTGCGATCTGGCTGTACGTACGTGTACACAGTTTTGAAGGGACTGCCTGAACTGCTATGTCGGGGGCTCTACTACTACATGTGCCGCTGCTTGCTCGACCACGGTTCATTGTTGCAGAGAGACCGATCGACCAGTATGTACGTACACATTCGTGACCAGACAGACAACCCTATGTACGGTTCGACCGGGTGGGTCCCAGCCGTCAGGGAGGATAAGGGGGCACTCCCTTGCGTGCGAAGATCTATGTGGTGGGTCCTAGCTGTCAGGGGGAGGAATCATTTTTTTTGCGCGTAATAAGGAGACACTTCCTTGTGTGCAAAGATGTAGGTAGTGGGTCCAACTGTCAGCCTCACCGTGTATAGTCGTCTTCCGATGGCTGTCGTTCGTTGACAACGTTAACCATGCCGCGTTGAGAGCACCAAGGCAGTGGGCGACGGCGAGGCCTGCTAAGGGAACAATGTGGAGCCGAGGAAGACGAGGCAGTGGATGCCCACGCGGAGGGGAGAACGAGGGTACACTGGTTCCGCTGCGGTGTGAGGCTGCCGTCGCCAAAGAATAACACGGGGTGTGGGTGAGTAGAGGGAAGCCCTGGCCGGCGGTGGGATTAGGGTGGAGCGGTGAGGCCTGGGCGGCAGCACTACCGCCCACGGGAGGCAGGAGCAAGCGGTCCCGCCGGCGCTGGTTTGGGCGGCTGAAGCAAGAAGATCAGAGGTTGAAGAAGCAGCATAGCTGTTGGATTAACGTCCAACGGTCCAGCTGCTAGAATTATTTGTTGACTAAGTTGACAAAGCCCTGCGTACGCATCAGCTTAGTAGGCCCACAAGTCAGCCACCAAATCTGCCGGGTCCCAGACGTCATCGGGAGGAATATTTTTTTCGCATAATAAGGAGGCACTTCCTTCCGTGCGAAGATTTTACCGGTGGGTCCCAGCTTTTAGTAGGAGCAATCATTTTTTTCGCGTAATAAGGAGGCACTTGCTTGTGTGGGTCCCTACTTTCAGCCTCTCCACTTACATCCCTCTTCCGATGGCTGTCGTTTGTTGACCATATTGACCATGCCGCACCGAGAGCACCAACGCGGTGGACGGCCCATGTAAAAAAAACACGTTGGACGACGGCGAGGCCCAGGAAGGGAATGACCCGGAGCCGGCGAAGCCATAGCAGTGGATGCCCACGCTGAGGGGAGTACGAGGGCTGACTGGTCGGTTGCGGGGTGAGGCTATCGGCGCCGGAAAATAACAGGAGGTGCGGGTGGGTAGAGGGATGGCCAGGCCAGTGGTGGGAGTAGGGTGTTCCGATGAGGCCTGCGCGGCAGCACATCCAGCCACGGAAAGAGGGAACAGGCAGTCCCGCCAGCGCTGGTTTGGGTGGTTGGAGCAGGAAGATCAGATATTGAAGAAGCACGACGACGTTTGGATGGACATCCAACAGTCACTGCTCTGTGTTGACTAAGTTGACAAAGCCTTGCGTATGCGTCAAAAAACAAAATTAGGACAGCGTCATCGTCAACCTAGTAGGCCCACAAGTCAGCCTCCAAATCTGTGGAAAACAGCATACAACCCATTTTCTATTATTTTTAATAACTTACAGCCCATTTACTAATTCTTAAGGATATTTTGAAGCCCATATTCTTTTTGTTAGCATTACAGACCATATTCTGGCAACTGCTAAAAAATTCAACAAAATTTTGCATATTCCGGTGGGGTCCAAACTCTTTAATCACGAAATTTCGAGTCACATTAAAAATAATTATCAAAATAATTTTATTTCAAATTAAAATACATCGAAAATTTTCCCGAAAAAAACAATGAAATTTAAAATCTTGAAATCCTGAAAAAATGATATTCGTATCTAGTTGCCGGTTTTCTGTGTTTTTAAAATTTACAGCCCATTTCTTACTACTTATAGCCCATTTTCTGGGAAAGCCGAATACATTTCCTCGTCTTTAAAGATTTGCAGCCCAGCAAGGCTGAGAAAAGCAAGTAGGCCTGGGTTGGGTATTGTCCAAAAAAAAAATAGAACTGGGCTAGCCATTTTCAGAAAGAAAAAAGATATCAACTGGGCTCGTCATGTGCTTAAATAAAAGCCTAGGCTAACGGGTCACAGCCCCCGCACAGCGCAGTTGAAAAAACTAATGGGCGAGCTGCTGGGTCCCTGTTGTTACAGTATTTCTCTCTTTAATAAAGGAAATGGCAAGCCATTTGCCTTGTTTCAATGAAAATATGACAGTCACAGGCGAGTTAAAAAGGGCAACAACATTTAACTCAAGCTTACAAATGGTACAAAAGCCAAAGGATTAATTGTTCATCAAATTTAGACAAAACCCAGATTGAACATGCCAATAACATCTAACCCAACCACTATTTTTGGTAGTCACAAACAAATGGATTGGTCTAATCCATAAAATCAACATCCTGTGCGAAAAAATTTACTGGAACATGACGACAAGTTGTTGTAAATAGAAGCCGAGCATGTTCAGAAACACATTTGTTCACCTGAAACTTCTTTTCTTGCTGTTCAACATATCCATCTGTGAGAAATTTCTTGTTGAAAAACTTAAGCCTCATGGACAATAGTAACCTCGCATTCAACAGGACGAATGTGACAAAGCTTCTGTTTGCCTAGTTGGATGCATATCCTTCCATCGTTATTGTCATCAAACGAATGTCACGAGAACTGAGAAAATCCCGGTGCTTATTACGCCACCAATTGGTTATATGTTTTTCTCCATGTGTTAGTGCCTAAGTAGACATGAAGATTGAAAATAGTTAAGGTCTAAAAAAACAGTATGTCGAAAGAGCGATAGCTGAACGGTTAATTCTAGTACAATATATATGGGCTTTCAATGTGCATGAAATCATCACCTTTATATACAAATTCTCCAGACATGGAAAGCATCGCAGCAAGCCAATAATTGTGTTCAAATCATAACTAAACATTCTGATATATAAGATCTTGACAGAATCCAGCACCATTGATAGGCCATCCATGCACGAACTCTTCATTGAGCATATAACATAATATTAGTACCCAAAGTGTACTCCAAGATGATATAAAACTTATGCGCACAAATGAAAAATGCAGCTTATGATTACAAATGTGTAGATGATAATATTGTTGGAAATATTAGCACTTTTCCGACTAATCTAATCCACGAGTAAACAGTATGCATGACAAATACGGTATGCATCTCATACCGATACCTAAGCATGTGAGCATGTATAGTACATAGAACCAAAACATCTATGAACAGCATATATACGGCCAGCACATGAACGAGCAAATAGGGGATGAACGAGTCATACCCTCCGGTTGGCCAGGCCAATGCGGCGGCAGCAGCGGCAGCCTTGGCATCGGCCGAGGCCTTCTTCTTGGCGGCTTCGTCGTCAGCCATGGAGCCGATGCAGGGGAAGTAGTGGAAGCAGAGGCGGACAGAGATGGGGACGGATCAGGAGCAATCGCGTCGAGACGGTCCCCAAAAACCTTATTGCCGTTCTCCCGGGCAGGATCTCGAACGACAGGGTTCCGGAGGCACCTGCTCTCCCGACCAACCGTGCACGCGGTCGTCGGGATGGGATCGTCGGAAGCAGCACAGTGAGAGGAACAGTAGATGACGGCTAGGGTTGTGCGAGAGGGAGTGAGTGAACCGAGTTAGAGTTCACTCCACTGGCCAGCGCCTTCTTATATAGGCCGTCGGGTAGATGGGCCTGGGCTCAGGCCCACGACCGAGTTCGCGAACAACCCAAGGTCCAACATCTCGAACAGTGGCGCTTCCGTAAGCGACTCGTTAATTAAATAACAATTAATTAACCATTCCTGACCGGCAAAAATAAGCTTTGGCTCGGCTCATTCCCGCAATCCGCAGCACGTGCACGCGTGTCGTGACGAGGCAAGGCAGGCGGCGGAGGAGGAGGAGGAGCGCGCGTGTACATCTCCTATTCCCAAGCTCCCAATAGCAAGTGATGGAGCAGCCCTTATAAAGAGGTCTCACTCTTCTTACTGTAGCAGTATGGTACTAAACTTCCCACATTTCCCACCACTTGCTGTACACGTGCATGGGCCTTAGAGATTAACCAGGGATTATTGTCTTATATGGGCCTATGCCCATCCATAATCCATCAATCCCCCACCAGATCTCGAGGCACATAAGTTCGTCAACTGTTCCAAACAATGTTTGATATACTAGAATTTTCAGTGGAGACTGTTAAGTTGAACTTCCACCTAGAGCAATGGGATTAGACTTATTCACAACTGAACAATGGACTATGCCTTGAATTGTCAGTTTGGCGTGTAGAAGGTTCGCCCATTGTCAGCTGATATGTGGCTACCGAAGGTTAAACCCCACGGGTGGAGCTTATTAGTCATACTCCGTACCTTCTCATGAGATTCCTAGAGATCACCCAATCTCATAAACTGTGGCTAGCAGTAGGGCTCATATAGGTGTGTTCCTCCAAAGAGTGTTGTGTAGGTTAGCATCTTGCTTTCATAAGCTTTGGAACACATTAAGACAAAAGCCAGCCTGCCTTACAGAATTGAGAATATTATGCATCTCCAATGGAGTGGGTTAATTAAGGATACTCTCCTCAGTTGACCACTGGATTGTTTTCCTAGGTCCTAATTCACGGGATCTCCGATCACATAGGTTGGGTTACCCCCATGGCAACTTACGTGGGTCTCATACCCATCTCCCTCGATGCATTTTCTATCACAATCTGTGATAGCCCTTTCGTGAAAGGGTCTACCAGATTCTTAGCCATCTGGATATAATCCAACGCTATCACTCCAGAGTTTCTTGATTTTCTGACAGATTTCAATCTTCTTCCTATGTGCTTAGTGGATTTCATATTGTCCTTTGAACTCTTAGCCTTGGCAATCACCGTTTGATTGTCACAGTTCATAAGGACAGCCAGGGCTGGTTTATCAACCACCGGTAAATCCATTAAAAGCTCTCGAAGCCATTCTGCTTCGACGCATGATGTGTCTAATGTTGTGAGTTCTGCTTCCATAGTCGATCTCGTTAAGATCGTCTGCTTGCAAGACTTCCAGGAAACAGCACCACCACCAAGTGTGATGATATATCCACTTGTGGCTTTCATCTCATCAGCATCAGATATCCAATTCGAATCACTATACCCCTTAAGTACCGTCAGGTACCCAGAATAGTGAATTCCATAGCTCACAATACCTTGCAAATAGGGCATGACTCGTTCAACAGCATGCCAATGCACATCTCCCGGATTGAAAACAAACCGGCTTAGTTTCCACATAGCAAATGAGATGTCAGGACGAGTAGCACAAGCTAGGTACATCAGTGAACCAACCACTTGAGAATATCTCAATTGATCTACATCTGTGCCTTCGAACTTCGAATCCACACGCTAGGATCATATGGTGTTGCAGAAGGTTTGCAGTCCGAATATCCAAAACGGCTCAAAATCTTCTCAACATAGTGGGATTGCAAAAGTGTAATTCCACCCTCAGTATCTCGCAGTAGCTTGATGTTCAAGATAACATCAGCCACGCCCAGGTCTTTCATCTCAAAGTTATGAGATAGAAAAGACTTGACCTCCTCAATGACTTTGAGGTGGGTCCCAAATATCAGTATGTCATCGACATACAGACACAGTATTACTCCTTCGCCTCCACCATAGCGATAGTATACACATTTGTCAGCTTCGTTAACAACAAAGCTAGTAGATGTCAAAGTTGTATTAAACTTCTCATGCCATTGCTTAGGTACTTGTTTCAGGCCATACAAATATTTCACTAGCTTGCACACCTTTCTTTCCTGACCATTTACTACAAAGCCATCTGGCTGTTGCATGTAAATTTCCTCGTCTACCTCTCTGTTAAGGAAAGCCATCTTAACATCCATCTGATGAACGAGAATACCATGCGAGGCAACCAAAGCGAGTAACACTCGAATGGTTGTCAGTCTAGCCATAGGTGAGTAAGTATCGTAGAAATCCTCTTCTTCTTTCTGGGTATAACCCTTGGCCACAAGCCTAGCCTTGTACTTCTCAATAGTACCATCGGGCCTAAGCTTCCTTTTGAACACCCACTTACATCCCAATGGTTGGCAACCATAAGGACGATCAGTGATCTCCCATGTTCCGTTAGCCATGATGGAATCCATCTCACTACGGACCGCATCCTTCCAGTAGTCAGCATCCAGAGAAGCATAGGCTTCTAAAATGGAACTGGGAGTGTCATCATCCACGAGGTACACGAGGAAATCATCACCAAAAGACTTTGTAGTCCTTTGTCTCTTGCTCCTAACAGGAGCTTCCTCGTCATCCTCTGATGAACTTCCATCACTTTTGTGTTCATAATATTCCATCGGAATGGCAGGTTCAGGAGTTTCATCAGATTCCAGTCTAGAAGTGCTTTGCATATCTCTCATGGGGAAAATATCCTCAAAGAATGTAGCATCCTTAGACTCTATAATTGTACCGACCTTCTGGTCGGGTACCTCAAATTTCACTACTAGAAATCTATAGCCAACGTTGTTCTTAGCGTAGCCCAAATTAACATAGTCCATGGTCTTTGGTCCAATCTTACGCTTTTTGGGAATCGGCACATTGACTTTCCCCAAATAGCCCCAAGTGCGCAAGTAAGAGAGTGTAGTTCTTTTCTTTTCCCATTGCTCATACGGAGTAGTCTCATTATCCTTCACGGGAACTTTATTCAGGACATGACATGATCTCAATATAGCCTCCCCCCACCATGCCTTGGATAAATCCGATGTATCTAACATGGCATTAGCCAAATCAGTTAGAGTACGGTTTTTCCGTTCGGCAACCCCGTTTGACTGGGGTGAATAGGGAGGCGTCCTCTCATGAATAATACCATGTTCTGCGCAGAATAAATCGAACTCACTAGAAAAGTACTCTCCACCACGATCAGACCGGACTTGTTTTATTTTCTTCTCAAGTTGGTTCTCAACTTCAGCCTTATATATTTTAAAGTAGTGTAGAGCATCATCCTTTGTGTTTAACAGATACACATAACAGAATCTAGTGGAATCATCAATTAAAGTCATGAAGTATTTCTTCCCACCTTTAGTCAACACACCATTCATCTCACAGAGATCTGAATGTATGAGCTCTAGTGGTGCCACGTGTCTCTCCTTCGCAGGCTTGTGAGGCTTACGAGGTTGCTTTGCTTGCACACACGCATAGCACTTAGAGCCTTTGGCTAAAGTGAAACTCGGGATTAGATTCATCTTAGCTAGTCGCGTCATACAACCAAAATTTATGTGACAAAGACGTGAATGCCAAACCTCACATTCATTCACATTAGAATGAATTTGGTTCACGACTTTATTACAGAAATCCTCCAGGGAAAGGTGGAACAAACCACCACAATCATATCCTTTTCCAAAAAATAGTCCATATCGAGATACGACTACTTTGTTAGACTAAAATACTAACTTAAACTCTTCTTTACATAAAAGGGAGCCACTAACGAGATTCTTCTTGATGGCGGGGACATGCTGCACGTTCTTCAGTTGCACGATCTTTCCCGAAGTAAACGTCAGATCTACCGTGCCAACACCATGAACAAAAGCATGCGAGCCGTTCCCCATCAGGACGGAACAATCTCATGCGACCTGGTAAGAAGAAAACAAAGACACATTAGCACACACATGAATATTGGCCCCAGTGTCAACCCATCAATCGGTGGAATGACAAACTGAAAGTACGGTAAACAGATTACCATACCCAGATGCCGCATCATTGTTGCTCAGAGTGACATTGACAGACTTAGAGTCCTGTCCTAGCTTCTCGTACTTGTTTGGGCACTTGTTTGCCCAGTGTTCCTCTGAACCACAAGTAAAGCAGCCATCTTTCTTTTTGTCTTTCTTCTTACCCTTCTTCTTAAAGGTAGTATTCTGTTGGACAGAGTTCTTTCCCTTGAACTTGTGGGAATTCTTCTGCACCACATTGGCGCTAGAAGAACCCTCTGCCCCTTTCACGTGTGAGTCCTTCGCTCTCAAGTTCTACTCAACACTTAGATGACCGATGACATCCTCAACAGAGAATTCATGTCTCAAGTGCTTGAGAGAAGTAGTAAAGTTCCTCCATCCAGGAGGGAGTTTTGCAATAATGCAACCTGCGACAAACTTGTCTGGTAACTCACACTTCAGGAGCTCTAGCTCCTTAGCGATGCATTGTATCTCATGGGCCTGGTCCAATACAGAACGGTTATCAACCATTTTGTAATCATGGAACTGCTCCATAGCATACAACTCGCTTCCAGCATCGGTTGCAGCGAACTTAGCTTCGAGCGCATCCCACAAATTCTTGGCAACACGCATATGGAGATACACGTCGACTAGCTTGTCTCCGATTATAGTAAGAACGGCTCCCACAAAGATGGTGGTTGCCTCCCTAAATGCATTCTCCTGTTCAGGAGCAATCGTTACCGTGGGAGACACACCACCAACCCAGAACACGTTCATCGCTGTGAGCCACAAGGTAGTCCTTGTCTGCCAACGCTTAAAATGCGTCCCTGTAAACTTTTTCGGTTTCAGAGTAGCGGCGAAGCCATGAGTCGAAAAGTGCCTAAAATAAGGTTTTTGGATTGTTGGAAATATAGCACTTTTCGGACTAATCTAATCCACGAGTAAACAGTATGCATGGCAAATACGGTATGCATCTCATACCGATACCTAAGCATGTGACCATGTACAGTACATAGAACCGAAACATCTATGAACAGCATACATACGGCCAGCACATGAATGAGCAAATAGGGGATGAACGAGTCATACCCTCCGGTTGGCCATGCCAACGCGGCGGCGACAGCGGCAGCCTCGGCATCGGCCGAGGCCTTCTTCTTAGCGGCTTCGTCGTTAGCCATGGAGTAGATGCAGGGGAAGTAGCGGAAGCAGAGGTGGATGGAGACGGGGACGGATCGGGAGCAGTTGCGTCGAGACGCTCCCCAAAAACCTTATTGCTGTTCTCCCGGGCAGGATCTCGAACGACAGGGTTCCGGAGGCACCTGCTCTCCCGACCAACCGTGCACGCGGTCGTCGGGATGGGATCGCCGGATGTAGCACAGTGAGAGGAACAGTAGATGACGGCTAGGGTTGTGTGAGAGGGAGTGAACTGAGTTAGAGTTCACTCCACTGGCCAGCACCTTCTTATATAGGCCGTCGGGTAGATGGGCCTGGGCTCAGGCCCACGACCGAGTCCGCGAACAACCCAAGGTCCAACGTCTCGGACAGTGGTGCTTCCATAAGCGACTCGTTAATTAATTAACAATTAATTAACCATTCCTGACCGGCAAAAATAAGCTTCGGCTCGGCTCATTCCCGCAAACCGCGGCGCGCGCGTCATGGCGAGGCGAGGCGGGCGGCGAAGGAGGAGGAGCGCGTGTACAACCCCTATTCCCAAGCTCCCAATAGCAAGTGATGGAGCAGCCCTTATAAAGAGGTCTCACTCTTCTTACTGTAGCAGTATGGTACTAAACTTCCCACACTTCCCACCACTTGCCGTACACATGCATGGGCCTTAGAGATTAACCAGGGATTATTGTCTTTTATGGGCCTAAGCCCATCAATAATCCATCAAATATACGGTACCTGAATAAGTGTGGAGCCAAACACCAACTTGTGATAATTAAACGGATCAGGAATTACACCCAAGGCCTCAAGTTTAGGCACAGAGACGACAGTTATTTGTGAAGGTATATAACAATAATGAAGGAGCAACCTTTGAAGTTAAGGGGCATCTTCGATGATGAGCTGCTGTCCTTCAAAACAAATTCCAATGCTTTTAAGGTGAGATGACTTTATTTGTAGACAACTGATAGGGATTTCTATTCCCAAAATAATCAGCAAGCGCTCCAGGGCAGGGCAACTGGAGTGGATGATGCTGTGCAGTGAGGCCTCCGACAGATAAACCACCACAAGCGAAAGTTTTTTTTCGCAGTGGGAGTCAAAGCATTTGTACCAGATTGTCTGGTAGATGGCACCGGGCGAAGGTGGCGGTGTGCAGAGAGGAGGAAAACCACGAGATGGACAACGGTGGTGTGGGCACAAATTCTTGGCCTTCGGTTCGTGGTATGTAATTTTTGTGGTAATGGTAGAACTCAAACTGCTGGAGTTTTTCGAATTCAGGGGATGTCAGCTAGGCGTCCACCGTGCAGGGTATCGACAGCAGGTAGCGTGTCGTGTTGAAGAGGCATTGAATGGAGCCCTAGTGGGCGGAGATGATGGCTCTGAGGAGTTCAAAATCAAGAACGACAGATAGCTGACGACAGTCGAGATTAAGGTGTGTGGTGCGCCATAGAGGGCGCCACCGAGTTGAGAGGACTTGGGTGCGGCAGCAATCCTTGGTGGGGACAAGTGAGATGATCTCCCCAAGGATGTCGTCCGGGAGATTGCTGATGTGGTCCACCCGAGATTCTATGGGTTCCTCAGATCCTTTGGGGGGCGGATGGGGCTCGCTGCTTCTCCCCGCGCTGCCGGGTGCGGGATCTACAACCGACGTCACCGCTGGCGGAAGCCTCATCTTCTTGGCCCTGGGTCCAGCCGACTCCATTTTCCTTGCGGGCGTCGCACCGAGCTCACGGGTTTGAGCAGAGTAGCAAGAGATGAGCCTAGTGGCAGTGCGAGTGGGGAAGAAAGAGGGCTGGGGTTTTCTGTAGGAGCGAGGAAGAAGAGGAGCAAGTGTTTTCTGTATGAGTGAGGAAGATGGGGAGCGGGGGGAATTGGGGGGAGACGGAAGCGGGAGAGTCCAGCGAGCTGTGGAAGCGAGGAGGAAGGATGGTTTTTCTGGGATTGCCCCCTCTTCAAGAAAAATGGGCTTTTCCTCGCAAAAAACAAAAACAAATGGGCTTTAAGATGGATGGGCTTCTGTATCGGCCTAGTCGGCTGCCCGTGTGTTTCGTACTGGAGGGCCTTAACACTAGAGGCATCCCATTAGAGACACTCTCCAGCTCTCTAGCTTATTGCCCATTCGAAAGAAAAAAAGAGACACCTCCAGCTTAATTATGGCTCCTCATCGGTAACATTTTTCAACTTGAAAAAAAGATATAGCTCCTTCAGGGGCCGTCTTGGCATCCACCAAATTAGAGGATGTTGTACCGCATGCAGACACTCACACTGGTTGTAGCGCGGCAAAATGAGGGGTCAAATAACATGCCCACAATATACATAGATTGTAAAGGTTGACACGCTAGTCAACATTCACACTAAACTAAGCTTCACAAGATATGGTATGCATACTAGCTAACATTCACAAGCACTTAAGTTTAGCATGTTTACGCATCTAAATGATTCACAAGACTATAACCAAGACAAAGCTATGAGAAGGTGTAGAAATAAACAAAAAACGATCGATTCTTCTCTGAGCAAAGGGCCTCCCTACGCACGCATTAATTTCCTGGGCATGCTTCTTTCTGCTCAATGTTGCATGCACTTTGAGCATGTTGGCAACTCCACAACTAGCTTGATGGCTCATCTTGCAATTTACGCTGACACATTGCAGCAAACAGAGGAGGCAATAGAGATCACTCAACATCAGACCATTTTGTGCAGTTCCACTGAAATCATCTTCAGTGTCCTAAATGTGAAAAGATAGGAAAGCTCTCTACTTAAACGGTGACACAAAACAGTAGCACATATCAATAGCTCGGCATGACAAAACACGATCATCTGGACGAAGGGGATACTGACCTGCGTGAGGAAGATTATGCATAATTTTATAGGTGGTTAGTTGATTTCCACCTTGGGATCTCCTATGATGGCACAGAGGATATTCTATGCGATCGATGAGCGCAATTCCTTCCGTGTGGCTTTAGAAAATTTGTCCGACTAACCCCAATATCTTTTTTGTGAAGTTCCACTAAAATAATGCACCGCTGTTTGCACGACCCCTACTCGCCGGCCAGGCCATCAATGACTCAGTCTCTTTTATCTTGCGTTAACGATGCGGCTGTAGTGCTTATTTGCTCATCCACACATGACAGGCTCGTTCCACACTGCAAACAGCAAGTCAACGTACGAATAAGCTTATTTCATCTTGCGTTGGTCATTCTACCCAGTTACGAATATAGGAATACCTGGAGCACCGTGATACGGAAACGATCGTTCTAACAAAGGGTCATACGGAAAGGAGAAACACATCGTCGTGTCAACCATTGTGCAACTAAATTTTGTGCAGTTCAACGGAGATGCAACTATGTTACAGGTGTCTGACTTTTGTGTAATGGCCCAAAACACTCTTTATGAGAAATAAAGCAAGACAGAAGCATTTCATAAAATGGTGGTGACATTGATTCATTTTACCAATGGCACTAGATAGACAGCAACATTACTTAACAGCGACATCACATTAACAGTGGCATTGTTTCATTTTACCTATGATGTTAGATTAACAGCAGCAGTAAGGGCATAGGGACAGGGGAGGCACAAGCATGTTTTACATCCACCGAGGCATAAAGTGGTGAGGCAGAGGTGTTGCCGAGTGCGGCAGACATGCAAAGCATGTCTGAATTTGCGCATTTTTTGTTCTCGTCAGTGACCTTTCCTATGTGACCACAAGAAATCTAGACGTGCTCATTCTCGGTTGCATTGTCGACCCAACACCCCCCACTTTCTGCCCTTTTTCGACCAAGAGACCGGTCAGGCCAGCATCTTTATTTCCCTTTCCAACCAAGAGATCGGTTCATTAGCCAGTATCTGCAGTACATTTTTTTCTCTAATAGTAAAAATTTACGTGGTGTTCGAGTGTTTGACAAGCCGATGGAGCTAGCTACATGGGGAGCTTTGTAATACTAGAAGAATATCCACATGCAGGATGCAGTGACGTGGGAGCAATCCTAACTTGATGAAAAAAAGGGATGCAACGACGTGGGGAGCTGGGCCATTAGTACAAGGCCGGTTCTAAAATAAGTTATACCTCCGGTCGGCGGGATGTGGCGAGGCAGGTGGCGGGATCTGCCAACTCGACGGCGGGGAGCAAGGGTGAGGAGGACTTCCCACGCCGGCACAAGGTAAGAGAAGACGGCGCACGTCGGCTTCTTCCCTCGCCACCGGCGACCACTAGCGAAAGGTATCCGGTCGGATATGTGTCAACCGGAGAGAAGAGAGAGAGAGAGACAAAGAGAGTGGACACCGCAGTCTTGTTTAGATCTGGAGAGGGTGAGAGAGTGAGAAGAAGAGAACAACCCTAGCAAGCAAGTCCCGAAGTGGACTAGTGGAGTAGTAATTGTTTTTCTCTCCGTAGCGATCGTTTTAAATTGAATATGCGCGGAGCCATCTTTTTTCATTTAACGTACCAGTAAAAAGAAACTCGATCAATAACCGCGCCACCGCGTTCAGGTCGCACTTCGTATGGCTGACATTTGGTCCCAGACCCCACATTAAGTGGACGACTAGATGTCTGAAATTGTCACGTTACCTGCCTTTTCGTGTGCAAATGCGCTCCACCGTGAGTGTACCCGGGCGTGTGCGTGAGGGGAGAGTGAAGTCCGATTTATAAACCTTGAGGTTGTAGAGCAACTCAGAAACAAACCCTCACCTTTAAATCCTTGAAGTTTGTACCCTGTCCTCTGTAATCCCGGTCATTTTTAACCTTAAGGGCATGTGCGGTTCAAGGGGTTTTAACGGGGATTAACAGGGATTGTGGGGGATTAAATCATGTACAAGCCAAATTCCCCTCCATTCCTCTCCAAACCCCTTGGGAGGAGGTTGAACCGAACAAGGCCTAAGACTAACCACATTGGGAGTAACTTCAAGAGTAACATCGGGTCCAACTCAACAAATTCGCCTATGTGGCAACTAGTTAATGAGGAGGGAGGTAAATTGAGCAACCTATAGCTAGTTACTCATTCTACTATGATGAGTAACATCACACATACCAAAACAAAATGACTCTATAACCTAATAAATGAAGCTTTGCATGACACTACATGTGTGATGACCACTGGAGCAATCCACTCAGGTTGTACGTAAACATGTTTATACTCTTCATTCATGATTTTTAGTACAAATAGGATGCACATGGCGATGTCATCCTCATACCGGCCACTATTGATGGATGGCTACGCAGCGTCGACGTGCTCACCTGCAACTGCAACCCGAGTTGCGCATGCAGCAACAACAACTGCAATGGAGTACTAGACGCACAAGGCATGTTGTTGGTGCTGCTTCATGAGCTACCGAGCCATCTAGACGAGCGCGTGGTATGAAGGTCGTCGTGCTTTCGCCGCGTCCTGGCCATCACAAAAGTGGTGACGCACTTTGCGGGGTTGTCAGAGACGGAGTCCGTCATCTCGTCCCACTCCAGCGACGGATAGCGCTCGCCCGAGAGCGCGAACGTGGTCGCAAATTCGTGCAAACACGGCCGGATTTCATATAAACATGATGGATTTCATTACATTTACACTAAATAAGTTGTGCTAGTTCGGAGCTAAAGGTAGAATTAATATACCTATTCTAAATTTTTTCGACAAAGATATACCTAATCTAAATGGTCGCCGGCCGATCTCTTTGTCCTCCTCCAGCATCCGGCTGAAGAAGAATCATGCAAGACACCGGCTGTTTTCGCCGGCATCGCCTCAGCGGTGGCCTTCATGCGATACAATCGGCGGTGGCCTCCCGTGTTCTACTTCTCCTCGATGATGGCGGCGGGCGGGGACGTGCTGGCCGTCACCTCGTCAACATCCGGGTAGCCACGTTGCCATGTCACCTCATCGACATCCGCGGCGGCTTCTTTCTCTGCCTACGTGGTGCGGCTACGCACGCGTCGATGGCGGATGGCGCTGTTGCAGGCACTGGAGGCGTTGTACGACGCGGCGGCATCGAGGGCAGCGACGATGCCCATGCCGCCGTGCTCCCCGACAAGCCAGCATGGAGCAAGTCGGCACTCTTCCTCGAGCTGTATTGGAGCGGCCTGCTGTGGAACCACGCACTGGCTTAGTGCGGCAACTGGCTCCGAAGGGCTAGGCGAGGTAGGTGGAGCAGCGAGCGGCCTCACTCGTAACTGCCGGGCTCGGCGGGCCACCCAGACGGCTTTTATGCCGGAGAACTGCTCTTCCTGCTCGTCGGATGCCGCCGAAAGAGTGGAGAAAATGGTGGAAGGAGGAGCTTGGCCGGCGTCCCGCTCCTAAACGGATGTGTGTGGCCGGAGTGGGTTTAACGCATTCCACGCGGGTTTAATTGTAGGTGTTTGAATGCGGCGAGGAGGCGCGTATACCTGGGAGTGCAGTGGGTGGCGCCCTCGGCCAGCGCGCCGCATCAATGGCGGACGTAGTGAGAGGTTGCATCCGCCCTGACCCCCTTGACCGTGGACCTTGACCGTGTACTTCCGGCTTTGAGGACAACATTATCCTTAATGGACCTTTGACGGTGTACGTCACCTTGTGTCCAGATCTGAGATGCCACGTGTACCAGATGAATGACTCCAAGTTCGACCCCCGTGATGCTAGGTGCGAGCCGAGGAACACTGTTGGAGAGACCCCCCCTCATAATTTTCCTACATTGGTCGTTTGATTCATAGGATAGAATGCTATAGGATTTTTTCCTATGAAATCATGTATTAATTGGCAATCTAGCATCCACTCCAACTTTTTTTTCACTTCCTTTGTTTTTCCTGTGTCAAACACTCTGTTTTTTTTAGGGGAACACTGTGTTATTGCTATGGGATTCAAGTGGACATGCCACTCCAATCCTTTATTTTTCCTATTCCTGCGTTTTAAGTTCCTACGGATGAAAGAAAAGAAACGGAGAGAGTACTTGTTCTAAATGATGTGCCGCTGCAAGAGCAGCCTATATTAATTAACCATGCTCTAAAAAGGTGGACCAGCTTTTGGAGAGAGTATAGGTTAGTAGGTGACCTTGCGCTTGGCTCTTCGCCTCTTCCGGAAGTCAAACAATGATGATGGTACTACAGTACTAGTACTTCTGGCAATCTGACACCAATTGAACTGCTGCACGTCCACCGCTTGTAAGCAAAAGTTTCTCCTTGTGCTGCGAGCCACTACGCGTGTGTGGGAGAGGGAGAAGGCGTAGTAAGCAAGCTTCTCGTCTTTCTGCGAGTTGACGGGACACATCAAAGTTATTTAGTACTCTCTCCAAAAAAGCCGACCATGTCCATGGCTACCATCCCGTGCTCCGTCATTGAGTACATGCACTATTCACGTGCCATCGAGGAGAAAAAATATTGCGTAGTACGTTCCATCGAGGTGCACGACTCACTTACGCACTGCTTATCTTCATTTTCTTGCATGACACGTGCACCTTGATGCTAGATGTCCCGCGTGTTGGCAAAAGGATGAACAAAGCTCACGTCAACAAAAAAAAGAGTGGAAGAACATAGATTTCCGACGACCGGGAAGGAGCAAGGAACCTCGCGGTGAAGCGTCTGCACTCATAATATTTTATATTATTCAGCAATATAAAATCAACCAAATTTCTCCACATTCCTATACCATTCTATAGTGTGAGAATAACTTTGAATGTAAGCCATTGATTCACTCTATCCAATGGTCAATGGTTGAAAAATCCAAACAAAACTAGCCATTGTGTCGGGGATATACCCCGTGGTATGAACCGTCCGGATTTATGACCCGGCCGGACTTGGCGACTCACTGGTGACCCGCCCTGACTGGGCGACTCACTAAGTGACCCGCCCGGATCTCTCCACTCACTGATGACCCGGCCAAGCCAGGTGACTCATTGGTGACCCGGCAGGCGGGCCAGAGGAGCGACAAGACCCGGAGGCCCAGAAGGCGGTTCATGGAAGACCGGCTTATGTTATGGTGGGCCGGCTTAAGATGAAAGGCATAAGGAATATTCTCGTACAAAGGAAGCAAGACTAGGACTTCGCTTGTAATAGAGTAATCCTAATCCTAGTAGGACTCCACATGTAACCCGCCCCTCCAACTTATATAAGGAGGGGCAGGGCACCCCAAGATTGACAAGTTAAGACAGACAAGTCAATAGCTCTCGAGATAGAGGTAGCGAAAGAGCACCCATGTAATCATGAGAATCACCATGATCAATATTAATGAAGCAGGATGTAGGCTTTTACCTCCACCGTGAGGGGCCGAACCTGGGTAAAACCTCGCGTCTCTCATCCCACTCAACCCCTCTCAAGTTACCACATAGATGCGTTGGCCTCATGACTAAGTCCTTTTTCACGAGGACATCTGCCCGGACAAATTCATGACAGTTGACGCCCACCATGGAACTTGTGCACGGTAGTGTTGAGTTCTTGAAGGGATCGCTATCTGGGATCAAGAGGATGAGGGTTGCGTGCTGCGTGCCGCTGCAACCACGCGATCTGTTGAACCGGATCGATTTTCGCTGTACCGTCGTCATAAGCTGGAACAGAGAAATTTTTCTGCGGCAACACCTCACACGCCACCGCCGGGTCACTACAACCCTATCTCCGTTTTGGAATAGGAAGAAAACTACGCGTAAAGCAGACTGCATCCGAGCAGCTGATGTATGCAGGTTCGCTTCAAATCCCAGGGTTTGGGAAGCAAACAATCTGACTAGCTATTTACGTCCTCACGGGAAGACCCAAATCACTGCTTCTCACGTGCTGAATGGAAGCCAAGATGAAGACAAGCCATCATATCAAATCGACAGGGTACTAGATGCAAGTGCCGGTAATCAAGCGGAAAATTTCCATAAAAAAAAAAAGGAGGAAAGGGATCTGCTGGAAAGCCGCCTCCGTCTCCGCCAATGAGTCGCCTATGCAGGCCTCGAGCCGCCCTGACCGCGCTCCGCTTCTGCGGTGCCCGAGCCGCCGCAGCGGTCTCTGCCTCCGCCGCGGCCTCGCACCTCCGAGCCGCCCCGGCTCGGCCTCGCGCCACTGCCGCCGGCTGCCTCACTCCACCTCCACCAGGACCCGTCTCCGCTTTGGTCTCCACTTCGAGTCCCCGCCTGACTTGCCTCGCTCCAACTCCGCCGGCTTCGTTTCGGCCAGAGCTTCAAGTCGCGGCGAGTCCGAGTGGCCTCCGCCAGAGCTTCCAGTCGCACGTCTCGCGCTGAACCGCCCCGTGCTAAGTCGCGGGACTCCGTCGCCTCGAGTCGCCTACCTCTGTGGCCTCGAGCCGCCTTCGCCCGCCTCGGCAACAAGCCGCCTCCACGGGGCTGCTGCCTTTGCTGAGTTGCCGGTCTTCGAGTCACCGTGGCTCCCCTCGCCTCGTTGCTCGCTTCCGCCTGAGAGACGACCCGCGCTAGGCTCCGCCTCGTTCGGCCTCTGCCGCCTGCCTAAACAGCCACTGCGGCATCTCCTAACCTAACCGGCGTTGGTTAAACAACTGCTGTCCTGGGCCGCCTCGAGTGGCCTTGCCGTCCGCCGCATGCCGGTGTCTCCACCGCCGCATCACCGTGAGCCGAGCGTCGCCTGCTTCTTCTGCCACGACGAGCTGTCGTCCTGTGCGCGTGGCCGCGTCAAGTTTCCTCGCAGGCCTCGCAAGCCGCCTCTGTTCCGAGGCGTCGCCTTCACTACACGCCGCCTCCGAGCTGCTGACCCGCGAGCCGCCTGTAGCGGGCACTTTGAGTCATTGTTAAATCGGGCTTCCATCATTGCCGCTCGGTGAACCAAGCGAAAACAATAGTGGTCAAAGTACAAATCTGTTTCCGTTGAAGCATTCACGTGGAAAGGAAGTGCATGCATGCATAATTGCTTTGAAGACCACTCTGCCAACTGAACTGGAGCACGAGTCCCAGCGATCTGCATCTGCACGATCTCTGGAGACTGCTGCGTCTGCACGTAAAAACCAGTACAACAGTGGCGCAGAGGCGAGTTGGATCGATTACTCCTGCTAGTGCTCACGTCAAGAGCTACATCGGACATTTGCTATGTCTTTGATCATCAGCATCCGTGTTCGTGCGACAAAAATATCAGGTGATATTTATCCTGTATATATTTTTTTAAGTACACATTGATTTCTTTCTACAAACAACTACTCCGCCCTGCTGTATTTTTTGTACGCAGGGCAATTATGTTTATACCGCAGGTATGGAGCATGAGCTGGCAACATTCTGTACCAGCGTTTGTCTGTACCATACTGCCCGAGGAACGGACGTGCGCAAGCCGCCGCCCCCGACCCGGGTTACAATGACTCACCGGGACTGCGCCTGTTCGCTGTTCTACGGACGTGCGTAAATCGCAGCCTTGCGACCCAGTCTACATCAACACGACACGACTGACTCGCCCATCCGCGCGGCTATCGTGCCTGTGATTGATTCGCCCGTCCGCGCGGTTTACCGTGCCTGCAATTGACTCGCCTGTCCACACCGGCTTACAACACCGCGGCCGACTTAGCTGTCCAATCAATTTTTATTGATACATTTTTATTTTCTTCAAGAACAATTACTCTCGTTTGTGCAATTTTTTATGCAGAATTCATCATTACAAAGGAGACCATCAAGCTATGGCCCTTGCCTACACCGGATGGATCAATGGACAGGGTCGTTATAACCCGCCGAGATTAAACATATTTCAGCAATCCGCTGTTCAACTATATGCCGGTTTACATCATGGTTACATATGAAGAATCTCAAGCCAACCCCTCGAGTCATCTTGAGACTCAGGGGCTACAATGACATGACTCGGCAGAATTGGCCGGTTTCAGTGAATTCAAGAACTCCGGGTAATTGGAGGCAAAAATAACCCGGCCCCGGAGGCTACTGCCCTATTGGTGAAAATTTGAAGGCCGTCAGAAAGTTTCCGGCTTAAAAAGAAGGATTCCGGTTCAAAATACCGGTTCAAGGAAAATCTGTCTCCCACAAAGCTTTGAAGCTCTCAATATCCGGTTTAAAATTCCGGTTCAAAAAGAATTCATCTCTCGCAAGTTCGAGTTCTCAGAAAAATTAAAAGGTTACCAAAGAGGACTTGCTGCCGTGATGCGCGGTTCAAACATGGGTATCCTACCTTATTGGCTTATCACATTATTGGTCACTTGGGGGCTTCCTGCTCACTGAGCATAGCTGTGATTACCCTCTTGATCCGGCTTACATGCCTTGTTAAAAATTACTTGGGGGCTTCCTGCTCATTGAGCATTGCTATGACTACCCTACTATTCCGGCTTGTACGCCTTGATTGCAAATAACTTGGGTTTTTTTTGCCCAAGTTGAATTGTTACCAAAGAGAACTTGCTATAATGTGCAGTTCAAACATAGGTAACCTGCTTTGATGGCTTGTTAAAGGTCACTTGGGGGCTTCCTGTTCAATGAACATAGCTATATTCACCCTTTTGATCGGCTTGGACGCCAGGTGTATTCACCAAAACTTCGGGTTATCCTGCCTTTGTATGTCTGCCACTCCGCCCAGGTAATCCTGGAACGACTCGCCGTACTCTTGATAGTCAATCTTCTAAAGACCCTGAACTTGTCAAAGTTAAAACGACGATTGGTCATGTGAGGCCCGGCTTACAGGTTTGAATAAAGGATTAACTCAGTGGCTGTGCGGCCCTTGAACAACACTTGATGTTGAGGCTTGGCAGCCTATGAAGGCCTTGTTTTTACCTGATTTGCTATTTGTTTTGAACATTGTTTGGGTTTATATTTTTGTACCATATTGGTTTGTGGTTTAAAATTGATTCAGGCCATGTAGCCTTAATCCTCATGACTCATATTTGAGTATATCCGGAGTTTTGATAGCCCGGCCTGGCTTTGGACGATAAGTCGCCAGTATGCTTTGATTGTGCATTTGGAGTTCTGCGCTCTAAGTTTTTTTGGGCTGTTACCCTTACTGCATTTGGCGTTGTAAGCCGGCAGTATGAACTGATTTCACAGGCCATGTAGCCTTGATTATATGACTCATCATTGAGCATCTTTGGGTTTGATAACCTGCCCGGATAGCCAACTTTAAGTCGCCAGGATATTTTGCCTTGAGCAATCAAAATGATGATATTTCATGCCTCCGGGTTGATACTGGCCCCGGATTATAATTATCAAGGTATCACCATGGTATCAATCTACAGGTATGTCTTTCAATAATGGTATGAATATTTTGGGTTTGGTAAACCGCCCTGGCTATGGACTTTAAGTCGCCAGTATACTTTGGATTGCGCAATTGGGATTATGCGCTTATGATACTTGGGTTGTCACCCTCACTGGATGTGGCGATGTAAGCCGGCAATTTGAGTCAATTTTCCAAGTATATTTTTAAATTGTGGGATGAATATGCGAGGTTTGATAACCCGCCCTGGCTTTGGACGTTAAGTCGCCAGTATATTTTGGATTGCGCCATTGGAATCATGCGCTTATAAATCATTGGATTGTTAGCCTCACTGGGTATGGCAATGTAAGCCAGCAGTATAAATCAATCCTACAGGTATGTTTTCCTGGTTATATGAATATGCGAGGTTTGATAACCTGCCCTGGCTTTTGACTTTAAGTTGCCAGTATGTTTAGGCTTGAATGGTCTTAATTCTAGTCTTTTCCATAATTGCATAAGACTATATTATGTTTGGGTTGTTACCCGCGCTGGCTTTTGACGTTAAGTCGCCGGGGCATGTGTTGTTTAAAATTTGTGTAGGATATGCAGAGCTTTACACATAAGTAAGAATACTGCTATTGCTCATATGAATCATTGCGTTTAAACCCATCATCTAGCCATCTGAAGATGTTGCCGGGTTATCCAGCTCCGGGTTATATTGCTCAGTATTGAGTTTATTGAGGCTATGAGCCGCCAAAGTGATCTTTTCAAAAACTGGACATAACTATGAGCCACCATGGATGGGGTTATCAATTCCTGATTTTTTCAAAGGTTATAAGCCGCCGGGTTGCATCCCGGAGTACAATGGATGCGCATTAAGTCGCCATCGGCCAAGAGCCATTGAGTATTTAACTCTGGATTTACTTGTCAACAGACAAGATCTTGTGATTGAGGTTTTTTCAACCATGTTATATTATTCAAATCTTTAATAGCCAACATGGCTGGATTTTTATTATGGTTATGAATAACCAGTATTATGATTGAGGTTTTCAAAAGCCGTTTCATAGCAATGGTTGTTATTTATTTATCCAAGAATACCGGCTCACAGCAGAGAGCATGGTTCAATATTGAATATGCAAAGGCTTTCAGCAACATCATCCGGACAATGGATATGGTTTTATTTAGTCCCGAGTCGCTGCAGGCATACGACCCGACACTTGGGGGCTACATTATTCAAAACATGATTGTATCAAATAAGGAAGTCCCATGTCGCTGCAAGCATGCACCATGACACTTGGGGGCTAATGCAAGATCATTTTTAACTTGCCTCATTGAAGACCTGACCCATCACATAGTGATGAGCCGGCCCTTGGGGGCTACACATTGCTCATGTCAAAGGTAACCCGAAACTTGGGAGCTACCCCTTGGGGGCTATGCGTTGCTGCTCAAATCTATATGATCGTATCTACAAAGTCCCTGCTCATTATTGCATAATGACCCGGCACTTGGGGGCTACACATGTGAAGTGCAAATTATTCAGTTTATGACTGGTGGCTTAGATGAACAAACTAGATTTCTCCAAAGTTGCAGCATTTTAAAGCAAGTCTTAAGCTGTTACTACGCTCCCTTCTTAAGACTTGGGGGCTACAGGTGATATGCATATAAGGGAGGTACACTTTCAAGCTTGGTGTTAGCAACAATTATGACCCGGTGCCATCAATATTTACAAACCGGCAATTTTGGCAATCATAACTCGGCAAGCTCTACATCTTTACGCCGGCTGAAATTCAGATGAGTATTTCAAGACCAATATTTTTATCAAGCTAGAGCATTGGAAGCTGAGTCAAATGGATTATTCTTTATAATATTTTTTTGCAAGAAGCCAATGTCAGCAAATTGACTATGAAGCTGGTTTATTGACCCGGAATTTCCAGAAGGAGGAAATGACAAGGACTTAAGGATGATCAGGTGCCGGCTCAGAAATTTTTAATCCAGAGCACAACCTGTCAAATTTGTTCTTGTGTTTATTTTGCAGGATCAGTTTAACATGGATAAATCCAAATTAAACTGGGGGCTAATGTCGGGGATATACCCCGTGGTATGAACCGTCCGGATTTATGACCCGGCCGGACTTGGCGACTCACTGGTGACCCGCCCTGACTGGGTGACTCACTAAGTGACCCGCCCGGATCTCTCCACTCACTGATGACCCGGCCAAGCCAGGTGACTCATTGGTGACCCGGCAGGCGGGCCAGAGGAGCGACAAGACCCGGAGGCCCAGAAGGCGGTTCATGGAAGACCGGCTTATGTTATGGTGCGCCGGCTTAAGATGAAAGGCATAATGAATATTCTCCTACAAAGGAAGCAAGACTAGGACTCCGCTTGTAATAGAGTAATCCTAATCCTAGTAGGACTCCACATGTAACCCGCCCCTCCAACTTATATAAGGAGGGGCAGGGCACCCCAAGAGGGACAAGTTAAGACAGACAAGTCAATAGCTCTCGAGATAGAGGTAGCGAAAGAGCACCCATGTAATCGTGAGCATCACCATGATCAATATCAATGAAGCAGGATGTAGGCTTTTACCTCCACTGTGAGGGGCCGAACCTGGGTAAAACCTTGCGTCTCTCGTCCCACTCAACCCCTCTCAAGTTACCACATAGATGCGTTGGCCTCACGACTAAGTCCTTTTTCACGAGGATATCTGCCGTGACAAATCCACGACACATTGGATCAACTCTTTAGCACTCAGATTGTAGCCACCTTGCACATCCTCCTGCAACACAGAAACTACCGCGCTATCTGTGAACCATCCCGAACATTCATGCGAAGCTGTGGAGACTTGCAGGGCACGTGTTCATACAACATGTGGGTTCACAACTTCACATGCTGACATAGTCAGCTTCCCCATTTCTTTTCTTTACTTTTCTCTAAGAAGTACTCCCTCCGTAAACTAATATAAGAGTGTTTAGATCACTAAAGTAGTAGTGATCTAAACACTCTTATAGGGAGTACAAGCATGCCCTGTATACATGAATAAATCTTGCTTGCTGCGTACGTGGAAGGACATGGTGTCCAATCACCATTTAGTTACTAATTTTGTGTTACCAAAGAAAACACGTGGTTCATTTTTAAATTAAAGTAGTCAAAACCAGCATGGAGGTAATCAGTCACATTGAACATTCTTTTGTACTGGCAAAAAAAGAACATTTTGTTCTGTTATATTTGCAAAAAGATATATTCATAATCTCACATGTTATTGTCGACTACCCAAATGTTAATTTGTTACTGTTTAGAGCATGCACAATGCTTGATAAGACAGTTTTATCTTAAGCATGTCACGTAATCTACAGGAGACATCAAAATATGTTGCAGTGGGTTATTTTTAGTCTTATCTTTGATAACACAATAAATATTTGGTGAGACATGTTGTTGCTAATAGATCATATATTAATCAAGAGAAGACATGCATTTTCTTATTGTCTCTCTCATCCACCTCATCTTTTATCCTAAATGGCAGTCCAATGATAATACCATTATAAACACGTAAAACCGGTTACCATTATTTTCGTAAGTTGGTTGTAATGTTACCTCCATCGGACACCTAGTTATAGTATATCCAGCAGCCCGTATCGCTTCTTGCTCCTCGTCCTTATAGCCTGCCGACTGTACCTTATATACACTTGCTCTTTGAGCAAAGGCCTCCCTAAGCACACATTAATTTCCTGGGCATGCTTCTTTCTACTCAATGTTGCGTGCACTTTGAGCATGTTGGCAACTCCACTGCTAGCTTGCTGGCTCATCTTGCAATTGAAGCTGACACATTGCAGCACTCCTGCAAAGCCCAGAGGTTAATTTGGGAACAAGTACCTCGAGGTTAATTTGACAGACATGCCTTATAGGTTGACAGAAGTCATATCACTTTTTTTGGAAATATGTCGTGAAGTAACACGATAGACCTTCTTTCAAGCCAATTAACATGTGTTCAAAAAACAAAAATTATCAAAAAGTAATGTGATAGACCTTCGATTAACATGTGTTCAAAAAACAAGTACTCCTGCAAGACCCAGTGGTTAATTTGAGAACAAGTACCTCGAGGTTAATTTGACAGACATGCCTTATAGGTTGACAAAAGTCATATCATTTTTTTTTTGGAAAGATGTCGTGAAGTAACACGATAGGCCTTCTTTCAAGCCAATTAACATGTGTTCAAAAAACAAAAATTATCAAAAAGTAACGTGCTAGACCTTCGATTAACATGTGTTCAAAAAACAAAAAATGTCAAAAATTACAAAACAAAGACCTCGAGGTTCAACTAATAGGATGGAGCACTACATACATTTAAGCCAATTAAACGTTTATAGTAACCCATCCCATTAGTTTTAACATCGAGTCCACTTCCCATTCGGTCACCCATCTGATGACTACTCCAGCCTCAGCATAGTTAACTTGCGAGTTCTATTGGAAGAGCAATCGGTAGGGAAGCTGGTCCTTGCCGATATAGGAAGCCTCTTCGCATCCTTTATTGCGTACCCGGATGACCGTGTGTTGCCGCCCAATGGCCAATGCCAGGTCCCCCGCGAATGTAGAAGCTTCCCTGCCTCGTCTAGCTGGTTCACGTGTTTCCCCTGTTTTTTGCCGCCTGCCCACCTATAGAACCGCCTCGCGCTGGCCAATTCCTCTCCAAACACCTAGGGAGGCGGTTGAATCAAACAAGTCTAACTTGTTTCTAGTGGGTACGTTGACGTGGCATCGAAAGGGTGTGATAGCTGACTCTGACAAAATAATTGACTACCACGTTGGCATACATGAGCATGGGGCCCACTTGTCAGCGTGCTGGACGGAGGAAGGAACGCAAGACAAAATGGAGCACGGAAGGGTGCGAATTGATTGGCTCACGTGTGATGACAACTGGAGCAATCCACTCAGATTGTACGTAAAAAAATTCGTGCAAACACAGCCGGTTATACTGTGAGTAGGTAACCGTGCGCTTGGCTCTTCGCCGCTTCCGGAAGTCGAACAATGATGATGGTACTACAGTATATATACTTCTGGCAATCTGACACCGAATGAACTGCTGCACGTCCACCACCTGTATTAAGCGCACTACCGTAAAACGAAAACTTCTCCTCGTCCTGCAAGCCACCGCGCGCGCATGAGCGAGGGAGAGGTAGTAAGCAAAGCTTCTCCTCGTTTGCGAGTTGACGGGACACATCAAAAGTAGTGTATTAGTCTCCAAAAAGGGCTGACAAGCCTGTATCGCTTCTCGCTCCTCGTCTCTCTCAAAGTGCGGTGGGCTGGTGATTTTGCCGTCTATTGAGGTCGGTTAACTCATCACTCGCTCCCACATGTTAGCGACATGCCAAGAGCATTCTAATTTTTTTTACTATACTCTATTGTTATGCCAAGAAGAGGAAGAGCTTTGACCAACAGACAAAACGAGACAGGCGTGCCGTGCCGTGAGTGGTTCCAGTTTCTCGTATTTGAACTTGTTTGGTATAGTAGTAACACTTGGTTTTGCACCTTCATAGAATGATGAAAATCCCCACTAAAAAGGCGCTTTGCTCATGTTTGGATACTTTAGAGCTATTTGAGTCCCAACTAGCTCAAACTAACTCTAACCCATGGATCCAAACAGGGCCAAAGTTAGTCTCGGAAAACGCATTAAGCCCTATATACATGGACAGATGGAGTACATGATACTAGCAAACGCTCACCATTAGTAGTAGTCCATTGGTTGGTTTTGATTTTTGAATTGAGTAGTGCTAGTACACTTTGCTGTGCTATTACCGTCCAATATTCGCATGTGGTGGTTTCTAGAATAAAAAAAGGAGGTAGTACTTACTATGGGAAAGGTGAAGTGATGGTTGCTTCGCCTGAGCAACTTTCATTACTCTAGGAAATTGGAGTACCAGTGGATTCAACTAAGAGAGAAATGATGGTTGCTTCATCTGAGCAACTTACTGTGGCGAAGGTGGGGCTCTGTGATTTGACTGCTCACTAGTCATTATTACTGTGGCGCAACAACCGGGGTGAATCTCCCCTACAGTTGTGCACTCAATATTGCTGCATGGCAGGTGGAGCCAGATGAAGGATGTCCCACATGTCAGCGAAACAAATTTGAATTGTTTCTAGCATTGCTATCAATCTTTCAGGATTTGTTTATATGTACGCATAATTTTCCAGCATAATGAAATTGTACTGTAATGCTATGAAGGTTTCAACTTTGGTTCTCACAGAAAAAAAAGGTTTCAACTTAGGATTCATGTGTCCTCTTGCCTCAAGACTGTCTCGTTACAACATTCCATCAAATACAAATGAAACTACCATGCCTGCTAGTGCATCTCAATGGTTCGCAGATCAGCGCCAATATTCACATCACAACTGAAGACAAAGTTGTGAGAAGGTGTACAAATAAAGAAAAATATATAATTGATCGATGTTGTTCGTAGGCATGGCTCCATTTCCTGGGCACAGTGTTCATTGGTTGCACCTAGTTTCACGCAGCTCTGTAGCCAAGAAAGAGGTGTATGGAGGACATCACAATCCGATCATTTTGTGCAGTTCCACTAAAATCGAGCTGATCATCCCTATTTGCAAAGATATTCAGTCAGTGTGATTACAATAATAGTGGAACTAGATGATGAAACATAACACACACAAATAGAAGCCGATCACCTCTGTGATCTCTCTTTAGGACTAACTACTTTTTGGAGAAGATTAGGCACGGAGTTGGATGAGAAAGATAGCAAAACCAACCTCCCTTTCTGAAGTCCCACAGAAATGTAAAAACATTGCCCGTGTGACATTTTGGCAGAACTGCACAAAACACTCTTAAGAAAAAAGTGATTTGTGTAGTTCACCAAAAGGTCGCAATAGCAACGAGGTGAAATGGATAGCCTTGTTTGCAAAAAGAGGTAGAAAGGAAACAATTACTGTCCAATAACAGGAGTTGAAGACACATACGCCGACAAAAAAGAAGCATATTCCATGTCATAAGGGAAAGATAGCAGTATGGTGGTTTATCAAAAATGGTTTGAGGACGAGATTGCAAGATGGAAAGTACGCCGGCCGAGATATGTTTTAAGCAAAGAACTAAAGAAGATCCACATGCAGGATTTTCCACATGCAGCAATGTGGGAAGATGGGCAGTGGAGCAAGGCCGGAGGAAGGTGTACCTGAGGGTCGTCGGGATGTAACTAGGAGGGCGCCGGCGACCGGGATCTGCCCATACTGCGGCAGCGAGCATGTGGCGAAGGCCCTACCGCGCCGGAGCTTGGTCAGAGAGAACGGCGGGTACCGCAGATCGGGACGTGCTACCTCGACGCCATCGAATGGAGGAACGATGCACATCCTCCCTTTCCGCCGGTAGACATTATGCGGCCGGATCAGTGACCAACGGTGAGAGAGAGAGAGAGACAGGCCACCGCCGCCTTGTGTGAGATAGTGTGACGAGAGACAAACCCCGACAGGCAGGCTCCATTGTATATAGTGGAGCGGATTTTGATAACCCACAAGTATAGGGGATCGTTTGTAGCCTTCTTCGATAAATAAGAGTGTCGAACCCAACAAGGAGCTAAAGGCAGAACAAATATTCCGTCAAGTTCTATCGACCACCGATACAACTCTACGCACACTTGACGTTTGCTTTACCTAAAACAAGTATGAAACTATTTTGCGAGAATAAAACTACTAGTACTTTGCGAGAATAAAAACTACGAATAAATTGCAAGGTAATAAAAGTGTATAGCTTTTGTCAACAAGAAAGTCATTTGTCCCTAGGCAATCGATAACAAGTACCGGTAATCATTCTTGTAATTTTATATGAGGGAGAGGCATGAGCTAACATACTTTCTCTACTTGGATCATATGCACTTATGATTGGACCCCTAGCAAGCATCCGCAACTACTAAAGATCATTAAGGTCGTGAAACCCAACCATAGCATTAAGTATCAAGTCCTCTTTACTCCCATACGCCATAACCCACTTATCCGCGTTTGGGCTGCTATCATCCCCCGCAACACTGACAATAAGCAAACCATGAACATATTGCAACATCCTACAGCGGGGGCCCCTCATGTTTGCGCGAGACGGAGGGCACCGTAGGATAGCACCATAAATAAAATATACAATCATACCAACCAAGATCACGATTAACCCACAGGACAAAACGGATCTACTCAAACATCATAGGATAGCCAAATATCATTGGGAATTAATATATGGAGTTGGGCACCATGTTTAAGTAGAGATTACAGTGGGGAGAAGAGGTGTTACACCGCTGCATAGAGGAGGAGAAAGTTGGTGTAGACGGTAGCAAGATTGTTGATGTAGATCGCCGTCACGATCCTAGCCCCGGTGGCACTCCAGCGCCACCGGGAGAGAGGGGGAGAGAGCCCCCCTCCTTCTTCTTCTTCCTTGGCCTCCCCCTAGATGGGAGGAGAGTTCCCCCTCTGGTCCATGGCCTCCATGGCGGCGAAGGGGTGGGAGCCCCTCCGAGATTGGATCTCCCTCTCTGTTCTCTTCTGTTTCGCGTTCCCTAGATCTGGCCGAAAACTGTTTCTTATATTCCCGGAGATCCGTAACTCCGATTGCGCCGAGATTTTAACACATGTTTTTTCCGGATATAAGCTTCCTTGCGCCCAAAGTAGAGCCCCAACCGACGTACGAGGTAAGCACAACCCACCACCGCGCGCCAGGGGCCTGGGGCGCGCCCTGGTGTCTTGTGGTGTGTGTGGGCCTCCGTTTGCTTTGATTCCAAGTCTCAAAAATCACATATATTCCAAAATAATTCTCCGTAAATTTTTATCACGTTTGGACTTTGTTTGATATGGATTTTCTGCGAAACAAAAAACAGGCAACAAATAGGAACTGGCACTGGGCACTGGATCAATATGTTAGTCCAAGTAAATCATATAAAATGTTGCCAAAAGTGTATAAAAGTTGTATAATATTGGCATGAAACAATAAAAAATTATAGATACGACGGAGCCCCGCCCCGCCCCGACGGAGCCCCTGGCTCTTCCCCTCCTCTCTATTCCCCGCCCCGACCTCCTCTGAGTTCCCGTGAGCCGCCACCGACCTCATCTTGCCCGGGGGAGCCCCGCTGGCGAGGCGCCACCGAAGCCTTCCGGCCGCCATACCCCGGCCAGAGGAGTCGGCGCTGTGGACCGTCCCGCGTGGCCCCGCAGCCATCCTCGGGCACGGCGTCGTGCCCTAGTTCCGGTGAGCCCAACGGCGGCCCTCCCCGTGCTGCCAGACGTCGGCTACGACGGTAGCGGCGGCGCCCCTGTTCTGCTTCGGTCGAGGGAAGGAGAGGACGAACAGGGAGGAAAGGGAGGAGAGAGAAAGGATAAGCCAGGCCCACCCGTCAGCCGGATAAATTAAAGTCAACCGGGCTTGCGCGTCAGGTTAAGTGGAAGCGCATTTCCAATAATACGCCTTCCACTTGTCAAAGCGTATTCAGCCGCAGCTGCAGAAGAGAACACGTTTTCTCTGTGCGGTAGCGTATTTCCAGAAGTACGCTTTCATTTTTCTCAGCTGCCGGCCGAAACTGCTATTTTATGAACGTTCGTCTGTTAAGAGCCAAAATGGACAGTTTCTGTCTGTTTTTGTGCTTAACGAACGAACAACCGTTTCTCCGCGACCGTAACTCCGATTGAGGTAAAACCAACACCCACGTCTTCAGTTCGTCGAGCCCGTTCCGATGGCATCATTTTCATAATGTTTTCACACTGTGAAGATGACCATTTTGCCCTTGCCCTTAATCAGCCTCCTTCGAGAGGGAAACTTTTCTGGCAGATCTTTCCGGAGTTCTATCACACTTCTTCCCGGCATATTCCTCTACCCCAGGCAAGCCAACCTCTTATCATGAGCTCCGGACTTGCGTGATGACTTTGCTTGCACCCTGTGTGTTTATCGTAGCACATCTGTATCGCCTGTTAGTCTGCACCAGCATAGTTCTGTTATTTCATCTGTACCAGATGTTAGTGACATTTATCATATAATATCATGACTTGTTTTCATGCCATATCTTGCCATGCTAGTAACCATATTTTGAATACCATTATCATGATAGTACCATGATTTGATCTCGTGCCATGTTTGTCAACATTGTTATGATTCTGCTATGCTGATGTTAAGTGGCTGGTCACACTTATAATTGTTGTGGTAATAGTGGGATGATGGTGATGTTGAATTGAATACATAACCAAACTTAGTCGGTTGATCTAGAGTCACCTGTCCGGGCTTATCCGTGTAGCCACATTTGCCGGTATGGGATGGCCTTGACTTGGTCTAGCTTTGTGCTCTTTCACCGGTACCACCAACTAGGGAAGGTTATGCGTGTGTGCTGCCCTGATCAGGTAGGCGGCGATAACCTTGTGAGCCCAGTTGTATGTTTAGCCTGGGAGTCCCCGTTTGGGACAGTTGTGTTGGCCATAATGGTGGCAGGTGTCAAGAGTGACACAGGGGCCACCCAGGACATGACCCTGGGAGGGTATGATTGTCGGTGGTACGATGGAGGAGTCACGGGTTAGGCAAGTTTCGTTGGAGCAACGCTAGTCCACCAGAATGTGATCACGAGGTCAGGTGCTCCATGGTGTGGGTAAAGTGTACAACCTCTGCAGAGTGTAAAATCTATTCGAATAGCCGCGTCCACAGTATTGGACAGCCCGTCCAGACCTCACTAGGTGGTCAACCGTAACAATGATAATAATGATGGAAGAACTTGTCTTATGTTCGAAAGTGCCCAATGGGTCATGAGTATTCTGAGGGTTGTGGGACAACCCAGAAGAGAGTAAGTTGGTATTCGGTAACAGTAAGCACTTTATGCACCTATTATGATCATTGCCATGCTATGTTATGTAGGGTATATGCCAGATCCATGTTAGGCCATGCTTGATCCATGTTTTCCTGTTAATTCCATGCCATGTTTAGAATAAATTCTTGCATAGCATAGGGCTTGCTTTGTCATCTGCTTGTTTGGATGCTATGTATTTCGTTGTCTTGCGAGTACATTCAAAGTACTCACCTGGCCTTGCACGTGGCCAGTTGCAGGAGAAGATTCGTTGAGCTAGATCGTAACCCAGCCAGTCCTGTGAGTTGTGGAGCCCAGCCAGAGACGACGTTGCCATTGAACCAAGACCTTTGCTGCCATTTTAGTTAGCCTTGGAGCTATGTCATATTGTTGTAAGCAACAATATTGTAATACTCCATGTCATTTAATAAAGCCATTTTGTGCCTGGAATTGTTGTATCATGTCTTTGACGTGCACCAGGTCTTATCCTGGGGCTGGCGTGCGTCGGCCCTCTATCGGGGTGCCACACGGGATCATAGCAATTATCATAGCATTCATCCTTCGGTAAGAACGAAGGGAAATTAAATAATGTATGAGTTGAAGAGTTACTCTCATTAGAAGGTGGGCACGGGTGATCAATCCGCTCTTCCTCCTTTTGTTCTTCGCTCTCCTCATCATCTTTTTCATCCAATGAGCTCACAGTTTCATCAATTTCTTCTTCCATAGACTCCTGCAAAATATTAGTCTCTTCTTGGACAGCGGAGACTTTCTCAATAAATACATCAATATCGTAATTGACTTTATAATTGTCATAGCAATATTTAAGGATAGCAAAATTTTCAGGTCTATAAACTGAATCATCAAAATCTTCAAACTTTTCAAAAAAGATTCAATTTCATAAGCACCCTTAAAAGCAACAAATTCTTCTATTCGTTCCACATCATAGTAATCATATCTACCATTGGCATAAGAAGCTAAGGTTTCATTGTCATTAAATTTGCATGAAAAGGGAAGGTGTGGAGCATTCATCCTAGAGCAACAAGTAAAATCATATCTAGAGCATAGATTCCAAGCATACCATTTCAACATATGAATTTGATCCCATAAAAGTTTCCCTTTTTGTGTCAAGCGATAATCCCTAAAGTATTCACGTTGATCCAACGTGTCTCCCATTATCAAGTTGAACGGGGTTTTCCCAGGATTATCAAAGTGGTGCATAATATCTTTCACATAATGAGCATCAAGGGTTTTAGGAGGTTCCCCATCTCCATGAGTAGCAAGTACCACTAATTTTTTTGGTGTTTCGTGTTCCATATCCATAACTAAAGATAGAGAACAACTTAGAACAGGAAATAAAAACTACTTAGTGATAAAGCAAACAAGCACACACGAGAATATTCAGCCCACGCTATTGCTTCCCGGCAACGGCGCCAGAAAAAGGTCTTGATAACCCACAAGTATAGGGGATCATTTGTAGCCTTCTTCGATAAATAAGAGTGTCGAACCCAACAAGGAGCTAAAGGCAGAACAAATATTCCCTCAAGTTCTATCGACCACCGATACAACTCTGCGCACACTTGACGTTTTCTTTACCTAAAACAAGTATGAAACTATTTTGCGAGAATAAAACTACTAGTACTTTGCGAGAATAAAAACTACGAATAAATTGCAAGATAATAAAAGTGGATAGCTTTTGTCAACAAGAAAGTCATTTGTCCCTAGGCAATCGATAACAAGTACCGGTAATCATTCTTGTAATTTTATATGAGGGAGAGGCATGAGCTAACATACTTTCTCTACTTGGATCATATGCACTTATGATTGGACCCCTAGCAAGCATATGCAACTACTAAAGATCATTAAGGTCGTGAAACCCAACCATAGCATTAAGTATCAAGTCCTCTTTACTCCCATACACCATAACCCACTTATCCATGTTTGGGCTGCTGTCATCCCTCGCAACACTGACAATAAGCAAACCATGAACATATTGCAACACCCTACAGCGGGGGCCCCTCACGTTTGCGCGAGACGGAGGGCACCGTAGGACAGCACCATAAATAAAATATACAATCATACCAACCAAGATCACGATTAACCCACAGGACAAAACGGATCTACTCAAACATCATAGGATAGCCAAATAGCAGTGTTAATTGCACGGAAGTACCACAATTGGGGCATTGGAAGCAGATTGGTACCACTTTTGGTAATTTTTACATGTCAGTACCAAGTCTGGGGCTAGCCATTACAAAAAGGTCTAAACCGCGTATAAACACGTATTGACGGTGTATCTGACTGGCGGGGCCCACCTGTCGGGTGCCGACGTGGTATGTTTTTGCATAAACACCCCCCCGGCAGAAAACCAACCGAAGCAGGGGAGGAAAACCAGCCGATCCAGCTGTCGCCGGCGAGCAGCAACAGCCACGAGGACCCCTCGCGCCTCCTCCCGAGCTCCCTAGCTCGCTCACCAGTGCGCCGCCGCCTCCTCGTGCCTGGGCTCCTCCTCCCAGCAGCCTACGCCTGAGGGTCTCGTCGACTCCGCCCCTAGCCGTCGCCGGCGAGCAGCAGCAGGCACGAGGACCCCTCGTGCCTCCTCCCGAGCTCCCCAGCTCGCTCACCAGCGTGCCGCCGCCTCCTCGTGGTCGGGCTCCTCCTCCCAGCTGCCTCCGCCCAAGGGTCTCGTCGACCCCGCCCCTCGCGCCTCGCCGGAGCAGCCATCGCCGGCGACCAGGTCCCCTCGTGGCCTCCCTGTTTCCTCCCTCTCTGTCGTATGAACAGAGGACCAGCGCCGCCCCTCCTGTCCTCTGCCGCACGAGTCGCCGTCCAGATCCATCGGTTCCCACGCCCTTCGCCGCTCCCTGTCGCCGGAGTTAAGCCAAGTCCCGCTGCCTCCCCTGCTTCGGCTGCGAGCACGCGAGGCGAGGTGGAGGCCAGGGCAGGGCGGCGGTTATGGGAGGCGAAGGAGCTCGGGCTCGAGGGTCTCCTCCCCTCGATCCAGATCAGGCGCCGCCGCGCGTGGAGACGATGAACTGTAGTGCCGGCGAAGCAAGGGGGCTTTCTGCAAAAAACATGCCACGTCGGCACCTGACAGGCGGGCCCCGCCGGTCAGATACACCGTCAATACACGTTTATACGTGGTTTAGACCTTTTTGTAACAGCTAGCGCCAGACTTGGTACTGACATGTAAAAATTACCAAAAGTGGTACCAATCTACTTCCAATGCCCCAATTGTGGTACTTCCGTGCATATAAATCCAAATATCATTGGGAAATAATATATGGAGTTGGGCACCATGTTTGAGTAGAGATTACAACGGGGAGAAGAGGTGTTACACCGCTGCATAGAGGGGGAGAAAGTTGGTGTAGACGGTAGCAAGATTGTTGATGTAGATCGTCGTCACGATCCTAGCCCCGGCGGCACTCCGGTGCCACCAGGAGAGAGGGGGAGAGAGCCCCCCTCCTTCTTCTTCTTCCTTGGGCTCCCCCCTAGATGGGAGGAGAGTTCCCCCTCTAGTCCATGGCCTCCATGGCGGCGGAGGGGCGGGAGCCCCTCTGAGATTGGATCTCCCTCTCTGTTCTCTTCTGTTTCGCGTTCCCCAGATCTAACTGAAAATCGTTTCTTATATTCCCGGAGATCTGTAACTCCGATTGCACTGAGATTTTAACACGATATTTTTCTGGATATAAGCTTCCTTGCTCCCGAAGTAGAGCCCCAACTGACATACGAGGTGAGCACAACCCACCACCGCGCGCTAGGGGCCTGGGGCGCGCCCTGGTGTCTTGTGGTGTGTGTGGGCCTTCGTTTGCTTTGATTCCAAGTCTCAAAAATCACATATATTCCAAAATAATTCTCCGTAAATTTTTATCACGTTTGGACTTCGTTTGATATGGATTTTCTGTGAAACAAAAAACATCCAACAAACAGGAACTGGCACTGGGCACTGGATCAATATGTTAGTCCAAGTAAATCATATAAAATGTTGCCAAAAGTGTATAAAAGTTGTATAATATTGGCATGAAACAATCAAAAATTATAGATACGATGGAGACGTATCAGATTTCTTTTTTCCCGATGATAATCGTTTTATATTCTGTACGTGCCATTGAGGAATATAACTTTATTTAATACTAACGCGTCAAGTTGAACTTTGTTCCGTGTACGCGTGGTACACGACCCTCCTTCGAGTAAATAGCCGCTACACACATCAAATTATCACGTGGGCTGCCTTTTCATACAGAAATGAACTCCACCGTGTACCCGCACGGGTGTGGCCGGGAACGAGACATGAGTACCTGCGTCGTGCGTGCACCTCTTCTTTACTTGCAGGTACGTACATGGGTGGGTGTGAGATAGATGGTTTGTGCGAAACAGAGGCAATGTGTCAATGATATCTCAAACAAAAAAATGTAACATATGCAATGTGTGTGAAACAGAGTCATGGATATATCATATATAGAGGGAGCGATCCACGAGAAGAGAGTGGAGGGATCATCGGCGTGAGATATCGATAGAATCGAAAACAGGGATGAAGTGTGTGGGTGCGCGATCGATAAAGAGTGCCATCGAATTTGTGTTTTCCCACATCAAAGATACAGGGCGGCTGGCCTACTGGAATGTGAGAGGGCAGAGGTGCAGTTTGTCTCTATGGCATGGATACCTACCCACAACGTTTGACTAATCGTTGTGGTGGGGTGGGTGGGGGGTGGAGTGGGATGTTGTGTTGAGTTGGGGGGCAGGGGGCAGAGACCTAACTATAGAGAGGTAGATTGACTGGTATATGTGTGGAGAAGGAGGGAGACCTAGCTATGTATTGAGGGAGATCGATCGGCATCCATGCATATGTGTAGTAGAGGAATAAGGTTGGGAGTGAGATAAAGGTAGAGTGTCGGAGGGTTGGTGGTGGAGTTGCTTCTCCCAAATGGTGGGAGAGGCCTGCTAGACAAACGGAGGGTACGAGTGCAATATCAATAAGAGAGGGGATGTCTGCCTGTCTATGCACGTGCGTGTGAGAGACGGGTCGGGAGGTATGCAAGGATGATGAGGGAGGAGGATATGGTTGTGGTAAGCAGACGTAACTACATAGGAAGATCAATCGTCGTGTGTCGAAGAAAGGGAGAGACATAACTAGTGAGGTACGTCGATCAGTGCGTGGGGAAAAAGACTTATAGTTGACCTAGCTATATGTAGGGACATCGATAGGTATACATGCATGCATGTGTTAGAAGCAAATAAGGTCCAGAGAGACAGACAGGGGGAGAGGGATGCGGCTAGGAGGTGGTGCGAGATGCCTACTATATCGAGGGGGAGGAGTGTGCGAGTATGAGATCGATGAAAAGAGGGGCGGAAGTGTGCACCTGCGTGGGACCGTATTGGACATAGGGGGGCATGGACGGTGAGAAGAGAAGAGGGAAAGTGTGTGTTTGTGGTAGGCACACTTGGCTAGAGAGGTATATCGACCAGTGTGTGCCGGAAAGAAGGAGCCAGGGGGCCTACACACACCATGGGTGAACGACCTAAAGAGAAATAACGAATGTGCGCGATGGAGGGGACGCTGAGGGAGGGTGAGAGGGGGCGGGCGTGTGCATGCATGAGAGAAAGTTAGCGCTAGCTACAAAGAGAAGATGATTGTGTGGGTGTAAAAGACGAAGAGAGATCATAATTCATTATAAAATAGTGGATTTGGATATTTGAAGAAGATATCATAGTGTTTTAAACCGACGCATGCATGAATATATATAATGGTGATACGCATGGTGTGGTTATGAACATGTTATACTACATATAATATATAGAACATTTATTTCAATTTGTGATAATGTGTGGCTTTTGCAGGGGTCAGCTTTGAGCCCTTATCTTTTTGCCTTGGTGATGGATGAGGTCACAAGGGATATACAAGGAGATATCCCATGGTGTATGCTCTTTGCGGATGATGTGGTGCTAGTTGACGATAGTCGGACAAGGGTAAATAGCAAGTTAGAGTTATGGAGACAAACCTTGGAATCGAAAGGGTTTAGGCTTAGTAGGACTAAAACCGAGTACATGATGTGCGGTTTCAGTACTACTAGGTGTGAGGAGGAGGAGGTTAGCCTTGATGGGCATGTGGTACCTCAGAAGGACACCTTTCGATATTTGGGGTCAATGCTGCAGGAGGATGGGGGTATTGATGAAGATGTGAACCATCGAATCAAAGCCGGATGGATGAAGTTGCGCCAAGCTTCTGGCATTCTCTGTGACAAGAGAGTGCCACAAAAGCTAAAAGGCAAGTTCTACAGGACGGCTGTTCGACCCGCAATGTTGTATGGCACTGAGTGTTGGCCGACTAAAAGGCGACATGTGCAACAGTTAGGTGTGGCGGAGATGCGTATGTTGAGATGGATGTGTGGCCACATGAGGAAGGATAGAGTCCGGAATGATGATATACGAGATAGAGTTGGGGTAGCACCAATTGAATAGAAGCTTGTCCAACATGGTCTGAGATGGTTTGGGCATATTCAGCGCAGGCCTCCAGAAGCTCCAGTGCATAGCGGACGGCTAAAGCGTGCGGAGAATGTCAAGAGAGGTCGGGGTAGACCGAATTTGACATGGGAGCAGTCCGTTAAGAGAGACCTGAAGGATTGGAGTATCACCAAAGAACTAGCTATGGACATGGGTGCGTGGAAGCTTGCTATCCATGTGCCAGAGCCATGAGTTGGTCGCGAGATCTTATGGGTTTCACCTCTAGCCTACCCCAACTTGTTTGGGACTAAAGGCTTTGTTGTTGTTGTTGTTGTTGTTGTTGTTGTTGTTGTTGTTGTTGTTGTTGTTGTTGTTGTTGTTGTTGTTGTTGTTGTTGTTGTTGTTGTTGTTGTTGTTCTTGTGGCTTTTGCAGCTTAGGGCTAAATACTTTCATAATGTAGGGGGCGGGGCACTATACTTTGTGTGATAAACACAGTGTACGTATGAAACATGGTTTAGATTATGAAGATCTAGTTAGTACATCAAATGTACTATTATTTGGAATCAACATCAAGTGTATTCAAAGTTTTGAATTCGAGTTCATATAGTACACATAGCTCATATCTATCTCTATTGTAATCATGTGGTGTGTTGTTAAGATAATATACGAATAATGGTCTAAGTTGGCAACAATCATGATTGTAGATTCTTATTCAAATAGATAAACGAATTCAAATTTAGTTCGAATTGCAGTGATAGTATAGACATTTGGAATGCACTAAAATGTTCGTATGAGTAGGTTACATGCATTATACAGACAACGAAAAAATTTAATTGGACATAACATGGATTCATAGCTTTGAATAGCATTTGTACAGTAAAACGGAACAAGACTCTCTCTTTGTGTGGTGCGAATAGTTTTATTTTTTTTCATTTTTTTGGTTGAGGGAAGTGCGAATTGATTTGGTACGTACATAATTACACGTTAGGCTTGTCCCTAAAATTCAACCCGCGCCTTGTTATCCCTAAAATTCAGATATCGTGCTCCCAAAACTCGCGCCTTCACAACCCGCGCCTTGCTATCCCGAAATTACAACGCGCGCGAAAACTCCCTCCAGCTGCCAAATCCCGACACGCGAAATCCCCCTTCTAACCCTGAGCCAAAAGGGCCGCTAGTTCAAATCGGTGGGGGTAGTTTTGTAACACACCCTACATTTTGGACAAGCACGTCCCTAAGTCATGGTTCCCCCGGCCCTCCCATCACCTCCTTTTCGCCATTTGAAATCCCAGGCCGCCATAACCTATCTGCTCCAGCCGCAAAACCCCACCCTCCTTCGTCCGCCACCCCACCGCTGCCCAGCCGAAGCCTCTTCCCCGACGATGTCGTCCACCGCAACAACTCGACGTCCCTCATCCACCTCCCCGGATGAGGATCCAACATCGATCTTGTCGTCCCGCCGGTTCAGCCGCCCGTCCTCCACCTCCAAGGAGCTGCTCTGACAATCGCCTCGTCTATCACGGCTGATCAATCCCCACAGTCTTAACCCGCTCCACCGGAACAGCAGCATCCTCACTGACTCCTCGGACGAAGCCAAGGTCTACTCGGCGCCACCAAAGAGATTGTACACTCATCGCATCGCACCTTCTCCTTAACTCGACCTCCCGGCTTCGACGGTGCTCGATCCCGCACCCCCATGGCGCGGCTACCTCAAAGCCGGCGCCGTGGGCGACATCTCCACAGCGGCTCTCCCCCAGTGTGAGGCTCCTTCGGCGGTGGCGTCCATACCAGCCGGATCTGCTGCTGCTGCTCTGGCTCCTGCTCGCTCGCGCTGCTGCTGCTGCTCCGACTCTTGCTTGCTCGCTCGCGCTGCTGCTGCTCCGGCTCTCGCTTGCCCGCGCTGCTGCTGCTCCGTCTCTCGCTCGGTCATGCTGCTGCTCTGCTCTCCCCCTCGCTCGTGCTGCTGCTCTGCTCTTGCTCTCACTCGCGCTGCTGATGTTGGTACACAGGCTGCTGTAGCTACACGAGTTGCTGCTCTGGCTCTAGTTCACGTTGCTCCTCTAGGCGCTGCTGCTCCGGCTGCTATCTGCTACTGTGTTTCCTGTCGATCGCCTGCTGATTTAGATCACTGTTTCTCTACTACTAGTGGTCGAGCGGCCTAAACTACATGTGAATTGCCTCTCTGCTACCAGTGCGTTCAGTTTCGACAGTAATATTCAGATTCCATAGTAAATTTCAGTTTCAACAGTTAAGTTCAGAGTCAACAGTTTTTACCTCATCTGTTGTAGTCAGGTGTTTTTTGGTGATGTAAATTTTACATCTATCACTTTTTGGTAAAGTATTTTACATCATCTATTGGAGATGCTGTTAGAATCCCACTTGAGATTAACGATGTCTGTCTTGTACTGCTTCAGCCTCGACATCTTACGGCTCGCCAGAGCTACTCCAACGACGGAACCATCTATCACAACAGAGCAGTGCCCTGGACGCCGTCTACAGATGCCTCAGACCTTCCACCACACCTCTGATAGCCACCTCTGCCGCAACTTCTTCAGCGACCAACCCAATGATGCTGAGGTCGGCACGGCTACGCCAAAGAGGTTGTACACTTGTCGCATCACTTATTACTTTACATTCATGTCGATCCATTAGGGCTATTTTGGTTCAAAGGAAAAAGTGAAGGAAAAACATAGCAATAGGAAATTTTCCTATGGCACTCTACTATTCAATTATTCATGCATTTCGTTGAAAGGAATGGAGCAAAACATCCACTTGGACCTACTTTTCAAAATCTTATGCATGAAAACAAGACTAAGTGCATTACTGGTAGAATAACATTCTAACTGTACACACTTTCATATGGTTTCACTTTAATTTGGCCATGTTTCTTTGCATTCCTCTGCTATTCCAATTCCTGTGAACCAAACACCCAAGTTGATAGAAATCTTCTGTTTAGAAATGCTCTGTTTCCCACGTGCATTCTTATCCTATTCCGGTGTTTTTCCTATCCCTGCGTTTTTAGAATCCTGCAAGCCAAAGGAGCCCTTACAGAATTACTTCAGTTACAGATAGGTGTCAAAGAAAACCTTGTGTGGTTTGTCCTGCTCCTGCCGTGACGTCGTCCACCTCACCTGAGCTGCTCCATCGACAGAAGCATCCACCATACCAGACATCACAACTCCAGACCATCTTTCGCCGCCTCAGATCTCCTTCCCTGCCGCCGGCATCCACCGCAACTGCATCACCATCATCGACTCTGCAGATGAACCCGAGGAGTATATGGGTCCACAAGAGAGGTCGCACTCTTTCGTTTCTGCTTATGTAATGCATTGCTTAATATTACCTGCTACTTTATCGTCCAGTTCACCTCTTAGACTCCAAGTCAGGTCCAAATTAATGTTCAAACTTGAGTTTTAAAATTACTTGTGGGGTACATATCGAGGCAGCAATAAATAGTATCTCTGTCTATTATCTGGTTCACCTAGGGTATGCCTATGTTGTTCATCTTGGGTGGGAAACAAATAGTAAAGCAATTATCATCTGTCTTTTTATTAAATTAAAGCTATCATCAGCCTACTATCATTATTTTTGGATCCATCCACTGGGTGTTACCATCACTCTAGATTTCTGCATGCTCTCCTTACATAATCTCACTATATTTTTTTCGTATGCATGTCAGGTATTGTACACAGTCATGCTAAACATGTAGAGAAAAAGAGAAGAGTTTTGCGCATCAATACAATGTCATTCAGACATCGCTCCATGGTGGGTTCAATGGCAAACCCTCCCCACCCCCCTCCAGATTGTAATCCAAAGGAAGATATCTGTTCTGAGGCGGATTCAGACGCAGCTAACCACTCCTATTTACCCCCCGAGATGTTTTCTCTAACTTGACATGGTGATGTTGTTCATATCATGCATATGTTGCCTTGCAGTGCCTACTTTCGACATCATATATGTCATATGCTTAGTTTAGACATGTTCTGTAATGCCACCTGTTTAGTTTCTATATCATATATGAGAATTATGCAATCTCATCTCTTTTAGCCAGCCTTAATAAATATGAAATATGCAATGCCATCCTGTTTAACCAGGCATCATATATTTGAATGATATCTTGCCAATCCTTTTCTTCATTACATTTCCATTTGTCGACAATATTTGTACATTCAACTACTCTTACTGTGAATCAGCCATTTGAGTGGGTGATGGAAAAATCTAGAGTGAAAACAAGGTCTTCAGAGCAGACAGATCTACCTGTCGAAGCAGATCTCTTGCTTGGTCCCGATAGCTCCTCAGAGATGGATTCAGAGACAGATGACCAGTCGTATTCCCCCACCGAGGTGTATGCTCTAACTTGGCATGGTTAAACTGCTCATATCATGCATATGGTGTCTTGCATTGCATAGTTTAGACATCATATACACAATATTCAACACCATGTTCTTAGTTCAGACATCATATATGTGAATGCCATCTGCTGAGTATATAAATCACATATGTGAATTAAATCATGCGATCCTGATTACTTAGATACATGTATGTGAATTATGCCATGCGAACCTGTTTACTGAAGACATCATATAATTATCTCATGCCATCCTGTTTAGTTAGTCATCATATCTTTGAATTATGTCATGCTCTACTATCCAGTTTAGATAGACATCATATATGTGAAATTATGTCATGCTATCCTTTTTAGTAAAACAATATACATGTGAACTATTTCATGCCCTCTATTTTCCACACTATCTATTGCATCTGTCTCTCATACAAGGTCTATACATTCAACTATGTTTCCTGTTTATCAGCCATTTGAATTGGAGCGGGTGATGGCAGTATCTAGCGGAGTAAAAACACGGTCTTCAAATAGAACAGTGCTACCTCTTGGTGGAGATAGCACCCCGGTTGTACATGCACGAGAACCAGCCCTACCACACAAAACCCAGACTCTCATAGATTGTACCCCTACTGCGATGGACAGAGAACCAGCTTCACCCAATCTAACCCTAACCCCAGCAGATAGTAACCCATTTCCTGCTGAGATAGCACCATCTCCACCACAGAGCTCCAAAACAAGAGCTGTTAGTAAGGCAGCTCCAGTGCCCAAAGCTCCAGTACTACCACGGCGAACCCCAACTCCACCAGTTAGTACACCAATCCTATGGAATTAGCACAACCAGCCATTCCTAGTTTAGCATCTATCACATTTGATGTTGTTAAATCCTATATGCGTATCTTCCCATCATGGAAATATTATACTAAAGATGAAGGAAAATGCCAGTTGCAGGTGTTTGTCCAGGAGTTATGTGTAAGTAATGTTATTCATGGCAATTACTTTGCTTTGTCCCATACATTCTACTTCCATGATGTTTATAACACAACAAATGTTCCCATTTTTCTCTAAAGAGAAGGACCGATTTGGAAACTCAGGATGAGGTAACCTGTGCTAATACCTCTGCTATCTTCAAGAATGCTTGGTGGCAGTATTGGAATTACCTGGAGAAAATGTACTTCACTGGCAAACAAACTCATCAAATTCCCTTACGTTCTCCTGAGACACATTTATGGGACGATGACTGGGAACACCTTGTTCTGTACTGGTCCCGAACCAAGAATGTGGTAAGGTCTATGAGCTCATTTTTTATTTTTAAGTACTATATGCATGTGTCTTACCTTACTCTGTTCGTGTAGAACAAGTGCTTAAACTTGAAGAACAACTGTTCTCATTTAAGATTCTATTGCTATCGTGCTTACTGCTTTTCTCTTGTATCACTGTATTTATTCATACAAACTTATTTTTAAATTGAAGGATCCAATTGAAATTCGAATGGCACAAAAGGTATGTTTAAGCATGTTTGTTTAACAGGTTTGCTCTTATAAATAGCTCTGTTGATTTCAATTTCAAATGTGTATACAGTTGACTTCTCATATGATGCTCATTACTAGCATCACAATAGAGCCAATAGTGTTGTTGTACATGTAGACCCGTGGTACCCATCTGAAATCTTGTTGTGCCGTGTAGTTTCCCACGCTTTGTATTCTTTCAATGCTGCTTTGTCTTGAACTGATATGATTTGAACTAAACCTGTTATGTGTCTGCTTGTTTCTTCTTTTAGAATGCTGACAGAATATTAGGGAAGAGTACCTTATTAAGCCGTGGTAAAGGAAGTAATGCAGATAAGGTTCAGGATAGTGAGACATCCTTGTTGGTCTCCAACAAAGCTGATAAAACAACTAAGGGAAACTATCTTGAAGACAGTAAGACAACCCCAAAGTCCTGTCTTGGTGTAGTGTTCGAGTTACTGGCCACTACCGCTGGCACAAGCTATTCGAACTCACTGTCTGAATTAGTTCGGTTTCTTGAGTTTCAACTACAAGCTGAAAGACATCGATCAGCTGTGCTGCGACAAGAAGCCGGAGGACTGCAGAAGTCCCTAGAGAATTCAGATGCATACTTTCTGGTGCAACAACAAGCGTTGGAGGATTTTAGCGCCAAACAGGAGAAAGCTAATAAGCTTGCTAAGCTTATTGCCAGCATGGTGGATACCCAGGATAACGTTTCTTGAGCTCTTCTGAAGTTGTTTCAGTTATGGACTTGTTTTGCTGCCGCATTTATTTGCACTGGTGGCTACTTTAGACGACCCGTGTATGTAATATGCTGCTTTGTTCCCTATATTTGCACTGGTGGCGAACTTTGATGCCCAGTGGATGTAATATGTGTAATAGCCGTAATAGCCTAGCGTTAGTTGCTTGCTTATTTATTTCCTTATTGTCTTGTTTAGTTGTTTGCTTGTAGTCACTGCAGTTTTTTTCTGCGTTTTTCTAGTAGCCACAATAACCTATTTTTATAACTAGGCCACAATAACCATGGCAACATACGAACCGTTGTAACCATGGTCCTGCTACCTACTGTAGTGACCATGGGCCTCCTATGGGCCGTAGGATCCATGGGCCTTCTATGGACCGTATAATCGTTTGGCCAAACATGGGCCGTACTATTCGTGGACCAATAACGGTCCGCAAAATGGGCCGTAAACGGGCTAGAGTGGAAATCGTTTGTTTATGGCTCGACCATAACGGGCCATTAATAGGCCATATTTGATGACGCTATGAAAACAACCCAACGGGTTAATGGGCCACAAACGGGCCGACTGTAACCACGGGCTGAATTTGGCCCACAAGCGGAACAGGCCAGTAACGGACCGTAAGTAACCGAATTCTGGAAATGAGCCCAAGAATAAATGGGCCCTTAGAAGGCCGAAAGTTAACACGGGTTGGAAACGACCAACGGAATAATGGGCCGTTAATGGGTATAAAGGTATACACTGTTCATTATGGGCCAGTTTCACCTCGGGCCTTTAATGGGCCCAGAGTTACAAAGGGCCTCGTATGGGCCGAAAGACGTCATGGGCCATACATGGGCCGGAAGTTACAACGGGCTGGAATCATATTGGACGGCCCAGATGACGCTACTGGGCTTAATTCGGATAGGCCATAACGGGTCGTGAGTTAGCGGGCTGTAAATGGGCTATATGCGAACAGGCCATTAACAGGCTTTCCGTGGGCCGGCCCGCTACCTTTTGACCAAGTCAAACGGGCCGGCCTTTTCACCGAAATGGGCCTTTGTTGGGCCGTGGCATGTGTCGATGTATCATAGGTGCCTCCTGTCCAATGAGTGGATGACATCTGTACCAACGGTGAGCCGACACGTGGTTTCTCTGGCCATTGAGAATTTTACACGTGGAAAATCCCCATTGGTCTCGGCTGTTAACGGGTTATTGGATCCAAACTGGAACCCGATAGGTTAACAGCGACCCGTTATGGTGGATGCCACGTGTCGGTTACCCTTGACGAAAGCACTTCCATGATGCGCCATTTATCGTCATGGAAGTGGATACTTCCGTGATGATAATTTTGGTATTGTCATGGAACACTTCTATGACAGCACAAGTATGACTATCTTGATTCTGTCATAAAATCATCATGGATGTACATGCATGACAGAAAATGTGACCTACTATGACAAACACGTATCATCACGGAAGTGTATTTTTTTTGTAGTGCATGAAGAATGGGGTGCGGTTCATGGATCGATTCGGGGTCGTTCGCTGGTCCCAGAGGACTGATGGTACTTCGATCACCCAGGTGCCTGCTGCGTGAGTCAGATCATGCATGAGGCGAGGTTTCAATCCCAGAAGTATGAGCCCATTTGCCCTCTCGTCTTGTCCATTCGACCGCGGGTGCGCCACGGAGGCGTAGTCAACTCGAGTGCCCTGGGTATAACAGAACTCACGGAACTCGTCTGAATTGAAGTTAGACCCATTGTCGGTGATGATGCTGTGTGGGACTCCGAACCTGAAGATGATCTTCTTGATGAACTGAATTGTGGTGGTTGAGTCCAGCTTCTTTATGGGTTTGGCCTCGATCCACTTAGTGAAATTGCCCACTACTACCAACAGGTGCGTGAATCCACCCGCCCCGGTCCGGAGAGGGCCGACCATGTCGAGTCCCCAGACAGCAAATGGCCAAGTGAGAGGGATAGTCTTCAGGGCGGATGTTGGCTTGTGCGACTGGTTTGCATAGAACTGGCACGTGACGCAGTGATCCACTATGTCACGGGCGGCCTCATTGGCTCAGGGCCAATAGAATCCGGCTCTGAACGCTTTGGCGACCAAGGTCCGAGAGGACGCATGATGCCCGCATGTTCCCGAGTGAATCTCTTGCAGTATTTGTTGCCCTTCCTCTGGGGATATGCATCGCTGAGTGCCTTCAGTCATGCTTTTCTTGTATAATTGATCTCCCATGTCAGTGAAAGCTTTGGATCGACGGACAATCTGGCGGTCCTCATCTTCGTCCTCTGGGAGCTCTTGCCAGAGCAAGTATGCCATATACGGTTCAGTCCACTCGGGAGTGATGACCAATACCTCTTGGACCAAATCAATTACTGCGGGAATATCTACTTCAGTTGGCTTGGAAGTTTCGACTGACCGCGGGGGCTCTTCCACAAAAGGATCTCTCTTGATAGTGGGCGAGTGCAGGTGTTCCAGGAACACATTCTTGGGTACTGGCTTTCGAGCGGAACCCATCTTGGCCAAGTCATCAACTGCTTGGTTCTTGAGGCATGGTACATGGTGAAGCTCCAGCCCTTCAAAGTGCTTCTCTAACTTTCTGACGGCATTGCATTAGCCATTCATTGCCGGGCTACGGATGTCCCATTCCTTCATGACTTGATTCACTACTAGGTCCGAGTCGCCATAGATCATCAGTCGGCGAATCCCCAGAGAGATTGCCATTCGCAGCCCATACAGGAGAGCTTCGTATTCAGCTTCATTGTTGGAGGAGTCGAAGTGAATCTGAAGAACGTAACTGAGTCGATCGCCTTTAGGAGATACCAAGACCACTCCGGCCCCGGAGCCGTGAAGCATCTTGGAGCCGTCGAAGAACATCGTCCAGTGTTCGGGAACACTAGGGACAGGCTATTCTTGCTCAACCATTCGGCTAGGAAATCTACCAGGGCTTGCGACTTGATGGCCTTCTTGGCTTCAAACTTGATGTGCAACGGGAGGAGCTCAATAGCCCACTTGGCCACTCGGCTAGTAGCATCTCTATTGTTCATGATCTCAGATAGAGGAGCGTCACTTATCACCGTGACCGAGTGTTCTTGAAAATAATGTGCCACCTTCTTTGCAGTTAGATAAATCCCATATACTAGCTTCTGATAATGCGGATACCTTTGTTTGGAAGGTGTGAGGACTCCAGAGATGTAGTAGACCGGTCATTGGAGCTTGAAGGCTTTGCCTTCTTCTTCTCGTTCCACAGTGAGGACCGTGCTAATAACTTGGCCGCGATGTATAAGAGCAAAGGCTCCTTCCTGCTCGGAGCAGCTAGCACCGGCTGGGTGGAAAGCAGGGCTTTAAGTTCCTGGAACGCAGCCTGCACTTTGGGAGTCCATTCGAACCTGTCAGACTTCTTCATCAGTCGGTAAAGCGGCATGGCTTTTTCACCGAGTCTGGAGATGAATCTACTCAGGGCCGCTAGGCAGCCTATGAGGCGTTGTACGTCGTGTAGACATTCCGGTTGCTTCATTCGGATGATTGCCCCTATCTTCTCGGGGTTGGCATCGATCCCTCGTTCGGAAACAAGGAAACCGAGGAACTTGCCTGCGGGTACGCCGAATGTACACTTGGTTGGGTTGAGTTTGATGCCGAACGCTCGCAAATTTGTGAAGGTCTCAGCAAGGTCAGTCAGGAGGTCGGAACCTTTCCTGGACTTAACCACAATGTCATCCATATAAGCTTCTACGTTCTGACTGATTTGCTTCTGTAAGCACTTTTGGATCATACGCTGGAATGTGGCCCCAGTATTTTTCAACCCGAATGGCATCGTGATATAGCAAAAACACCCGAATGGGGTGATGAACGCTGTTTTTATTTCATCAGGGCCATACAATCGGATTTGGTGGTACCCGGAGTATGCATCTAGAAATGATAACCGCTCACACCTAGTAGTAGAATCTACTATCTGATCTATGCGAGGGAGAGGAAAATGATCTTTCGGGCAGGCCCGATTGATGTGCCTAAAATCTACACACACTCGAAGAGACTTATCTTTCTTCGGCACCATGACGACGTTGGTGAGCCACTCGGAGTGGTACACCTCTCGGATGAATTCGGCGGCTAAGAGCCGCGCTATCTCCTAGCCAATCGCCTTGCTCTTATCGGTTGAAGATCGCCGAAGATACTCTTTGATAGGCTTTGACACCGAATCGACACGGAGTCTGTGCTCGGCCAGTTCCCTGAAAACACCCGGCATGTCAGAAGGCTTCCATGCGAAGATGTACCAGTTCTCACGGAGGAACTGGATGAGTGCGGCTTCCTATTTGCTGTCCAGGGTGGTGGAGATGTTGGTCAGGGCAGCGTTCGGGTCCTCAGGGTGGATGTGCACCGGCTTCGTCTCTCCTGCTGACTGGAAAGCAGATTCCACAGTCATCTTCTTGGACTACAAAAGTTCGCTTGGGTCAGCTGCCTTCTTGTACTCGTCCAACTCGGCCATCGCCATCTGCTCATCAGCGATCTGGGAGCCCTTCTGGAGGCACTCTTCGGCCAACTTCCGATTGCCTGTGACAGTGATCATGCCTTTAGGCCCTGGCATCTTGAGTTTAAGATACACGTAACATGGACAGGCCATGAAACGTGCGTAGGCGGGCCTACCCAGGATGGCATGGTAAGCACTTCGAAAGTAAGACATTCCTTTCGGAAGTTCTTCTCTTTGCCGAATACGACGTTGAGAGCGATCTGGCCGAGTGACTTGGCCTTCTTCCCGGGGATTACCCGTGGAACTGCATATTGCTCTTGCTGAGTCGGGTCATCGGGATGCCCATCGCCTCTAAGGTGTCGGCGTAGATGATGTTAAGCCCGCTGCCGCCATCCATTAGGACTTTGTGCAATTGAACTCCTCCCACAACTAGATCCACCACCAAGGCCTGCCGCCCGGGGGTTGGTATGTGAGCCAGATGGTCCGACTGGTCGAACATTACCGGTGTCTTGGCCCAGTCAAGATACTTGGTGACAGTCGGAACTGCCATGTTGTCTTTTCGGTTGATCACCTTGAGGTGGCTCTTACTTTCAACATCAGCAAAAATCATGAGAACGTTCTCAATGTTGGGGTACCCGGAAGTACCTTTTCCTTCGTCTTCGTCGTCATCATCTCTTTCTCCGGAAGAATCCTGCCACATCTCTTGCTTCAGGAGTCGACACTCCCGAGTGGTATGCTTGGGCAAGATAAAGTTACCCTCCTCATCCTTCTTCGTGTGAATCTGGCAAGGCTGGTCGAGGATGTCGCTCTTCATGGTGACTTGCTTCTTTCCTTTCCAATCCTTCTTCTGCTTTTGGGGGGTTCTTTTTGCCTTGGCTGGCCAGAGCCGCGGCCTCGGCATTCCCTCCAGCATCTGCTTTTCACTTGTGCTTCTTGCCCATGTTCTTTGACTGATGTGCGTCGCCAGCTCGGCTCTTGCCACTTCTCAGTCGGTCTTCCTCTTCGCCATTGGCGTACCGGTTGGCTATCTCCATAGCCCGACTAAGAGTCGGGGTCTCAGTTCAGCCGAACTTCATGTTCAGCTCCCGGTATCTGACTCCGGCCTTGAAGGCGCAGGTTGCCTGGTGCTCGGTGACATTCTCCACTGTGTTATGCAGAGTGGTCCAACGCTGGATGTACTCTCGGAGAGTTTCATTCTGCTTTTGCACACAGTGCTGTAACTCGGTCAAACCTCCTACTCTCTTGTATGTGCCTTCAAAGGTCTTGATAAATACTTTCGCCAGGTCCTCCCAGCAAAAGATACTACTCAGCGGAAGCTGTGTCAGCCAAGCCCGAGCGGAGCCTTCTAGCATCAGCGGCAAATGCTTCATGGCCACGTTGTCGTTTCCGCCGCCGATCTGGACAGCCACTCGGTAATCTTCCAGCCAAATTTCGGGCTTGGATTCACCGGTGAACTTGCTGATTCCAGTGGCCAACCTGAAGTTATTGGGAATCTCAGCCGCTCGTATATAACGGCTGAAGCATTCAGGACCTGATGGTACGGAACGACTCGATACGTCGTGCTCCTGGCCCTCCCAAGGCCTGGCCTTTGTCGACCAGGTTCTGAGCGAGGACGGATCTCGCGTTGAACAACGGGTCTCGAGCGTCCCTCGACGGACGAAAAGGACTCGGCCTGTGGTCACCGTCGTGCGTTCGCCTGTCATCGTAGGGCTGGCGCCCGTATGCGACGTCCCGGGGTGGAGGCATCAGTGCACGATCATAGTCGTCATTACGCCAGGGCGACGCGACTCGATCACGTCTCCAATCTTCGTGACGGTCTCTGGAGGAGGAAGTGGCTCGGCGCCTGCCCAAGCCAAGTGGGCTAAGAGCCGACTGGACGGTCTCCGCACGCACGGATGCGCTATGGATCCGATCTCTGGATTGGGACACCGCCGCATCTGCGACAATACTGTTTTAAGAAGCGCTTGGATCTCATGAATCCCTTCCCCGGCCGAAGAGCCGGAGAGCTGAATGGAATCCGCGACCCGAGTGGTAGCTGCTAGATTTTGTAATGGAGTACTAAGGACCTGATACTTACGAGACTGGTCACTCGAATAGAGCCGGCGCTTGTGCCGACTGGAACTAGGTTGACGACGCTCGCGTTCATCCAGCTCCCTCTGAAGTCGCTCGAGGCGATCGCGCTCGGCCAAAGTAGCCAGACGAGTCGACTCCATGGCTAGCGCCTCAAGACTTGTCCCGGTGATGGGAGTGTTCTGGAGTTGATCGTTCCGGCGACGGAGCTCGTCCCGCTGCTCCCGAGTGACAACTTGAGGCAAGTACGGCTCGTGCCCCGGGAAGCCGCCGTTGGTGTTGACGTGGGATGCACCCACGTGATCGTCTTTGGGCTCCGGGTAGCCCAGGGGTACGCGGTGCTCGGAGTTATCTACCATAAGGATCTCGGCGGTCGACTCGATGCTCTCGGACTCGGATTTCTCCGAGGAATCACCGAGTGATCCGTTCGAGATGTCGAGGGCGGGCTCGTCGAACTCGATAGCCGCCACTTGTTCTGCTGCCGCCTGAGTGGCGACAGCATGTTTGATCCAACGCTGCAGCCGCGAACGCCCAGAGCGCTTGCGACGACGTACACCGGTGGGATGGGCAACTAGTCGGTACAGAGCCGAGGGCTGTCGGAGAAGGACTCTGGAGGAAGAAGCTCGGAAGTGCGACCAAGACGGCCGCCCACGAGCAGTGGAACGGCGGGACGATCGACCGCCTCCCCCACGCAGGGAGAGGCGCGCCTCCCCCCCGCCTGTTGAGCATCCGATTCTCGGAGACCGGCTGCGACCCCGTGAAGGAGTCAGAGAGAACGACGCCCGCCTCCGGATTGACCGCTTGGCTCAATCCCTGGCGTTAGAAGAAGAAAATGCGATCGGCCCGCCTTGTTTCGACCCCCGCATTCGCGACGAGCCCTTCCCCAAGGGGTTCTCGCTTCCTCGAGATACTCCCAAGTACAACAGTTCCGTGAAGCCGGAGGATTGGCTGGTTGACTACTCCACCGCCGTCAGCATAGCCAACGGCAACAAGCGCGTTGCTGTGAAGTACGTGCCGCTCATGCTCCAGGGCACGGCCCGGACATGGCTGAACAGCCTCAAGCCCTACAGCGTCAACAGCTGGCTGGACTTTACCGAAGTTTTCATCCGCAACTTCACCAGCACCTACAAGCGGCCGCCCAAGCCTCGCCAGCTCTCCCTGTGCGTCCAAGGCCCAACCGAGTCCACCCGTGAGTACTTGACGTGGTGGGCCGAACTGCGCAACTCCTGCGAAGTGGTGCATGAAGTGTAGGCCATAGAGTACTTCACTACCGGGTGCCGAGAGGGCACCTTACTCAAGCACCGACTCCTCTATGACGAGCCGGCCACACTCGACGAGCTGCTGATCATAGCGGACAAGTACGCCACTACCAACTCCTCCATGAAGTCGGAGCTCCGAGTGGACGCATCTGGAAAGATGCTCCCTCCGGCCCCTCAGACGCCTGCCGGTGACTCCAGTCGGCGCCAGCAGTCGAACGACAACAAACGCAAGGCCCAGCAGCCGGCTTCCACCAGCCGGCAGGTCGCAGTAGTCGAAGACCAACAGCCGGAAGGGCAGCCCGGCCCCAAGCGTCAAAAAGGCGGCAAGCCTGCTTGGTTGCCGGCCTTCTCCTTCGAGTAAACCCTTGATGCTCCCTGCAAGTTCCACAGTGGCGCGAAGCCGTCCAATCACACCACCCGGAAGTGCCACTGGCTCACCCGCATTGCCAAAGGCGAAGGACTGCCCCCTCCGCCTGCTGGCCCGCCGGCTCCGCCTCCTCAATCGCCGGTGGCCCGCCCCATCAGCGCAATCCAAGATGAATTCCCCGAAGAACACGGAGCCTATGTCATCTTCACCAGTGTGGCCGACGACAGGTACAGCCGGCGTCAGCAGCACCGCGAGGTGAACACGGTCGCTTCTGAGGTCCTAGAGTTCATGCACTGGTCCAAGAGGCCTATCAGCTGGAGCCGCGCTGACCACCCGGAGGTGATGCCTTCTCCGGGGTCCTACGCCCTGGTGCTGGATGCCACCTTTTCAACAGAGTGGCGAGCCTGTCGCTTCTCCCGAGTTCTGATAGACGGCGGTAGCAGCATCAACATCCTCTACCGTGACACCCTGGAGAAGCTGTCCGTCAAGGAGAAGCAGCTCCAGCCCAGCCGGACTGTCTTCCATGGCATTGTACCTGGCCTTTCCTGCTCTCCAATCGGCAAGATCAAGATAGATGTCCTCTTCGGAGACAAAGATCACTTCCACCGCTAGCCAATCTGGTTCGAGGTGGTGGACCTGAAGAGCCCCTACCACGTGCTACTTGGCCGGCCTACTCTGGCCAAGTTCATGGCGGTGCCACACTACGCCTACCTCAAGATGAAGATGCCGGGTACCAAGGGCATTATCACCGTAGCCGGCGACTACCAAAAGTCGGCCACGTGTGCTGCTGCCAGCAGCCGGCTGGCCGAGTCCCTTGTCATCGCTGCGGAAAGGCGGCTCCTTGACCGGGTTGTGGCCATGGACAGCAAGCAGCCGGACCTGTCACCGGATCCCAAGGAGTCAGAGGCCTAGGGCTCCTTCCAGCCGGCCAAAGAAACCAAGAAGATTCCCTTGGACCCTGAACACCCGGAGAGATTCGCTGTCGTGGGGGCCCACCTCGACAGTAAATAGGAAAGCGAGCTCGTCAATTTCCTCTGTGAGAATTGGGACATCTTCGCATGGTTTCCCAAGGACATGCCGGGCGTTCCGACGGATTTTGCCGAGCACAACCTACATGTCAGATCAGATGCAAAACCAGTTAAGCAACCCCTCCGCCGCCTGTCAGAAGAGAAGAGAAGAATCGTTGGCAAAGAGATCGCCTGGCTTCTGGCGGCCGGCTTCATCATGGAAGTGTTCTTTCCAGAATGGCTTGCCAACCCAGTCCTTGTACTGAAGAAGAACAACAAATGGCGCATGTGCATTGATTACACCAGCCTTAACAAAGCTTGCCCCAAAGATCCTTTTGCTCTGCCACGGATAGACCAAGTGATTGACTCCACAGCCGGATGCGAGCTGTTGAGTTTTTTGGATGCCTACTCCGGCTACCACCAGATCAAGCTGAACCCGGCCGATCGGCTGAAGACCGCCTTCATCACACCATTCGGAGCCTTCTGCTACCTAACCATGACATTCGGCCTGAGAAATGCCGGTGCCACGTTTCAGCGTTGCATGCAGAAGTGCCTCCTCAAGCAACTCGGCAGAAATGCCCACGTCTATGTAGACGACATTGTGGTGAAGACGGAGAAGCGTGGTACCCTTATGGAGGATCTCAAGGATACCTTCGATAATCCGCGCCATTTTCAAATCAAGCTAAACCCAGAAAAGTGTGTCTTCGGAGTCCCAGCCGGCCAGCTCCTTGGTTTCCTTGTCTCAGAACTTGGCATCGAGTGCAACCCTGTGAAGATCAAGGCCATTGAGCGGATGGAGAGGCCCACCCGGCTGTGAGACGTCCAGAAGTTCACCGGGTGCTTGCCATCCCTCAGCCGTTTCATCAGTCGGCTGGGCGAGAAGGCTCTTCCCCTGTACCAACTAATGAAGAAAACCACTCACTTCAAGTGGAACGACAAGGCGGACGAGGCCTACCTCCAGCTCAAGAAAATGCTGACTACACCGCCTGTCCTGGCGGCCCCGGGTGCTAAGGAGCCCATGTTCCTCTACATCGCCGCCACCAGCCGGGTGGTCAGCACTGTCATTGTGGTCAAGCGCCCGGAGGACGGCAAGGCACAGCCGGTCCAGAGGCCCGTCTACTACCTGAGCGAAGTACTATCGGCCTCCAAGCAGAATTACCCCACTACCAGAAGATGTGCTATGGCGTATACTTTGCCACCAAGAAGATCAAGCAGTACTTTGAAGAGCACTCCATCACTGTTGTCTTCACTGCCCCACTTGCCGAGATCATAGGCAACAGAGATGCATTAGGCCGGGTGGCTAAGTGGGCCATCGAGCTAGCTCCCCACACCATCCTCTACCAGCCCCGCACCGCCATCAAGTCCCAAGCGCTGGCCGACTTCCTCGTCGACTGGGCCGAGACCCAGTACCTGCCGCCGGCGCCGAATTCCACCCATTGGCGGATGCACTTTGATGGCTCAAAGATGCGCACCGGTCTGGGAGCCGGCATCGTCCTCACCTCTCCCAAAGGCGACAAGCTCAAGTACATGTTGCAAATTCACTTTGCCGCCTCCAACAACGTGGCCGAGTACGAGGCGCTCGTACAAGGACTCCGACTGGCCAAAGAGATTGGCATACGCCGGATTCTGTGCTACGGCGACTCGGACTTGGTAGTCCAGCAGTCGTCTGGCGACTCGGATGCCAAGGATGCAAACATGGCGAGCTACCGCTTCCTTGTCCAACAGATCAGTGGATACTTTGACAGGTGCGACTTCCTTCACGTGCCACGGGCGGAGAACGAGCAAGCTGATGCCCTGGCACGGATTGGCTCCACCCACCAAGCGATACTAGCCGGCGTTTCCCTTCAATGCCTCCGCAAGCCGTCTATCAAGCCCTCGCCAGAATCTGAGTCCATCTTCGTGCCGGCTGCTCTCGGAATAGTTGGAGCCGACTCGGGGGCTGCAACAGCCGGCCTGGGGACTTCGGCAGGCGGCTCGGGGACTGCAGCAGTCGCACCCGGCCCGGGGACTTCAGAACCAGGCCCGGGGGCTGCAGCAGTCGGCCCGGAGACTTCAGCGACACAACAAGCGGCGGCTCACTCCAACCCGCCTCCTCCCAACCCAACCGCCCTGGTTCCAGTGGCCGTGATGACAGTGGTCGAAGCACCGTCATGGGCGCAGCCCATCCTCAACTTCCTGGTAAGCGGAGAGCTACCAACCGACGAGACCTCGGCCGGCAAGTGCAACGCCGGGCAGCAGCATACACAATAGTGAACAGAGAGCTTGTCAGACGCAGCGTTACTGGCGTCTTCCAGCGCTGCATTGAGCCAGAAAAAGGCAAGGCAATCCTCAGAGACATCCATCAAGGCGAATGGGGCCACCACGCAGGCTCCAGATCCCTTGTCGCCAAAGTTTTCTGCCATGGATTCTTCTGGCCGACTGCTTTGGACGACGCCAAGGACTTGGTCAAGAAGTGCAAAGGGTGCCAGAAATTCAGCTCCAAGCAACACCTGTCGGCTTCTGCACTCAAGACCATCCCCCTTACTTGGCCATTTGCCGTCTGGGGGCTGGACATGGTGGGCCCGTTCAAAATGGCACGCGGCGGCATGACCCGTCTGCTAGTCGCTGTGGATAAATTCACCAAGTGGATTGAAGCAAAGCCAATTAAGAAGCTGAACGGTCCAACTGCGGTGACCTTCATCACTGATATCACAGTCCGGTACGGCATACCGCACAGCATCATCACCGACAATGGCACAAACTTTGCCAAAGGCGCCTTGGCCCATTTCTGCGCGACGCAGGGCATCCGACTGGACTTAGCGTCCGTTGCCCATCCGCAGTCAAACGGCCAAGTCGAGCGAGCAAACGGCCTCATCTTGTCCGGCATCAAGCCCCGACTGGTCGAGCCGCTGGAACGCTCGGCCGGCTGATGGATCGAGGAGCTACCGGCCGTCCTCTGGAGTCTCCGGACCACGCCGAACAAATCAACCGGTTTCACTCCCTTCTTCCTAGTGTACGGGGTCGAGGCTGTCATCCCAACAGACATCGAGTTTGACTCGCCTCTCGTCACCATGTACACGGAGGCGGAGGCAAGGGAGGCGCGAGAAGACAGCATCGACCTGCTGGAAGAAGGACAGCTCCTGGCACTCAGCCGGTCCGCCATCTACCAGCAGGCACTACGCCGCTACCACAGCCGGAAGGTCAAGCCACGATCTTTCCAAGAGGGGGACCTTGTGCTCCGGCTGATCCAACGAACAGCCGGCCAGCACAAGCTCTCGGCCCCTTGGAAGGACCCTTCATCATCAGCAAAGCCTTGGGCAATGACTCCTACTACCTCATCGACACGCAGAAGCCCAGGGCACGCAACAGGGACGATTCCGGCAAGGAAACGGAGCGCCCATGGAACGCAAATCTCCTCCGAAGATTTTACAGCTAATGCAGTATGTACCACGCTACCGTTTGTATTAAGAGTGAAGGCATCAGGTCCCTCAAGGAGCACTCGGGGACTACCCTCTTTATCTGTACGATAAGTTTATGCCTGAGAATGTGTTGTTTCATTCCTCCGCCTAGCACCGGGTTCCGACCAGTCGGCCCGGGGGCTCGCCGCCTTGTCCTATGTTGGTGCCACCTGCAGTCGGACCAGTAGTGTGCCGACATCTAAGCCCTCTCTTGCCTTAAGCCGCAGCTCGCAGAGCGACTGTCCGGCTGGCAAGAGCTAAAGGCAGGAAACGGTGTCCACACGAAAAATGACTAAGGAAAAAAACATTAACGTAGGCTAAGCCGGCTGCTCGCCTCACCCGCCGGCCGGCTTCTCACTTGACTTGCTACGTTCTAAAACGGCCAAAGTACTTGTCTTCCTAAACGGCCAAGCACCAGACCCAGCCACAGACCGCAGAGCGGCTGTCCGGCTGGTAGGGCGGTAGCCAAAGGAAGGCGGCATAGGAAAAAGCCAAAAAAGAACAGAAAAACAAGGCAAAGTTAGAACCCGGCAGAGCACAACTTGTGCGAATAAAGTTAATTTACATAGCAGAGCTCATAGCCAGCATTCAACAAAGTTTGAATACACCCCCAGCGGGTGGAATTGCGCGAATTTACCATACTTGTTCAAAAGATTACAAGAACAGGAAAGATAAGACAAAGTGGCCATCTAAGCCAAGGGAGCGGCAGGCGGGTCCGACGGGTTGGCAGAGGCGGCGGCGCCGGATGGTGGAGCGGCCGACTGAAGGGTCTCGGCCTGATCGCCCCCGGCAGCAGTCGGTGCGGTAGCACGCGGCTCGTTGGTCGAGGCTTGGTCGGGCTGAGGCCGGCTGTCCGCTCCGTCGTTCGGTGCGTCGTCTTCGCCGTCCTCGTCCTCCTCTTCCTCGCCCTCATCGCTGGAGGCGATCTCTTCCGCCGAGTCCCCCGCATCCCCCGGGTTCAGCCCGAACCAGTCGGGCGGCACCTCAGCGCCTTCCTGGTCCAGCTCGGGGATGAAAATGGTGGTGTCGGCGTACTCAGCGATCGCTGCCGCGCGTTGAGTAAGCGCAGGGCCCACCGCCGCCAGCTCCGGTCCGGCCTCCTGCCGAAAGGTGGCCAGCTGGGCCAGGTCCAGCCCAGGATACCACGCCTTGGCGAACTCCAAGGCCGTCCGCGCACCTGCCCGAGCCGCGGCGCCCTTCCAAGCCTCAAAGCGGCCGACCGCTACCTCTAGCCAGTCGGCAGTCTGACTGGGGGTGCGTGGAATTTGAGCGTCGGGCCAAAAGGCGGCCAACACCTGAGCCCCGGCACGCTGCAGGCGACGAAGCATCCTGTGAGCCGGCTGCAGGCGCGTCTTGACGGCCAGAAGCTGCTCGCCGAGATTCTGGGGTGCATTGGGTGCAATGTTCATGCCCGCTTTCCTCTGCATGTCGCGACGCGCCTCGATGGCTGGCTGACGGCGACGGAGTGACCGGGAAAGTATTCTGCACAAGAAGAATATCAAAGATTAGAAGCCGGAGGCCGACTCCTGCTGCAGTCGACGGCTCTTCAAAAGAAGAAGTAACTTACCATCAATCATGTCCTCGATCTCGCCGTAGCCATTGGTCAGGAGTCTCTCCTTCTCGGCCCAGTTCGAGCGTTGAGTCTCGAACTCAGCCTTGAGGGAGTCTTCCTCCTCCTTCAGCTTCTGGAGCTCCGCCTTGTGCCGCTCCGCCTGGTCCGCCAGCTCCTTGGCCAGGCGGTCGCATTCCTGGGCCGCCTGGCTGCGCTCCTGCTCCTTGGTATGGAGTGCGGCCTCGGCCTCACCCAGGCGTAGATCTGCGGCGGCCTCTGCCCAAAACGAAGAAATAAGAAAACCATCAACACCAATGGAAAGTAGTTGCCGGGAGATCCGGCCCGACTGCTCAGCAGTCGGCCCGAATCTCGGGGACTAAACCCAGCGGTGCGCTGACGCGCCCCCGCAAGGAAGAAGACCAAGTACTTACTTCGGCTCTCCATCAGATCGGCGGTCCGCTTGGTCAGCTCCTGGAGCTGAGAGTTGTAGGCAGCCGCACGGATGTTGTGGTAATCCTGCAACAAAGACAACAGAAGAAGGTAACGAGTCAGTACTCGGAGCTCGACCTGAAGTTCCGAGCCGCCTGCTCAGTAGCCGGCCCGGAACTCGAGGGCTACACCCTGTGGGTGCGCTGGCGCGCCCCCACGGAAGATTACAAAGAAACGAAAACAAGAAGCGTACTCGGACGGCCGCCCGCGTCGCCAGGAACTCCTGCGCGTACTGCTAGAGAGCGGTACCTTGGGCGTTGAACCGGGCCAGGACTTCCTGCGAGGCCGCGTTCAAAACACCCGTGCCACCCCCAGACGTCCAACCCGGTGGGGCGGTGCTGGTAGCCTCGGCGTCGGGGGCCGACGAGCTAGCGGCCCCGACCTCCAACGGCCGTGGTGCTGAGGCCGCGCTCCCCGCACGCCGACGCACCGGGATACGGGTTGCAGGAGTCGGACCCACCATCAACTCGCCGCTGGCTGGCGGCACTAGCAACGCGTCAGGACGACTGCCCTGGGCGTCAGCAGCCAGCGTGCGCGGGGGCACCTCCGCCTCCGGGATAATAGGGTCCCCTCCCCTCTCTTGGACCGGCTGGTCATCGCCGGCCCTTCCATTCGAAGCCTGAACCTCTAGCACCACAAGGTCCGCAGATTGCGGACCGGTGAACTCCGGAGCCCGGCTGCAGGATGCCTCCTCCGCCTGCGCCTTGGCGGCCACGTCCGCCTGCTCCTTGGCCGCGGCGTCGGCCTGGGCCTTGGCCGCCGCGTCGGCCTCCGCCTTCTCCCGGGCCGCAGCTTCCCGCTCCTCTCGCGCCTCCCGCGCGTTCTTCTCCGTTGCCTCCTGGAGGGCGGCGAGCGGATCCACGCGGCGGGGGCCCATGACGTCGTCTGCCGCCCCGATCACCGAGCCGGACGGGGCTCACGACAAGGAAAGTGGGGCACTGCGCGCCAAGGGAGGAAGAGAGTAAAAAGATCGCGAAGATAGAAGAAAAGCAAACGCAAAGCAAGATGCAGGAAAGGACAAGGCACTTACGTGGACAGCAGCAGGAGCCGCTTTGGGGCCTTCTGGAAGAGGGCCGCATTCGCGGCAGCCTCTTGCCGCTTGGTCGCGGCGGCCGAAGTCCTAGCCTTCTTGGGCCGGCTGCCGAACAACCCGGCGTCGGCCTGGCGCTTCGGTGCGCCGGTTGCTGCGGTCGGCGCGGCCGAGGAGCTGGCGCCCGCCCTGCCGACGCCATGGGCACGGCGTGGCTCTTCGTCCTCCTTGTCGTCATCCGTCCAGTCCCCGAGGCCGCCTCCTAAGGAGCCGCCTACTCCCTCGCCACCACCGCCCGTGGCGTCGTCCTCCTCCTGTGCGGCCGCCCCCAAGTCGGGGTCATCCACGTCACTCATCGATCGGTCCGCCATGTACTGGTGACCCGGGGTCGGCGTGTCAGAGGTCGTCTGGCCTGGGAAGCACTGCACCAAGACCGACTGGTCAGGCGGCAAGAAAGAACCCGGACGAACAAAGGAATAAGGAGACGTACCGGAGGCGGCGGGTTGGCCCGGCTGTACGGCGGCTTGCCGAATTGCCACTCCATCTCCGACAGCTTGCAGTCGGAGAAGAAGTTCACCATGCGGACCACCTCCACGTCCGGCATCACCTTGGTGGACATCCGGCATGGGTCCCAGTGCCCACTCATGTCGCTGATCAAGTGAGGCCGGGCTTGGAGGGGCAGCACCCGGCGCTTCACGAACGCGGCCAGCAGGTCTGAGGCCTTGAGGCCCTCCGACGCCGTCATCACCTGGAGCTGGAGGAGCGCGATGGAGCACGCGGCCGACAGGGTTCTCGGACGGAACTTCTAGTTGGTGCGGGGCTCGACAGGTGGGCCGGCTGCGTAGGCCGGCAGGTTGACGTAGTCCCGCGTCGAGTGGATATTCTCGACGTAGAAGTACGATTTCTGCCACAGTTTGGCCGACTACAGCAGGGCGAGAGCCGGGAAGTGGACCCCGGATCCTGTGCGCCGCACCGCGACGCAGGCTCCGCACTGGGCCGCCTCGTTCTTGGCGGTGGTGCCGAGCTTGAGATAGAAAAGCTCTCCCGACAGCTCGAGTGTGGGGAGCGTGCCGAGGTAGCCCTCACACAGGGTGACAAAGGCGGAGAGCAGCATCACCGTATTCGGAGTGAGATGGTGGGGCTGCACTCCGTAGAAGTCCAAAAACGAGCGAAGGAACTCGCTCGCCGGAAGGCCGAAGCCGCGGAGGAAGTGTGGCCGGAAGACGATGCGCTCGCCGCCTTTCGACGCCGGCGAGATCTGCCTTTCGGGGGGGGGGCATGCACCTTGACGTTCGATGCATGGGGGAGCCGCCGCGTCTGGCGGAGGAACTCCAAGTGCCCGTCGTGGACATTGGAGCCGTCCCAGTCGCTTGCGTGGCCGCTTTGCGCCATGGGCTCCGTGCTCGGCGGCGGCGCAAGGTAGCTGCGGCGCGAGAAGGTCCGGTGACGGCGTGCTGCGACAGCACTCCGGCGAGAGGAGAGGCCGCGGCAACAGCAAGAAGAAGAGGAAGGAAAGAAGAAAAGAGAAGGGAGAGGAGGGCGCGCATGCGCTCTGCCGCCCCCCTCCTCCCCCTACGTATAGCCCTCTGGCGGCGGAGCCAAGGGGGCGGGATGTGGGGGGCGCAGGATTAATTGCGCCCACTCCCCAACGACCCTGCAATTACAGCGCCGTGATGGTGTGTATTAATCGCGCCCGGGAAGCGCAACCGCCCACCTCGGCCTCAGCGGATCCGCAAGCATGCCGAGGCCCTGTAGTGGCGGGCCCAGGCCTGCGGCGACATCTCGTAACACACACGGGCTGGCAGGCCTGCCTGGCCTACTGGCGCCGCCTGGCGGGCGAGCCACGGGCGGCGATCCTGTCGTCCGGCTGGCACCTAAACCAGCCTCCGCCACGACGATTCGAATTCGTCAGGTGGCCGGCCTGGCCATGGCGGCTCTTGGCAATCGGCCTCTCCAGAAGACGGACGAAGCCCAACTACCAGACCACTCAGAGTAGGAAGCTGCTGAGGCTCCTTGTTTTTCAGCAGCGGTGCCCCACCAGCTTCGGGGACTACTGTCGGAGTAAATAACCATGGGTAGCCACATTAGCCCCCCATGCTATTTCAAGACATCGGGGCCGGCTGCGCCCCTCACACCCTCTGGAAGCACGACCGCCTTCTTGGGCCGGCTGGTCCAAAGGGCCGGCTGCTAGAAATCGGCAAGACCACGGGAGACGGCCACAAGGGGGCCGACTCCTGACAGACGGCCACAAGGGGGCCGACTCCTGACAGACGGCCCCTCCCCCCCCTTGAAGTCAGCACCACATTACCTTGACAAGACAAGACATGGCTACAGTGCGGCCTACCACACCCGAACCCAGGATGTGACTTGGCCGCAGGGCTGTGTACTGGGCGGACACCCCCCGCCCAGCGCGACATTGTTGCCACGTAGTCCGTGACATCACCAGCGCCAGAGGGAGCCATGCTCCCACGACGGGCGGTCAGTATGGCCCGCAGGCGGTGAGCCCTACCTGTCCGCGAGCCACCTGAAGGCGGCAAACCTCAAGCAGGTGGCAACAAGGGAGGGCCGACACCTAGCAGGCGGCCCTTCTCCCCCTCGAAGTCTGTGCGCCATCAACCAGATGAGACGGGGTATGGCTACAGTGAGCACCCGTCAGGCGGCGGGACTGTAGCCACGCTTCCCTCGACAAAGCCTTCGCCATCAGGGGCGAGGCTACAGTATAAAGCAGTCAACATAGCCCGCAGGCGGCGGGCCCCAGCGGTCGGCGGAGAAGCCGGCGACCAGAGACGCTGACGACCGGGTCCTACACCCGGCCGAATTACCATTGTACCCCTGGGGGGTAGGCCTATATAAACCCCCCAGGCTCACCCATGCAAAGTGTTCAGCCCCCACGCCATTCACACATACACGTAGAGGGAGGAGTAGAGCTAGCCTTGCCCTTCTCCCTCCTCTAGCCGAAACAGCTCAAGGAGCATGCTTGTAGCTACTTTGTTGATCATAGTCATCATGCGGAGAACCCGCAGAGCAGGACTAGGGGTATTATCTCCGAGGAGAGCCCCGAACCTGGGTAAGATTCGCAGACGTATGCGGTCTTGCTCACTCCCGCTTCTAGAGCCCGGCGACGTACTCTTGTCCCCATCCATGATAAGCCACCCCCTGGCATATGTCGCACGATATCCCTGACAGGGAGGCGCCCTAAGGCAGCAAGCCCCCCTTTCCTTCCCCCCATATCCATATATGGAGGGGGGCACGGCTAGGCAGGCCCTAGGGCTGGCCGCCGGCCCTTTGGGCGCCCTAGGGCTGCCTCCTCTCCCCCTCCACCTATATATATGCGAGGAGGGAGAGGGGAAAGACACACCACGATCCCCAAGCCGTGTGCGGCGCCCCTCTCCCTCTAGTTCATCCTTGGTCATAATTTTTGTAGTGCCCGGCGAAGCCCTGTGGAGATAGTTGCACCACCACCATCACCACGTCGTTGTGCTGCCGGAACTCATCTACTACTTCGCCCGTCTTTCTGGATCAAGAAGGCGAGGACGTCATCGAGCTGAACTTGTGCTGAACGCGGAGGTGTCGTACGTTCGGTACTTGATCGGGCGGATCGTGAAGGTGTACGACTACATCAACCGCGTTGATAAACACTTCTGCTAAACGGTCTACGAGGGTCTCGTAGCTATGCATCTCCATGGATAGATCTTGCGTGTGCGTAGAATTTTTTTGTTTTCCATGCAACGTTCCCCAACAGTGGCATCTTGAGCCAGGTCTATGCGTAGATGATATGCATGAGTAGAACCCAAAGGAGTTGTGGGCAGTGAGGTTCATACTGCTTACCACCAACGTCTTATTTTGATTCGGCGGTATTGCGGGATGAAGCGGCCTGGACCAACCTTAGATGTCCATGCACATGAGACCGGTTCCACCGACTGACATGCAACTTGTTTTGCATAAAGGTGGTTGGCGGGTGTCTGTTTCTCCTACTTTAGTTGAATCGAATTTGACTACGGCCAGTCCTTGAAGAAGGTTAAAACAACAAACTTGATAATCACCATTGTGGTTTTGCGTAGTTAAGAACGGTTCTTGCTAGTTGCCCGTAGCAGCCACGTAAAACTTGCAACAACAAAGTAGAGGACGTCTAACTTGTTTTTGCAGGGCATGTTGTGATGTGATATGGTCAAGATATGATGTGATATATGTTGATGTATGAGATGATCATGTTTTGTAATAAGTTCACGACTTGCATGTCGATGAGTACGACAACCGGCAGGAGCCTTAGGGTTGTCTTTAATTATTGTATGACCTGCGTGTCAATCATTAAGCGCCATGTAATTGCTTTACTTTATCGCTATGCGTTAGCAATAGTTCTATAAGCAATAGTTGGCAAGACGACCCCGACACTACGATGGAGATCAAGGTGTCGTGTCGGTGACGATGGAGATCATGCCGATGCTTTGGAGATGGAGATCAAAAGCACAAGATGATGATGGCCATATCATGTCACATATTTTGATTGCATGTGATGTTTATCCCTTATGCATCTTATTTTGTTTAGAACGACGGTAGCATTATAAGATGATCCCTTCACTTAATTTCAAGATAAATGTGTTCTCCCCGAGTATGCAGCATTGCTAAAGTTCGTCGTTTAGAAGCACCTCGTGATGATCGGGTGTGATAGACTCTACGTTCACATACAACGTGTGTAAGCCAGTTTTGCAGATGCAGAATACTTGGGTTAACCTTGATGAGCCTAGCATGTACAGACATGGTCTCGGAACACTGGAGACCGAAAGGTCGAACGTGATTCATATAGTAGATATGATCAACATAGAGATGTTCACCATTGATGACTACCCCATCTCACGTGATGATCGGATATGGGTTAGTTGATTTGGATCATGTTTCACTTAGATAACTTGAAGGATGTTAATTTAAGTGGGGGTTCATTAGTAATTTGATTAATTGAACTTAATTTATCATGAACTTAGTCTTAATAGTTTTTGCATATTTATGTTGTAGATCAATGGCCCGTGCTACCGTTCCCTTGAATTTTAATGCGTTCCTAGAGAAAGCTAAGTTGAAAGATGATGGTAGCAACTACATGGACTGGGTCCTAACTTGAGGATTATCCTCATTGCTGCATTGAAGAATTATGTCCTTACTGCACCACTAGGTGACAGACCTGCTGCAGGAGCTACTGTAGATGTTATGAACGTCTAGCAGACTCGATCTGATGACTACTCAATAGTTCAGTGTGCCATGCTTTACGGCTTAGAACCGGGACTTCAAAGACGTTTTGAACGCCACGGAGCATATAGCTGAAGTTGATGTTTCAAGCTAATGCGCTGGTTGAGAGATATGAAATCTCCAACAAGTTCTATAGCTGCAAGATGGAGGAGAACAGTTCTGTCAGTGAACACATACTCAAAATGTCTGGGTATCATAACCACTTGACTCAGCTGGGAATTGATCTTCCAGTTGAGAGTGTTATTGACAGAGTTCTTCAATCACTGCCACCAAGCTACAAAGGCTTCGTGATGAACTGTAATATGCAAGGGATGACGAAAATGTCATGAGCTCTTCGCGATGCTAAAATCGGCAGAGGTAGAAATCAAGAAGGGGCATCAAGTGTTGGTGGTTAACAAGACCACTAGTTTCAAGAAAAAGGGCAAGGGCAAGAAAGGTAACTTTAAGAAGAATGGCAAGCAAGTTGCCGCTCCCATGAAGAAGCCCAAAGCAAGACCCAAGCCTGAAACTGAGTGCTTCTACTGCAAAGGAAATGATCACTGGAAGTGGAACTGCCCCAAATACTTGGCAGATAAGAAGGATGGCAAAGTGAACAAAGGTATATTTGATATACATGTTATTGATGTGTTCCTTACTAATGCTCGTAGTAGCGCCTGGGTATTTGATACTGGTTCGATTGCTCATATTTGTAACTCGAAACAGGAGTTGTAGAATAAACGAAGATTGGCTAAGGACGAGGTGACGATGCGCGTCGGGAATGGTTCCAAGGTCGATGTGATCGCCGTCGGCACGCTACCTCTACATCTACCTTCGGGATTAGTTTTAGACCTCAATAATTGTTATTTGGTGCCAGCGTTGAGCATGAACATTATATCTGGATCTTGTTTATTGCAAGACGGTTATTCATTTAAATCAGAGAATAATGGTTGTTCTATTTATATATATGAGTAATATCTTTTATGGTCATGCACCTTTGATGAATGGTCTATTATTGTTGAATCTCGATCATAGTGATACACATATTCATAATATTGATGCCAAAAGATGCAAAGTTGATAATGATAGTGCAACATACTTGTGGCACTGCCGTTTAGGTCATATTGGTGTAAAGTGCATGAAGAAACTCCATGTGGATGGACTTTTGGAATCACTTGATTATGAATCATTTGATACTTGCGAACCATGCCTCATGGGTAAGATGACTAAAACGCCGTTCTCCGGAACAATGGAGCGAGCTAATGACTTATTGGAAATATTACATATCGATGTATGTGGTCCGATGAGTGTTTAGGCACGCGGCGGGTATCATTATTTTCTAACCTTCACAGATGATTTGAGTAGGTATGGGTATATCTACTTGATGAAACACAAGTCTGAAACATTTGAAAAGTTCAAAGAATTTCAGAGTGAAGTGGAGAATCATCATAACAAGAAAATAAAGTTTCTATGATCTGATCACGGAGGTGAATATTTGAGTTACGAGTTTGGCCTTCATTTAAAACAATGTGGAATTGTTTCACAACTCACGCCACCTGGAACACCATAGTGTAATGGTGTGTCCGAATGTTGTAACCGTACTTTATTAGATATGGTGCGTTCTATGATGTCTCTTACCGATTTGCCTTTATCGTTTTGGGGTTATGCATTAGAGACAGCCGCATTCACGTTAAATAGGGCACCATCTAAATCCGTTGAGACGACACCGTGTGAACTATGGTTTGGCAAGAAACCTAAGCTATCATTTCTTAATGTTTGGGGATGCAACGCTTATGTCAAAAGGCTTCAGCCTAATAAGCTCGAACCCAAATCAGAGAAGTGCGTCTTCATAGGATACCCTAAGGAAACTATTGGGTACACCTTCTACCATAGATCCGAAGGCAAGATCTTTGTTGGCAAGAATGGGTCCTTTCTAGAGAAGGAGTTTCTCTCAAAAGAAGTGAGTGGGAGGAAATTAGAACTTGATGAGGTAATTGTACCTTCTCTCGAATTAGAAAGTAGCACATCAGAGAAAACCATTCCCGTGATGCCTACACCAACTAGAGAAGAAGCTAATAATGGTGATCATGAAACTTCAGATCAAGTTACTACTGAACTTCGTAGGTCGATCAGAGCACGTTCCGCACCAGAGTGGTACGGTAATCCTGTCCTGGAAGTCATGTTGTTAGACAATGGCGAACCTATGAACTATGAAGAAGCTATGATGAGCCCAGATTCCAATAAATGGCTTGAGGCCATGAAATCTACGATAGGGTCCATGTATGAGAACAAAGTGTGGACTTTGGTGGACTTGCCCGATGATCGGCATGCCATTGAAAATAAATGGATCTTTAAGAGGAAGACAGACGTTGATGGTAATATCACTGTCTACAAAGCTTGACTTGTCGCGAAAGGTTTTCGACAAGTTCAAGGGGTTGACTACGATGAGACTTTCTCACCCGTAGCGATGCTTAAGTCTGTCCGAATCATGTTAGCAATTGCCGCATTTTATGATTATGAAATCTGGCAAATGGATGTCAAAACAACATTCCTTAATAGGTTTCTTAAAGAAGAGTTGTATATGATGCAACCAGAAGGTTTTGTCGACCTAAAGGTGCTAACAAAGTGTGCAAGCTCCAGCGATCCATCTATGGACTGGTGCAAGCATCTCGGAGTTGGAATATATGCTTTGATGATGTGATCAAAGCATATGGTTTTGTACAGACTTATGGTGAAGCCTGTATTTACAAGAAAGTGAGTGGGTGCTCTGTAGCATTTCTGATATTATATGTGGATGACATATTGTTGATTGGAAATGATATATAATTTCTAGATAGCATAAACGGATACTTGAATAAGATTTTTTCAATGAAAGAGCTCGGTGAAGCTGCTTATATATTGGGCATCAAGATCAATAGGGATAGATCGAGACGCTTAATAGGACTTTCACAAAGCACATACCTTGACAAAATTCTGAAGAAGTTCAAAATGGACCAGCCAAAGAAAGGGTTCTTGCCTGTGTTGCAAGGTGTGAAATTGAGTCAGACTCAAAGTCCGACCACGGCAGAAGATAGAGAGAAAATGAAAGTCATTCCCTATGCCTCAGCCATAGGTTCTATTATGTATGCCATGCTATGTACCAGACCTGATGTGTGGCTTGCCATAAGTTTGGCAGGGAGGTACCAAAGTAATCCAGGAGTGGATCACTGGACAACGGTCAAGAACATCCTGAAGTACCTGAAAAGGACCAAGGATACATTTCTCGTTTATGGAGGTGACGAAGAGCTCATCGTAAAAGGTTACGTCGATGCTAGCTTCGACATAGATCCGGATGACTCTAAGTCACAAACCGGATACGTATTTATATTGAACGGTGGAGCTGTCAGTTGGTGCAGTTCCAAGCAGAGCGTCATGGCGGGATCTACGTGTGACATGGAGTACATAGCTGCTTCGGAAGCAGCACATGAAGGAGTCTGGATGATGGAGTTCATATCCGATCTAGGTGTAATACCTAGTGCATCGGGTCTAATGACAATCTTTTGTGACAACACTCGAGTAATTACCTTAGCAAAGGAATCCAGGTTTCACAAGAGAACCAAACACATCAAGAGATGCTTCAACTCCATTCGTGAAAAGGTCAAGGATGGAGACATAGAAATTTGCAAAGTACATACGGATCTGAATGTGGCAGAACCGTTGACTAAACCTCTTCCGTGGGAAAAACATGATCAACACCAAGACTCCATGGGTGTTAGATTCATTACTATGGAATCTAGATTATTGACTCTAGTGCATGTGGCAGACTGTTGGAAATATGCCCTAGAGGCAATAATAAAGTGGTTATTATTATATTTCCTTAATCATGATAAAGGTTTATTATTCATGCTAGAATTGTATTGACTGGAAATATAAATACATGTGTGGATACATAAACAAATACCGTGTCACTTGATAACGGGATCACATCATTAGGAGAATGATGTGATGGACAAGACCCATCCGTTAGCTTAGCATATGATCGTTCAGTTTATTGCTATTGCTTTCTTAATGTCAAATACATATTCCTTCAACCATGAGATCATGCAACTCCCGGATACCGGAGGAATAACTTGTGTATTATCAAACGTCACAACGTAACTGGGTGATCATAAAGATGCTCTACAGGTATCTTCGAAGGTATCTGTTGAGTTGGCATGGATCGAGATTGGGATTTGTCACTCCGTGTATCGGAGAGGTATCTCTGGGACCTCTTGGTAATACACATCAGAAGAAGCTTGCAAGAAAAGTGACTAAGGAGTTAGTTGCGAGATGATGTATTACAGGACGAGTAAAGAGACTTGCCAGTAACGAGATTGAAATAGGTATGGAGATACCGACGATCGAATCTTGAGCAAGTAACATACCGACAGACAAAGGGAATTACGTATTTTTTTCATAATGGTTCGAGCGATAAAGATCTTTGTAGAATATGTAGGAACCAATATGGGCATCCAGGTTCCACTATTGGTTATTGACCGGAGAAGCGTGTCGGTCATGTCTACATCTTTCTCGAACCCGTATGGTACGCACGCTTAACGTTCATTGACGATATAGTACTATATGAGTTATGTGAGTTGGTGACCGAATGTTGTTCGGAGTCCCGGATGATATCACGGACATGATGAGGAGCTCCGGAATGGTCCGAATGTAAATATTGATATATAGGACGATGCTATTTGGCCACCGGACAGGATCTGAAATGTACCGGGTATTCATCGGAGTGCCGGAAGGGGTTCCGGGTGGCCACCGGTGAGTGGTGGGCCTTATGGGCCAAAGGGGGGAGCACACCAGCCCACAAGGGGGCTGGCGCGCCCCTCCACCCCTGCCCACGCGCCAAGGAAGGGAGGGAAGGAAAGGGGAGGTGCCCAAAGGCAGCCAGCCCCCCTTTCCTCCCCCCATATCCATATATGGAAGGGGGCGCGGCTAGGCAGGTCCTAGGGCTGGCCGCCGGCCCTTTGGGGGCGCCCTAGGGCGGCCTCCTCTCCCCCCTCCACCTATATATATGTGAGGAGGGAGAGGGGCAACACACACCATGATCCCCAAGCCGTGTGCGGCGCCCCTCTCCCTCTAGTTCATCCTCGGTCATAATTTTCGTAGTGCTCGGCGAAGCCCTGCGGAGATAGTTGCACCACCACCATCACCACGCTGTTGTGCTGCCAGAACTCATCTACTACTTCGCCCGTCTTGCTGGATCAAGAAGGCGAGGACGTCATCGAGCTGCACATGTGCTGAACGTGGAGGTGTCGTACGTTCGGTACTTGATCGGACGGATCGTGAAGGTGTACGACTACATCAACCGTGTTGATAAATGCTTCAGTTAAATGGTCTACAAGGGTACGTAGACATACTCTCCCCTCTCGTAGCTATGCATGTCCATGGATAGATCTTGCGTGTGCGTAGAATTTTTTTTTGTTTTCCATGCAACGTTCCCCAACAGAGCCGGCCACTAAGAATGAGTTGGAGGTAGAACTTGACTCGCTTGGCCTTCTTTTTAATCAATTGGCTGATGCCACTTCTTATCAGGACAAAACTGAGGCTAGTCAAGCCGGCGACGCCGAGGTAATTTCAATCTCATCCAGCTCGGAAATTTTAATCCCAAAGAAAATGAGAGGAGCCGTTAGAAAGGTACCACTTTCACATCCGGATGCTTACTTAGATCCAAACTTTCTTTTGAAGAAGTCACAGCAAGCCGGCAAGCGCAAACTCCAGAGTCATTCTTGCAAGTTGTCTACCGGCTTATCGGATGAGCCAGTCGCTCGTAAATGACGGAACGAGGTGCCTCATAGCCCAACCCCATCTCTTCCACGAGCCGGACTCATTAGGCAACCACTTAACCCCTCTGATTCAAATTATCAGGAGTCGCCACCGTCGTCTGGGGATTCATTCACCACTCAATTATGTCTACTACGCAACTTTATTCTTGTAGACTCGTGTTGAGCCTCCAAGTGCAGAGTTTTGTAGGACAGTAACAATTTTCTCTCAAGTGGATGACCTAAGGTTTATCAATCCATGGGAGGCGTAGGATAAAGATGGTCTCTCTCAAACAACCCTGCAACCAAATAACAAAAGGTCTCTTGTGTCCCCAACACATCAAATACAATGGTAAATTCTATAGGTGCACTAGTTCGGCGAAGGGATGGTGATACAAGTGTAGTAATGATAGTAGATGTTGATTTTTGTAATAGGAACAATAAAAAACAGCAAGGTAGCAATTGATAAAACGGAGCACAAACGGTATTGCAATGCTTGAAAATGAGGCCTAGGGTCCGTACTTTCGCTAGTGCAATCTCTCAACGGTGCTAATATAATTGGATCATATAACCATCCCTCAACATGCGATGAAGAATCCCTCCAAAGTTCTTATCTAGCGGAGAACATAAGAAGAATTGTTTGTAGGGTACGAAACCACCTCAAAGTTATCCTTTCCGATTGATCTATCCAAGAGTTCATACTAAAATAACACCAAGTTATCCTTTCCGATCGATCTATCTAAGAATTCATACTAAAATAACACCATATGATACATATCAACCAACTCTAATATCACCTAGATACTCCAATGTCATCACGAGTATCTGTGAGTTGATTATACAATATGCATCAAACAATTTCAGATTCATAATACTCAATCAAACACAAAGAACCTCAAAGAGTGCCCCAAGATTTCTACCGGAGAAACAAGGACGAAAACGTGCATCAACCCCTATGCATAGAATACCCCAATGTCACCTCGGGAATCCACGAGTTGAGTCCCAAGACATAGATCAAGTGCTCTCAAATCCATAAAAGTATTCAATCCGATAAAAACGAAATCTCAAAGGGAAAACTCAATTCATCACAACAAGATAGAGAGGGGGAAACACCATATGATCCAACTATATTAACAAAGCTCGCGATACATCAAGATCGTGCCAACTCAAGAACACGAGAGAGAGATTAAACACATAGCTACTGGTACAAACCCTCAGCCCCGAGGGTGGACTACTCCCTCCTTATCATGGTAGCCGCCGGGATGATGAAGATGGCCACCGGTGATGATTTCCCACTCCGGCAGGGTGCCGAAATAGGGTCTAGATTGGTTTTTCGTGGCTACAGAGGCTTGCGGCAGCGGAACTTCTGATCTAGGGTTATTTTTGGGGGTTTCTGTATTTATAGGATTTTTTTGCGTTGGTTTCACGCGAAGATGGGCTTTGAGGGGCCCACCACCCACCAGCACACGGGCAAGGCCCCTGGCGCGCCCTCGTGGGTAGTGGCCACCTCCTTCACCTTCTGCCCCCTCCCCCCCCCACGAAGCTTCTGGTGCCTCTTTTGTTCCAAAAAAATCGTCAAAAAGTTTCAATTCATTTGGAGAACTTTCATTTCTGCACAAAAAACAACACCACGGTAGTTCTGCTGAAAACAACGTCAGTCCGGGTTAGTTCCATTCAAATCATACCAAAACCTTATAAAATTGTTGTAAACCTGGCATGAATACTTCATAAATTATAGATACATTGGAGACGTATCACTCAACTGCCGGCTTTCACTATTAAGCACGGATGAGTTCTTAAAATATTTTTCCTTGCTATTGTACATCTTACTGACTGAAACTTGCGTGCATTGATATCAGGGCCAAGGCCACCGCCAGGAAAAAGGTTGGTGAGTCATCCACAGCACTGACTACCTCTGGTACCCAAGAACCTTCGCAGGATAACCCGGAATATCAGGTTACATATGCGAGCGAGGACAACCCGGACCATGGAACAGAAATAGTCCATGAGCCGGTATTTATTGATAAGCCGCCAGTGGTAGAAGAGGTGGTTAATACGGATGAGCAGACCAGCCCGGATGAACCAGAGAATGTTCACCTGCCAAGCCCTGTTCCTGCCTTCGAACCTCACCAAGAAGCTGAAGACGTCGATCAGATGGAGATCGACACAGAGGTGGCCATTACTGGGGCAGGACAAAGTGCTCCTGACGCTTCAGGTACTTTGGCTAAGATTTTGGCCAAAGATGAGCCGGTCCCATTGGACAAGGGGAAGACCAAGCTCAAACTCCCTGGCTTGGAAAATATGAGTGTTGAAGAGCTGCACCGGGGGTTTTTGACCCGGCTGTCTGAGAGCCGAGACACTGAGATAGGCATGGTAAACATGCTGAGAAGAAAATATCAGGTATGAAATGATCCCTTTTTCCAATGCTGTATATATACTTATGCAGTCCTCAAGTCTTAGACATAGGAAAGCATGAGTATGTGTGAGACTTGCATATAATTTTGATAAGCCTGTTGTAGCCCCCAAGGGCCAGGTTGTTATGTAAATAACAAGTCTGTTCTTCGAAAATATATCATGTAATTTGAAAAGAGTGACATCTAGCCCCCAAGGGCCGACTCATCTCTGTGAGAGAGCCGAGTCTTCAAAATGTTGATTGTAGCTAATGAACTCAAGAAAAACCACCGTGTAGCCCCCAAGGGCTGGCTCATCTCCATGAGATGAGTCGAGTCTATTCCTTGAATTCTTTTTGGAAAAATGACTTACATTAGCCCCCAAGTACCATCTAGGTTGCTTGCAGCTGCTTGGGACTTAAGTATAGAATAACTTTTGCCTCTGGTAGCCCCCAAGAGCCGGGTTGCGCAATTGCGCCGATTTGGGACTTAAATGACTTGTGTGTGATCATTGGTCTGAACTGCAGGATATACTAAATGCCACCGAGTCAAAATTGACCAGCTTAAAGAAGGAACTTGAAGTGGAATAGGCTTTGCGAGTGAAGGCAAAATCAAGTCTGCAAGGAATCCAACAATCCTTCGTAGAAGAATTGGAGAAGGTCAAAGCCACTGTTGATGCTGAAAGAGCCGCCTTTGTGACCACAAAGGCTGCCTTAATGAAACGTGCATAAGAGGCTGAAAACCGGCTTGTGGCTGAGACGCAAGAGTTGCAAGGCTTGAAACGTCATATGACAAATATGACTGTAGCCATCTTTGGTAAGTAGCCCTTGAAAACATTTTTTTCCTGATAAGTCATCTGTAAAATTCCGGGTTAAAACTGAACTGGTAGTGTGGCTTTGTAATCCTTAAGTGTTTAAACTTTCAGGCAAAATAAATGCAAACGATGTCCAAGTGCCACTGGTTAAGTTGAAAGCTATATACACCTTCCTGGAGCAATTGTATGCAGGAAGTTTGTATACCATTATGGCTGTGAAGGGCGGGAAAGAGCCTCCAAAGTTTATAAAAGACATGAGCCCGGAGCACCACGACCCCACGCCCATCCCCACATTTATCCCCAATCCGGAAACCCTAGCTCACTCCGCTCTCGCTCCGTCCCTTCTTCTCCCCTCGGATTCGATCCATCCGACAGCTCCGGCGACCATGTCGAGCGCCGGCAGCCGCTCTGACTTCGGCATGGACATCGACGAGGAGATCGCCCTCCGCATTGCCCTCGAGAGGTCCAAGGTGGACATAGGGAGCAGTTCCGGATCTCCTGCGTCGCCTCTCCCCCGCCGGCGCAGCGAGGACGCCGGCGCTGGCTCCTCTCGACCCGCGCGCGGCTCCGCAAGGGCTGAGCAGTCCGCCCCGACCCCACGCCGTCCCCTGCCCCCTTCCCCCGCCCCGGCTACTGCTCTCCCGCGTGGGCAGCGTTGGGTGCTTGTGCCTGCCCCGCCGGCCTGGCCGCGCACGCCGCCCGCCACGACAGGCAGCGGGCAAGCGAGAGGGACACAGCGGAGAGCTCTGCCCGCTGCCGCCGCCGCGAGAAGGGGAAAGGGCCGGCCCGGAAGTGGCGAACTTCAATTTCATTTCACGTTTTAGATGTAGTATAAAGTTGTTCGTCGTTTATGTGAACTTTGGTGGACCTTTGAACAGTTGTTCGTGATCTTTTGGTGAACTATTGTTTTTTTTTTTGAAGATAAAAGGAGGCGCAGAGCCGCCCTTATATTTCAAAACAGGCTGCAGCCTGAGCAACAGTTACATGAAGCTTGTGGGGTGCACCTTGAAGCAATGCCACAAAAAGAAGCCAGAAAGAGAGGGAACAGAGAGGGTAAGTAGAGGTTACATCAGGAGAAAAAACTATCCAGCTATTAGATTTCCCCAAAACATGAGATCCTCCTTGTCCTGCTGCTTTGTGGCTCTGCAGCACCAGAGGCGGAGCAGATCCGCATCATAGAATCTTATGTAGGAGTCTGTCCATGCGCGTGAGTTGAAGATTCGATCATTCCTTGCATGCCAGAGAGTGATGGCACAAGCGGCAAAGGCCACATTCCATTTGCGGTTGAACTCCAGTTGAGAGGCAGCTTGTTGAACGAAGGACATGATGTCGGTCGATCTGCATGCCAAAGGGGCCAAGAGCAACCGATGCCAGAGGGCAGACGCCGCCCGGCAACGCAGCACTATGTGATGAGTTGATTCCAATGTGGGACAAAGATCACAATCCGCACTGGGAGCGATAGCCACCCAATGTTTCTTGACCATATTATTTCTGGTGTTGAGACGGTCCAAAAAGCCAGCCAGAGAAAGGTTTTGTGCTTCAGAGGGATCAACGCGTCCCACACCCAAAAATGAAAAGCACAGCTCCCCGGAAAGTCAGCAGCTGGTAAAAATATCCTGCGCTGATTTTCTTGGTAAACACAGAGGGAGTACGCACATCCTTGCGTGCACCGTCAGGAGCTGTAGTTGCGATGAGTTGGTGCAGCAAAAGAAGCTCACGCTCGGCAGAGTGGGAGAGGTTCGGGTGGAGCTGCACTGACCAGGATCCATCGGAGAACTGCGACTGAACCGAACAACAACGGTTCCTGGCAAAGGAATATAGGACTGGCAACAGCAAACAGAGTCTGCCATTTTCAAGCCATTGATCATGCCAAAAGGATATGAGATTCCCGGAGCCCAACGTACATTGCGAAGAGTTGATGACCAAAGGGATTTGGTCCTTGAAACCTCTCCACAAAGTTGTATCTCTGCTATTAGCACCAAAAGGTATGGTCTTCTTGAGATATTGTGAAGCAAACCACTGGTAGCAAGGAATGTCAGAAGACTGCAGAATCTTGGAAAGAAACTTGCACAATATTGCCTGATTATGGGCTTGCAGGTTCCTCACACCCAGGCCACCACTTTCCCGGTGCAGAGTGACCTTGTCCCAAGCCACAAGGCACTGGCCACCTTTAACCTTGTTTTTGCCTTGCCATAGGAAAGCACGCAGAAGACTGTCAAGCAGACTGATGGACTCCTTAGGCCATGGAAAGCATGACATGAAATAACTAGGTATGCCGGCCAGCACAGAGTTGATAAGAGTGAGCCTTCCTCCCAGTGTTAAGAAAGTAGCCAACCAGCCTGAGAGTCTGCGGTCTACTTTGTGTATAACTGGCATTAGCATCCCGTGCGTGATCTTGTTTAGAGACAAGGGCAGCCCGAGATATGTGCATGGAACAGAGGATTGGTGAACTATTGTGCTATCATATGTCCGATTCTATGTCCGGTCAGCTGATCTACGTAGTTTGATTGACGTTGCATGATTTAGTATGGATATAGGGGTTCGTATATGAGATACACGGATGTGGACGACACGATTTGAGGGGTGGCCGGTCAGTGCGCGTCCGCGGGCGTTTGAGGGGCCGGATTTGCCAAGTCCGGCTGTAGACGCTTTTAGATAGTTCAAGACCCACCCTATATTGCAACAGCATCATGCCATCATGCTTTCATTTGTCCTTGCACGAAGGATAGCAATGATGCACACATAGCTTCGTTTTTACTGCTGCCATGTGCAGCTGTGCACATCACCTCGCCATTGGCCCTATAGTTGGACTGCCAAGTAAACGCTGGAAAATTCTACGAGCAACAAACAAATGATGTACGACTAGTATTTGCGCGATCCTCCAAGAATGGACGACAGCTTGACGATCGCAACTCCAAGATCAGCCATCGAGTACTTTCCTTGATTTACAATAAGAGCCCATTTGCATCTCGCAGCAAAAATAGGAAATAAAATTGCATGTCGCCGCATGGTGCCCACAGTTCATTGGCCAGCCCCCCCCCCCCCCCCCCCCCCCCCCACCCCGCCGCATGGTGCCCACAGTTAAATGCTTAGCACGTACAATTTACATGTGATTTTTGCCAAGTCGTACGGGAGGTAGAAGGTTGCATGCTTTTTCATTATGACATCGTATTCATTTTCTATGTCACACTTTTTTCCTTCAGTTCGAAATAATCATCACAGGTTTTCAAATCACACTAATAACATTATCCCATGGCAGATTGAAGTTGCCTTATTCTCCACAATACTTTTTTGCATGATTTTCAATTTACTTAATATGGCAAATGTGATAATTATCATTAATTAAATATTTTTATTAAGTAAAGAGTTTCCTGTACTTCTAAGCTAAAGATGAAGTTTGTAACACAATTTACCTCCAAAGAGTTTCTAACACATTTTTTTGTGTGCTCAAAATAACCACGGTAGGAGCTTTTACACAATTTTTGCAGGTGCAGCCTAGAGATGCAACAAACCAAAAGAAAACAACCTGGTTCTTCTACAGGATGGGGAATAGGGAAAGCTAATCTGACCTATGTGCTTTTGCTTCCTTTACAACCTGGTTCGGTTCCCCTCTCAATTTTTCTATGTAAATAGGACTGCTTAGATCAGAAACCCTAATCTAGCTGCCATTGCAGGGATCCCAAGGTTTCTGGATCTGAGAGAAGCTGGGAGAAAAGGGACGCGGAGTATCTACACCTGAACTCATTTGAGCTCGGGTGAACAGTAAAATCAAAAATATTTTAAAAATGTTCAAAAAATTCTGAATTTTTTTTGTGGTAAACTTTGACAAATGTTCTAACTGCTTGCAAAATTTCATCTTCAGATCACATTCGTGGAAGGCGTGACAAAAAAAACAAAATCGATACTCTGAAAACGCTACTTTCAAAGCATTTTGGAACGCCGATTTTGTTTTTTTTGCCACGCCTTGTACGAATGTGATCTGAAGATGAAATTTTGCAAGCAGTTAGAATATTTGTCAAAGTTTACCACAAAAAAAATTCAGAATTTTTTGAACATTTTAAAATGTTTTTTAATTTTACTGTTCATCCGAGCACATTTGAGCTCGGGCTGAGAAAGGACTTTCCGGGAGAAAAGGGTGTATTGTCCTTTCTTGCTTGGGGAAGAAAAAGATGGGACGGGGGTGAGGTGTGGAGAAGGAAGGAGATGGCGAGGAGAAACCCAGGGGGCGGGGTGGGGGGACCAGGTGTGCTTCTTCTCGGCTCGATGGCTAGACGCGGGAATGGGGGGATCGAGGGTGGACTCGGACACTTTCCTATCCTGGAGAGGGGGGAGGTGACAGGAAACTTCATAATCGGGATGGCTGCCAGGGAGCGCTAGGGAGCAGCCGACAGCTCACTAGATGTGTCCTACAAAGTTTCATGATGAAAAAAATATTCATGGAAGTCTGGACAAAAAAATACTTTCAAGAATTACCCTTTTCATAACATCATTTTTTGTTTTCTTTTCCATATCTACATAAATTCTTTTTCATTACAAAATTTTGCATGTTGGTAAAACATTCAACAATGTTTGTCCCGAAAAAGATATATATATATTTTTATAAGTTGTTCTTTTTCTACTCTTCAGTCACACGAATGCACCCGCGTCAAGAAACTCCATGTCCTAGATTGTCTCATCCAAAAGAAAAGGTGTCGATTACAAAGTAGCACGTACAATTTCATTTGTAGCATCGCGAGACTCAAAACCGTATGATCTATTCAATTATATTTTCAGACGCCTGCAAAGGACTTCCACGGCAGTAGTAACTATTGCAGTTGTCGTATGTGAACATTGCATACTCGGGACGGGAGAGCAGAGCAGCGCCGCGAATCGCCGCTTCCTCCTCCACAATTGGCTCCCGGCCATGGAAATAGTCCCTGAAAAACTCAAGAATCTTGGGGATCCTCACGCTGCCGCCGACGAGGATGATCTCGTCGATGCTGTCCCACCGTCCGGGAGGGTGCCACCACCGCCACGTCACCAGCAGATCCACCATGCTCGTGGCTCTCGCCATCAGATCACGGTTGAGCTCCTCGAACTCGGCCCTCGTGAGCGGCTCGAAGAAATTCGCGCCGTCCAAGAGCGACTCCACCTTCACATGCGTGGTATCCCAGTAGGTCAGTGCCTTCTTGGCCCTCTCGCACGCCGCCCTCAGCTTCCGGAGCGCGCCGTCGTCCCGGCGGAGGTCCCGGCGGTGCTTCTCCCTGATAAGCTTGACGAAGTGGTCCACGAGCCGGCCGGTGAAGTCGTCGCTGCCCAGGTGAGCATCATGGCGCCCTTCAAGGAGACGAGCCGTGCCGTCCCGAAACTTGAACATGCTGACGTGGGTCGTGCGGCCGCCCATGTGGAAGACGAGGATGACCTTGCCTTCGCGCGCCTTCTCGTGATGGCCGTGCGCCGTGGCCACCGCGACGTGCTCGTCGACGTACCTCGCGGCGGAGAAGCCACCCTCGAGCCGGGCGGCCGTTGCGAGAAGGTGCCTTTGGTAGTCCCTCGAGTGCCAGGGGACGGTCAGTAAGACGTTCCTGATCTTGCGGCCCAGGTGGGCCTCCGCCATCCGCTTCAGCTTGGATATGAGAATTCCGGCGACTTCGTCGGCGGGGAAAACCTTGGCGCCGCCTTCCTCGCTCTGGATCTGGATAGCGCATCTTCCATCCGGGGTCTCGACGAGCTTGTACGGCACTAGCTCCATCTCTCTCTTCACCACATTCTCAAAAATCCTGCCAACCAGATGAATTAATACCGTCGACGTCGTCCCGGCGAGGAGAGGAGGGAAGAAAACAAGAGAGATTGTTACCTGGAACCGAGGACGCGCTTGAAGCCAGAGACGGCCGTCCCGGGGCTGACGGCGGCGTGGTTCAAGGCGGCCTCGCCGAAGAGGGTGCCGTTGGGGGTGAAGGCGACCCAGGAGGGGATGCAGAGCTTGTACGAGAGGCCCGGATCCTGGAGCCCCCCGTAGCCGGCGATGCAGGCCTTGGTGTTGCCGATGTGGATGGCCGTCGTGCTGCCCGTTCGGAACGCCGCCGCACCCGATGCCGCTGCTGCAAGAAGATACCATATTAAGCAGCCTGCCGAACACTAATAGTACAATTTGACTTCTATAAGCACAAGAGATCCACCGATGAGCAGTAGAACGCCCAGAGGGAGGAGACAACTCGCCATGGATTGGAAGCTTTTACTCCAGAGGGAGGAAAGAACTCGCCCAAAGAGATGAGCACGTACAGCCTACCTCTCTGCCTCTGCCTCTGTTCGCTGTTAGCTAGGGGTGTGGTGTGGCACGGGACATGTCACCGCAACGTCGATGGCCGTTGGATCTTGGAAGCAGCGGCTGGTGATGGCAGGGCCGATACATGTCACCCGCAACATGGAGAGCTTTCTAAAAAAAGAATCAACATTCCGAGGAAAGTCTGATTGTCCTTTTGGAAACCCCGGCCGATTTATAAGAAACAATAGAAAATTATGATCTGCATGTTCTTTTGAGCTCATGATCTGCATTTTTTATTATTGGGTGTGCCTGTGACTTGGATATTTTGTATTATATATATATATATATATATATATATATATATATATATATATATATATATATATATATATTTCCTACTTTTACAATTTGCAAGTGAATTATTTTTAGAAGAATAAAAGGCACACTGGCAACACATGGTGAAAAATTATTAAAAAAAAGAAACCCTCTAGTCGCATGCATGTTGATAGGAAACTTTAAGAAAAAATAATGGTTGCATGAGTGTGTTGATGTCGTGTCCATAGTGGAAAAAATACAAAATAAAAGTTAAAAGATAGTACAGAGAACACAAGAGATAATAAAAATTACAATCAGGGCTATGGACCACCTAGTGACGACTATAAGCACTCGAGCTAGACCAAGGCGCGCCACTGTCAACAAAGTTGCCTGTGGGTTGGTGCACCTGTAATTACGTGTGGGGTGCCACGCATGCAATTTACGCGAAGGAGCGAGCACACAATTATAGTTGCACAATGGGCGACGACCGGCCTGTGCACTTGGACAACAAAGCATGCACTATAGTTATGCAAGGAAAGAATAAAATGAAAATAAATTAAAAGGATAAAACATGGTGTAAATGTGTCCAAAGAATGAGAAAAACAAGAAAAAAAATTTTTAGTCTAAAATCTAGACACACTTTATTTAATGATCATAGTCCAAATACATTGGGATACAATTAAGGTCTAAAGGTTCGAGGAGCCACAAATGACGCCCTAAAGAAAATCCTAGAGTGTGCTTAGTGAGGCTATGTGCCCCAATATTAGACTCGCGTCCCTCGAAAATGAAAGTACAAGGAGGATGAGCATGTAATTGTCGTTTCCCACGTGACAAAATGTAAACACATATGCCAAGGAACAAAAAAATAAAAAAGTAAAGGAAAAATCTACATGAATCACCTAATAAAATCACTTATACTTGATTGTCTACTGAGAATTAGCAAAACCATTTTTATTATTTTGGATAGTCTTCTTTTCACCAAATATTTTGGAAAAATTTATGTTTCCGTTCCGACTTATTCAAGAAACTTTCCACTCTATTTCAACCCTCTGCGGACCTCTATATTCTTTTTTTTTGGAGAAACTTCATATATATTTATAATCAATCATCCCAAGTAAAGAGAACACCAGAGGTAACATGAGCCCCTGTAACCATAGAAACTAGACGATGCCCCACGCGTTGTGGCGACATTTTGTATAAAATGAAAATTACGCTGAGGGTTGTGAATTGGATGGATATTGTTGATTGATCTAGTATGTCCAAAGGCTAGATTAATTTGGGTGATGTGAATCAAGGAGAAGTGAGAGAATTCCTAGTAGTGAGGCCTAGCTATTTAGATATACTAGTACATACAAAAAGGTTTTCAAAATCTTTGCATGGATAGAAATTTTCCATATCAATTTTATAGCAGAGGAATCTTAGTATAGCATATATCCGTTTACAAGAGAGATGGCACTATTGAGTGATGGTTCAACACAACGGAGTGACACTTAATTTTCTATTATAAATGCAGAAAACAATAATATTATCGGTATAAGAAATAATTATATGTCCCAGCAAAAGATGAAGTGTCAAAGGATTCTAAAATTTCAAACTATATATGGGGAGGGGTTTTGCCTCCCGCGAGCACATGCTTGCAGGTGAACAGTAACGTGAAAAAGAATAGTAAATGCTTTTAAAAAAAACTAATTTTTTGGGAGATGGTCGCGTTAGTGTCGAAAGCATGCTTGACAATTTTCATGCGAAACGGAGCAGCAGTGTTTCTTCGATGAAAAAATGAAAATTTGGGGTGACATTTGGTGTTCATTTTTTGGACAGGCCAAAATGCTTAACCTTTTTGCCTCAAAATTTGCATGTAGCATTTGGATATGACTAAGAAAACATACAAATTTTGTCTGGATTTTGTTGACATTTCAAAAATTATTTTTGGCTCCGGGAGCACATGCTCCCGGGAGCCGAATTGAATTTCCGAACTATATGCAGTTTTAGTTATCACAATAATAGACATCACAATGTTACCAAATTTGGTCCCAATTTTTATTTAGAATAATATGTTCTTAACATTGAGGGCTCAGATGTTTACTTCTTAAATTACATTTGTACAATCCTAGCACCTGCATTGAGCAGGCCACTTGGTAAAAGATACACGTGATGGATACTGATACGTTAAAGATCGGATGATTGATCTATTGAAGCTACTTACACCGTGACCATCGCTTTCTCTGAGCTCTGGGAAATATTTCCTTGTATTCCTAACACAATCCACCATCAAGCACCAGTCATGTAGAAAAATCAAAAAATTGAGAGGAGGGGGGGGGGCAATAGCCCCCACCCACCCGTGCACGTCATATTTGTTGAATGCTTGCTTCGTCTGGCAGCTAGCACATCATAGAACTTGTTGGCGGCATGCAGGAGCAACATGACGCTGCTAGGAGTTGCCTCCAACATGAGGTGCTGCTACAAGTTAGCAAGTAGCGACTTTATCTAGCGCCGCACTCTGCCAGTAGTTCTTGGCTATGGCGTCTGGGTGTACGTTACATGTGTACACGCTACTGGTAAGAAAATCATATAAGGGGTTTATGTACTAGCGCATGCTACAACCAAGGCGTGGTGGATCTATGACCGGGGCATGCTACAATCATATAAGGGGATTATGACAGAGTTGGGATCCTTTTTGCTAGTTTTGACTAGATAATAATGTGCTCTTTGAACTAGTTTCGGTCATTTCATCGGAGCAGTTTTACTCACTATAATAACCCGCAGAAATTGACCGACTCAGTCAATTATGAGCTAACCAACGACTTGTACAATCTAACGGTCCTCACTGGAGGTTTTCATCATGTGTCTTACTTGCTAAACTTGAATCAGTGGGAGGGTTTAGTTTGCTGCAACTGGAGCTATTAGGTATCGTCAATTTGCACCATTGCTTGCTTAGTCCGAATAAAAAAGGGCCTTGGTCCAGAAAAATTTGTTTGCCCCCTTCTACTATTTCTGATCTTTGTGCAGTTTGTTAATGATCAGTGACGAGTAGCACGGTTTTCTTCTCCAGCTACGAGTTTCCTTGACTTTTATGTGGCACTGTGACTCTTTGTATTCCGAGCATTCAAATTTCTTTGTGATAATCTCATGGGATTTGGACTCTCTGATGTTGCTCCAGTAGCACTATTTGTAGAATCCGTTCTTTGTCCGCTCCTTCTCGAAGAACGACCATCTCTTCTTTTGTCCTAACTAGTTTTCAGTTGATGGTTGGTACAGGGCAGAACTAGGGCATATGTGCTTGGAAGCAGTAGAGATGGCACATGCACAGTGGTTCCCTCGCAGGTAAATATAAGCCAACTGAAAGAGGATCAGGAGATACTAGAAAATTGAATGTGGGGTGAGGTCTCGATGAATCCAGATCAACTCGAGCACGAAGGATATCGCCATGATTCAGCCTTTTTTTTGCGGGGACCATGATTCTGCTTGACTCCCTGGACCAAAAGGCGAACTTAAGCGGCTCGAGGAGAGATCTATCGATCGATCTTCTCGACTCCCTGATGGTATATATGGGTTGTCCAAGAAAATCCTCTTTGTTGCAATCTTCAGTACTTGTTGGAAACATAATTAGTGGGGTGTAATGTTCCCCCTTGGTGATTGCCTCCTCTCAAAGGGCATTAATAAGTTGTCGAGCTGGTCTTTTGTTTCGTTCGTTCCTGGGATGACGCATATGTTTTTTGTAGAATTGTTGTTTTTCATTTATATCTTGTTATGGACATGTGGATAAATCTAAACGCCGGCCTTTGAATGTATGTATAATGTTGATCAGAATTATTGTCCGTCATGTTGCTATGTCTTTGAAAGATGCAATGAAACCAAAATGTTTCTGGTTGATGATCTTAAGAGAGGACTTGTTGATCACCACTATAAGAAATATGTCAACTTGTGACCTTCTGTCAGTGACCCTGAAACAAATGGTCATAAATCTACGACCATTTGAGACCAATTGGTCGTAAGCTGTTCGGGAGGCTCCAAACCCTAAACCATAACGACCATTTTGGTCAGAAAGGTCGTGATTTCCATACACGAAATGGTCGTAAAGCAGACAGGACTGGCTCACTGCCTTATTTCTAGCTGATAACGACCAATATAGATGGTCATAGCCTTGTAAATTGTGGTGCATTGCTATGACTAGGCGCCATCTCACCAGTTTTGCCTATGTGTCATGTCCATGTGTCAATTTTTTCCCTAGGTTGTGAAGCAGCCTACATTTCTGTCTAGCTAGTGGTTGAATCTTGGAAAACTTTTGATGTTTCTTTGATTAAATAGATACTTGTGTACCTAGAAATGATTTTTTGAAAAAAATAAAGAGCAAACTATGAGGCAGCTGCAGTTCAAATTTGACCTGCTTCCAACTGAATCGGCGAAAATTTGTCTTTTTCACGAGAGGTGGATCAAAGCTTTTGACACCCAACCATCTGTTAAATTGTACACTAAAAAATGGCCTAATATTTTAGAAAATTGATTTGGTCCAATTTTGCAACAAATATATGTTAGGTTCTTAAAAAAAAACTCATTTTGGGCACTCAAAAATGGAAAATGAATTTTTGGTCCAAAGAAAATGAAAACACCCTTAGGCAACATTGTTTGCCATTCCAAGATGCACCCTTGCGCACAAGATAAGTTCATTTGAACAAACTATGCCATGAATGTGGCCATAAGATTGATCATTTGGCTTGAAAGCCACGCATCTTCACACATGATAGCTCATTTCTGAGAACACTTTTTTAAAAGAATTGTTGTATTACAAGTTTATTTTTTTTGTCGTAACTTGGTCGCATATAATGACACGATGCGAAGGTTTTCATTTTTTTTTTCATTTTTCATGCCCATTTCAAAATGCGGTCAAAACGGCGGGCATGACCGTTTCTTGCTAGTAGTCGAATCTTGGATAACTTTTGGTGTTTCTCTGATTAAATAGATACTTTTGTACCCAAAAATTATTTTTTTGAGGGAACAGTACTACTACTACTTATTAGGACATTGATGTGGTCCAATTTTTCGTCATTCGAGGGAACAATACTACTACTTAGGGTAACGCCCGGATAATTAAGCTACAGTAACCCTCTACTAATGATGCCACTTCACCTCGGTTACTGTTGTTAATCTCGCGTTAGTTCAAAACCGTTTTGAAATTCAAATTCAAAATAAGGCAAACAACAAAAGTTTTGAAACATTAAAACTAAAATATTCGGTTTGTGGCAAATAATCCATACTAAATGTAGCTGAAGAAACCACACTTTTGTAAAATATTTAAATACTATAAGATGAATAAAACAGTAGTGAAAACTATTATTTAAATACTTTTAAATAATAAATAATTACAAAACTATTTTAGTTGAGTAGCAAATTAATGTGGCAGTGGCGTAATTGCTAACATCAATTTAGGTGCCACTTTGGTATATTGTTAACGCTAGAATAAACAGCAACTAAAAGAAACAGAAAAGAAATAAAGAAAAAAATAAGAAAAAGAGAAAAGACCCCTGTCCAACTGGGCCAAACGGCCCAGCCGGCCAGCCCAACTTGCCCCAGCCGGCCCATCCCCACTCCCCTCCATAACCCCACCCGATCGAAACCCTAACCCGGTCTCCCCCACTTTCCCCCCACTCGCTCGCTCTCTCCTCCTCCCACCGATCCCGATCTGGATCGGGGCTCGACGCCGCATCGCTGCCGCCTAGAGGACAGCCGTCGCCCGGAGCCGTCAACCGTTGCCGCCTCGCCGGACCGCCTCCCTGTCTCCTCCCCAACGGCGCCCTCGAGCCTCGCCGACCCCCTATTCATCTACGAACGGGCGTGAGCCCTGGCGATGCCTCCCTCTTCTTCCCCCGTCCCCGTGCGCACATCGCGCGCTCGGGCGCACGGCCGTCGTCCCGCTCACGCTCCGGGGTCGTCCGCGTAGCCCCGCTCGGCCCTGCTCGCCACCCACCCACCGCGCGCCGTGCCACCGCGCTGTTGCGTCCCTGCAGCCCCGTGCTCCCCCGCTACCGCTTGCGCCTTTGCGCTGCTGTCGCCTGCAACTACTGCTGCCACTCGCGCACGCCACCGCCTCGCGCCCCAGCCACTCCTTCTCTCTGCCGCTACTCACCGCGCCGACCCGCTCGCTTGCCGTGGTCATGCCCTCTCGGTCCCCGCATCGGCCCTCGCCCTGTGTGGCCACCCTCCTTACCGCATGCCATCGCCACCCGCCGCCGCCCGTGCCCGGCGCTGCTCGCCAGCCCAGCGCTCGCCGTGGCCGCGCTCCGCACTGCCCCGCCCCAGAACGGCCGCGTCCGCTCACGCGCCGCGCTCGGCCACCGCCCGCTCAGGCCACTGTCTCGCCGCGGTTCCGCCGCCCCAACCCCGCTGCTGCGTCGCTCCGCCGTGCCCGCGGCCACATCCGGCGCCCGCGCCGTGCCGGCGCCCAGCGGTGCCCGCTCGGCCCTCGCCAGGGTCGGGCGCCCGCAGAGCCCCTGCGCCCGTAGGCCGCCTGCCCGCGCACCCGTTAGGTCCTCTGGGCAGCTGACCAGTGGGACCCGCCCCAGAAAACGAACACACAAAATAATAATAATAATAATAAATAAATAAATTATATAATTAATTAACTTAATTAAGTCTGCTTAATTAACTTAACATTAATTAACCTGCAAATTAACTAACTAATCCTGTTAATAAGTAATCAGTGTATGACAGGGGGCCCACCCCCTGTTAACCAGTCAAACTTTGACTGGTCAACTGGGTCCCCCTGGCCAACATGTCAGCCACAGTGTACCCTGTTGGGTACACTTTGTGGGTACACTTAGCATTTTGTCTTTTAATTTCGAATTAAAATAAATTTAGAAAATGAATAAAACTTTAAAAATTAATATAAAATAAACCATACCTCGGATGAAAATACTTGGTACATGAAAGTTGCTCAGAACGATGAGACGAATACGGTTACGCTCTCCGTTCGTCTGCCACACACCCCTAGCATAGCGAACATGCAACAGTCCCCCTCCGGTTCGACTGTCCGAAAACGTAAGACACCGGGAATACTTTCCCGGATGTTTTCCCCCTTCACCAGTAGCACCTCGTACCGCGTTAGGGCATACCTAGCACCGCTTAATGTCATGTCATGCATCGGCATGCATCTGTTTGCATTGTATTCATTGTTTCCTCCCCTCATCTCTCCGGTAGACTACGAGACTGACGCCGCTGCTGCCCCGATCGACTACGGTGTTGACGACCCCTCCTTATCAGCAGAGCTTCCAGGCAAGCAAACCCCCCTTGTTCATCCCGATATCGCCTACTCTTTCCCTCTACTGCTTGCATTAGAGTAGTGTTATTGTTTCATCGGTTTGATCCTATACTGCTGCATAGCCTATCCTTGTTACTTCTGTTGTTACCTTACCTGCGATCCTATATGCTTAGTGTAGGTTGGTAGTTTATCATCAGTGGCCTTACACTCTTGTCCGTCTGCCATGCTATACTATTAGGCCGTGATCACTTCGGGAGGTGATCACGGGTACATATACTATATACTTTTACATTACTTATGTTACTGTTCGGAGATGGGGGCTGAAGGGGCAGGTGGTTCAACCCAGGTAGTGGCGGCCCTGGGTTCCTGACAGCCCCCTGATTGTTACTTTGTGGCAGAGCGACAGGGTAGGTTGCGACCACCTAGGAGACAGGTGGGCCTAGTCCCTGGTCGGCGTCCATTGTTACATCAATTAACACACTTAATGAGATCTTGGTATTTGATCTGAGTCTGGTTACGATCCTATACACACTAACCAACTACGTGGGAACAGTTATGGGCTCTCGATGTCGTGGTATCAGCCGAAGCCTTCTTGACATCAGCGATTGAGCGGCGCGCGCCAGATTGGACTGGAATGCCTGCGCTTGTATTAAGGGGGCTAGGTCTGCTTCCGGCCGCATTCGCAACGTGCAGGTGTGCAATGGGCGATGGGCCCAGACCCCTGCGCGCTTTGGATTCAGACCGGCGTCCTGACCTCTGTGTTGAGCCTAGGTAGGGCTACTACGTGTTGATCTTCCGAGGCCGGGTATGACCCAGGAAAGTGTGCCCGGCCAGAGGGATCGAGCGTGTTGGGCAATGTGGTGCACCCCTACAGGGAAGTTTATCTATTCGAATAGCCGTGTCCCTCGGTAAAAGGACGACCCAGAGTTGTACTTCGACCTAATGATAACTAGAACCGGATACTTAATAAAACACACCCCTTACAAGTTCCAGATACAACCCGGTGATCGCTCTCTCACAGGGCGACAAGGAGAGGATCGCCGGGTATGATTATGTTGTGCGATGTTACTTGATGATGCACTTGCTACTCTCTTCTACATGCTTCAAGATGGAGGCTGCCAGAAGCGTAGTCTTCGATAGGCCTAGCTATCCCCCTCTTATTCTGGCATTCTGCAGTTCAGTCCACAGACACTAGCCATTTCATTGATACCAATGCATATGTAGTGTAGATCCTAGCATTCGAGTACTTTGAATGAGTACTCACGGTTGCTTTGCTCCCCCTTTTCCTTTCTTCTCGGTTGCCGCAACCAGATGCTGGAGCCCTGGAGCCAGACGCCATCTTCGACGACTCCTACTACACCGAGGGTGCCTACTACTACGTGCAGGCTGCCGGTGACTAGGAGTAGTTAGGAGGATCCCAGGCAGGAGGCTCGCGCCTCTTTCGATCTGTATCCCCAGTTTGTGCTAGCCATCTTATGGCACCATGTTTAACTTATGTCTGTACTCAGATATTGTTGCTTCCGCTGACTCGTCTATGATCGAGCATTTGTATTCGAGCCCTCGAGGCCCCTGGCTTGTAATATTAAAGCTTGTATGACTTATTTGTGTTTAGAGTCGTGTTGTGATATCTTCCTGTGAGTCCCTGATCTTGATCGTACATGTTTGCGTGTATGATTAGCGTACGATCAAATCGGGGGCGTCACAAGTTGGTATTAGAGCCAACTGCCTGTAGGAATCCCCCTTCCAAACTCCTTGGCCAAAGTTGAGTCTAGTCATTAAAAAAACTTTTACTAATATGGATGTGTGGCTTATGGGCCCACGTCGCCATTTGGTGGTATTAGGGTCTTTTATTCCTCGTCTATACTCTGGGATTCTAATCTCTCTTCTATTCGGGTTAAATGATTTTTCTCATTCTAACTCTAGGTTCTCATAACCACTTCCTGCCGGAGAGCCCAGATGATCGACTGCTTCACCAGAAGATTTTGAAGATACTCTTCAATGCTTCCCGAGACCCTTGTGCTCTCTGCCTTTTCAATTCCCTACTACCAATATATCCATATGGATAACGACATACACTTGTCATTCAAACAATTACTCCCAGTTGCTCTTGTTATTACAGAATACATCGAGTTGTTCTCCGACTTTTAAGAATCCCTTGTGTCACTGCCTTGTAGTTCCTTGCCGCAGAAATACCCTACGGATAATTCCTCGCACTTATCGAGTATCCGCTCATTCCCAGTTGTTCATGTGTTTCACAAAAGTCTTCAAAATACCATTCGGTCTTTCGAAAATCCTGAGCAGCCTATTGCTCTTGAAATTCTTGCTTGCTTGCATTATGGTTAATCCCATAAGTCTCGTAATCTTATTGGCATCCCTTGTCATTATCATTTTGAGTCCGTTGATTCAATATGTTGCGAATGCTCGCAATCCTCAATCAGATCCTAGAATTCATCCTTCCGGCTCAGACGTCATTTTAAACAGGAGCTGGATCTCGACCAATCAAATTGCCATTGATTATTCCCCTAAGACTACTCGACTTATCTATCCTTAATCAGAGCCCTTGCTCCTGATCCCTTGATTTAGAAATCTTAATTCTTTTGACTTTGAGCTTCGAATTAGTCAGTTGTTTCTATAATCCAAAGCCTTTGCTTTGTTTCGTCCTCTGATCGTGTGCCGATGCTCACAACAGCCCCGTTATGGACCGTCAGATCCTTTGTTGAATTATCATCCGATAGTGTCCTTTGTATACAAAGACCTCAAGGAGTTCTTTCCTTGATACATAATGCCATTGGTAAATCATGTTCTCTGATTTGGCCAACCATGCTCTGCTTTCGAGCTGGTGATATTTACACTTGAAGCTTGAGGTATATGTTTCTAAGATGCCCCGATGGGTTGAACCTATACCTTCCCAAAAAACTGTATGAACCTGAAGGTTTTCACAAGTCATACCCTTCTGGTGTTTTACCAGATAATTTTCTACCATACAACTTCTTCGAGGACGAGAAGTGAATGAAAGGTTATGCATTAGAGAAGTGGGAGTCGACCATGAACTTTGTGTTCATGCCCATGGACACGATGTAGGTCCTATCATGGAAGCTTCTTGTAATAATAACTATTTCCTTGATATAACATCATCTGGTATCTGTGAATTGATCCTTTGCAATCGTGGTTCCGACCATATTTTCTACTTGATTCCATTTCCCAGACAAGGTAAAGCACTTGTCTTCTGCAGAACAGTACATCTCCGCAACCCCTATTTTGATCTTCCTTCGAGTATTACCTCCGATATCTCTAGAATATCAAAGAATTGTGTTGCTTCCTATGAGTCTTCATCTAGTATTGCTTCTCACCGATTTCAGATTTCCCCTGGGTTCTGAGTTATTAGTCACTCGAGAACACCGATAAGCGAATCGATTCCGCACTCTGATTCAATAACTCTAAGTAATTTTTGTTGCTTATGAGTTTATTAATCCTTCAAGTCATTCCTAGCCTAATCGGCTATATAATTATCGTGCTAAATTTTAACTGTGCTACCTGGTCCTTCATCCCGGAGCACAAAATTTTGACGATGAGCTAAGCCTACATCGATCTTCCTCGTCTTGTCATTCACCTCGAACAACAAGCTTGATTCCGAGTTGGTGTCGTATTCCTGGATCCAATAATCTTTCGCTGCATCAGTCCTTTTGCTTGATGCAGTCGCTGTTCGATTGCTTCTTCATGGAACCTCTCAACAGAAATTGTCGTGATCATCATCAACATTTTGACTCCATCCAGGATAACAAACGAATTCATGATGATAAGTGCCATCCTCGTCCCTCGATAATTTGAGTTACCATCGACAACATCCTTACCTTCCTTTCATCACCAACTTGTTCTTGTTATGGATGCAACCTGCTATCCAACTTATGTTATGTTCTACCTTGGAGTATTACCATCTATTATGTCAAGGATGTTGTGAGAATTGCTTCACCTATTAAAGAACTCTTGATATAGTAATACTTCTCGCCTTCTCAGTTCTTTGCTTGGTTCCTCGTGTTGTTCCTAACCGGAACACCGACAATTGAACTATGATGTGTGAATTCAAAACTTTTAGCAACCCTATTGCTTTGAAGTGAATGGGCGATAATTTCATTCTTCGTGTGCTGGTTATTGACTCATCATCCTATCATTGATCGTGCTACCTAGTCCATATTTTCGGGTGCACTTTTCGTTCGATGATTATTCATGGATGTTTTCCCTCGAACATATGTCCTTATATCATTTGGTCTAACCAATGCTATCCTCTTGTTCAGATAATTGTGGGAATCCATCTTTTTGGAAATCTCGATGAATTGTCGCTGAGTCCATTAGCCACATCCTCATCCTCTCCTTGGTTTACTGATTAACTTTTGTTTCAGAACTCACTCTCATAGTTCATTTCCTAAGAATCTTACAATGTCATCTCGTCAATTTATGTTGCACCTTTTCTTCTCAGGCATCCTCAATCTGAGGTATCCTGACACCAATCAGATCTGAATCTCGGTCAGATATGATGGTTGGAACATATTTCCAAGAGTTTTTAACATTGGCCTTTATATGACCCGGTAAGGTGGTGTCATGCCTAGCACACCTGGCCGGAGGCCCTATTGTTATAGTTTTCCTTTTTAGCAAGGTTATCCATTCTTCCATGAGGAAATTGTAATACTTATTCTACAAGTTGTTCCTGATGGATCCTTCCTATATCCAAAGTCTGACCTTTGCTTGAAGACCATGTCAATGCGATCTCGAAGCATGTCTGTGGTAATCCAATTTTCAATAAGAGCATTTGAAGCACAATACTAAATTTTCCTTATCAATTACCCAAACACCGTTGTATGGGTAATGTCATGAAATTTCTCTCCCCTTACCTAAAGAGTTTTCTACTTTATATGCTGTCATGGATATCATGCTCTGCTTGTCCTTGGGAAGGGTACCCCTGAAATATGTGTTTAAACATATTTTCCTTTCCATTGTTTTGTTTAACCTTTCTTGTGATCTATATGACATAAGCAGTAATATCTCCCTACTTATGTAAACACATCGGTGTACAACTCGGTCAGTAAGACCCTGTTGCTATTGTTGATGACATTCCGGTAACCACCGATGGACGAGAACTTTGCCTATTGGTTCGCCTCGTTTCGACGAGCAGGAAAATGGTTCTCTTCGTTCCTCGCCATTGGTACCAATGTTGATGTCAACATAACTGATGGCTATCCTCTGACATGCCTTGCTGTCATGACCGTGCAAGATGTCACCGCTCCTTCTACTTTTATCCCACATGGTGGGCCCATAACCCACAGTTCCATAGGATAGAAACCTGACTCCCCTATACACCCCCTATTTCCAAAGTTATTCCTCACACGGGGCTTTGTATGTAATTCACGAGCCACCTTCCGAGAGATCATCAATTCTGGTATCAGACACAACACTTATTCCCATTGGTCTTAACCGCTCTCACATTCCATTTCAGGCAACGAACGATTGCCTATCTACTTGAAACTTCTTATTGCACCTTCTTACTTTACTCTCGATGACTTTCTTGAATGTCAACTCGAGAGATGCCTCTATACCTAGCCCCTAGGTACCTAACATGTGTTGAACTCCGTCCTTCCTGAGTTTTTCCACTTAACTTTTCCATATGTACGATGGAGATCCTGAAGAAAGGATGCCGGCTTCATCATGACGACTTGAAGCAGAGAAATGAAGACAACAATGTAATGGATCGACCTCTTCGAGAAGAGCAACCAAGACGGAAAAGATTCGTTAGAATTTCGTAACCAGACCTTTCCCCCTTATTCCACCTCTTAAATCTCGGGACGACATTTCTTGTAGTGGAGGAGAATTGTAACGCCTGGATAATTAAGCTACAGTAACCCTCTACTAATGATGCCATGTCATCTCGGTTACTGTTGTTAATCCCGCGTTAGTTCAAAACCAATCCGAAATTCAAATTCAAAATAAGGCAAACAACAAAAGTTTTGAAACATTAAAACTAAAATGTTCGGTTTGTTGCAAATAATCCATACTAAATGTTGGTGAAGAAACCACACTTTTATAAAATATTTAAATACTATAAGATGAATAAAACAGTAGCAAAAACTATTATTTAAATACTTTTAAATAATAAATAATTATAAAACTATTTTAGTTGAGTAGCAAATTAATGTGGCAGTGGCATAATTGGTAACATCAATTTAGGTGCCACTTTGGTATATTGTTAACGCTAGAATAAACAGCAACTAAAAGAAACAGAAAAGAAATAAAGAAAAAAATAAGAAAAAGAGAAAAGACCCCTGGCCAACTGGGCCAAACGGCCCAGCTGGCCAGCCCAACTTGCCCCAGCCGGCCATCCCCACTCCCCTCCATAACCCCACCCGACCGAAACCCTAACCCGGTCTCCCCCACTTTCCCCCCACTCGCTCGCTCTCTCCCCCTCCCACCGATCCCGATCTGGATCGGGGCTCGACGCCGCATCGCCGCCGCCTGGAGGACCGCCGTCGCCCGGAGCCGTCAACCGTCGCCGCCTCACCGGACCGCCTCCCCGTCTCCTTCCCAACGGCGCCCTCGAGCCTCGTCGACCCCCTGTTCATCTACAAATGGGGGTGAGCCCTGGCGCTGCCTCCCTCTTCTTCCCCCGTCCCTGTGCGCACATCGCGCGCTCGCGCGCCCGGCCGTCGTCCCGCTCGCGCTCCGGCGTCGCCCGCGCAGCCCCGCTCGGCCCTGCTCGCCACCCACCCACCGCGCGCCGTGCTGCCGCGCTGTTGCGTCCCTGTAGCCCCGTGCTCCCCTACTACCGCTTGCGCCTTTGCGTTGTTGTCGCCTGCAACTACTGCTGCCGCTCGCGCAGACCACCGCCTCGTGCCCCGGCCACTCCTCCCTCTCTCTGCCGCTACTCACCGCGCCGACCCGCTCGCTCTCCGCCAGCACCTCGCCGTGGCCGTGCCCGCTCGGTCCCCACATCGGCCCTCGCCCTGCGCAGCCGCCCTACTTACCACGCGCCATCGCCACCCGCCGCCGCCCGTGCCCGGCGCAGCTCGCCAGCCCAGCGTTCGCCGTCGTCGCGCTCCGCACTGCCCCGCACCACCACGGCCGCGTCCGCTCGCGCGCCGCGCTCGGCCGCCGCCGGCTCCGGCCCCTGCCTCGCCGCGGTTCCGCCGTCCTAACCCCACTGCTGCTTTGCTCCGCCGTGCCCGCGACCACCTCCGGCGCCCAGCAGCGCTCGCTCGGCCCTCGCCCGGGTCGGGCGCCCGCAGTGCCCCTGCGCCCGTAGGCCGCCTGCCCGCACGCCCGTTAGGCCCTCTGGGCAGCTGACCAGTGGGACCCGCCCCAGAAAACGAACACGCAAAAAAATAAAAAAAACAATTAATTTAATTAAGTCTGCTGAATTAACTTAACATTAATTAACCTGCAAATTAACTAACTAATCCTGTTAATTAGTAATCAGTGTATGACAGGGGGGCCCCACCCCCTGTTGACCAATCAAACTTTGACTGGTCAACTGGGTCCGCATGGCCCACATGTCAGCCATAGTGTACCATGCTGGGTACACTTTGTGGGTACACTTAGCATTTTGTCTTGTAATTTTGAATTAAAATAAATTCAGAAAATGAATAAAACTTTGAAAATTAATATAAAATAAACCGTACCTCGGATGAAAATACTTTGGACATGAAAGTTGCTCAGAACGACGAGACGAATACGGTTATGCTGTCCGTTCGTATGCCACACACCCCTAACATAGCGAACATGCAACCGTCCCCCTTCGGTTCGACTATCCGAAAACGTAAGACACCGGGAATACTTTCCCGGATGTTTTCCCCCTTCACCAGTAGCACCTAGTACCGCGTTAGGGCATACCTAGCACCGCTTAATTTCATGTCATGCATCATCATGCATCTGTTTGCATTGTATTCATTGTTTCTTCCCCCTCATCTCTCCGGTAGACTACAAGACTGACGCCGCTGCTGCCCCGATCGACTATGGTGTTGACGACCCCTCCTTCTCAGCAGAGCTTCCAGGCAAGCAAACCCCCCTTGTTCATCCCGATATCGCCTACTCTTTCCCTCTACTGCTTGCATTAGAGTTCTTTTATTGTTTCATCGGTTTGATCCTATACTGCTGCATAGCCTGTCCTTGTTACTTCTGTTGTTACCTTACCTGCGATCCTATATGCTTAGTATAGGTTGCTAGTTTATCATCAGTGGCCTTACACTCTTGTCCTTCTGCCATGCTATACTACTGGGCCATGATCACTTCGGGAGGTGATCACGGGTACATATACTATATACTTTTACATTACTTATGTTACTGTTCGGAGATGGGGGCTGAAGGGGCAGGTGGTTCCACCCAATTAGTGGTGGGCCTGGGTTCCCGACAACCCCTGATTGTTACTTTGTGGCGGAGCGACAGGGTAGATTGCGACCACCTAGGAGACAGGTGGGCCTAGTCCCTGCTCGGTGTCCGCGGTTACATCAATTAACACACTTAACGAGATCTTGGTATTTGATCTAAGTCTGGCTACGAGCCTATACGCACTAACCATCTACATGGGAACAGTTATTGGCTCTCGACGTCGTGGTATCAGCCGACGCCTTCTTGACGTCAGCGGTTGAGCGGCGCGTGCCGGATTGGATTGGAATGCATGTGCTTGTATTAAGGGGGCTAGGTCTGCTTCCAGCCGCGTTCGCAACATGCAGGTGTGCAATGGGCGATGGGCCCAGACCCCTGTGTTCTTAGGATTTAGACTGGCGTCCTGACCTCTCTGTTGAGCCTAGGTAGGGTTGCGACGTGTTGATCTTCCGAGGCTGGGTATGACCCAGGAAAGTGTGCCCGGCCAGAGAGATCGAGCGTGTTGGGCAATGTGGTGCACCCCTGCAGGGAAGTTTATCTATTCGAATAGTTGTGTCCCTCGGTAAAAGGACGACCCGGAGTTGTACTTCGACCTTATGACAATTAGAACCGGATACTTAATAAAACACACCCCTAACAAGTTCCAGATACAACACGATGATCGCTCTCTCACAGGGCGACGAGGAGAGGATCGTCGGGTAGGATTATGCTGTGCGATGTTACTCGGTGCTGCACTTGCTACTCTCTTCTACATGCTTCAAGGTGGAGGCTGCTAGAAGCGTAGTCTTCGATAGGCCTAGCTATCCCCCTCTTATTCTGGCATTCTGCAGTTCAGTCCACAGATACTACCCATTTCATTGATACCAATGCATATGTAGTGTAGATCCTTGCTTGCGAGTACTTTGGATGAATACTCACGGTTGCTTTGCTCCCCCCCTTTTCCCCCTTTTCCTTTCTTCTCGGTTGCCGCAACCAGATGCTGGAGCCCTGGAGCCAGACGCCACCTTCGAAGACTCCTACTACACCGAGGGTGCCTACTACTACGTGCAGGCTGCCGACGACCAGGAGTAGTTAGGAGGATCCCAGGCAGGAGGCCCGCGCCTCTTTCGATCTGTATCCCTAGTTTGTGCTAGCCATCTTATGGCACCGTGTTTAACTTATGTCTCTACTTAGATATTGTTGCTTCCGCTGACTCGTCTATGATCGAGCATTTGTATTCGAGCCCTCGAGGCCCCTGGCTTGTAATATTAAAGTTTGTATGACTTATTTGTGTTTAGAGTTGTGTTGTGAATCTTCCCGTGAGTCCCTGATCTTGATCGTACACATTTGCGTGTATGATTAGTGTACGATCAAATCGGGGGCGTCACAACTTATTAGGAAACTTTGCAAACATTGTCAAAAAAAGAGAAGGAAACTTACCGCCGGGCATCGTGGTGCTGCGTTGGATCTCCCCGACGCTGCAATGGAGCTTCGCTTGGTGTCATGGTGCTGCGTTGGAGCTCTTGGCACGCCGTTGAGAGCTGCAATGGAGCTTCGTGGGGATGTCATCGGTGCCGTGTTGAAGCTTTTTCACGCTCGGTGCTGTCGTGACATATTGATGTGATCGAACGACCGCCAATGCGCAGATCGGGCGGCTAGCTAGGCGGATGATTTCTAGACAAAATCATCTGGTTGATTGGTAGCTGTTGCTTATTGTTAATCGATTACGACCAATTTAGATGGTCATAACATCATCAAAGCGTGTACTTCGTTCTGATTGGTCTATGGGCATGTCACGCGGATCAAGCATCAGAGACCGTCGGATACTCCCAGATCCAACGGCCCACACCCACTCACTCTCTCACCCCTCATCCCACCCGCAACCCAACCACCCAAACCCTAACTCAGATCCCCACCCACTCCTGCCGCTGCTGCCCCCTTCTCCCCAGATCCAATCCAAGTCCCCCTCGTCCACCGTCCCCTTCCTCCGGTCATCATACCAACCTTGCCGCCATCCTCACGCTCCCTCCTCTCTTCTCCGCCCCACCCCTGGTCCTCCCGCCACCTGAGCGTGCCACCCACCGCATCCACAGAGCCAGAACCCCTCGCCCTCCCGCCTCGGCCTCCATCTCCATTCCCGCGCGCGTCGGCCACCTCACTCCGGCGGAGCTCGCCGCCGTCCATGGCCTTCCCTCGCCACGCCCTTCGCCTCTCGCCCCTCCCCTTCCCTCTCCATCGACCGCACTACAGCCGCTGCGACACACACTAGAGATCAGTTCGTTCATTCGAGCTTAAAGAGGAGGAGATGAGGATGTCACTGCTGAGCTAGATCCGCGTCCCAGTGCCTGCCCCGCCGTCGCGACTACTCCTACGCCGCCTCGCCGGAGCAGAAGGTGGCCACCCGCAAATATTCTCCCTCTCCCTCTACGACATCACTGCCACGCCCGGCGTCGCCGGCGACGTCTCCCACATCAATACCCGCGCGCTGGTACATCCGTACCCCATCTCCCTCCTTCCCCGTTGGTTAGCTACGATCGCTTTGCTAGATATGTGTGTGAATGTACTGTCTGTCTGATGGTGGTGCTGCGGGTGAAGGGCTTCGTCGGGGACTACCAGCTCGGGGAGGCGCTGGAGGGCGATGACCTCGTCATCATCCCCGCTGGGGTGTCCCGCAAGCCCGGCATGACCAGGGACGACCTCTTCAAGATCAACGCCGAGATCGTTAAGGGCCTCTGCACCGCCATCGCCAGGCACTACCCCAACTTAAGCTCTTATTACCCACTCTGTCGCCACGCCACTGTAGATCTGCAGTTCAGCAAAGGCGACATAGCTAGATTTGGTTGCTAAATGCAGTAATCCTACGTTTTGCTGCTTGGAATGGCTTGTAGTTCTTGCCAACGGATGCAGTATGTTTTGCGTTCATTTCTGATCAGGGGCATAGGGACAGAGCTGTCAGATTATTGCATAGGATTGCTCTGTACTAGTAGTCTACAACATTTGTTTGCCTAAAATGAGCCCAACTGCCACAGGCAAGTCAGGTGTTACTTTCTTGCCCGAAATCTGTAGGCTGCTTCTAGTAGGTGGTACACTTGGTTCAGCCCTTGTTTTACAGTTTGAGCGTGGCACTCGTAATTTATGTTCTCGGGCAGTGCAGTCACATTGTTTCATATGATTGTTGTAGGTTGTAATAAAAGTTCAAAACAATGGGTTGCTCCAAATGAATCGAATTGCCACTGCCAGTTGAGAACCCACAAGTATAGGGGATCAGTTGTAGCCTTTCTCGATAAATAAGAGTGTCAAACCCAACAAGGAGCTAAAGGTAGAATTTATATTTCCTTCAAGTTCTATCGACCATCGATACAACTCTACGCACGCTTAACATTCGCTTTACCTAGAACAAGTATGAAACTAGAAGTACTTTGTAGGTGTGAAGGGATAGGTTTGCAAGATAATAAAGAATATGAAAATAAAAGTTAAGTGCTGTTTAGATAAAGAAGCAATTAAGTTAGTTTAACGAGTGTGGAGAAGTGGTGGAAGGATTTGCGAAATTATCCCTAAGCAATTGACTACGTTACTAGACCGATAGCAAGTTTTTATGTGGAAGAGGCCACTGCTAGCATGTCATCCCTTACTTGGAATTCTATGAACTTATGATTGGAACTATTAGCAAGCATCCGCAACTACTAACTTTCATTATGGTGGAACCCAACCATAGTATTAAACTATATATTGGTCCCCCTTCAATCCCGTATGAATCAATTTCTATGCTAGGCTGAAGCTGTTGTCACCCTTGCCCTCCAATGCATAGTCGTACCAACATACAACTAACCCTATGGTGTGATCCACAAGCGCGCTCATATGATGGGCACCAAAGGACATCAACATAAACACAAGCAAATTGAACCAATCATAGCAATTCACCAATTACCCGATAGGACAACAAAAATCTACTCAGACATCATAGGACGGCAACACATCATTGGATAATAATATGAAGCATAAAGCACCATGTTCATGTAGAGGGTACAACGGGTTGCGGGAGAGTGGACCGCTGTAGATAGATGGGGGAAGGTGATGGAGGTGTTGGTGAAGATGACGGAGTTGTTGGAGTAGATCATCGTCACACGATGATTGCCCTGGCGGCGTTCCGGCGCCACCGGGAGAGAGGGGGAGAGAGCCCCCCTCCTTCTTCCTCTTCCTTGCCCCCCCCCCCTAGATGGGACGAGGGTATCCCCTCTGGTCCTTGGCCTCCATGGCGGCGGAGGGGTGGGAGCCCCTCCGATATTGGATCTCTCTCTCTCTCTCTCTCTCTCTCTCTCTCTCTCTCTCTCTCTGTTTCCTTCTGTTTCTGTGCTCCTAGATTCTGGCCTTTCACCGTTTCTTAAATATCCAGAGATCCGTAACTCCGATTGGGCTGACATTTTAACACGATTTTCATCCGGATATAAGCTTCCTTGCGACCGATGGACACCTCCAACCGACCTACGGGGTGGTCACAAGCCTGCCAGGCGTGCCCTGGGTAGGGGGGCTCGCCAGCTTGCGGGCCCCTCGGGCATCGTCTCGCATTGATTCTTTTTCCCAAAAATCACATATATTCCAAAAAAAATCTCCGTATGTTTTTATCACGTTTGGACTTCGTTTGGTATGGATATTATGCGAAACAAAAAACATGCAACAAACAGGAACTGGCACTGGGCACTTGATCAATATGTTAGTCCCAAAAATAATATAAAAAGTTGCCAAAAGTATATGGAAGTTGTAGAATACTGGCATGAAACAATCAAAAATTATAGATACGACAGAGACATATCAGCATCGCCAAGCTTAATTCCTGCTCTTCCTTGAGTAGGTAAATGATAAAAAAGATAATTTTTGATGTGGAATGCTACCTAGCATAATCTTGATCATATAATCTAATCATGGCATGAATATTAAGACACGAGTGATTCAAAGCAATAGTCTATCATTTGACATAAAGACATCAATACTCAGGCATCCCAACAAACAATCATGTCTTTCAAAATATCAATGCTAAAGAAAGTTATCCCTACAAAATCATATAATCTGGCTATGCTCCATCTTCATCACACAAAATATTTCATCCTGCACAACCTCGATGACAAGCCAAGCAATTGTTTCATACTTTTAGTGTTCTCAAGCTTTTTCAATTTTCACGCAATACATGAGCGTGAGCCATGGATATAGCACTATAGGTGGAATAGAATATGGTGGAGGTTGTGAGGAGAAGACAAAAAGGAGAAAGTCTCACATCAACTAGGCAAATTAATGGGCTATGGAGATGCCCATCAATTGATATCGATGCAAGTGAGTAGGGATTGCCATGCAATAGATGCACTAGAGCTATAAGTGTATGAAAGCTCAAACTGAAAACTAAGTGGGTGTGCATCCAACTTGCTTGCTCATGAAGACCTCGGGCATTTGAGGAATCCCATCACCGGAATATACAAGCCAAGTTCTATATTGAAAATTCCCACTAGTATATGAAAGTGATAACTCAAAAGACTCTCTATATGAAGAACATGGTGCTACTCTGAAGCACAAGTGTGGTAAAAGGATAGTAACATTGCCCCTTCTCTCTTTTTCTGTCATTTATTTGTTGTTTTAACCTTTTTTATTTTTTTTGTTGGGCTCCTTGGCCTCTTTTTTTATTTTAAGTCCGGAGTCTCATCCCGACTTGTGGGGGAATCATAGTCTCCATCATCCTTTCCTCACTAGGGTAATGCTCTAATAATAATGATGATCATCACACTTTTATTTACTTACAACTCAATATTACAACTTGATATCTAGAACAATATGACTCTATATGAATGCCTCTGGCAGTGTACCAGGATGGGCAATGATCTAGCATAGCAAAGATATCAAATAATGGACAAGCCATGAAAATATCATGCTAGCTATCTTACGATCATGCAAAGCAATATGACAATGAATGCTCAAGTCATGTATATGACGATGATGGAAGTTGCATAGAAATATATCTCGGAATGGCTATGGAAATGCCATGATAGGTAGGTATGGTGGCTGTTTTGAGGAAGGTATAAGGAGGGTTTATGCACCGGCGAAAGTTGCGTGGTACTAGAGAGGGTAGCAATGGTGGAAGGGTGTGTGTGTGTATAATCCATGGAGTCAACATTAGTCATAAAGAACTCGCATACTTATTGCAAAAATTTATTAGCCATCAAAGCAAAGTACTAATACGCATGCTCCTAGGGGAATAGATTGGTAGGAAAAGACCATCGCTCATCCCGAAACACCACTCATAAGGAAGACAATCAAAAAATAAATCGTGCTCCGACTTCATCACATAACGTTTCACCATACATGCAATGTTCGGGAATCACAAACCTTAACACCAATATTCTTACTAAACCACAATCATTCACTAGTACCTCCCACATATTACCATCTATATATCACAAAACTATTGCAAGGAATCAAACATATCATATTCAGTGATCTACAAGTTTTATGTAGGATTTTATGACTAACCATGTGAATGAGTAGTTCCTGACGACTCTCTAAATAGATATAAATGAAGTAAGAGAGTTTAATTCTTTCTACAAAGGATTTGCCCACGCTCTAACAAATATAAGTGAAGCAAAAGAGCATTCTACAAATGGCGGTTTTCTATGTGTAGAGAAACAGGCAATCCAAACTTCAAATGATATAAGTGAAGCACATGAAGCATTCTATAAAGCCATACTCAAAAGATATAAGTGAAGTGCAAAGAGCATTCTATAAATCAACCAAGGACTATCTCATACCAGCATGGTGCATTACTAAAGAAAAATAAAAGGCACACGACGCTCCAAGAATTTACGCATATCATGTGACAAATAAAAATATAGCTCCAAGTAAAATTACCGATAGTCGTTAGAAGAAAGAAGGGATGCCTTCCGGGGCATCCCCAAGCTTAGTTGCTTGGAAGTCCTTGAATATTATGCTGGGGTGCCTCGGGTATTCCCAAGCTTAGTCTCTTTCTACTCTTCATTGCTTCATCCATCGTGATCTCACCCAAAACTTGAAAACTTCAATCACACAAAACTTAACAAAACACTCGTGAGATCCGTTAGTATAATAAAGCAAATTACCACTTTAAGTATTGTTGCAAACCCATTCATATTTTATTTTTGCATTATACCTACTGTATTCTAACTTATCCATGTCTTATACCAATGATACAATCCATAGTTCCATCAAAACAAGCAAAACAATGCATCAAAAACAGAATCTGTCTAAAACAGAATAGTCTGTAGTAATCTGAACATTTACCATACTTCTGTAACTCTAAAAATTATGAAAAATTAGGATAAAATAAAAAAAATTCATGGAAGTACTGTGTAAAAATTTCAGAAAATTTTGACATTCCAGTAAAAAATGTAAATTCACACGCTACAGCCAAAGTTTATGTTTTTCCACTGCACATACCAAATAAGAAATCTAGTCATCCTAAAGGCAAATCTTGGCACATTATTTTTATAATACAATGGATTTATACAAGGGGATAATTATTTTTTTTGAAAAGTTTCTGTAATCAAGGTTCACAAAGTTTCCATGGGCATGAACAAAGTTCAAGGACGTCCCCCACTTCAACGGTGTTCGTCTTTCTCACTTTCACTTTTCTTTTTGAAAAGTTTTTAGGTTCCCCTCTATATTTTTTTTGTTTTTAAACTTTATAAAAGCACTCAACAGAATAAAATGACTCTCTAAAACTTCCAGGTTGTCTCCCTGGCAGCGCTTTCTTTAAAGCCATTAAGCTAGGCATAAAGTGCTCAAGTAATTGATCCACCCGGATCCCAAGATATATCAAAGCCAATTTTATTTAACAATGATTTGTAATTTAGTAGTGAGCACAAAGTAACATATATCATTTAATGACGAAGTCTAACTCTCTTCCTATGCATCGGCATGTCATAAAAGAATAATTCATGCACATCAAGTAAAGGCCAATACATAGCATAAGCAGTTTCTTGCAACTTTATCGTATTGGAAACATAGAGAGGTGGAGATGTAGTTCCTCTCTCATAATAATTTTTGCAAGTAGGAGCAGCAAGCACATGCATATTATATTCATCAAAATCATCATGTCACTACTGCAGGATGCTGCTAGCGCGACACTATGATCAGAGACCCTTCGACGAAATTGCGTGCGATGCAGTAATCGCAAACGGTGATGTAAAAAACCGTCAAAAAAGATGCAAAATTTTTGCGATGGCAGATACATCAAACACGGTTCAGATTTTAGTTGCGTGTGCGATCCAGGACATACGGTTCAATTCAATGAACTGTTTGTGATGAGGCAGAACAAAAGAAATGGGCAGCCAGATGGAGACGTGTGCGATATACGGCATACAGTTTACTCGGATAAACTGTTTGTGATGAGGCGGAACAACAGAAGCGGGCAGCCAGATGAAGGTGTGTGCGGTATATGGCATACAGTTCACTTGGATGAACTGGTTGTGATTAGGCAACACAAAAGAAACGGTCAGTCAGATCAAGGTGTGTGTGATAGAGGGCAAACAGTTCACTCGGATGAATTATTTGCGTTGAGCCAAGAGAACGGAAACGGTTTAATTTAACAAGATGTGTGTGATACGCGGCAAGCAGGTCTATAATCAGAAATGTGTGCGAAGACCAATAATAACACAGACGATTGCTGCTAATAAGACGTGTGTGTTGTGCGATGGGATTGCATACAGAACAACAACATATATATATATATATATATATATATATATATATATATATATAGATATATATATAATATATATATATATATATATATAGATATATATATAGATTTACATGGGGGCTACTACACACATGAGACATGACATTTAATTGCACACACCAAAGTAAACTATTACATGCATAATTACATAGGTGGCTAAAACACACATGACATTTCCCCACACCAAAGTAAACTATATATTACATGCATAATTAACTAGGATAAACGATCATCTGATCAACATCTACTTCTTGTGACAATTGCCGCTACTGCTCTTCTTGTGGCTCGATCCGGCCTCGTCGATTTTGGGAACAAGGCACTTCCTCATGTCAACGATCCGCCTGTGCATCTCGTAGCACGTGTACACGCTCTTGGCCGCGAACCTGAGGTGAGGTTCATCCAGTTGCCGTGTCCAGGCCCCGTGCCAGGATATGGGATTTGTTCTATTGGCATCCTGCTTTATCTTTTCGTAGTAGGGGTCGATGATGGCCGAGGCAAGTTCAACCAGGGAGTCGTTCTTCGTGCTGCCCCAGACCCTGTAGTGGTCACAGATTTCGATAAGGTTCTTGTAGGCCAAGCCCGTAACCATGAGTGCCTTTACATCGTTGCAGGTTTCCACCGTAGCGAACTTGTAGTCGGTGCTGTTGACAAACCTGGCGAAACGGTCGCAAGGCTCTGTGTCCATGCAGTAGTGGAAGATTAGGACATGATGGCGCACACACAACTGGGCGACGGCTACCTTTTGATCTTTGCCGGGAAGACCACCGGTGTACTGGAGGTCGATGCCGACCACCTTGTACTTGTCTCGAGCAAGCAACTGCTCCACGATGTTGATGTAGTCCTCTACCACGGCCGGGTCGACGTTGTACACCATCGAGAGATCCGTCTCCCTCGCGTGGGTCTCCGCTTTATGCTCGCCGAACTCCATTGGAGCGCCGCTAGATATCCTCTCTGTATGTGTCGTCCTGGGTGTGCTTGTTGTGTTGTGGGGCGAGCTTGAAAGGTTGAAGAGACTAAGGTTATAATGGCCATGGGAATTAATGGGGAAGCCGGACGGCCTGGAATATCCGCACGCCTAGATGGCAGTTCTAATTTGCAGCGCGTAACTCCATCGTGTCGCACGTAACTGCACCGTGGCGACGCGCGCGGCGCAATCGCATGCATATGGGCCCCAAACATGACCGTTCGCAAGCCCCAACTGCTGGCAGAGCGCGCGCGCAGGGACGCGAGCAGAGCGCTCCGCGATGCCTCAATGGCGAGCAACCATATATATGCATATAGCAGTTGAACACGCAAGGAAAAGCTGTCCACAGGCCTAGCGCGTGGAGGTACGCGAGCAGAGCGCGCCGACGGACGCAAGCAGAGCGCGGCGTGGCGCCTAACAGCGAGCAGAGGGCGCCGAGGGACGCGAGCAGAGGCCTGCATAGTGATACATGGCAAATAAGACGAACTGTGCGAGCGATGGCGGAGACATCAAGCACGAATTAGATTAGAATTGTGTGTGCGATACGTGGCATACAGTTGATCCATCCGAGTTGTTTGTGATGAAATAAGCCGTGTGTGTGTTGTGGGTAAACGCTTGCTGGTATACAACCGTTTGCGATTGTTGAATTCATCACCGACGGGTTCCCTAGTGTGGTCCGTGTGCGATGTGATATGCTTTTTCTGCACAATCTCTATGCTCTGTGTACAGAAGAACAACATATATATACTTATAACAGGACATGGTTGCAAAACCAAATTAAACATCCAATTACGTTATATAACAAATACCATAAATATTGCAAGGTTCAAATTCCAGCATTACAAGGCCCAAATTCAAAGATTACAAGGTTCAAACTATTCAGACGCATAAATTCATCTTCTTCAGAATCTTTTTCATGCATTATTTCTGTGAAAGGATCAGCCACCGAGAAGTCATATAGCGGCTTGATACAGTGACTTCCAAATAATCTGTCATATGAAGTTACAAACTGAAATTCAGCTTGTGCAGAGCCTTTCCATTCAGCTGTAGACGCCTGTTCTCTTTAGCAATCCATTCACTTCTGCGTAGTAAATATAGGGCAAACCTCATTACCTTGAGCAACCTTGCTTTCTCAACAAAGAACCTGGCGAATTTAATTTCTGGTGTGGTGCCTTGGCACTCGTTAAAAGTAATTTCTGTGAGATGAAGATCAAGGCATTCAATGAGATTGTTATATTACCCAACATTTTCTACTTTCGGGCCTGCAAGTATCTGCAAACGAAGACAACATATTAGTGCCTAGCTATAGATTTGAACACTTTGGGCCTCTTTGATTTGCAGGATTTCTAAAATACACGAAAAGAGTGAAATGCCACCTTCAATCTTTCATGATAAACTTTTATCACGAAAGCATGTCGGGTGAAGGAATAAAACGCGTACAACACTAGCATCTCAAAAAATATATGTATTGAGATCATTCAAATTTCCTTTAGAAACCATTCTACATTTGTCATTGTAATCATGGGTAAAAGTAACCAAAAATTGAGCTCCGTTGTGGTTAACAATTAACAGGAAAGGAGCATCACCTCGATGTATAGCTTCTCTGTGCAAGGAAAACATCTAAGGAGTCTAACAACTTCATCCAGATCGGGGCCGACAGATTGTAGTGCCAAGACCTTCACTGTGCGCAGAGGCCGGGTCGAGCTTGTGGGAATCATTTTCTGGATGATAGACGAACATATAGATCAACAACAATTAGATAAAATGTGTTGTCCAATAATATATAAGTAGGAGAAGAAGAAGACTATTGTACCTGAATGGATAATGATCCAGTAACAAGTTCGTTGAATTCAGCACGCGAATAGCCCAACACTGCCAATTTTGGTGCGTGAATGACCTTGATTCTTGCTGGACCTAATTTATCAAGTACATACAATCTCTCGAGGAAAGGCGCATTATCAATGACAATATCGTGAAACACCTCAACAGACAGCCTTGGGCGGCGCCAGCAATGCACATAAATCGCACGGACATTCGTCAAGGTGATGTGGAGGCTACTGAACCCATCCATCGCATGAAGACGAAGGTACTCGAGCGCTGTACAACCGACGAGCAGGCGCTCCAAATCCTCCTTCGAGATGCGGACGGCAATGAGCTCGAGGTGCTTAAGTTTAGGGAGATGAAGAGCGCGCGCGGCATCAATCCGGGGGAAAATGCACCGCCTGAATGTAGCGCGGCGCAGTGTGGGCGCGATGCGGAGCACGGAGAGCGGCAGCGAGCAAGGACGTCCAACATGAAAGCTGAGCTCCTCGAGCCGATCCAGGGCTGGGGATAGGAAGCAGTTGTGCAACCTGGGTTCGGTCTTGTTGTGGGGACTGAGCCTGCTGACAGCAAGGTGTCTGACCGGCCCAGGGTGCGTGGCGAGGACGTGGGACAATGCATCCAGGCGTTCCTGCTCCCCGCTGCAGAACTCATGGTCGACGATGAGGTCTAGGGGGGTGTAGTGCCAGAGGGGGTGATGTCTGCTAGAACTACGTCGGTTTTTCCCCAGAGAGGGAGGGATGATGCAGCACAGCGACGGTAGGTATTTCCCTCAGTGATGAGACCAAGGTTATCGAACCAGTAGGAGAACCACGCAACACCACGTAAACAACTCCTGCACACAAAGAACAAATACTTGCAACCCGACGTGTTAAAGGGGTTGTCAATCCCTTTCGGGTAACGAGATAGATAAAATTGTAGTAGATTGAAAGATGCAAATAAAAGAAAACAAAATTTAGCGAGGTATTTTTGGGTTTTTGGATTAATAGATCTGAAAATAAAAGTTGCAAATAAATAAAAGAGCGAATAGCAAAATAGATCTTGAAGGCAAATATATTAAAGAAGAGACCCGGGGGCCGTAGTTTTCACTAGTGGCTTCTCTTGAGAAAAATAGCAAACGATGGAAACAAATTACTGTTGGGCAATTGATAGAACTTCAAATACTCATGACGATAACCAGGCAATGATCATTATATAGGCATCACGTCCAAGATTAGTAGACCGACTCCTGCCTGCATCTACTACTATTACTCCGCACATCGACTTCTATCCAGCATGCATCTAGTGTATTAAGTTCATGGAGAAACGGAGTAATGCAATAAGAACGATGACATGATGTAGACAAGATCTATTTATGTAGAAATAGACCCCATCTTGTTATCCTTAATGGCAACGATACATACGTGTCGTTTCCCTTTCTGTCACTGGGATCAAGCATCATAAGATCGAACCCATCACAAAGCACCTCTTCCCATTGCAAGATAAATAGATCAAGTTGGCCAAACAAAACCAAAATATCAGAGAAGAAATACGAGGCTATAAGCAATCATGCATATAAGAGAACAAAGAAGTCTCAAATAACTTTCATGGATAAAAAGATAGATCTGATCATAAACTCAAAGCTCATCGGATCCCAACAAACACACCGCAAAAAGAGTTACATCATATGGATCTCCAAGAGACCATTGTATTGAGAATCAAATGAGAGAGAGAAAGCCATCTAGCTACTAACTATGGACCCGAAGGTCTACAATGAACTACTCACGCATCATCGGAGAGGCACCAATGAGGATGATGAACCTCTCCGTGATGGTGTCTAGATTGGATCTGGTGGTTCTGGAACTTGCGGCGGCTGGAATTGATTTTCGTCGACTCCCCTAGGGTTTCTGGAATATTGGGGTATTTATAGAGCAAAGAGGCGGTGTGGGAGGCCCCCGAGGTGGGCACAACCCACCTAGGTGCGCCTGGGCCTCCAGGCGCGCCCTGGTGGGTTGTGCTCCCCTCGGAGCACCCCCAGGTGCTTCTCCGGCCCACTGGATGTCTGCTTGTCCAAAAAAATTCCACAAAAAGTTTCGCTGCGTTTGGACTCCGTTTGGTATTGATTTCCTGCGATGTAAAAAACATGCAGAAAACAGCAACTGGCACTGGGCACTATGTCAATAGGTTAGTACCAAAAAATGGTATAAAATGATTGTAAAACATCCAAGAATGATAATATAACAGCATGGAACAATCAAAAATTATAAATACGTTGGAGACGTATCAGCATCCCCAAGCTTAATTCCTGCTCGTCCTCGAGTAGGTAAATGATAAAAACAGAATTTTTGATGTGGAATGTTGCCTAACATGTTCATCACATATTCTTTTCTTAATAGCATGGACATTTGGACTTTTATATGGTTCAAAGCAATAGTCTAGTTTTGACATGATAACTTAAATACTCAAGCATATCAACAAGCAACCATGTCTTTCAAAATATCAACACTAAAGCAAGTTAGCCCTAGCCCGTCATGCTCAATCATTGATCCATTCATGAGACACACTCGAATATTAGCTACACCCAATGCTCAAGTACGATTATAGTGCCTCTTAGTTGGTGCTTTGTAAGAGAAGATGGAGACTCAAATTAAAAATAAAAATTGCATAAAGTAAAAGAAAGGCCCTTCGCAGAGGGAAGTAGGGATTTGTAGAGGTGCCAGAGCTCAAAGCTTAAATTGAGAGATAAAAACATTTTGAGAGGCATACTTTTCCCACCAACGAAAACGACTTAGAGCTCCCAACACTTTCCATGCTAGATATATCATAGGCGGTTCCCAAACAGAAAATAAAGTTTATTCCTTTTTCCACCATTTCTTTCACTTTCCATGGCTAGCCGTATCCACGGGTGCCCTCCATACCAACACTTTCCAAGGAATTTATTATTTGACAACATAAAGTAAATTAATTTTTTATTTCAGGACTGGGCATCCCTAATACCTTTACCATACTCTCGTGCACTGACAAGTGGATAAACACTCATCGTGAGAATAACACATCTAGCATGGAAAATATCGGCCACCCCTCACCGCCTCGCGAGCGGTATGAGCACACAAAAGAGAAATTTATTTTGAAATTAGAGATGGCACATACAAATTTGCTTAGAACGGCACGCAAATACCGCATATAGGTAGGTATAGTGGACTCATATGGCAAAACTGGTTTAAAGAATTTTGGATGCACAAGTAGTGATCATACTTGGTGCAAATGAAGGCTAGCAAAAAGATTGAGAAGTGCCGAACTAAGAAACGAATAATCTCGTAAGCAAGCTTTAAGCATAAGTAATACCGAATAATGCACCATAAGTAAGATATAATTTCATTGCATAACTATTGACTTTCGTACTTGCATAGGGAATCACAAACCTTAACACCAATATTCTTACTAAAGCACAATTACTCATCAACATGGCTCACATATTATATTGTCATATCTCAAAACTATTACAAAGAACCAAGTTTATTTTGTCCAATGATCTTCATGAAAGTTTTTATTATATCCTTCTTGGATATCTCTCATTTTGGGACTAGTTTTATATGTTGCTTTTAATAAGCTCAAACAAATATAAGTGAAGAACATGAGCATAATATTTCTTTCTCTCAAATTAATCTAAGTGAAGCAAGAGAGAATTTCTTCAAAATTTTACAAACTCCCAAATAAATCTAAGTGAAGCATGAGAGCATTTCTTCAAAAATAACAAAGCACACCGTGCTCAAAAAGATACAAGTGAAGCACTAGAGCAATTCCAAGGCTCCAAAATTTTAAGTGAAGCATAGGAGCAATCATAGCATAGTTTTTGGCTCTCTAAAAAAGGTGTGTCCAGCAAGGATTCAAGACTTAAAATAAAAAGCAAAACAAGAAAAGACTCAAATCATACAAGGCACTCCAAGCAAAACTCATAATATGTGACGAATAAAAATATAGTTCCAAGTAAAATACCGATGGTCGTTAGAAGAAAGAGGAGTTGCTTGATACTTCTTGAATATTATCTTGGGGTGCCTCAGGCATCCCCAGGCTTAGCCTTTTGCTAATCTTATTCCTTCATCCATCGTAATATCACCCAAAACTTGAAAACTTCAATCACACAAAACTCAACAAAACCTTCGTGAGATCCGTTAGTATAAGAAAACAAATCACTACTTTAAGTACTGTTGCAAACCCATTCATATTTTATTTGTGCATTATATCTACTGTATTCCAACTTTTCTATGGCAAAAACTCTTGAAAGAAAACCATAGAATCATCAGAACAAGCACACAACGCAAAGAAAACAGAATCTGTCAAAAACAGAACAGTCTGTAGCAATCTGAAAACTTGGAATACTTATGTAACTCCAAAAATTCTGAAAAATTAGGACAACGTGAGAAATTTGTTTATTAATCTTCTACATAAATAATAAACTCAATATCACTCTTCTGTAAAAAGTAAGAAATATTTTTGTGAGCGCAAAAGTTTCTGTTTTTCAGCAAGATCAAATCAACTATCACTCAAAGCACCCCAAAGGCTTTGCTTGGCACAGACACTAATTTAAACCACAAAAACACATCTAAACAGAGGCATAATTGGGTATTTTATTGACAACAGAAAGAAAACAAAAAAGCAAAAAGATACAAGTTGGGTTGCCTCCCAACGAGCGCTATCGTTTTATGCCCCTAGCTAGGCATAAGATGTTATTGATGCTCACATGAAAGATAATAATGAAAACACAAAGAGAGCATCATAAAACATGTGGCAAACATATTTAAGTCTAACATATTTCCGATGCATAGGAATTTTATAGGAAAACAAATTAGCAAGACAAGCAAGATCTAGCATATGCATGGAAGAAAACAATAGCAATCTCAACATGAAGAGAGGTAATTTAGTAACATGAAAATTTCTACAACCATATTTCCCTCTCTCATAATAATTACATGTGGGATCATATTCAAACTCAACAATATAGCTATCACATAACATATTCTCTACATGATCCACATGCATGCAAAGTTGACACTCTTCCAAAATAGTGGGATTATCATCAAATAAAGTCATGACCTCTCCAAGCCCACTTTTAAGAAAAATTTCATAAGATTGAACACTCTCCAAATATGTGGGATTATTTTTACCTAAAGTTGACACTCTTCCAAACCCACTTTCAATATTATTGCAAACATTATTATCAATAACATATTCATCATGAGGCTTAAATAAATTTTCAAGATCATAAGAAGAATCACCCCAATCATGATCATTGCAATAAGTAGTGGACACACCAAAAATAGCATCCCCAAGCTTGGGCTTTTGCATATTATTAGCACAATTGACATTAATAGAATTTATAATAACATCATTGCAATCATGCTTTTCATTCATGGAGCTATCATGAACCACTTTATAAATTCCTTCGTTTAACACTTCATCACAATTTTCAGATTCATAAATCTCAAGCAAAACTTCATAAAGATAATCTAGTGAACTCAATTCACTAGCAATTGGTTCATCATAATTGGATCTTTTGAAAAGATTAGCAAGTGGATGAAGATCCATAACAATAGCTTTTTAGCAAGCGAAGATGCAAGCAAATAGAAGGCACATGGCAACACAAGCAAACATGAGATCTGATGAGAAAAAGGCGAACGAAAAAGAGGGGCGAATAAAACGGCAAATTGGTGAAGTGGGGGAGATGAAAACGAGAGGCAAATGGAAAATAATGGAAATTGCAAGGAGATGAGATTTGTGATTAGGAACCTGGTAGATGTTGATGATGTCTCCCCGGCAACGGCGCCAGAAACTCCTCTTGATGTCTGCTAGAACTACGTCGGTTTTTCCCCAGAGAGGGAGGGATGATGCAGCATAGCGACGGTAGGTATTTCCCTCAGTGATGAGACCAAGGTTATCGAACCAGTAGGAGAACCACGCAACACAATGTAAACAGCTCCTGCACACAAAGAACAAATACTTGCAACCCGACGTGTTAAAGGTGTTATCAATCCCTTTCGGGTAACGAGATTGATAAAATTGTAGTAGATTGAAAGATGCAAATAAAAGCAAATAAAATTCAGCGAGGTATTTTTGGGTTTTTGGATTAATAGATCGTAAAATAAAAGTTGCAAATAAATAAAAGAGCGAATAGCAAAATAGATCTTGAAGGCAAATATATTAAAGAAGAGACCCGGGGGCCGTAGTTTTCACTAGTGGCTTCTCTCGAGAAAAATAGCAAATGGTGGAAACAAATTACTGTTGGGCAATTGATAGAACTTCAAATACTCATGACGATATCCAGGCAATGATCCTTATATATGCATCACGTCCAAGATTAGTAGACCGACTCCTGCCTGCATCTACTACTATTACTCCACACATCAACCGCTATCCAGCATGCATCTAGTGTATTAAGTTCATGGAGAAACGGAGTAATGCAATAAGAACGATGACATGATGTAGACAAGATCTATTTATGTAGAAATAGACCCCATCTTGTTATCCTTAATGGCAGCGATACATACGTGTCGTTTCTCTTTCTGTCACTGGGATCAAGCACCGCAAGATCGAACCCATCACAAAGCACCTCTTCCCATTGCAAGATAAATAGATCAAGTTGGCCAAACTAAATCCAAATATCGGAGAAGAAATACGAGGCTATAAGCAATCATGCATATAAGAGATCAAAGAAGACTCAAATAACTTTCATGGATAAAAAGATAGATCTGATCATAAACTCAAAGTTCATCGGATCCCAACAAACACACCGCAAAAGAGTTACATCATATGGATCTCCAAGAGACCATTGTATTGAGAATCAAATGAGAGAGAGAAAGCCATCTAGCTACTAACTATGGACCCGAAGGTCTACAATGAACTACTCACGCATCATCAGAGAGGCACCAATGAGGATGATGAACCCCTCCGTGATGGTGTCTAGATTGGATCTGGTGGTTCTGGAACTTGCGGCGGCTCGAATTGATTTTCGTCGACTCTCCTAGGGTTTCTGGAATATTGGGATATTTATAAAGCAAAGAGGCGGTGCGGGAGGCCCCCGAGGTGGGCACAACCCACCTGGGCGCGCTTGGGCCTCCAGGCACACCCTGGTGGGTTGTGCTCCCCTCGAAGCACCCCCAGGTGCTTCTCCGGCCCACTGGATGTCTTCTGGTCCAAAAAAAATCCACAAAAAGTTTCACTGCACTTGGACTCTGTTTGGTATTGATTTCCTGCGATGTAAAAAACATGCAGAAAACAGCAACTGGCACTGGGCACTATGTCAATAGGTTAGTACGAAAAAAATGATATAAAATGATTGTAAAACATCCAAGAATGATAATATAACAGCATGGAACAATCAAAAATTATAGATACGTTGGAGACATATCAGGAGGCGCCACCACCGCGAGAGGACAGTGGTCCGCACGGCATATTTGATGGTGAGGTGGGATATAATGGTTACCAACATCTCGTCGGGGAGGCTGCTGATGAAGTCCACATTCGCTGGAGGTTCTTGCAGTTCTGGCTCGACCCGCCCCCGCTTGTTGGCCGGCTCGTCCTCCATCTCGCAGCAGGCGGCGATCCTCGGCGGCGGTGCTTGTAGATGAGAATGGAGGACTGTTCTACGTGCCTTCCCGAGGCGGCTGAAACAAAAGTCCAAAACCAGCAATAAATTGCAGCGCTCGCGGCATGCGCGGCGGACTACTCACAGTCGTCCCGTCTAATCAAACAGCTGCGCGCGGTAGGAAATGGTTTGTTGAATGCCCACCGTTTGACTAATACGACCGTTTGCAATAATAACATGGCGACTATTTGTTAAAAATGCCTAGGAAAATCAATGTATAAAAAGGCGAAACGAACCCTGAATAATTTCATATGTTTAGCACAGTTGCATGTTGGCTCTGTAAAATAAATCAAGGCAGGAAGATACAACGTATGTCGTTTCGCACACAGATCATGCGACCAAGTTCCCTCTCGGAACCATGAGGCTTCTTGATAGAAGCTCCGGTTTGTATGAAAGTAAATATGGTTCAAACCCGAGTTGAAAAAGGCAGCAATATCTAACCCCAGCTTACAGAAGGTACAAAAGCACGATGATTAATTGTTCATCAAGTTTACACAAAATCCAGATTGAACAGGACAATAACAACTAACTCAACCTAAGTTTTCGGCAGTCACAATCAAATGGATCTGTCTGATCCATAAAATCAAGATCCTAGACCAGAAAATCTACTGGTAAATTAAGACAAGTTGTTGTAAATGGAAGTCGAGCACGTTCAGAAGCCCTTTTGTCCACCTGAAACTTGTTTTTATGCTGTTCAACGTGTCCATCCGTGAAAAAGTTTTTGTTAAAAAACATAATCCTCATGGACAATAGTACTCTCGCATTCAACAGAAAGAATGGGACAAAGCTAGTGTTTGCATGGTTGGATGCAAATCCTTCCAGCGTTATTGTCCTCAAACGAATGTCATGAGAACTGAGAAAATCTCAGTGCTTCTTATGCCACCGATTGGTTATACCTTTTTGTCCATGTCCTTTAGCCTAAATAGACATGAAGACTGAAAACAGTTAATGTCTAAAAAAAATAGTACAGCTGAACGATTAGTTCTAGTAAAGTATATCAATGTGCTTGATATCATCACCTCTATATACAAATTCTCCAGACATGAAAAGCATCGCAGCAAGCTGATAATCATGTTTAGATCAAAACACCACGTACTGATATGTAAGGTCTTGACAGAATCAAGCGCCATTGATAGGGTACCCATGGACAAACTCTTCATTGAGCATAGAATATAATATTAGTACCAAAAGCATACTCCAAGATTATATAAAACTTATGCGCACAAATGAAAAATGCAGTTTATGATTACAAAAGTGTTGATGATATAAAACTTACACACACAAATGAAAAATGCAGCTTATGATTACAAAAGTGTTGATGATAATATACAGTACCTGAATAAGTGTGGAGCCAACCACCATCTTATAACCTTCAAACGGATCAGGAATTACACCCAAGGTCTCCAGTTTAGGTGCAGAGACCACAGTTATTTGCGAAGGTGCATAACGATAATCAAGGAGCAGCCTTTGGAGTGAAGGGGCGTCTTTGATGATGAGCTCCTCTCCTTTAAAGTAAATTCCAATGCTTACAAGGTGAGGCGACTTTATTTGGAGACAACGGGTATGGATTTCTTTTCCAAAAACAAGCAGCAAGCGCTCCAGGGCAGGGCAGCAGGAGTGGATGATGCTGTGCAATGAGGCCTCCGACAGATCGACCACCACAAGCGCGAGTTTTTTTAGCAGTGGGAGTCGAAGCATTTGTACCAGATTGTCTCGTAGATGACACCAGGCCAGGGTGGTGGTTTGGAGAGAGGAGGAAAACCATGAGATGGACATTGGTGGTGAGGGCACAGCTACAACACTTGGTGGACAGCTATTTGCATAGTAATGGTAGAACTCAAGATGCTGGAGTTATTCGAATTGACGGGATGTCAGTCAGGCGTCCACCGTGCAGGGTATGTGCAGAAGGCAGCATGCCGGGATGCATAGGCGTTGAACGGAGCCCTGGTGGGAGGAGATGATGGCTCCGTGGAGTTCAAAATCATGAACGATAGATAGCCGGCGACAGTCGAGATAAAGAGGTGTGGCGCGCCACAGAGTGCGGCACCGAGATGCGTGGACCCGTGTGCGGCAGCCATCCTTGGTGGGGAGAAGGAAGATGATCTCCCCAAGGATGGCATCCGAGAGATCATTGATGCGGTCCGCCCGATATTCTACGGGTTCCTCGGATCTAAGGGGCGTGGCCGCTTCTGCCCGCGCTGCCGGGTGCAGGATCTACAGCCGGCGGCGCCGCTGGCCGGAGCTTTATCTGTGTACATAGCAATCTGGAAAAAAGATCTGGTGACGAATTATTAGCACGCACGCTAACCCTAGTCGGATTATTAGCAAAAAGTTCATTTGTACAAAACAAACAACTAATCACTAACCATAGATACCATTCAAACAATCAATACACTACACGGATCTAACGAATCTTACTCTGATTTCAGGGACTGGGTGAAAATAACCAAGGATTTCTGTTCCCAACAAAAGGGGCGGGGGGAGGGGGACTAACCGGTTTTCCGTCAGAGTCGGAGTCGTTGCCGAAGTAGCTGTGGACCTCCGGCTCCGGCTGGGGAGGCACGACGATGGCGATGAAGTCAAGGTCACGCTGCTGCCCGGGCGAGACCTCGTCGGCAGCGACAGAAACCTCTACGCCTAGATTCATGCGCTGCGTGGGTGCTTCATCAGCCCCGGCGTCGCCACTCCCACCGATGGTGCGCTTCGGAAAAATCCTAATACACTCCATGCGGCGGTGACAACTGTGGACAGGGCGTGCGGCCGCCTATTATGGCCAGCAGATCAGGCGCGCCATTAATATGGAGCAGCGGGAGCGAGGTGGGCGGCAGTCAAAGGGCTGGCTCACCTCCTGGCGAGCCTGCGCAGCGGACTGCTAGCATGCCTACCGTCATTTCACACAGCTACTATCACGCCCCACGGTGAGTGCGTAACGAACACGCGCATGCCTCAGCATCCCGTTATGCCTGCTAGCATGCGTCTCGTCAACTCACGCATGCTCGTACGACACACGGGTCGCGTGCGCGGCACGTATTATATTGATTTTTCCTTTTTGATGATTAATTCTACCGCTTTATTGCTTAACCGAAGCACGACACGTACATTGTTGGTCTAACGCACACGGTTCGAATAAAGAGTCCGTTTGCGATATTGGTTGATAATTATTTATAATTTCCTGTATGTAAGAAGATTATATCAAAACTTGTCTCAAATTTGAAAAAAAATATCACAGTCTATTGGTATCCATATGACACCATGATAAGTTTCATGAATTTCAACTTAGTTTTGGATTTACTGGATTTTAAAATCAAGATTCTCGATGTTAGAAATTTCTTGCATGGGGACTAAACATGCACCCAGGGACACGTACACATATGATTTTGCACTCCATTTTCGTGCACTATCACGGGTCTCATGTAGATCAAATTTGATTTTTGCACATTAAATCCCTGGGAAATCAATCAATGTATAAAAACGGACAAATGTTATCTTTTTTTTCAATTTTTAACACTAAACTCCTTTGGTCGCATGTTCGCTCAGAAAAAGTTTGACATGCATCTTTGGGCCACATGCACGCGGTGGTCCTAGGACACTCACTCTCGTGGGCCCGCGAGGTCGCCGTCCAGCACTATGACATGCGATGAGAGAGGTTAATTTGACCAACAAGGATGGTCATTTTTTGGTTTTTGTTACGTACGGTAGGAGTATATATATAGTACGCGTTGAAGAGGGTGGCCGGGTGCAATACTATGCGTTATATATAGGATAGTCACTCGCGTGCGATGCTTCCATCCGTGGGCCCGTGAGGGTTGTCCTCCATCACTTTGACCCAACACAAGGAGGTTTCTTTTTGGGTTGTGTTGCGGTAGGAGTATATAGTACGCATCGAAGAGGGGAGGAGGGGGCCGGGGTAGCACATACTACACACACGTCATGAACGATCTTGCTCCGTGTGGGGACTTTTCGGTTTCCGAGGCAGGTGCCACAAAGAAGTTGTGCATATTGGGTATTAAAAACATCACCAACACATTGGGCCACGTGCAGACGATGGTTGTCACTCATTCACTTGCGACTCTTCCCTCCATGGGTCCGCGAGGTCATCGTCCATCTAATATATGACACAACGAGAAAGGTAATTTGATGAACAAGGAGGATTATTTTTGGGTTCTCTTACGGTACGTAGGAGTATATATTACCCGTCAAAGAGGGGAGGGGGGAAACCTATATATACTACGTGTCATGAACCTCGTTTCGTGTGGGGGACTTAAAGTTTTCCGAGGAAGGTGCCACATCAAAGTTCTGCATATATATTAGGTATTCAAAAATCACAACCACACATCTCCATACATGTGTTTGGCCCACAAGCAAGCGATGGCGGTTGTCCTCTCTATCACTCACGGGGTTATCGGCGAGATGCTTCCTCCATCAATCTCTGTGTGCCCGCTTGGTCAATCACTTCGACCGATAGCGATAGAGGTTAATTTGACTTATAATTAGGAGGGGGTTAAATTTTGGTTCGTCTTATACAGTACGATACATGCAACTATACTTTCAGCGCATGTGTACGCATGAATCCCTCCCACCGGGTCGAAGTGGGGGGGGGGGGGCGAGCACGCGACGCGTCATGAACCAGATCTGTGTGGGGACTGTGCGATTTTTGACGCAATGCATGCGCCACATCAAATTGTTGTGCTTTTGGTATTCAAACATATATGCATGCATCATGCATGTCCATACATATGTTTGGGGCACATACATGCAGTGGTTGTCTTTGGACACTCTCCCTCGCTTGGTTATCATCGACGGCCTATATATTTGTGGGCCCGCATGGACGTCCATCACTTCGACCAACAATGCGAGAGAGGTTACCAGCGTGGATTAATTCTTCTCTTGGTTCGCGTTACCGTATAGTCGTACGTTGAACATGGTGAGATTCGAGATCTAATCGAGGGCTCGCATACACATGAATCCCTATATATATAGTATACACGTCGTGAACCCTCGCTCCGTGTGGGGACTTTCCGGTTCCAAAAGCACGCTGCCACATCAAAGTTGTGCATTCGGTATATTCAAACACCACATTACACTTCATACATATGTTTGGGCCACATGCATGCAGTGGTTGTCTTCAGGCACTCCCTCGCGCGGTTATCGGCGACAAGCTAGCCTATTTTGTGGGGCCGCGTGTGGACGTCCATGCATGACTTTGACCCAACAACAAGAGAGCCTATATGACCAAGGTGGTGATTCTTCTTGGTCAGTCTTACAATATGCCTTGGTGAGATGCCCCCTCCCCACCGACTCAAAGTGTGTGTGTGGGGGGGGGGGGGAGGGAGGGGGCACAGTACTACTTTGCACTAGATGAACCTCTGTGGGGTCAGGGATGTCCGGTTAATTTGCGATGCACATGTGCCACATCAAATTTGTGATTTGGTTAATTAAATATCACACCACATCATTTCCACACACACACACACACATATCGGGCCACCCGCAGGTGTGGTTCGTATGTGGTCTCACCCATCTAACGCCAGAAGAACACATCTGTGGGCCCGCACACGGTCCACATTTGATCGGAAGCAAAGGGGGGGGGGGGGTTGACCATGATGTACTCCTTCCGATTTTGTGCTATGGTAGGGTGAGATGTCAGACCTTGCTATTTGGGGGCATGCGTCCATAGCCAGGATTCCCCTCCCAGCAACATGAAGTGTGTGTGTGTGTGTGTGTGTGTGTGTGTGTTTGTGGGGAGGGGGGGTAGCAATAATAATGTGCGCTTTGTGCGACAGGTGCCACATCAAAGTTGTGCATTGGGTATTTGAATATCAAACCACCCTTTTCATACATGTATTTGGTCCACATGCAAGTGTGTTCATGTTCTGACCCTTTCCTGCATTTTTTTCACCAAATTTATAAACAACAGACGAGTTGGACGCAGCAGCCGTCTGCGATTGGGTACGAAACAGACACGATTCCCTAGGACTACCCATGTGCCGTGCCCCTGCCCCTGTCACCCACATGATCACAGCAGATTGGGCTCCACGAGGCTTCCCTCCCCCTCTCGAAAATATCTACTCCCTCGCAATCTTGAAAATATCTACCCGCCTAGATGGTTTTTCTATTTGATAGCACACGATTAGTATGTGTGGACCATGTGCGATGTCTGTTACTCCCACTCTGCTTCAATCAGTAGATCCAAAGTTTTTGTAGGCCCGGCATTTTATCACAGCTTGCATCCCTCGCAATCTCAAAAATATTTGCTCAGCTAGAGTGTTTTTCTGTTTGATAGCACACGATTATTATGTTTTAACCGTGTGTGAGGTTCGTTACTCCAGCCCCGCTCTGCTTCAATCCCTTGAGCCAAATTTTCGGTAGCCCCGCCATTTTACTCCCGCATAGTAAAATTTCCAGTACCCGTGGCATTTCCTCAAACACCACCTTGGACCCCCTCCAGACACACACCCCAAATCCTTCGCTCACCCAAAATCCCCCGCTCACACACATACACACCACCCCTCCCTCGCTCCAAACCTAGCTAGGTCATCGCCGCCGCCGCCGCGCCGCATCCATCGTCAACCTCTGCCGGTCTATCCGTGCAGTTTACCCACCGATATACATACCCTCGCCGCCCTGAGTTTCTTACATGACGCCTGCGAAATGCCCCCTTTCCCAGAGATCCCCATCCCCACCCCCTCCCCCACTCTAGAGCATCGCAGCCTAAGCCCGGCTACGCTTCCCGGGGAGCTCGAGGAGCTAATGGCCCAAAAGAGCTTTACCGCGGCCTTTTCGCCCGACGTCGGTGAGGTGGCCGCCGAGGAAGCTGATGACGATGACTGGACCTGGATTGAGCCTTTCAATCAGCGGGCTAGAGTATTCTGGCATGTCACGGACGTAGTTACGACATCGAGGTCATCGACAGTGATGGCTTGACGCGGGCTATGTCACAGGTTAAGTTGCCCACCCCCAACCATTCAAGTTCGACAGCCGTTGATCTCATCGATGGCCCTGCCGCTGATCTCCTGCGGCTCGTTATGAACAATTTCCCATCCTTCATCGCCATGGAGCCCCTTTTGTCATTTTTGAAGGACACGTTCTGCGACGCTGGCTTGGGATCCTCAGCTGGCAAGTCAGACATCATCGATGGCGACCAAGAGGAGGAGCCAATCTGTGACAAGTGAGGAAAGCCATGATTTGTTTTCTCGAACCCATTTTGTAGTGAGAACCTGTCCAGTATTTATTGCTATATTTGGTTGTTTGCATTACGCCTTGTTTATTTCTACGGTTTATGGTTGTTCGGTTGTTTGTAGTTAGCATATGTCCAGATTCAATTGCCATCTTTGGTTGTTCGTAGTATGCCTTGTTTATTTCAGCTATTCATAGTGTGATGTTGTATATGTGCTAGTATGAACTGTGCAGTTCAATTTCATCAATACCAATTTTAACAATAGCTCTATGAATGACTATATTTGGTTGCTGTTAAGTATGTTGTACTCCCTCCGAATCTTTTTAGTTCGCATATAAGATTTGTCCAAAGTCAAGCCTCGTAAAGTTTGACCAACTTTATAGAAAAAAATACCAACATTCACAACATGAAATCAATATCAGTAGATGTGTCATGACTTAAATTTTCATATTGTATAACTTTAGCATGGTAGATGTTGATATGTTTTCATATAAATAAGGTCAAACTTTTATGAAGTTTGACTTCAGACAATTCTTATATGCAGAGTAAAAGGGCCGGAGGGAGTATTTAACACGCCTTTCCATTTGATTTAACAATGGCACTGTTTGGATACTCTAACTTAGCCAGAGGTTAGAGTTAGTTTCTAGCTCATGACAGTTAAAAGGGAGAGAGAGATTGGTGGAATAGTTGATTGTATTGCTTGAGCCTCGTGGGCATATATATAGGCGTACATGGTCATCTTGGAGTACAAGTCAAGGTAGAATAAATCCTATGCTATCCTACATTTCGTAAATAACAATGATACTCAACAATGACTAACCCTAAACTAACTCTAGCCAAAGAGGTGTTTGGATGACAGGGTTAGATTGACAATAAATGCACTAGGAGAACTAGTCCCAATTAGCACCTCTTGGGTGGGATTGTTGTTTTGGGTGGGTTAGACGCAACTAGCTCTATCTAGCCCTCATGTTTGGATACTTTAGGGATATTTGAGCCCAAACTAGCTCAAACTAACTCTAACCCATGGATCCAAACAGGGCCAATAACTAGTGTACTTAGACCTGCACAATACAAGTTTGAATGACTATGTTTGGTTGTTTTTAATATTAGGCCTGTTGCAGTTAATAACACACCTTTCCACTTCTTGTTTTTAAATATTAGGTTTTTAACGATTTGGTCTTGCACATGTAGGTCCTACTGTCAGAGGTTTTGACCCACTATTTGACCCTTTTTGCATATGGGGAAATGAGTTGTCCATGAATATCAGTCAAGTCAAGAAACTCAGAAAGATTGTTAGGATAAAGAAATTAGCGACAAAAAACAACAAGATCTTTGTCTGCACAATGAAGAAGACACCAGTTCACTACAGCATGGTACTAACTGTTATACCTTCTTTTTAATTCCTTTGCGCCATTTCAAATCTAGAGAAGATATTTATGCATATCCTTGTTTTAGGCCTTTCCAAAGCAGTTCACTGATGATTACCTCTCAAACCACCTGTATGGTCAGGAGGCGAGGAAGGTATTTATACAACACCCACAGTTCAATATTGAAGTCTTCCTGAAGAGGACGAAGGATGGATGGTCAATCATCTACATGCACTGGCCTAAAGTTGCAAAGACGTTCAACATCAATGAAGGCTCAATATTCGCCTTCTGCTTCAGCAGTTTTCCAGATGAGATTCATCTGTCTATGTACTGTCTATGATGCTAATTTCCAAAGGTTATAAATGTTGCATGTGAAACTTGGTGCTGGTGCAGTTGTGTAATGGGGTAGCTTAGTGCTGAAGCTACATGATGTTGTACTCTGATGTATTTCAATTATGAAATCCTGCTTCCTTAATACGAAAATGAAATATATTGTGTGCTTAATATGAAATGTCAATTAGATTAACAAATGGATTATTAATAATAGGCCAATTAGCCTACTAATGACCAATTAGCCTGCTAATTGGATTTTTCTATTACAAACAGTTATTGAGAAAACACTGTGGGCGATGACCTTAGGCAACGCACACAGTTTCTAGGAATAAACCGTGTTGGATCAATGAACAATCACACATGACATCCTCTTGAAAACTGTGTGCGTTAGGCCACCTTGCGCAAATGTTTATCACATAAAAAGTGTGTGTGATGGACAGCCTATGCCACACAGTTTCTTCTACGCACCTTGTGTGATGCATTCAATAATGCAAACGGTAAAATTGTTAATATCCTCTGCAATGGCAACGTTATCACAAACGATTTAATGGGGAAAATTGTGTGTGATGTACATGCGAACGGAAACGATTTCCTTGGAGTGACTGTTTGGGATGTATATACGAACGGAAACATACTTCTTGGATTTACTGTGTGGTATGTACATACTAACGGAAACATATTCCTTGGATTGACTATGTGGAATGTACATTCAAACGGAAACGTTTAACCGAGACTGACTGTGTGGGATGTACTTACGACTGGAAATAATTTGGCCTGTATAATTGATTTTTTTAATACTACTGTACGTATAATCGTATTTGATCGCTCGCCTGTCGCACACGACCTCATTTTGCCAAGCGTGTGTGGCCGGAGGGCCTATTCCTGACGGTTTCTGGGTCGTGTGGGAAGGACACCCCTATCGCAGTCACTCACTTGGCGATGGTTCCAAATGCCATCGCGGAAAGGGGTTAAAAACCGGTTGTATAGCACCTTGCTGTACCAGTGTGTGTAATGGTAAAATGCAACCCATCAATATAATCCTTAATAAGCGCAAACTTCTCCAATATAGTGTAATTGGGAGAATTCAAAAAGATAATAGGACTATCATGTGTGGGTGCAATAGTAACAATTTCATTCTTAACATAAGGAACTATAGAAAGTTCATCTCCATAAGCATAATTCATATTGGCATCATGGCCACAAGCATAGCAAGCATCAAGTTCATCAAAAAAGGATATTTCAAACGAATCCAAGGGATCATAGCAATCATCATAGCATTCATCCTTCGATAAGCACAAGGGGAAATTAAACAATGTATGAGTTGAAGAGTTACTCTCATTAGAAGGTGGGCACGGGTAGCTAATCCGCTCTTCCTCCTTTTGTTCTTGGCTCTCCTCGTCATCTTTTTCATCTAATGAGCTCAAAGTGTCATCAATTTCTTCTTCCATAGTTTCCTGCAAAATATTAGTCTCTTCTTGGGCAGCGGAGACTTTCTCAATAAACTCATTAATATCGGCATTCTATTCATAATTCTCATAGCAATATTTAAGTATAGCATAATTTTCAAGTCTGTAAACAACATCATCATAATTTTCAGACTTTTCAAACAAAGATTAAATTTCGTAAGCACCCTTAAAAGCAACGAATTCTTCTATTTGTTCCACATCATAGTAATCATATATACCATTAGCATAAGAAGCCAAGGTTTCATTATCGTTAAATTTGCATGAAAAGGGAAGGTGTGGAGCCTTCATCCTAGAGCAACAAGTATAATCATATCTCAAGCATAGATTCCAAGCATACCAATGCAACATATGAATTTGATCCCATAAGAGTTTCCCTTTTTGAGTCTAGCAATAATCCCTAAAGTATTCAAGTTGATCCAACGTGTCTCCCATTATCAAGTTGAATGGGGTTTTCTTAAGATTATCAAAGTAGTGTTTAATATTTTCCACATAACGAGGATCGAGGGTTTTAGGAGGTTCCCTATCTCCATGAGTAGCAAGTACACCTAATTTTTTTGGTACTTCGTGTTCCATATCCATAACTAAAGATATAAAACAACTAAGAATAGCAAATAAAATCTACTTAGTGATAAAGCAAACAAGCACATAGGAGAATATTCACCCCATGCTATTGCTCCCCGGCAACGGAGCCAGAAAAAGGTCTTGATAACCCACAAGTATAGGGGGTTGGTTGTAGCCTTTCTTGATAAATAAGAGTGTCGAACCCAACGAGGAGCTAAAGGTAGAATTTATATTCCCTTCAAGTTCTATCGACCACCGATACAACTCTACGCACGCTTAATGTTCAGTTTACCTACAACAAGTATGAAACTAGATGTACTTTGTAGGTGTGAAGGGATAGGTTTGCAAGATAATAAAGAACACGAAAATAGAAGTTAAGTGCTGTTTAGATAAAGAAGCAATTAAGTTAGTTTAACAAGTGTGGAAAAGTGGTGGAAGGATTTGCGAAATTTTCCCTAAGTAATTGACTACGTTACCAGACTGATAGCAAGTTTTTATGTGGGAGAGGCCACTGCTAGCATGTCATCCCTTTCTTGGAATTCTATGCACTTATGATTGGAACTATTAGCAAGCATCCGCAACTACTAACGTTCATTAAGGTAAAACCCAACCATAGCATTAAAATATATATTGGTCCCCCTTCAATCCCGTATGAATCAATTTCTATGGTAGGCTGAAGCTGCTGTCACCCTTGCCCTCCAATGCATAGTCCTATCAACATACAACTAACCCTATGGTGTGATCCACATGCACGCTCATATGATGGGCACCAAAGGACAGCAACATAACTACAAGCAAATTAAACCAATCATAGCAATTCACCAATTACCCGATAGGACAACAAAAATCTACTCAGACATCATAGGCTGGCAACACATCATTGGATAATAATATGAAGCATAAGGCAGCATGTTCAAGTAGAGGGTACAGCGGGTTGCGAGAGAGTGGACCGCTGTAGATAGATGGGGGAAGGTGATGGAGGTGTTGGTGAAGATGACGAAGTTGTTGGAGTATATCGCCGTCACATGATGATTGCCCCGGCGGCGTTCCGACGTGACCGGGAGAGAGGGGGAGAGAGACCCCCTCCTTCTTCTTCTTCCTTGGCCTCCCCCCTAGATGGGAGGAGGGTTCCCCCTCTGGTCCTTGGCCTCCATGGCGGCAGAGGGGAGGGCGCCCCTCCGTGATTGGATCTCTCTCTCTCTCTCTCTGTTTCCTTCTATTTCTGCGCTCCCAGATTTTGGCCTTTCACAGTTTCTTAAATATCCGGAGATCCATAATTCCGATTGGGCTGAAATTTTAACATGATTTTTATCCGGATATAAGCTTCCTTGCAGATGAAGGACACCTCCAACCGACGTACAGGGTGGCCACAAACCTGCCAGGTGCGCCCTGGGTAGGGGGCGCGCCCCTAGGGCTTGTGGGCCCCTCGGGCATCGTCTCGTGTTGATTCTTTTTCCAAAAAATCACATATATTCCAAAAAAAATCTGCTTAAGTTTTTATCGTGTTTGGACTTCAATTGGTATGGATATTCTGCAAAACAAAAAACATGCAACAAACAGGAACTGGCACTGGGCACTGGATCAATATGTTAGTCCCAAAAATAATATAAAAAGTTGCCAAAAGTATATGAAGGTTGTAGAATACTGGCATGAAACAATCAAAAATTATATATACGACGGAGATGTATCACCAGTCGGTTGTATGCTTTGCATTCAGCGATGATCTGGGGGAGAGCAGTCACGTAGTCGCATCATAGGATGACTGGCACTCTGTTTGCTCAAAATGAACCCAACTGCCACTACCAAGTCAGGTGTTTCTTTTCTGCCTCACTCTTTAGGTTGTTTGAAGATAGCACACTTGCTTCAGGCCTTGTTTTATGATTTATGTTCTGGGGCAGTTCAATCATATTGCCCGCACCCCGCATGACATCCCCTTCTAGTCCGCTCGATTTCTCTTTTGGTCCTATCATGTGCTGAAATTAAGTGGTAGCATCTGATGCAAATTTATCAGTGATGATCCATAGCTGTCAACCATTGGTTTTAATATGCAAACAACAACAGTGCTAGAGATGCTACAATATATTTAATGTATACTTTGTTGTAAGTTCTTGCTTACATTAGTGTTTTCCATTTCTGTCCTAATTAATGTGTAACTGGGAATGAACATACTTCTCTCTTTTTAGACTGCTAGATTGTACAAGTTGAACGATCTGCTCTAGTTTAAACCAGCTGGGATCCATAAATACAATAGGACTTCATTTGTGTTTCACCTAGCTTGTAACTAATATCCTTACTGCTAATTTACCTCAAGTTTATCTGAACATGGCTGAAATGAGCGCTGCAAAGTCCTTAAGTAATTATTTTCATTACATCACTGTTAGCTGAGAATATTGACTTGAATATTTTATGTATGCCCTTTTGCATGTACACACACGGTTGGGCAAATACCGAGCTGCAGTGGAACAACCTGGAGTTTGAGAACTTCAAGGACAAGATCAACTAGGTGACCGACGTTATGGCGGATGTGTACGACGGCGACCACAAGTTCTCCGGTGAGTTGGCTCCATCTCCTACCCCTAGCTCCCTCTTTTCTACTCCTGTACCATGCTCTGTTGGTTTAGAACACTAGCAGCAGGATTCTACCATGTATACGTACTAAGCAGCAGGAGGTCAAGCACCCCGTGCACACCAGAAGCTTGATTGGTTCTATATATACTAGCAGCAGTACCTCATGTACATGTAACTGGACTCCCAGGTTCTTTCCAGGGTGCCGTTCTTGTAAATTACTCCGTGTCTTGCTCTTTTGCTGGTGCTACTACACATGTTAGATTGTTAGCTGTACTTGTTTCCATCTCAAATTACTTGGGTGTCATTCATATGTATAACACAATTGTATTGCAAAAAAGTCTTCTTTATAAATTCTGTTGGCTAAAGAAATAAGCAATGTACAACACACACACACACACAGATAGGCAATCTTCTTATGTTTCCATTTTCAATCTGTTATTTACATAATTTCTTCATTGTGGATTGCTTCTCCTTACTGCCTCCTAGTCCCCCTTTTCTTTGTGTTGTCACTTTTGCTTTTGGTAGCCATTATGTAGTTGAATCCTGTCTGTCTACTAATTATCAGTTAATAGTATTTGGCTTCTATGTAATGACATGTGTTGACAGATAGGTACTAGCTATATGTTTTACAGGTTGCACGCTAATTGTACTCCTTCAGTTTACTCTTTTAAACAGGACTTGGTTATTTAAACCCCGCTCTACCTGTGTATATGCCAAGTGTAGCTTCCCATAAGATATTCACTTTGCAACTCCATCTACTGATGCTTTGACACTAAATGTAATTTGAAGGGAGCTTGATAAAGCTTGGACGTTAGTCAAGGCTCCGACGGTGGTGATGCTATTTGGCTGGTTGTGGCCTCATGCATGGTAGTAGGCTTGGCTGGCCCCTGACTATACACTAGTAGAAAACAGGGCTTTGGTCCTGGCCAGATCAGAGCATTAGTCCCGGTCGTGTCTCGAACTGGGACTAATGGGAGCATCTGTCCCGGTTCGAGCGGCCAGGGCCCCGACCGGGCCTCGCCAGGCACAAGTCCCGGTTTGGCTGGGACCTTTAGTCCCGGTTCCAGCCACCAACCTAGACTAAAGGGCCTCGCTCCTGGCGCAGCCCCTTTAGTCCCGGTTGGTAACTAGAACCGGGACTAGAGGTCAGTCTTCAGTCCTGGTTCTAGACACCAACCGGGACTAAAGATATGCCTATATATATATATATATATATATGTTCGCCCCTGCATGCTAACTCCTCTGTTTTTTGACCGGCCGGCATGTGGGAGGTGTGTTCTCACCTCCTATGCAAATGAGGTGTTCGATGAAATGCCCGAGCCACACTTAAGCTTTATCCTCTCCAAGCTCGACCTCCAAGCTACGTTTTCCCCAAGATTTGTGTAGGTTTGGCGGTGCACCAACTACACAAGTGTTCTAAACGGTTAGCAACTTCATCCTTTCATCTCTCACTGCTAGTTTAACTCATTTCAAATGCTCATGACTGCCACGTGATTATGACGCAACTGCTTCCGGTTGCATTGAGGGGGCTTCTACCAGAAAATGTTCGATTAGCCATTGTGAAGCTATGTGCATTCCTCAATGCAATTTCTCAGAAGGTAATTGATCCAAAAATCCTACCAAGGTTACAGAATGATTTGGTCCAATGTCTTGTCAGTTTCGAGTTGGTGTTCCCACCATCCTTCTTCAATATTATGGCGCATGTCCTAGTTCACCTAGTCGACGAAATTGCCATTCTGGGTCCTGTATTTCTACACAATATGTTCCCCTTTGAGAGGTTCATGGGAGTCTTAAAGAAATATGTTCGTAACTATGCTAGGCCAGAAGGAAACATCTCCATGGGCCATCAAACAGAGGAGGTCATCGGGTTTTGTGTTACTTTATTCCTGACCTTAAGTCGATTGATGTCCCTCAATCGCGGTATGAGGGGAGACTGACTAGAAAAGGCATGCTAGGAGCGGATGCGATAATATGTAGGGACGGGCATTCTTGGGCGCAACTACACAGTTCTATAGAATTCTACCTTGGTGGCCCCATATATCAATGAACACAAGAATATTCTACGCTCCAAACACCCAGAGCAGTCTGACGACTGGATTACACGTGAACACATCGGGACTTTTGGCGGTTGGTTGCAAACACATCTCATGCATAACAACACTATTGGAGATGAGCTGTACTTGTTGGCCAGGACACCATCTTCGACTGTATTGACTTACGAAGGGTACGAGATAAATGGGAATACATTTTACACAATCGCCCAAGATAAAGAGCACCAACCAAAACAATGGTGTCCGCTTTGATGCAGCAAACACCAATAGGGCAAAGGACAAATATTATGGTTACAAAGAGGAGATATGGGAACATGACTATGGACATGAATATAAGGTCCCTTTGTTTCAGTGCAAATGGGTCAATCTGTCAGGAGGCGGGGTACAGGTAGACCCGCAGTACAGAATGACAATAGTGGATCTCAACAATCTTGGGTACACAGACGAACCATTCGTCCTAGCCAATGATGTGGCGCATGTTTTCTATGTGAAGGACAAGTCTACCAAACCGAGAAAAAGAAAAGATAAGGAAGCGAATACATCATACGATGAGCCAAAGCGCCACATAGTTCTTTCGGGGAGAAGAAACATCGTGGGAGTGGAGGACAGGACAGACATGTCAGAAGATTATGAAAAGTTTCATGAAATTCCTCCCTTTAAAGTGAAGGCTGGCCCAAGCATCATGTTAAATGATGAAGATTATCCATGGTTACGGAGCAATAAGCAAGGGACACACGCGAAGAAAAAGTGAAGACTTTCTCTCTAGTGAAGACAACATATTAGATGGTGGTACGATTGTTCAAGTAACTGTTCGACATATACAAGATAACCGAATATTCTGATGATGGCATAGTTACATGTCAAAAAAAGAAATCCCTTTGTAATAGATGAGTTTTCATCCGAAACCCTGATACTTCGAAAGAGATTGTCCAGTTTGTACATGAAGTGCATCCAGTTTTTGTCGTAACCCACTCAACTTTTTAGCACATGCTATGTGGGTGAAATTATGATACCATGCCAAGTTTCAACCTTTTCAGAGTTCATTTGTAGTTCTTTTCAATTTCAGGGTCATTTAGCTCAAAATAAATCATTAAACGCATGGAAACTAGCAAATGAAGTCAGAAAAGGGTTGAAAATTGATGATGCGCCTTTGAATGGGGGGGTTTATTGCATTTTCCTTTCTGAACTCATAAGTTGAATTTTTCTGAATTGAATTTTTTTTTGCATCATGAAGTGATATTCAGTTTTGTCTAACAAGATTTAGTTAGTTTTAGCTAGAAAGTGATTGTTTTGCATCATGAAGTAATATGGCAAATTTCTGTCAAGTTCATTTGAAATAGTTTTAGTTCAACAGGAGCATTTCAAAGTCTAAGAAATGCTCAAGTTCAACAGGATCTATTTTCTCCTTCATAAAAATTTGTTTTTTGGCCATGCCAAGTGTTGTATTTTGGTGACAAATATACTTCTTTTTACTAGGTTTTTTTGCCATGCAAGCGCTAATATACTTGGGTTTTGCCTAAATTTTTTTCAATCGGTGGAATTATAGGTTGTGGTGTTGCATCTCCATGGAGTTGGTCCCTGATCATCCCTCCGCTGTTCGATAAAAGGTGTCCATTTTTGTATGTTGAGTTTTGTTCATAGGATGATGGTTGGTTCATTTGTTGAGTTGTGTATTCATCCGTGTGTATAAATCTTCTATTCACCTTGTATTCATTTTGTAGACATCTTGTGTAAATCTTGCATTCATCTTATCGTTAAAACATAACCCCGATAACTTTGATTTTGAGGCATATGAAAACATGAGAGAGGGGGTTGTTAAAACATAACCCCGATAACTTCGACATGAGGGGGGAGGGGGTCGTTAAAACATAACCCCAATAACTTTGATTTTGAGGCATATGAAAACATGATTTGCACGTCGGACAGCTATGAGAGAGGCGGTCCACAAAGTATATCCTCTCCTGAAAGATAGGATGACTCATCAGACATGAGGGAGGAGGAGTCCTCGACAATCGTCTGAAACTGACTATTATAAAATTTGTCAACTTTGCATGATGTTTGCCACTAATCCATTGCTCATATGCATATGATTCCTTGTTGTCATTAGGTCTATGTTTGCCACTAATCCATCTCTCATGGTTGTATATTGCCATGTTGTAATATTTGCAGAAACTATGGACGAAGACTTAGAAAAAGAAGAGTTGTTGGGGGATATAATCCGCGACGGAGGTGATGATATCACCTTGTCGTTTCTCAACGACACCGATGGTGAGGGAAGAGAGGATGACAGCTCCGGTGATCGAATGGAGGAAGGAAGAGAGGATGACGGCTCCGGTGATCGAATGGAGGAGGGAGGAGATGACGGCTCCGCCGGTGTTGGAGCCTTAACTGTTGCAAAGTCCGGCGAGGTGTATATATATATATTAATTAAGGCTCTGCTGACTAGATGCATTAATTGTTTTGTATGTAGATATATTAACGCTTCTTTCATCTTTTAGCCCTTCGGATCGAGCCAAACTTCTGTAAGGAGACGAGGCCCAAAGAAAAGGTTGGGCCAGGATGAAAGGTTCATGATCGAAGTAGTCGCTCCAGATGGCTAGCCGATTGCTCCCAAGCGGACCAAAGGCAAATTTATACATCAATGAATTAATGTTAGGGACAGTGTCCCGATCAGCATCCAAGAATGGAATAAGAAGAAGGACGGTGACGTATCTTATGTCAACGATAGACAGAAAGATGAGCTTTGGAACTCGCTGATGACAAATTTCAGCCTACCGCCTGAGGAGATCCAAATAACCCAGTTATACAGCGATAAGTCAAGGTGTGGGCTCTTAAGAAGATGGCAGAACTATTCAAGAAATTGAAGAAAAGATTGACCGAGTTTGTCGACAAAGATGAGACTTCAGAATTCACTGGTCAATATGCGAAGATAAAAGATCACTGGCCCGCATTTGTGGCGTACAACAAATCGGAGAAAGCTAAGAAAAGGTCAGAGACAAATAAGCTAAATGCTACAAAGAAGCTTTATCACCATGTTACGGGTTCAGGTGCCTACAGCAAAGCCCGGCCTATGTGGGACAAAGCTAAGAACGACCTGCTTGATAAAGGGGTCCAACCAGCGACATTGAACTGGCCCGATTAGGCAAGGACTTGGTTCTTCGGGCATGGGGGAACTTTGGACCCAGAAACAGGGAAGTGTATTTTCACGAAAGCTCAACTTGAAACACCCGTCACAAAGATTCAGGAAGCAATCAAGGAAATGCAGGAAGGGAGGTTGCATCCCAACAGAGAGAAGGACGAGTTGTCAAAGGCCCTCAGGAATCCTGAAAACCCTATATGAAATCGAGGCACATCAGGCTCCGTTCCGTGGAAGTATGGGTTTTCGGACAACACTGGTTATAGAAGCCGAGGAAGAAAGTGTTGGGGTACGTAGTAATAATTCAAAATTTTCCTACATGTCACCAAGATCAATCTAGGAGATGCTACCAACAAGTGAGAGGGAGTGCATCTTCATACCCTTGAATATCGCTAAGCGGAAGTGTTACAAGAACGCGGTTGATGGAGTCGTACTCGCGGCGATTCAAATCGCGGAAGATCGGATTCAAGCGCTGAACGGACGGCGCCTCTGCATTCAACACACGTACAGCCCGGGGATGTATCCTCCTTCTTGATCCATCAAGGGGAGAGGATAAGTTGAGGGAGAGCTCCGGCAGCATGACGGCGTGGTGGTGGAGCTTGCGGTTCTCCGGCAGGGCTTCGCCAAGCACTACGGAGGAGGAGGAGGAGTTGGAGGGGGGAAGGGCTGCGCCAGGGGCAAGGGGTCAGCTCCCATGCACCTCCCGACTATATATAGGGGTCGAGGGGGCTGAATTCTTGCCCACCAAGTCCATTGGGGCATTGGCAAAGGTGGGAGGAAAGAAATCCCATCCTTTCCCTTCCCCACCGATTGTTATCCCCCCTTTTTAGGGATCTTGATCTTATCCCTTCGGGATATGATATTATTCCTTCTAAGGGGGGATCTTGGTGCGCCTTGACCAGGGGTGTGGGGCCTTGGCCCCACTACCCACGTTCATGTGGGTCCCCCATGCAGGTGGGCCCCACTTTGGAACCTTCTAGAACCTTCCCGGTACAATACCGAAAAATCCCGAACATTTTCCGGTGGCCAAAATAGGACTTCCCATATATAAATCTTTGCCTCCGGACCATTCCGGAACTCCTTGTGATGTCCGGGATCTCATCCGAGACTCCGAACAACTTTAGGTAACCACATACAATTCCCATTACAACTCTAGCGTCACCGAACCTTAAGTGTGTAGACCCTACGGGTTCGGGAACCATGCAGACATGACCGAGACACCTCTCCGACCAATAACCAATAGCGGGATCTGGATACCCATATTGACTCCCACATGTTCCACGATGATCTCATCGGATGAACCACGATGTCAGGGATCCAATTAATCCCGTATACAATTCCCTTTGTCCATTGGTATGTTACTTGCCCGAGATTCGATCGTCGGTATCCCTATACCTTGTTCAATCTCGTTACCGGCAAGTCTCTTTACTCGTTCCGTTACACATGACCCCGTGACTAACTCCTTAGTCACATTGAGCTCATTATGATGATGTATTACCGAGTGGGCCCAGAGATACCTCTCCGTTACACGGAGTGACAAATCCCAGTCTCGATTCCTGCCAACCCAACAGACACTTTCGGAGATACCTGTAGTGCACCTTTATAGTCACCCCGTTACATTGTGACATTTGATACACCCAAAGCATTCCTACGGTATTCGGGAGTTGCACAATCTCATGGTCTAAGGAAATGATACTTGACATTAGAAAAGCTCTAGCAGACGAACTACACGATCTAGTGCTATGCTTAGGATTGGGTCTTGTCCATCACATCATTCTCCTAATGATGTGATCCCGTTATCAACAACATCCAATGTCCATGGTCAGGAAACCACAACCATCTATTGATCAACGAGCTAGTCAACTAGAGGCTCACTAGGGACATGTTGTGGTCTATGTATTCACACATGTATTACGGTTTCCGGTTAATACAATTATAGCATGAACAATAGACAATTATCATGAACAAGGAAATATAATAATAACCATTTTATTATTGCCTCTAGGGCATATTTCCAATGGTCTCCCACTTGCACTTGAGTCAATAATCTAGTTACATTGTGATGAATCGAACACCCATAGTGTTCTGGTGCTGATCATGTTTTGCTCGTGGAAGAGGTTTAGTCAACGGATCTGCGACATTCAGATCCGTATGTACTTTACAAATATCTATGTCTCCATCTTGAATATATTCACGAATGGAGTTGAAGCGGCTCTTGATGTGCTTGGTCTTCCTGTGAAACCTGGGCTCCTTGGCAATGGCAATAGCTCCAGTGTTGTCACAGAAGAGAGTCATCGGGCCCGACGCATTGGGAATCACTCCTAGGTCGGTGATAAACTCCTTCATCCAGACTCCTTCCTGAGCTGCTTCCGAAGCAGCTATGTACTCCGCTTCACATGTAGATCCCTCCACGACGCTTTGCTTGAAACTGCACCAGCTGACTGCCCCACCATTCAAAATGTACACGCAGCCGGTTTGTGACTTGGAGTCATCCAGATCTGTGTCAAAGCTAGCATCGACGTAACCCTTTACGACGAGCTCTTCGGCACCTCCATAAACGAGAAACATATCCTTAGTCCTTTTCAGGTACTTCAGGATATTCTTGACCGCTGTCCAGTGTTCCATTCCGGATCACTTTGGTACCTCCCTACCAAACTTATGGTAAGGTTCACATCAGGTCTGGTACACAGCATGTCATACATAATAGAGCCTATGGCTGAGGTATAGGGGATGACACTCATCTTTTCTCTTTCTTCTACCGAGGTCGGGCATTGAGCTGAGCTCAATCTCACACCTTGCAATACAGGCAAGAACCCCTTCTTGGACTGATCCATATTGAACTTCTTCAATATCTTGTCAAGGTATGTGCTTTGTGAAAGACCAATGAGGCGTCTCGATCTGTCTCTATAGATCTTGATGCCTAATATGTAAGCAGCTTCTCCAAGGTCCTTCATTGAAAAACACTTATTCAAGTAGGCCTTTATGCTTTCCAAAAGTTCTATATCATTTCCCATCAACAGTATGTCATCCACATATAATATGAGAAATGCTACAGAGCTCTCACTCACTTTCTTGTAAATACAGGCTTCTCCATAAGTCTGTATAAACCCAAACGCTTTGATCATTTCATCAAAGCGAATGTTCCAACTCCGAGATGCTTGCACCAGCCCATAGATGGAGCGCTGGAGCTTGCATACTTTGTCAGCATTCTTAGGATCGACAAAACCTTCCGGCTGCATCATATACAATTCTTCCTTAAGGAAACCATTAAGGAATGCCGTTTTGACGTCCATTTGCCAGATCTCATAATCATAGAATGCGGCAATTGCTAACATGATTCGGACGGACTTCAGCTTCGCTACGGGTGAGAAGGTCTCATCGTAGTCAACCCCTTGAACTTGTCGATAACCCTTAGCGACAAGCCGAGCCTTATAGACAGTCACATTACCATCTGCGTCAGTCTTCTTCTTAAAGATCCACTTATTCTCTATGGCTTTCCGATCATCGGGCAAGTCCGTCAAAGTCCATACTTTGTTTTCATACATGGATCCTATCTCGGATTTCATGGCTTCAAGCCATTTGTTGGAATCCGGGCCCGCCATCCCTTCTTCATAGTTCAAAGGTTCACCGTTGTCTAACAACATGATTTCCAGGACAGGGTTGCCGTACCACTCTGGTGCGGAACGTGTCCTCGTGGACCTACGAAGTTCAGTAGCAACTTGACCCGAAGTTTCATGATCATCATCATTAACTTCCTCTCTAGTCGGTGCAGGCACCACAGAAACATCTTCCTGAGCTGCGCTACTCTCCGGTTCAAGAGGGGGTACCTCGTCAAGTTCTACTTTCCTCCCACTTACTTCTTTCGAGAGAAATTCTTTCTCCAGAAAGGATCCATTCTTGGCAACAAAGATCTTGCCTTCGGATCTGAGGTAGAAGGTATACCCAATAGTTTCCTTAGGGTATCCTATGAAGACGCACTTTTCCGATTTGGGTTCGAGCTTTTCAGGTTTAAGTTTCTTGACATAAGCATCGCATCCCCAAACTTTCAGAAACAACAGCTTAGGTTTCTTCCCAAACCATAATTCATACGGTGTCTGCTCAATGGATTTAGACCGTGCCCTATTTAAAGTGAATGCGGCAGTCTCTAAAGCATAACCCCAAAATGATAGCGGTAGATCAGTAAGAGACATCATAGATCGCACCATATCCAATAGAGTGCGATTACGACGTTCGGACACACCATTACGCTGAGGTGTTCCAGGCGGCGTGAGTTGTGAAACAATTCCACATTTCCTTAAGTGCGTGCCAAACTCGTGACTCAAGTATTCTCCTCCACGATCTGATCGTAAGAACTTTATTTTCCTGTCATGTTGATTCTCTACCTCGCTCTGAAATTCCTTGAACTTTTCAAAGGTCTCAGACTTGTGTTTCATTAAGTAGACATACCCATATCTACTTAAGTCATCAGTGAGGGTGAGAACATAACGATAGCCACCGCGAGCCTCAACGCTCATTGGACCTCATACATCAGTATCTATTATGTCCATCAAGTTGGTTGCTCGCTCCATTGTTCCGGAGAACGGAGTCTTGGTCATTTTGCCCATGAGGCATGGTTCGCACGTGTCAAATGATTCATAATCAAGAGACTCCAAAAGTCCATCTGCATGGAGTTTCTTCATGCGTTTGACACCAATGTGACCAAGGCGGCAGTGCCACAAGTATGTGGGACTATCATTATCAACCTTACATCTTTTGGCATTCACACTATGAATATGTGTAACATCACGTTCGAGATTCAATAAAAATAAACCATTGACCAGCGGGGCATGACCATAAAACATATCTCTCATATAAATAGAACAACCATTATTCTCGGATTTAAATGAGTAGCCATCTCGCATTAAATGAGATCCAGATACAATGTTCATGCTCAAAGCTGGTACTAAATAACAATTATTAAGGTTTAAAACTAATCCTGAAGGTAAATGTAGAGGTAGCGTGCCGACGGCGATCACATCGACCTTGGAACCATTCCCGACGCACATCGTCACCTCGTCCTTTACCAGTCTCCGCTTATTCTGCAGCTCCTGTTTTGAGTTACAAATGTGAGCAACCGCACCGGTATCAAATACCTAGGAGCTACTACGAGCGCTGGTAAGGTACACATCAATAACATGTATATCATATATACCTTTGGCGTTGCCGGCCTTCTTATCCGCTAAGTACTTGGGGCAGTTCCCCTTCCAGTGACCATTTCCCTTGCAATAAAAGCACTCAGTCTCAGGCTTGGGTCCATTCTTTGGCTTCTTCCCGGCAACTGACTAACCGGGCGCGACAACTCCCTTGCCGTCCTTCTTGAAGTTCTTCTTACCCTTGCCTTTCTTGAAACTAGTGGTCTTATTCACCATCAACACTTGATGTTCCTTTTTGATCTCCACCTCCGCTGATTTCAACATTGAATATAACTCAGGAATGGACTTCTCCATCCCTTGCATATTGTAGTTCATCACAAAGCTCTTGTAGCTAGGTGGAAGCGACTGGAGGATCCTGTCAATGACCGAGTCATCTGGAAGATTAACTCCCAGCTGAGACAAGCGGTTGTGCAACCCAGACATCTTGAGTATATGCTCGCTGACAGAACTGTTTTCCACCATCTTACAACTGTAGAACTTGTCGGAGACTTCATATCTCTCGAACCGGGCATGAGCTTGGAAAACCATTTTCAGCTCTTGGAACATCTCATATGCTCCGTGTTGCTCAAAACGCTTTTGGAGCCCCGGTTCTAAGCTGTAAAGCATGCCGCACTGAACCAGGGAGTAATCATCACTACGCGACTGCCAGGCGTTCATAACGTCTTGAGTTGCTGGGAAAATGGGTGCATCACCTAGAGGTGCTTCAAGGACATATGCTTTCTTGGCAGCTATGAGGATGATCCTCAAGTTACGGACCTAGTCCGTATAGTTGCTACCATCGTCTTTCAGCTTGGTTTTCTCTAGGAACGCGTTGAAGTTGAGGGCAACATTAGCGTGGGCCATAGGATCTACAAGATAGATTGTAAAGACAATTTTAGACTAAGTTCATGATAATTAAGTTCATCTGATCAAATTATTTAATGAACTACCACTCAGATAGACATCCCTCTAGTCATCTAAGTGATACATGATCCGAATCGACTAGGCCGTGTCCGATCATCACGTGAGACGGACTAGTCATCAACGGTGAATATCTCCATGTTGATCGCATCTACTATATGACTCATGTTCGACCTTTCGGTCTCTCGTGTTCCGAGGCCATGTCTGTACATGCTAGGCTCGTCAAGTCAACCTAAGTGTTTCGCATGCGTAAATCTGGCTTACACCCGTTGTATGCGAATGTTAGAATCTATCACACCCGATCATCACGTGGTGCTTCAAAACAACGAACCTTCGCAACGGTGCACACTTAGGGGGAACACATTTCTTTAAATTTTTAGTGAGGGATCATCTTATTTATGCTACCGTCATTCTAAGCAAATAAGATGTAAACAAGATAAACATCACATGCAAATCATAAAGTGACATGATATGGCCAATATCATCTTGCGCTTTTGATCTCCATCTTCGAGGCGCGGCATGATCACCATCGTCACCGGCATGACACCATTATATCCATCATCATGATCTCCATCATCGTGTCTTCATGAAGTTGTCTCACCAACTATTACTTCTACTACTATGGCTAACGGTTAGCAATAAAGTAAAGTAATTACATGGCGTTTTCATTGACACGCAGGTCATACAATAAATTAAGACAACTCCTATGGCTCCTGCCGGTTGTCATACTCATCGACATGCAAGTCGTGATTCCTATTACAAGAACATGATCAATCTCATACATCACATATATAATTCATCACATCCTTTTGGCCATATCACATCACATAGCATACCCTGCAAAAACAAGTTAGACGTCCTCTAATTGTTGTTGCATGTTTTACGTGGCTGCTATGGGTTTCTAGCAAGAACATTTCTTACCTACGCAAAAGCCACAACGGTGATATGCCAATTGCTATTTACCCTTCATAAGGACCCTCTTCATCGAATCCGATCCGACTAAAGTGGGAGAGACAGACACCCGCTAGCCACCTTATGCAACAAGTGCATGTCAGTCGTGGAACCTGTCTCACGTAAGCGTACGTGTAAGGTCGGTCCGGGCCACTTCATCCCACAATGCCGCCGAATCAAGATAGGACTAGTAACGGTAAGCAAATTGAACAAATCATCGCCCAAAACTACTTATGTTCTACTCGTGCATAGAATCTACGCATAGACCTAGCTCATGATGCCACTATTGGGCAACGTAGTAATAATTCAAAATTTTCCTACATGTCACCAAGATCAATCTAGGAGATGCTAGCAACAAGTGAGAGGGAGTGCATCTTCATACCCTTGAAGATCGCTAAGCGGAAGCGTTACAAGAACGCGGTTGCTGGAGTCGTACTCGCGGCGATGCAAATCGCGGAAGATCCGATTCAAGTGCTGAACGGACGGCGCCTCCGCGTTCAACACACGTACAGCCCAGGGATGTATCCTCCTTATTGATCCATCAAGGGGAGAGGAGAAGTTGGGGGAGAGCTCCGGCAGCACGACGGTGTGGTGGTGGAGCTTGCGGTTCTCCGGCAGGGCTTCGCCAAGCACTACGGAGGAGGAGGAGGAGTTGGAGGGGGGAAGGGCTGCGCCAGGGGCAAGGGGTCAGCTCCCATGCACCTCCCCACTATATATAGGGGTCGAGGGGGCTGGTTTCTTGCCCTCCAAGTCCATTGGGGCATTGGCAAAGGTGGGAGGAAAGAAATCCCATCCTTTCCCTTCCCCACCGATTGTTATCCCCCCTTTTTAGGGATCTTGATCTTATCCCTTCGGGATATGATCTTATTCCTTCTAAGGGGGATCTTGGTGCGCCTTGACCAGGGGTGTGGGGCCTTGCCCCCACTACCCACGTTCATGTGGGTCCCCCCATGCAGGTGGGCCCCACTCCGGAACCTTCTAGAACCTTCCCGGTACAATACCGAAAAATCCCGAACATTTTCCGGTGGCCAAAATAGGACTTCCCATATATAAATCTTTACCTCCGGACCATTCCGGAACTCCTTGTGACGTCCGGGATCTCATCCGAGACTCCGAACAACTTTCGGTAACCACATACAATTCCCATTGCAACTCTAGCGTCACCGAACCTTAAGTGTGTAGACCCTACGGGTTCGGGAACCATGCAGACATGACCGAGACACCTCTCCGACCAATAACCAATAGCGGGATCTGGATACCCATATTGGCTCCCACATGTTCCACGATGATCTCATCGGATGAACCACGATGTCGGGGATCCAATTAATCCCGTATACAATTCCTTTTGTCCATCGGTATGTTACTTGCCCGAGATTCGATCGTCGGTAACCCTATACCTTGTTCAATCTCGTTACCGGCAAGTCTCTTTACTCATTCCGTAACACATGATCCTGTGACTAACTCCTTAGTCACATTGAGCTCATTATGATGATGTATTACCAAGTGGGCCCAGAGATACCTCTCCGTCACACGGAGTGACAAATCCCAGTCTCGATTCGTGCCAACCCAACAGACACTTTCGGAGATACCTGTAGTGCACCTTTATAGTCATCCAATTACGTTGTGACATTTGATACACCCAAAGAATTCCTACGGTATCCAGGAGTTGCACAATCTCATGGTCTAAGGAAATGATACTTGACACTAGAAAAGCTGTAGCAGACGAACTACACGATCTAGTGCTATGCTTAGGATTGGGTCTTGTCCATCACATCATTCTCCTAATGATGTGATCCCGTTATCAACGACATCCAATGTCCATGGTCAGGAAACCACAACCATCTATTGATCAACGAGCTAGTCAACTAGAGGCTCACTAGGGACATGTTGTGGTCTATGTATTCACACATGTATTACGGTTTCCGGTTAAAACAATTATAGCATGAACAATAGAGAATTATCATGAACAAGGAAATATAATAATAACCATTTTATTATTGCCTCTAGGGCATATTTCCAACAGAAATAAGAAAGAGGAAGTAGACCGGATGCAGAAGATGGAAGAAAGATTATCGTAGCATGAGAAGAAACTAGAGGCACTTACAAGTCAGTGAGCTTCTCAGCAGCACGAAGATCCTTCATTCGATACTGCCCATGAAGCTACCCCAACATCTCAGCGGAAAAGCAGTGTGGCTTCCATTGAGCTTGTTCAGCCAGATATCACAGCTCCTCGCTACCCCGTGGATGATATCACGGAGAGGGAACATTGTGAGCTAATTATGAAATGCCATAACCTAACCTTGAAGGTGGCGATCGACTATGTCTTACCTTGTCGACCTGATGGAACTTTCCATTTCGCTTCGATCCAGACGGCTTTGCTGTTATCGGGGTGGATGAAGTAATGAACGGATTTTAGGGGCTGAAGCTTCACTACCCTACAGGTGAAGGGGAGATTCATCTGGAAAATGCCTTAAGGACTACCTATCTATGGAGAAAGGAAAACATCATGCTTCCAAATTGGACGCCGCCTCAGCAGACTCAGCCGGAGGAGGCCCCTCAGTAGACTCCTCATAGTCCAGCTCGATCTCCGCTGCCTCAGTCGTCTCCGGCGCATCAGTTGTCTTCGCCGCCTCAGCCGTCTCCGCCGTGTCAGTGGACTCCGACGGATGAGGCCCCTCAGCAGAATCCTCCTTCGCCTCAGCTGTCTCCGCCGTGTCAGTGGACTCCGCCTCCTCTGCCGCATCAACGGACTCCGCCGCCTCAGCAACGGCGGAAGAGAGCCGCCACCGCTCCGGCGGCTAGCAGTACAACATGGAAGAAATTCAGAGCTGGTCCAAGCCTCAAGGATCCTGCCAAGTTACCATATGAGATGACTAAGGAGGAAAACAAGGACATCGTGGCTTCCGAAGTGAAGGCCCATTTTGCACGGAAACGTCCACCTCCAAAGGAGAAAATAGATCCGATAAAAGCAAAGTGCTCTCTGGATGCCCTTAGGCGACCACCACCGCCTCCGCCGCTATCACACCATGACCGCTGTATTGCAAAGACATTTGATGAAGCGCAACGGTCGGGAAGTACTAGCAGTGCTGCAAGACGAAGTGGGAAAACAATTCCCCAGCTCGGCGAATAGGAAAAGCAATCGTGCCGCCCGCTTAATAAGTTCACCGATATCGCTAATGATCCGCGGGTAGCGGCCAGTGGTCTTGCTATCACTCTTGGTGATTACTTAGGCGATGATGTACAGTTCGAAATGGCTGAGGTAGTAGCACCCTTTAGATACGAGCACGGGAAGCCTCTCGTCAAACCTGAGCAGCTCCCGCATCTATCAACGATGATGCAAAGATTACATGACTGGTACTTGAAAACCTGCAAGGATGGGACCGACAGTATCTTGCTGGGAATTAAAGATGAGCACGACTTCATTGGAGTTGACTTGTTGTAGGTTGAATTTGAAGAATTATTTCAGTTATACAATCAAGATGCCCTCGACAAAACTCTCATGAGTTGCTATTGCCTGTAAGTATTATTTCTGTAATTAAGTCTCTAGCTCAGTTTGTTCATTGCATGTATATATAATTATCCTCACTATATTATGCAGATTGAACATCGTCGAATGCAAAAGAGGACAAATCTATGACATTGGGTTCATTAACCCAAATATCATAAATGAATACACGGTACAAAAGAGACCCGACGATACTGAGGAAAACTTGCTAAACGCGTTACTTTGACAACAAAACTGAAGGAAAATACTCTTTCCTTACAACTTCAAGTGAGTGTTACTGTCTTGTGCATATTCTGTTTCGCTTACTCGAGGTTAAGTGTAATTGATGAGTTATGCATGCGCAACTTCCACTTTATTCTGCTATCCATTGAGCTTGACGCGGGACTAGTAACTGTCTTAAACTCAAGACGTAAAGAGCCTAAGGAGTGGTTGAACATGAGTGAAATGCTCTAGAGCTAAGTTGAATCATTATCGCACCATATCGGCAACTTTCGTTCATTTCCTGATATCAAGTAATCATTTTCTTTGCCGAACAGGGTTTGGAAAAAGTTCACTCGCATGGTGCCGGGTCTAGAGAAAAAGGAGCCATGATTTAAACACCCCAAAGTAAGTAGTACTAGCTAGTTCCGCGCATCTCTCATTGATTCTAGTTTCAATACCATGGAAAACATAAAATAAAAATGAAACCCTAAATGTAAAAGAATTGAAGGGTAAACACAAAAAGAAAATGGGGAAACCCTCCAAAACCCATAACCCCTCCTTCCAAAAAAACAAAAACCCCAGCACCTGGTAGGTGCTGACACGTGGCTGCATTTTAGTCCCGGTTCGTGACACCAACCGGGACTAAAGGTCCTCCTGCCTCGGCGCCCGCAACGGCCACGTGGAGCACCGTTAGTCCTGGTTCGTAACACGACAGGGACTAAAAGTGGAGGGCATTAGTCCCGATCGTTTAGTCTCGGTTGAAGAACCGGGACTAAAGGGCCTCTAGAACCGGGACTAATGGCACGTTTCCTACTAGTGATAGAGTGCTATATTGTTGAGCGTTTTATCTGTAGAGTGCTATATTGTGATTGGTGGAATAATGTATGGTTATATTGTGATTGTGTGGAATATTGTAATAAACTAAGTTTGGCTGCTATTTGAATATATATTTTAAATGTGTTCTCTGATTGGTATATCTGTGAGTAACGAGCTGTGAAAAATTAAAACCTAATGATTGGGACCTAGCGCCTTGAAGAATCTGGCAATGTGCACCCAGTTGACTACAATAATCTGAAAATTGAATGTACCAAAAAAACAAAGAAAAGCCAAAAATAGAAATTATATAGAATGTGAAAAGGCTGCATCTCAGAAAGCAAAAGGTTGAATTAATGGGCCAAGCCCATGTAGCTGACCAAAATTAATAAGGAAAAAAATACAAGAAGGCTGAATTGTTGGGCTCGGCCCATGTAAAACCCCAAATTAGACCGGGCTGATTCTTATCAATGACCAATTCAATTAGTCGCAATTTTGCCACGTCAGCTTGCCACGTTGGATCCGACGTGGCCTGGGTAGACAACCAATGACCAAAATAATTGGTCATTGAACCAACGACCTTTTATTTTGGTCGTTGCCTTCTACGACCATTTCACAACAAAGTTCGTCAAGTTTCATTAAAGACCGTCAGCTTTTGACCAAGTGTTTTTGGTCACAAAAAGGTCGCAAATGAAAAACAATGACCATTCGATAACCAATATTGATGGTCGCAAGTTGACATATTTCTTGTAGTGCACATGCATAATCTATTTGTCCTTGTTTAAGGATGCATGCCTATGGTCCTATGGATGGTATGTTACCAGACCCATTTGCTTGTACATGCTAGCTAGCACATACTTGTTATTCTTGTGAAATAAGATACAAATTACTGCCCATGACCATTAGGGTCAAAGAAGGCTTGAACAACAGAAACATAATAAACAACAAACTCAACAAGTGAGCTTGACTTCTCTTTACATCCTCAAAGAAATCGTAATAACTATACTGACATGGAAAGTGTTCCTAAAAAACAGATGAGCTTTAATTTGACACAACATTCCATACAGGCTATTGTAAAGCCCGTGAGAAAACAGTGCCACTTAGTCACCCCTTTCTTGGAAAGTAGAAATGGCTGTGCATCTATAATTACTAGTAGAGTGCCCATGCGTTGCTACGGGCTTATGAAAATAGTACCATCTTGTAATCTTCAAAATTATGTCCATCAACATATTATAACCGAATAAAAGGAAGGAGGAAAATACCATATTGCAATGTTCAATATCTTTTTTCATTTGTCAGTGAGGTATAACCAAAATAATCATTCTGTACATGCAAGATAGTAAAAAAAACTTCTACTTCTCAGGAGCATGCATGCTTTGAGCCTTGAAGAATACATTTGTTCTTGTACTTCACTACATGAAATGTATTTAGTATATTGGCATATAAGCATGATTTGCACCTGTAGTTTTGATCTACCCACCTGTTCCATTTTCTGAAGAATGGTATATGGCTATGTAGACTCCACTGGAGAGAATACATTATGCAATTCCCCCGTGCCAATGTTAAATAATCATGTAAAAGGAAAGAGAATAAAAGTAAAAGTGAGTCTAATGATAGAAATGAGTAAGAAAATGAGAAGTTGAAAATAAAGGATCTTAGGGCATCTCCAATGTTGTCCGCTAAAACGGAAAAACCATTGTGTGGTCATATTTATGTTTTCGTAGCGTGTAGGTGGACGAATTCGGAATATCAATATAAATATGGATCAACATGATGAAAGCATATCACGGGAGTAGTAACTGTTGCAGCTCTTGTTCTCTTATTTCATCTTTCTGCATTTTTATTAGCCTTTAAATACACCAGTGTTTGCAGATAAACCTTTTCTGTGTCATCGGTGGCTACATTAATATTTTGTCAAGAGATGTCTACCTAGATTTGTTTGCTGAACCATTGCTCGATGCCCACTATTCAATAAAAAGACTGAATTATCCATTTCGATTTAATCTTTCAAATTGATTAGGAAGTAGAGATAGTATATACTCTATATCTAAGGGAATGTAAGAGAAGTACTTGCGTGACAATGAAGGAAGACTTGCTAGTTTTTGTAAAACCTTTTCAACCCCGACATCACTGTTATATGTTTTTATTTCTTCAGGGACCAAATCAAGCACCCAGAGTTATTCTGGCATAAGGGAAATAAATAACATAGTGATATAGGTTCTTCTTGTCATAACCCAATAAGGTGTAGTAAACGTCAATATGACCAATCAGAATAATAAGGGGATAAAAAGGATGCCAAGAAATTAACCATCAAGCATAAGAAGCAATATATTATCAGTCTGACAAATTAATCACTACATATTCTATGAAAATATTTTTTTTAAATAGGGGTTTCCACCAGTTTAGAAATCAAGAAGAAAACATTAGTTTTCAGTGCATCTTCAAGGAGTGTTACAGGCTAGCCATTATATTACAATCTTATATTACACATTTCAAAGTATACTTGTGAACTACATAGTTCTTGTTTATTTCATGTCACCTATTTTTTTTACATATAACAGTAGGATTTTCTAGATCAACTCCCGAATAGACCTGCGTCGAGGGAGGAGGACTTCTTTTTAGATGCACAACATAGAGCATGTCGGTGGCAAGCCGGGGAGGACAGGGCAAGCCAGGCTGGCTGGAGAAGGGCAGGAGACACAATGTCGTGATGGTGCTGGCTTGCTGCCCCATGGTGGCGAAAGTCAGCGAAGCGTAGGTGGGGAATGGTGGGTCGCGCCCGTGTAGCAGATCTCATCACTGCTAGAAGATACGAGAGGAAGCAGTGCGCATGGACCCCATGTCCTACGTGGCGAATGTGACAAGCATGACGTGCGAGCGCGACCGGTCGATATCTAAGTCGGTCAGGCGTCACAGATCATTTACCTAAAAAAATTGGATTGTTTTCTTTTCTTAAATCCTTATTTGTTTGCGAATCTAAAAAATTGTGTTGGACAATACCACACACTCAATTTCAGTTACCCCCCTCACAATCTCTCTGGTCACTTTCTAATAGTTTTTTTCTTTAAAATCTAGTGACTGGTATATCCTTTTGCACGCTTGCGTTGGACTCACGCATGACTTACAAAAGGTGACCCAACTCTAACGTCTCACCTCAAGGAGATAAGGCTAATCATTTTTTCTAGATGAGATAAGGCTAATCAGAAACTTCCTCAAATACGTAGTTCTAGTCCACTCGATTACACCGATGCCGTCACTCTCTGTTAGCCCCCCTCACCTGTCACTACTTCCCCACTGCCCCTCACATTTCTCCCCACCATTGCCCATTCTCCTTTGGTCGCCATCTCCCTCTCCACCTCGTCAGGCTGCCCCTTCCCTTTCATCCCCACCGTTGGCACGCGATTCCTAGCCCTTGCTCTTCGCCGCCTTCTCCTAGAATCCGGTCACCGAAGTGGCCGAGGAGGCCCTCGAGCTCGGCATACTCGTGGGCGACACAACGCTAGGCGCCATCGGAGGGGGACACGGAGGCGCGGGACTCGCACGCCCCTGCTCTTCCCCGCTCCTTCTTTGAATCAGGTGGTCGACGTGCCCGAGGAGGCGCTCGAGCTCGGCATGCCCGCGGGCGACCCAGCGCAAGGCACTGTCTCAGGCGTACGTGGAGGCCGACAACAAGGAGCAGGGTTGGGTGCTCATCCTCACCGCTAACCACAAGTGCCGCGAGAAACTTTGGGCATAGACTGGTATGAGAAAATCACATGTTGCTTCCGTCTATCTGTCTATTGACTATTAAAGTAGCTAATAGATCACTTCAGAATGTTCCGAGCTTGGTTATTTTACATCGTCTGCTAATGTTAAGCAAAGAATCGAACGGTTTGTGTTCGACAAACATTGGGGATAGATTTTGCCTGTCGAAGGAAAATGAAAAAAGCGGCGTCCTAGTGTTATAGTTGATTTTGTAGAAGTATTGAAAAAAATCACTGTCATAATTAAGCAACTGTTAGTCATATGACATATAGAGTTACATACTCATGAACCTGTAGTAGCATCATAACATGAATTGCTTCCTACATCGTACGTCCTCATGCTTTTAAGTAAAACTGCCTACATACTGGCACATGTCACTCCCATACTTCCGATAAAAGATAATCTATTGGTGCTTACCAACTTCACTTGCTTCATCTCTAATATTAGTTTACCTTTATGCTACTTAAGTGGAGGAGGGCTCCGAGCATGACGCGCCCGTGACCTCGATCACAGCAGCAAGCAAGCATGCCAGCTGCTGCCCTACGTCGAGCCCGTCCAGGCCGCAGAAGACGACGGGCCACAACGGCTCGTGCGGATCCGACCAGCCGCTAGACCCTTCCATCCATGGGGAGGCACGGCTAGTGTGGCTCGATAGAGAACACAAGCTTTTGAGGAACACTACACAAGCATAGGTCAATGCCAAAAGAAATGATCACCTCTTACAAGTCTCTGTAACTCACTAAAAAATCTACGAAATATCATTTTTACCAGAATTCTCGATCTGAATGCAATAGCATTATAGCAGACATAATTAAGCTCATCTAAGCTTTCTGAAACTGCAGAAAGGAGAAGCATAATAAGAAATCCAGGCAGGCAAGTACATATTTATACTTTAGTAGTAAACCACGGCCAGAAAATCGAGATGATAAATGTCAACCACAACCGAATTTCTTATTCACACTTCTCTATCTTCAATTATGAAAGAGAATGTATTGCCAACATGGGGTGGAGTATACCTGGCAAAAAAAACCTATGTGATGCTCCTGTATGAGATTCTTCGGCACTATATTACAAAAGACTAACCATAAAATAGTATATGCAAATCAAAACGAACAAAACTATGCACATCATATTCATACTTCTGAACCATAATAATTGTCAGTTCGGTTGGTTCAGAGGCTACCTCGACCACATGAAAAAAAAAATCGGACGGTTTGTGTTCGGCAAACATTGGGGAGAGATTATGCCTGTCAAGGGAAATGAAAAAAGCGGCGGTCACGGTGGGTGAACAGAGTCGAGGAAGATGGCCGAATTCGACTACAGTGGTAGCCGAAAGGGGAACTGACTATGGGATCTCCTTCAATGTGTCAGTGAGGTATCTTAAACTGCAAGAATAGGAAGAAGTAAAGCCAAATGTTGCAACTGTAACTCGTAAAGTTTGTCGAAGAATAGTTAAAAGTAGACAACTCAAACACTGAAATTGTATAGCTAGTTATCTTGAAACTGAAAACATGTATCATCCATGAGCGACATCATGAAAAATATGTAAAGGGATGACTTACGTATGTGTACCATAAAAAATCATGAATAATAAAATATGTAAGGCAGAACCAATCGTTAGGCCTGAATATATACCATCCAATTAAATGACGCCATTATTTATCAAGGGAATAACATATCGGGCATGAGCTGCAGTCCTGTGCCGGCCATTCGTCGTAGTCGAGCTCCTGCGGTGGCCGGCGGCGAACACAGCTGGGGTTGGCCATGGAGCGGAGGAGAGGAAGCTGGAGCGGTGGAGGTGGATGAGGGGATGGACGCGGCCGACGGCGGCAACGTGCGATCGTGCCGGTGGCCAGCTGCTGGGCAGCGGCGCACACGCGAACCCGAAGCCGCGAGAGCTCTGGTGCGGGGTGCGGTGTAGGGGTCGGGACATGTGGTATCGATTGGTTTTTGGAAGTGGATCACAGTTTTCCAGGACCGTGCGGTTTTCTATCAATTCGACCACCGTGATTTGGGGACGCGCGATTTGAGCTTTGAGCGGACGCGGAAGTTGCCGAAGCGAGTTGCAATTTTCGTCAGCCCTCAGAGTGGTCCGCTCGTTGTTAGGAAAGGCAGGGATGGATGCGTTAGGAAAGTTAGGATTTGAAATTGATTGCTATGAAACAGGATTTTATTGTTTGGTAACATGCTATCGGTTCCTACCCATTTGTACGTGTCTGATTAGGAAAGTTTGAAAATATTTGGAAAGTTTTTATTGGGAGGGCGAAAAAATCAACGTGAGGAGGTAGTGGTGAGAGATGAGACAAAATTAAACTAGACGAAAATAAACCAGACGAACTAAAACCATGGAACGGAGACTACCAAGGCCTCCCCTAGGAGTAGAGCTCATCAATCACGAAATTAAATGCCCTCGGGATGCCCACCAGCCAGCCCATCAAGGGTTTGGCTTGCGCCACCTCAATGATCTATGGCACCATGGCCTCCTCCTTCTCTCCACCATGCCATCTCTTCTCTATATATACCAGGAATGGTCATTCATCCGCGTGTAGTGTGTGTGTGACTTAGGACTTTGGACGCTTGGCGACGCCAAGGGGAGGGGAGGGCGATGGCGAGGGGAGGGCGAGCAGAAGGAGCTTGCGGCCAGGAGTCCGTCAGTCACTCCGTCTTCCCACTTCCCTGTTCCTATTCCTCCGAGTAAACAAAGCAATCACAAGCAAGGCAAGGAATTGAGTTCATCCCTCCTCTCTCTGATCCAGTCTGGTCTAGGTCCAAGGGCATGTATCTATCTAAACCATGACAGTGGTAGCATGAGAACTGAGCAGGAACATACGAAGGAGCCTGCAGAGCTGAAGAATAAACACAACAACAGCAGCTATCGATAACATGGGCAGAAAATGGCAAGAGAGAGAGAGGAGGGGAGCCAGGGAAGAGGCAGTGCATGGAGGGAGCAACAACATCAGCAGAAGCTCTGGTCTCTCACAACTCTCTCGCTCCTCTGACAATTAGGGGGTGATTAGTGGAAGGAAGTGAAGTTTGTTGCTTGCCCCATCCCTTGCTCTGCTCCATCCCTGTCTCCTCTCAGCAAAATTTCATGTTTTGACCCTTTTGTAAAAGAAAATCGAGATCTAACCCATGTTCGAAACCATTTCAGGATCTGACCCTTTCACCTACCGCCAGGGGGCACGGCGGTAGGCATATACAGGCTACTGCCACATGGTATGGCGGTAGGCCACTCATCCACGTCAGCCTTAAGTAAACGGAACCGTCTCCTGTCGTCCACCCTACCGCCAGAGCTAACGGCGGCAGGCTATGCAACCCTACCGCCATAGATCCTGGTGGTAGGGGCTGAATCCTTATAAACCTGCGGGGGCCAGCTCATGGGGCCCACCCACCAACCAGCCCCCATCTTCTTCTACCCAAACGCGCGGCGCCGCAAGAACAGAGAGGACAAGCTCTCTCTCATCCCCTCCACTCCCCCTCTGATATTCTTCGTTTTGCCACCATTTTTGCGGATCGAGATGGCTCCGAAACAGGAAAAGTAAGCTCTCTCAATCCCTCCAATTAGTTTTACTCGAAACGCTTTCGATTCGATGCATTATTTGGTGCAAAACAACCCTATTGTCTTACTTTTTTTAACTTACGATTGCTTAGGTTGATTGTATATGATGTATAGGGTTCAATAAGAACTCTAATAACTAGTTGTGGAGATTATATGTAGTTTTTATATGAACCCTAGTTGGAGATTCAAATTTGTTTTGAACAAATGGTCACATGATTGATGTTGGAGGGATTGTAAGTAGTTGCCTACATATGATTGAATTATGTATATGCATATTTTTTGAACAAATGGTCATATGATGAATTTTGGTAAATTATGTATATGCATTTTTTTAGAAATGTTGAATAAACAAGTGCATGAGTGATGGTTGTTGAATGAAAGATGTTGGTTGAATATGATTCATTCGCATTGATCATTTATACTGGTTGAATATATGATAATTGATGAATGTTGGTTGAATAAGTTATAATTGATGAAAATTGTCGTGGTATTTTCGCGGGAGTGGCCAAGGGGTACCGCGTCACGGCAGATGCCACGGGGTGGCTTATCGTGGGTGGAGCAAGGCTACAGTGGAATATCCGGGACGAGTATGCGAATAGCACGCGGTGGTTTACCTAGGTTCGGGGCTCTCCGGAGAGATAATACCCCTACTCCTGCATGTCTGTATATATGTGGAATACATCGCAGTACAGAGTTGCTCTTGGATCTGTATCATATATGTGTGTATGAGAGTGCCAGAGAGAGAGGCGTGGGAGCTTGGTGCTCCCGTGAATGTGTGTGAGCATGTGAGATGAGTGGAGTGTTGGCATGGTGCCCTTTATATAGCCAAGGGGCATGGGTGTGTGTGGCCGGGTGATGGTGGTGTGGATGTCACGCTTGTCTCCTGGGCCACTTCATAAATAGTACCTAGGGACAAGTGACACTATACATGATGACTTGGGGTGGCGCGTGTACAGTGCTCCACTATTCGCCAACAGTGTACTGCCGCAGGGTACAGCCGTCTCGTCCGCGTGTGTCCGATGTGATGTCGTGGTTGACTTCGGCCAGCCGGCTGGCAGGCGCAGTCGGTAGCCGGCCAGGCAGCCAGCGGGGCGAGCAGTCGGCCCGGGCGGGCGGGCACCCCGTCCGACTGCCGTCTTTGGGGTACCCGGGGGTCATCCCCCCGACAGTAGCCTCAGAGCCTCTGGTCGACTTAGAGAGTCGGGCGGAGGGTTTTCGTCGTCGTCGTTGCATAAGTTGTTGATGAAGGCCGGCTGCGGGCGTGCAGCCAGAGCGGCCTGCTTCCAGCGGGGGGGCGCCAGCGCACCCGTTGTGTGTAGCCTCCGAGCCTCCGGGCGACTCGAAGAGTCGGGCGGAGGGTCTTCGCTGTTGTTGGAGCAGACGTTGGCGTCGAGGACCCCGGTGGCAGCCGGCGGCGGGCCTGCAACAGGCGTGGCGTTTTCTTTTCAGTGGGGGCGCGCAAGCGCACCCACTGGGTGTTGCCTCCGAGCCTCCGGGCGACTCGAAGAGTCGGGCGGAGGCTTTTAGCTGTTTTGTCTTGTCCTGCGAGGTCCATGCCGCCTGACGGGCGTGGAGCACCACCAGGCGCGGACGCCTGCTGGTGGGCGCGTGGTGCTGCCAGACGCGGACGCGGGGTCCGCCGACTGATGCTGTCGGGCGCGGACGCGGCGACCGCCGACTGCTGCTGTCGGGCGCGGACGCGGAGTCCGCCGACTACTGCTGTCGGGCGCGGACGCGGAGTCCGTCGACTGGTGCTGTTGAGGCGCGGACACGGGGTCCGCCGACTGGTGCTGTCGGGCGCGGACGCGGAGTTCGCCGACTGCTGCTGTCGGGCGCGGACGCGGAGTCCGCCGATTGGTGCTGTCGAGGCGCGGACGCGGAGTCCCCCGACTGGTGCTGTCGACGGGCGAAGAGTTTTTGTCGTCGATGTAGCAGAGGCAGCCGGTCGCGAGCCTGTAGCCGGCGTGGCGCTTTCCCAGCGAGGCGTGCCGGCGCACCCGGCGCACCCGCTGGGTGTAGCCTCCGGGCGAGGGGCGGTTCCCCACGGAAATTATCATGCGAAAGACAAGGTTAGCCGGCGCAAAATAATTGAATGTATGCTTTTAGCAGCGCAAGTTTTATGCAGAGGGTGCCGACTCGGTTCGTTCGAGCCCCCTTCAGTCTTTTTCATGTGCCCTCCGGTTTGTGCTCTCGCTAGCCGGACAGCCGGAGCCGGTCTGTGACTGAGAGTGGGGCCGCAGAACGGAGCGTACAGTACTCTGACTTTGGGGAACGGGTTTAACTAAGCAAATACTCATAAAGCAAACGGCTGGGTCGCCCGAACCGTTTTCTCCCCGGACGTTTTTCGCGTGGGTGGCCTCCAGCGTTTGCTCTTGCTAGCCGGACAGCCGCGCTGCGGTCTGTAGCTGAGACGAAGAGTAAGCCTTCGGTACCGTGCATGCTACTGAGCCGTCTGTGGGAACGAACGTCTCAGGCCAATCGATCAGCCTCCGGGCCGAAACTAGCTAGGCCCGGGGCGAACAGCTCAGCAGCTGGAAAAAATGCGGAGATAGCCCCCGAGGGTCGTTCGGGGTTATCTGATTTTGTTTGCGGTGCAAAGACACACAGATGGGAGCTCACATTACTTTTGACGTAGTCGGGGTGAAGATGATCTCCGACAGGCAACCCGAGCCTCCGGGCGCTCGAGGGACGCGACAGCCGGTCAGCCCGAACCAGCCGGATTGCGGAGTGGGGGCAGCCGGACCGGCCCCTCGGCCGATCAGGCGGTGAAGCGGACAGGCGAGCCAGCCGGCCGAGCGGCGACGTGGGCAGTCCGCGCATCCGGCTATGCACGCGGCTGTGCAGCCAGCCACGCACGCGGCCGCGCTTGTGGACGTGCAACAGGCCATGCATGCATGCATGCACGTATATATATTGTTTTCTCTCCTTTTTTTTTCAGCCGGCCTCCGCTTCTTTTTTTATCACGGGCACCCGGCCGCAGCAGTGGGTAGTGCAAGCCAGCGAGCGCGCACGGGAGCCGGTTAGGGGCGCGGTCTGGCCGGGCGCGCGGAGGCGGCCAGGAGCGGGCCGGCGAGCCGGCGCGAACGGCCGTGGCGGGAGCCGGCTGGGGGCGCACCCAGGCCAGGTGTGGGAGCCGGCCAGGGGCGCGGGCGGAGCAGCCGGACTGGGCCAGGGGCGCGTCCGTCAGGCGAGTTGCGGAGCCGGATGAGCGGCGCAGCCGGCGGCACAGGAGGCGGTGAAGACCTGGCGGAGCCGGCGGGCGGCGAGCGGAGCCGGCGCGCGGCAAGCGGAGCCGGCGCACGCGGCCGGAGGCCGCTGGCGGCGCGGACGTGCGGAGGTGGCTGACGCCAGCCTGGGGAGGAAGGAGGCACTGGGAAGCACACGAACGCGGGGAAGAAGGAGGGCGCAGCGCTGGCCTGAGCTCGCCTGCCGAAGGACAGCGCAGCAGCGCGGCCATGGCAGAGCAGCGACGGAGCAGGAGGCCAGCGCACGGGACCGCGCGCGAAGGGAAGGGGCTTAGCAGCGGTAGCGGTTGAGAGCGGCGGGGCGCAGCAGGGCGGTGCGCGCGGACGTGCAGGGGCCGGAGCAGCGTACGAGCAGGCCACGCAGGCGACGGCCAGCGCGCTCGCAGGCACTGTCCGTCTTGCGTCTGGCCATTGTCTGGCTAGTGCACGGGAGTATCTGGCTAGTGTATGAGCAGTGTCTGACCACTATATGAGTAGTATACGGGAAGTATCCAACGATTGTCTGGGGCACATCTAGCAATTATCTGGGAAATGTATGAGGCTGCGAACGGCGAGCGGAGGATGAGCACGGACGACGCCGAACAAGACCGAGGCCAGGTCAGGGTGGTCGTGCAGCGGCGGCTGCAGCACCAGATGTTGGCGGAGCATCGGGCGAGCCAACCGCGACCATGGTGGCGCGAAGGCGCAGTGGAAGATATGGCCGGAGGCCGTCCGACGAGGCCCCGTAGCCAGACGAGCCGAGCGGCGCGTGGGCGAAGCAGAGGCGCGGGCGACGGGGCGCCACGGGCGCACGGCCGGAGCGGCCGCGGGGATGCGCGGACGATCGCGACGGAGCGAGACGCGGCGCAGGAGCGCGCGCGGCCTCGGCGGCCAACGCAGGCGGAGGGACGACACCGACGTCGTGGTGGTGGAGACGAAAAAGGGTCCCGCTCGGACAACGGTTTGAGCAGCAGCTTGCCCCACGGTGAACGCCAACTGTCGTGGTATTTTCGCAAGAGTGGCCAAGGGGCACCCCGTCAGGGCAGATGCCATGGGGTGGCTTATCCTGAGTGGAGCAAGGCTACAGTGGAATATACGGGACGAGTATGCGAATAGCACGCGGTGGTTTACCCAGGTTCAGGGTTCTCCGGAGAGATAATACCCCTACTCCTGCATGTCTGTATATATGTGGAATACATCGCAGTACAGAATTGCTCCTGGAGCTGTATCATATATGTGTGTATGAGAGTGCCAGAGAGAGAGGCGTGGGAGCTTGGTGCTCCCGTGAATGTGTGTGAGCATGTGAGATGAGTGGAGTGTGGGCATGGTGCCCTTTATATAGCCAAGGGGCATGGGTGTGTGTGGCCGGGTGATGGTGGTGTGGATGTCACGCTTGTTTTCTGGGTCACTTCATAAATAGTATCCAGGGACAAGTGACACTATACATGATGACTTGGGGTGATGCGTGTACAGTGCTTCACTATTCGTCAATAGTGTACCGCCGCAGGGTACAGCCGTCTCGTCCGCGCGTGTCCGATGTAATGTCGCGGTTGACTTCGGCCAGCCGGCTGGCTGGCGCAGCCGGTAGCCGGCCAGGCAGCAGACCGGGGGAGCAGTCGGCCCGGGCGGGCGGGCACCCTGTCCGACTGCCGTCTTTGGGGTACCCGGGGGTCATCCCCCCGACAAAAATGATATGATTCATGTCGGTTGAATATGATTCATTTATATTTGGACTTGATATGTTTCATGTTTGTTCAAAATGATACAAGTTGGTTGAAAATGACATCATTTCCAAGTTGGTTAAAAACATGATGATACGATATAACGCATGTTGGAGGAATTGTTTTGATATATGATGCATGTGGATATGATATGATGCAAGTAGTGGATGTTGTTGGAGAAAAAATAGTGAACCCTCAAGATGAACCCTAGTTCATAATTTTTTTGTTTAAAACAATTATGATAAGATGCATGTTGGAGGAATTTCTTTTGATATAAGATGCATGTGGATGTTATATATGAATGTTGTATGAATAAATATATGAATGTTGTATGAATGAATCACCAACCATGTTTCATTTTTTTATTTATGCTTATGCTTATAATGCTTATGTTTATGAAATTTTATTTAGGCGGGCACCTCTTGCAGACAACATCGGCAAATGGTACTCCATGATTGACTACGCGTTCGACAAGGGTCATCGTGCCCATTTCATAGAGAACGGAGTGGTAAGTACTACGATCGAAATATTGAACCAAAGTTTTCGGATTCATGAAAATAAGTTACTAACTTTTGGCGTCCACTTTTTGACAGATGCTCCCGCCACTGCGCATGAGGGGTCATGCAAATGCCGTGAGGATGGAGTACGATGAGCACTACGCGTCGTACTTCAGGAGAGCCCGAGTGATGGGTTTCTTCCTGCAATTCAAGCGTCAGCCGCCGACGCAAGTCCACGCAGCTCTCACGGCTTTAATTGACCGGTGGCGACCCGAGACGCATACTTTCCATCTCCCATGCGGGGAGATGACGGTGACCCTCGAGGATTGGGGGATGATTATGGCCCTACCGGAGGGTCATGCACACACCGGACGAGTGGAGAGGACCAACTAGCAGCAGAGGGTTACCACCCTCATCGGCGACTACCCTAATGCTAAGGGTAACCGGACATCCGGTGTATCGCTGCCCTGGCTCCTGAACAACCGGAAGAAATGCCCCGTAAATGCCGCTGAGGGTACGGTGGAGCAGTACGCGAGGGCCTACCTGTGGTACCTTCTCACAGAGGTCGTGTTTCCAGACTGCTCCGAGAACTCTGCCCTCTGGTCGTATCTTTTCTTCCTAGCCGACTGGGATGCAGGGTACAGTTGGGGGACCGCCTCTCTCGCCTACCTATACCGCTCGGTAAGAGAGTATCTCATTGCTTTTTACGAATGTATGCTCCATGGTATTGTGTTATATCTGATCATCAATTGTAGTTTTGTAGCTTGACGAGGCAACCCAGAGGACGGAAGATACGTCTGATATGGGTGGATTTGTGTGGGCCCTCTCCATTTGGATGTGGGAGCGGCTGCCGGTGGGGCGTCCGGAGAGGTTACGAAAAGGTCCATGGGATGCGTATGGCGAAGATGGCGATTCTACTCGATACCCGACCATAGCTTACGAGTGGGACGTTGTGGGTCTCTACATGGGCACATCCAAGGCTTCGTACAAGGCCTTCACCAACGAGATGGACGCTTTGACGGTTTTGCAGGTATATGAACTAGCTCACCTTTCTCTTTGACACCACTTTCATCGGGAACTTACCAATGTTTGTGTAATAGGTAAACTGGTGGCCGTATCATGACCGAGAGTGCGGGTTCGAGCTGAATGTGATGTGTGAGGAGGACCGCGGTCTTTGGCGGTGTATGGTGCCCATGCTATGTGTGTACGCCGTCGAGTGGCACTTGCCACACCGCGTGGCCGCGCAGTTTGGGATCTACCAGCATACACCACCGGGCATGCCGAACGATACCAGTGGCCATGAACTCCACTTGTGAGTGCATTGTTCTCCGTTACCATGATTTCATTGCGTTTGACCTTCTTATGATGTTTTGTGTTGTTTATGCCTTGTAGGATGAGCTGGAAGAAAAATCAGTCGATCATAGACTGGGGAGAGCAGCATAAAACTTTTGTGACGGAGTGGAACCGGCGCAGGTGGCGTAAAGATGGGGAGAGGCGAGTGATTGACTGGGATGATTACGCCCAACACATGAGGTGGTATGATGATGGCCAGAAGCACCGTCTTCGTCTCAGGCCTAGGTGGACGTAAGAAGATATCGCGGAGCTGGAGATGGATGCCCCCGAGGAAGAGGCCTACCAGGCCAGCATCAGAGACATGAGTGGATTTAGGGAGTTTGCACATCAACAGAGTGGTAAGTTGTGTTCTTCTGACTTAAACCGGCGGTTGTATGTAATTTATTTTATTCGTCATTGTGACTCACTTATGCCGTTACAGTCCGGCGAGCTAAACAGATGCATCTTCGATGGCTCGGATGCACTAGGTCGTCCCCCTGGGAATGGAGATTCTGAGAACATCATGAGGGAGACAGTGAAGGTAACATTTCAGCCGCCTAGAAATACCCTATGTTCTTGTTCATTTGCAATCATAAATCTGATCAGTATTATGTCCTTGTTTCATTGTGACTGCAGAAGTTCCTGAAGCATTGTCGCAAGCTGGTAGGCCTGCTTGGGTGCGCTGGCTCGGTTGAAGCTGATGATCCTGCAGCCACACAGGGTAACATCGCTTCATCGAGCCATGTTGCCTCGTCGTCTAGGTTGGTTGAGGAGGAGGAGGAGAAGGCCCATGAAGAAGAAGAGGAGGAGAGCAATGGGGAGGAGTACGATGAAGATTACGGACCTCCACCAACTCAGCCATCTCAGCTTCCGAAGAGGAATCAACCAAAGAAGGATTGGCAGAGTCCATCCCCATTCCAGAAATTGATTCCTCGAGGAGGGCGCAAGAAGAAGCCTGAACAGACTCATTCAAAGAAGAACGAGGACCGTACCTCCAAGAGGGGAAGAAGCACGTAATTGTGGTCTTGGCTTGTTAGCCTACTTGTGTTAGTTGGGGAGAAACTATGTGGAACCGTGGAACCGTTTGTTGGCTTTGCGAAACCAATTGCGAAACTACTTGCGTTAGTTGGGGTTGTCAAACTATGTGGACAAGTTTGCTATTTGCTATTTGTGAAACTATGTGGAACCGTTTGCTATTTGCTATGTGTGACATGTCTATTAGTTCAACCTTTATTAATATGTGAGCTCTGCATATTTTGCTATTTGTGAAACTATGTGAAACTACTCGAGGGTGATACATGTTATACTGTGTGAGCTCTGCATATTTAAGACTCTTAAATATATATTATATTGTATTCTTTGCTATGATAAAATTTTAGAAAAGAAAGATGCACTAAAACTTGCAAAAAAATTCAAAACCAAAGACCCTGCCGCCAAGCCCCCGGGCGGTAGGATCTCACAACCTCCTGCCAGGGGTTTGCGGTTTTCGGTTACAGCAAGTTTCCCAGGCAAAAACCCCAGGACCCTACCGCCACAGGGCTCGGTGGCAGGGTCTTATAACCTACCGCCAAGGCCGTTGGCGGTAGGGTGGTGGTGTGCTGGCCGTTAGTTGACGGCTGTGGCCGTCTATGCTACCGCCAGGACCCCTGGCGGTAGGATGCCTGACCCTACCGCCGAGCCCCGTGGCTGTAGCAAAAGGGTCAGATTTTCAAAAAAAAATTGAACTGGGGTCAGATCCTGAAATTCTTTGCTAAAAAGGTCAAAACACGAAATTCGGCTTCTCCTCTCCCCTCTCCAGTCACAAAATCATCTCTCTGTAATACTTGTTCGGTCCACCACCTCACCTGATGCTATGCTTCCCAAGTCCATGCCACCATCATTCATCACAAAGAAGATATATATATATATATATATATATATATATATATGAAGTGGCAGTGCACAAGTACAGGAGTACTAGCAAGAAGCTGCCGCAATGCAACTGGAGTACAGAAACGCTCACCTGCTCCGTTACTGCTAGTAGCACTGTAGTAGTACAACAGCCCAAGATATGCGCGTACTGCACTCAGCACAGCAGCTCGCCCACCTTCTTTTTGTTGGATGGATCGTTGCAGTACGCGTACCTACCGCGGCAACAAGCCATGTCGTACACTTTCTTTCTTTTTCTCTTCTTCATTCAGTTGACATAGACGACACTCCTGCCAAATGTTTCCCAGAACGTCGTTTTTGTTTTCTTTTCCATACCTACACAAATTATTTTTCATTACGAAACTTTGCATGTTGGTAAAACATTCAACAATGTTTGTCCCGAAAAAGATGCATATATTTTTAAAAGTTGTTATTTTTCTACTCTTTAGTCACGTGAATGCACCCGCGTCCAGAAACTCCATGTCCTAGATTGTCTCATCCAAAAAAGTAACGATTACAAAGTACTAGAACGTACAATTTTATTTGTAGAACCACAAGACTCAAAACCCTACGATCTATTCAATTATATTTTCAGACGCCTGCAAAGGACTTCTACGGCAGTAGTAACTATCGCAGTTGTCGTACGTGAACATTGCAGACATGGGACGGGAGAGCAGAGCAGCTACGTTGCACCGATACGTCCAAAACCTGTGTAACCCGTCCTGTACGTCGCTGATACGCCGATACGGCTGATACGGCCGCGATACGTGTATCGCCGGAGTATCTCATTTTTCGATTTAAAAGAAAAAAGAAAAATATGCCGATACGCGCTGTACAGAGTCCACGACACGGCTGGGATACGCCAGCCCAGTACTAACCCTAACCTATGCCCTGCCCGCATCACTCTGTTCGCACGCGCACGGCAGGGGAGAGGCGCACAAGCTGGCCGCCGCCGCCGCCTGGTCTCGCGTCGCCGCCTGGAGTCGCTCGCCGCCTGGAGTCATCGCCTCCGCCGGCTCCCTGCCCTGTTGACTCCCCTCGCCGCCGACTGGAACAAGCTAGCCGCCGCTCACCTCCTGTACCAAGCAAGTAAGTAGATCCGCCGGCTGGAATCAGTGCTTGCCTGCTTTAGTTGATCTATCCATTCAACTTTTTGTCTTCATAAATCATTAGTGGTTGCTACTTGCTAGTTGCCCCTGTCTGTTAGTTGTTACGAATGGGGCTATGTTTGGGCGTCTGCAGGGACATGGAGTGGTTGCTAGTTGCTACTACTTGTTGTAGATTACCTGATCTATTTTGCATACACCATGAGGAGTTGAGGACCTGGATGATCATTCAAGACTAGAAAAGAAAAGAGGCATGGAGGCAATCAGGCAACCAATGGGGTGGTATTTTGATCTCATCTCACAAATTTTATTATGTTTGTTTTTATTACATGTCATTTTATTAATTATTTATATATACTCGCCGTATCGCGTATTGTTGTTTCTAAAAATTGCCGTATCCCATATCGCCGTACTCGTATCGCCGTATCAGTGTTGCCGTAGCAGAGCAGCGCCGCGAATTGCCGCTTCCTCCACAATTGGCTCCCGGCCATGGAAATAGTCCCAGAAAATCTGAAGAATCTTGGGGATCCTCACGCTGCCGCCGACGAGGATGATCTCGTCGACGCTGTCCCACCGGCCGGGAGGGTGCCACCACCGCCACGTCAACAGCTGGTCCACCATGCTCGTGGCTCTTGCCAGCAGATCACGGTTGAGCTCCTCGAACTCGGCCCTCATAAGCGGCTCGAAGAAATCCGCGCCGTCCAAGAGCGACTCCACCTTCACAAGCGTGGTATCCCAGTAGGTCAGTGCCTTCTTGGCCCTCTCGCACGGCGCCCTCAGCTCGCGGAGCGCGCCGTCATCCCGGCGGAAGTCCCGGTGGTGCTTCTCCCTGATAAGCTGGACAAAGTAGTCCACGAGCCGGCCGGTGAAGTTGTCGCCGCCCAGGTGAGCATCATGGCGCCCTTCAAGGAGACGAACCGTGTCGTCCCGAAACTTGAACATGGTGCCATGGGTCGTGAGGCCGCCGATGTGGAACACGAGGAGGGAAGAAAACAAGAGAGAATATTAGTACTTGGAGCCGAGGACGCGCTTGAAGCCGGAGACGGCCGTCCTAGGGCTGACGGCGGCGTGCTTCAAGGCGGCCTCGCCGAAGAGGGTGCCGTTGGAGGTGAAGGCAACCCAGGTGGGGATGCAGAGCTTGTACGAGAGGCCCGGATCCTGGAGCCCCCCGTAGCCGGCGATGCAGGCCTTGCTGTTGCCGATGTGGATGGTCGTCGTGTTTCACCTTTGGATCGCCGCCGCACCCGATGCCGCCGCTGCGAGAACCAAATTAAGCAGCCTGCCGAACCAACTCGATTTAACTTGTAAGCACAGAGATCTACCGATGAGCAGAAGGACGGCCAGAGGGAGGAGACAACTCGCCATGGATTGGAAGCTTTTACTCCAGTCTAGAGAGAGGAAAGAAGAACTCGCCCATCCTAAAACAAGAGACGAAGCACCCACCAAGCGCTCTCGGCGATTTGGAACATCTGATCGTCCATTTCGTTGGCTTGATGAGATCTGGCCGTTGGATCGAGGCGCTGGAGGACTGATACGTCTCCGTCGTATCTACTTTTCCTAACGCTTTTACTCTTGTTTTGGACTTTAATTTGCATGATTTGAATGAAACTAACCCGGACTGACGCTGTTTTCAGCAGAACTCTCATCGTGTAGTTTTTGTGCAAAAATAAAAGTTCGTGGAATGGAACGAAACTTTTTGAAGAATTTTTATACAATAAAAGAAAAATATTGGAACCAAGAACCACCGGAGGGGAGGTCCCTGGGGGAGCACAACCCACCAGGGCGCCCCCCCCCCTCCTGGCGCGCCCAGGTGGGTTATGCCTATCTGGCGGCCCCGCTGACCCTATCTCCGACGCTATAAAATTCTATTTTTGGAGAAAAAAATAAAGGAGAAAGAATTATCGCGTTTCACGAGACGGAGTCGCCGCCACCTCCTGTTCTTCGTCGGGAGGCCAGATCTGGAGTCTGTTTGGGGCTCCGGAGAGGGAAATATTTGATCTTCATCATCACCAACCCTTCTCCATCGTCAATTCCATGATATTCATTGGTACTATCCATTATGTTCTGAGATTGATGTTGCTATGACTTTGCCATGCTTAATGCTTGTCACTTTGGGCCCGGGTGCCATGATTTCAGATCTGAACCGTTTATGTTTTCACCATTATATCTATATTCTAGATCCGATCTTACAAGTTATATGCACCTGCTACGTAACTCCGGAGTGACAGTATTCGGGATACTTTTCGGTCATGACCGTAGTTTGAGGAGTTCATGTATTCACTATGTGTTAATGCTTTGTTCCGGTTCTCTCTTAAAAGGAGGCCTTAATATCCCTTAGTTTCCTTATGGACCCCGCTGCCACGGGAGGGTAGGACAAAAGATGTCATGCAAGTTCTTTCCATAAGCACATATGACTATTTACGGAATACATGCCTACATTATATTTATGAACTGGAGCTAGTTTTGTATCGCCCTAGGTTATGACTGTTATATGATGAATATCATCCAACGAATTCACCGATCCAATGTCTACGAGTTTTTCACATATTGTTCTTATTAAGTTACTATTGCTATTGTTACTGTCACAACTGCTACAAAACCATTGATATCACTGTTACCGTCACTATTACTGTTACCACTGCTATCAAAATTATCATACTACTGTGCTACTGATCATATTGTTGTAGATAATTAATCTCCAGGTGTTGTTGAATTGACAACTCAGCTGCTAATACTTGCAAATATTCTTTGGCTCCCTTTGTGTCGAATCAATAAATTTGGGTTGAATAATCTACCCTCGAAAACTGTTGCGATCCCCTATACTTGTGGGTTATCAAGACCTTTTTCTAGCGCCGTTGCCGAGGAGTATAGTTATATTTGTTGAGTCACTTGGGATTATTATTATCTATTTATCACTATGAAGAATATGAAAGATACCAAGACTAAGATTTTTCCCTCTAAGACGAGGGGAGATAAGGAACTGCCATCTAGCTCTGCACTTGATTCACCTTCTATTTTGAGTAGACTTGCAACACCACCACATGCTATTAATCCTGATATGTCGCAAGTTATTGATGATGCTACTTCTATGAATACTACTCATGATGATGATAGTACCTTGCTTGATGATGAAGTGCCACTAGGTGAATTTTTTGATGAACAAATTGCAAGAGTTAGAGAGAAAGAAATTATTGAAACTGATGAAACACTTGAAACTGAAAATCTTGAAACACCCGTTAGACCTAGCTCTCCTAGACCTGAATTGCCTAAGATACCTGAGTGTCATGTTATGGATGGAGAGGTAACTAGAGATATTCTTGCTTGTAAGGATAGAGACGATCTGAAGAAATTATTATGCAAGTATAAAGAAAAGACTTTGAATGCTAGAATGAAATGTGATCCTCAGTTTGCAACCTCATCTATCTTTGTTGATGATAAGGATTATGAATTCTCTGTCGACCCAGAGTTGATCACTTTGGTTGAATCTGATCCTTTCCATGGCTATGAAAATGAAACTGTTGTGGCACACCTCACCAAATTAAATGATATAGCCACCCTCTTTGCCCATGAGGATAAAATTCGCTACTATTATATTCTCAAATTATTTCCGTTCTCATTAAAGGGTGATGCTAAGATATGGTACAATACTCTTGCTCACGGTTGTGTGCGCAGTCCCCAGGATATGATTTATTACTTCTCTGAAAAATATTTTTCTGCTCATAAGAAACAAGCTGCTTTACAGGAAATATTTAACTTTGTTCAAATTGAAGAAGAGAGTCTCCCACAAGCTTGGGGGAGGCTTCTCCAATTGCTTAATGCTTTGCCTGATCATCCACTTAAGAAAAATGAAATACTTGATATCTTCTATAATGGACTAACCAATGCTTCTAGGGACTTCCTAGATAGTTGTGCTGGTTGTGTTTTCAGGGAACGAACTGTTGAACAAGTTGAGGAATTATTGAATAATATATTAAAAAATTATGATGATTGGACTCTTCCTAAACCACTGATTAAACCCACTCCTAAGAAGAGGATTATCTTATATCTCAGTTCTGAAGATATGCAAGAGGCAAAGAAAAGTATGAAGTAAAAGGGTATTAAAGCAGAGAATGTTAAAAATTTACCACCCATCGAAGAAATACATGGCCTCAACACATCACCACCATCACAGGTGGTAGAGGTAAATTCTTTAATGAAATTTGATGAAGGTGATATCCCTTACAATAAACATCCTAGTCAATGCCTTTATGAGTTTGATAACTACATTAGAAAACAAAATCACTTCAATGCCAATGTTATGAAACAATTGAAATACAATTCTGATATGATTGCTCGCTTGAGTGACTTGTTATTTAGAATCTCAAATGATGTTAGAGTCCTCTAGGAAAACATGCCTCCATGGTTCAAACTCAACTAGAACAAGTTGCTAAATCTCAAAGAGAATTGCTTGATGAAATGAACAACAACATACATGACTTTGCTGTTAGAGTAGCAACTAGAGGAGGTAAAATGACTCAGAAACCACTTTATCTTGAGGGATACCCTAAAAGAATTGAACAGGATTCACAAAGAAATGACACTAATGCACCTAGTCCATCTAAAAAGAAAAGGAAAAAGAAAAATGATAAGACTTTGCATTCCGCTAGTGAACCTGAAACAGAAAAACCTCCTGAAGATAATAATGGTGTTTCTATCTCTGATGCTGAAACTCAATCAAGTAATGAACATTCATCTAGTGATAATGAAAAAGATAATGATGATGTTCACGAAGACACTCAACCAAACACTGATAAAGAACCAGATAATGATGTTGAGATAGAACCTGCTGTTGATCTTGATAACCCACAACCTAAAAATAAAAGATATGATAAAAGAGACTTTGTTGCTAGAAAACATGGAAGAGAAAGAGAACCATGGGTTCAAAAACCCATGCCCTTTCCACCTAAATCAACTAAGAAAAAGGATGATGAAGAATTTGAACGCTTTGCTGAAATGCTTAGGCCAGTCTTTTGCGCACTCGCTTGAATGATATTTAAAAGATGGCCCCTTATGCAAAATATATGAAAGACATCATCACTAATAAGAGAAAAATACCGGAAGCTGAAATCTCCACTATGCTTGCTAATTATTCTTTTAAGGATGGAGTACCTAAAAAACATGGAGATCCGGGGATACCAACTATACCTTACTCAATCAAAATGAATTATGTTAAAACTGCTTTGTGTGATTTAGGATCTGGTGTTAGTGTTATGCCTTTCTCTTTATATAAAAGACTTGACCTGAATAAGCTCACACCTACTGAAATATCTTTGCAAATGGCTGATACGTCCATTTTGCATCATGTTTTCCAACTATTATTTATATTGTTTTTAGATATAATGATGCTTTTTCGAGTAATTCTAATGCCTATTCTCTCATACTATGAAAGGTTCACACTAAGAGGGAGAATACCGGCAGCTGGAATTCTAGACCTGAAAAAGCTACGTCAGGCTACCTATTCTGCACAACTCCAAATGAGCTGAAACTTTACGAAGAATTTTTATGGAATATATAAGAATTATTGGAGCAAATAAGTACTAGAGGGGGCCCACCAGGTGGGCACAACCCACCTGGGCGCGCCAGGGAGCCCAGGCGCGCCCTGGTGGGTTGTGCCCTCCTCGGCCCACCTCCGGTGCCCCTCTTCTGGTATATAAGTCATTTTGACCTAGAAAAAATAAGGAGAGGACTTTCGGGACGAAGCGCCGCCGTCTCGAGGCAGAACTTGGGCAGGAGCGCCTTTGCCCTCCAGTGGAGCGATTCCGCCGGGGGAACTTCCCTCCCGAAGGGGGACATCATCGTCATCATCATCACCAACAACTCTCCCATCTTGGGCAGGGCAATCTCCATCAACATCTTCAACAGCACCATCTCCTCTCAAACCCTAGTTCATCTATTGTGTTCAATCTTTGTACCAGAACCTTAGATTGTTGCTTGTGGGTGACTAGTAGTGTTGATTACATCTTGCAGTTGCTTACTATATGGTTTATTTGGTGGAAGATTATATGCTCAGATCCATTATGCTATTTAATACCCCTCTGATCTTGAGCATAATTATCATTTGTGAGTAGTTAATTTTGTTCTTGAGGTCACGGGAGAAATCTTGTTGCAAGTAATCTTGTGAACTTGATATGTGTTCGATATTTTGATGGTATGTATGTTGTGATTCCCTTAGTGGTGTCATGTGAATGTCCACTACATGACACTTCATGATATTTGGGCCTAAGGGAATGCATTGTGGAGTAGTTATTAGATGATGGGTTGCGAGAGTGACAGAAGCTTAAACCCTAGTTTATGCGCTATTCCATAAAGGACCAATTTGGATCCAAAAGTTTAATGCTATGGTTAGATTTATTCTTAATACTTTTCTTGTAGTTGCGGATGCTTGCGAGGGGGTTAATCATAAGTAGGAGGCTTGTTCAAGTAAAAACAGCACCTAAGCACCGGTCCACCCACATATCAAATTATCAAAGTAGCGAACACAAATCAAACCAACATGATGAAAGTGACTAGATGAAATTCCCGTGTACCCTCAAGAACGCTTTGCTTATCATAAGAGACCGTTTTGGCCTATCCTTTGCCTCAAAAGGATTGGGCTACCTTGCTGCACTTTTGTTACCATTACCGTTGCTTGCTTGTTACAAATTACCTTGCTATCAAACTACTCGCTACTTATAATTTCAGTGCTTGCAGAGAATACCTTACTGAAAACTACTTGTCATTTCCTTCTGCTCCTTGTTGGGTTCGACACTCTTACTTATCGAAAAGACTATGATTGATCCCCTATACTTGTGGGTCATCAAGTCTCTTTTCTGGCGCCGTTGCCGGGGACGTGAAGCTCTCTTGGTAAGTGGAAATCGATAAGAAAAAATTATTACTACATGCTGAAATTTATTGTTACTTGTTACTATGGAGAACAATCCTCTGAGGGGTTTGTTTGGGTTTCTTCACCTCGACCAGAACAACAATTAGTTACCCCTCAACCTACTGAAAAATATTGGTTATGAAATTTCTTCGGGTATGATAGAACAACTGCTAGCTAATCCATATGCAGGAGATGGAACCGAACATCCCGATATGCACTTGACATATGTGAATGAAATATGTGGATTATTTAAGCTTGCAGGTTTACCCCGAGATGAAGCTAAGAAGAAGATTTTCCCTTTATCTTTGAAGGGAAAAGCATTGGCATGGTATAGGCTATGCGATGATATTGGATCCTGGAATTGGAATCGATTGAAAATGGAATTTCACCCAAAAAAATTATCCTATGCATCTAGTTCATCGTGATCGGAATTATATATATAATTTTTGGCCTCGTGAAGGAGAAAGTATCGCTCTAGCTTGGGGGAGGCTTAAGTCAATGTTATATTCATGCCCTAATCATGAGCTCTCAAGAGAAATTATTATTCAGAATTTTTATGCTCGGATTTCTCGTGATGATCAATCCATTCTTGATACTTCTTGTACTGGTTCCTTTATGAAGAAGACTATTGAATTCAGGTGGGATCTTTTAGAAAGAATTAAACGCAACTCTGAAGATTGGGAACTCGACGAAGGTAAAGAGTCATGTATTAAGCTTAAGTATGATTGTGTTAAATATTTTATGAATACCGATGCTTTTTAAAAGTTTAGCACTAAATATGGACTTGACTCTGAGATAGTAGCCTCCTTTTGTGAATCATTTGCTACTCATGTTGATCTCCCTAAGGATAAGTGGTTTAAATATCACCCACCTATTAAAGAAGAAATTAAAGAACCGGTAATAGCTAAAGATGAAACTATTATTTATAATGTTGATCCAGTCGTTCCTACTACTTATATTGAAAAACCACCTTTCCCTGTTAGGATAAAGGAACATGCTAAGGTTTAACTGTGGTCAACAAAAGTTATATTAGTGCATCCAAACCTGCTGAACAAATCAAAGTAGAACCTAGTGTTGCTATGGTTAAAGATCTCCTGGTTGAAAATATAGATGGGCATGTTATTTACTTTTGTAATGAAGCTGATAGAATTTCCAATCCCGATGAAAAAGATAAACATAGACCTGTTGTTGGCATGCCTGTTATCTCAGTTAAAATAGGAGATCACTGTTGTCATGGTTTATGTGATATAGGTGCTATTCCTTTTACCTTATATCAAGAAATTATGAATGATATAGCACCCGCTAAAATAGAAGACATAGATGCTACTATTAAACTTGCTAATAGAGACACCATCACACCATTTGGGATTGTTAGAGATGTTGAAGTCTTGTGTGGGAAAATAAAATACCCTACTGATTTTCTTGTTCTTGGTTCCCCACAAGATGACTTTTGTCCCATTATCTTTGATAGACCTTTCTTGAACACCGTTAATGCTAAAATAGATTGTGAGAAACAAACTGTCGGTGTTAGTTTTGGTGATGAGTCTCATGAGTTTAATATTTCTAAGTTTAGTAGAAAACATCATAAGAAAGAATTGTCTAGTGAGGATGAAAAAATTGGTCTTGCCTCTATTGCCGTGCCTCCTACACATCTACTAGAACAGTATTTGCTAGACCATGAAAATGGTATGCATATGCATGAAAGAAATGAGATAGATAAAATTTTCTTTGAACAACGACCTCTGCTTAAACATAATTTGCCTATTGAAACTCTAGGAGGTCCTCCTCCACCTAAAGGTGATCCTGTGTTTGAATTAAAACAATTGCTAGACACTTTGAAATATGCTTATCTTAATGAGAAAAAGATATATCATGTTATTATTAGTGCTAACCTTTCAGAGCATGAAGAAGAAAGATTATTGAAGGTTCTGAGAAAGCACCGAGCTGCTATTGGATATACTCTTGATGATTTAAAGGGCATTAGTCCCACTCTCTGTCAGCATAAAATTAATATGGAACCTGATGCTAAACCCATTGTTGATCACCAACGACGTTTAAATCCTAAAATGAAAGAAGTGGTAAGAACTGAAATATTGAAGCTTCTGGAAGCAGGTATAATCTATCCTATAGCTGATAGTAGATGGGTAAGTCCCGTTCATTGTGTCCCTAAGAAGGGAGGTATTACTGTTGTTCCTAATGATAAAAATGAACTTATCCCACAAAGAATTGTTACTGGCTACAGAATGGTAATTGATTTTAGAAAATTAAATAAAGCAACTAGAAAAGATCATTACCCTTTGCCTTTTATTGATCAAATGCTAGAAAGATTATTTAAGCACACACACTTTTGTTTTCTCGATGGATATTCTGGTTTTTCTCAAATACCTGTTTCACAACCTGATCAAGAGAAAACCACCTTTACTTGTCCTTTTGGAACTTATGCTTATAGACGTATGCCTTTTGGTTTATGTAATGCACCTGCTACCTTTCAAAGATGTATGACTGCTATATTCTCTGATTTTTGTGAAAAGATTGTTGAGGTTTTCATGGTTGATTTTTCCGTTTACGGAACTTCTTTTGATGATTGCTTAAGCAACCTTGATCGAGTTTTGCAGAGATACGATCACACTAATCTTGTCTTGAATTGGGAGAAGTGCCACTTTATGGTTAATGAAGGTATTGTCTTGGGTCATAAAATTTCTGAACGAGGAATTGAGGTGGATAAAGCTAAAGTTGATGCAATTGAGAAAATGCCATGTCCTAAAGATATCAAAGGTATTCATAGTTTCCTCGGTCATGCTGGTTTCTATAGGAGATTTATTAAAGACTTTTCTAAAATTTCTAGGCCTCTTACAAATCTTTTACAAAAGGATGTTCCAGTTGTTTTTTATGATGATTGTGTAGAAGCCTTTGAAACACTTAAGAAAGCCTTAATTTCTGCACCTATTATTCAACCAGCTGATTGGAACTTGCCATTTGAAATTATGTGTGATGCTAGTGATTATGCTGTTGGTGCTATTCTAGGGCAAAGAGTTGATAAGAAATTAAATGTTATTCATTATGCTAGTAAAACCCTAGACAGTGCCCAACGCAATTATGCTACTACTGAAAAAGAATTTTTAGCAATTGTGTTTGCTTGTGACAAATTTAGATCTTACATTGTTGATCCTAAAGTGATTGTTCACACTGATCATGCTGCTATAAAATATCTTATGGAAAAAAAGATGCTAAACCTAGACTTATTAGGTGGGTTCTTTTGCTACAAGAATTTGACTTACATATCACTGATAGAAAGGAAGCTGAGAACCCCGTTGCTGATAACTTGTCCAGGTTAGAGAATATTCTTGATGACCCACAACCTATTAATGATAATTTCCCTGATGAACAATTAGCTGCAATAAATGTTTCTCATAACACTCCTTGGTATGCTGACTATGCTAATTACATTGTTGCTAAATACATACCACCTAGTTTCACATAGCAACAAAAGAAAAAAATTCTTCTATGATTTAAGACATTACTTTTGGGATGACCCATATCTTTATAAATAAGGAGTAGATGATATTATTAGACGTTGTGTACCTGAGCATGAACAGGGAAAAATCCTACGGAAATGTCACTCAGAAGCTTATGGAGGGCATCATGCGGGAGACAGAACTGCTCACAAGGCATTGCAATCTGGTTTTTTACTGGCCTACTCTCTTCAAGGATGCCCGTAAGTTTGTTTTATCTTGTGATGAATGTCAAAGAATTGTTAATATCGGTAAGCGTCAAGAAATGCCTATGAATTATTCACTTGCTATTGAACCATTTGATGTTTGGGGTTTTGATTACATGTGTGGCGCCCCCGGCTCGATCGTACACTAATCATGCACGCAAACGTGTACGATCAAGATCAGGGACTCACGGGAAGATATCACAACACAACTCTAAAACATAAATAAGTCATACAAGCATCATAATACAAGCCAGGGGCCACGAGGGCTCGAATACAAATGCTCGATCATAGACAAGTCAGCGGAAGCAACAATATCTGAGTACAGACATAGGTTAAACAAGGTGCCATAAGATGGCTAGCACAAACAGGGATACAACAGATCGAACAGGCGCAGGGCCTCCTGCCTGGGATCCTCCTAACTACTCCTGGTCGTCGGCGTCCTGGACGTAGTAGTAGGCTCCGCCCTGGTGGTAGTAGTCGTCGTAGGTGGCGTCTGGCTTCTGGGCTCCAACATCTGGTTGCGACAACCAGCAAGAAGGGAAAGGGGGAAAGGAGGGGGAAAGCAACCGTGAGTACTCATCCAAAGTACTCGCAAGCAAGGATCTATACTACATATGCATGGTATATGTGTAAAGAGGCAATATCGGTGGACTGAACTGCAGAATGCCAGAATAAGAGGGGGATAGCTAGTCCTGTCGAAGACTACGCTTCTGGCAGCCTCCATCTTGAAGCAATAGAAGAGAGTAGTTGGAAGTTAACCAAACAACAACGTATAGCATAATCCTACCCGTCGATCCTCTCGTCGCCACCATGCGAGAGAGCGACCACCGGGTTATATCTGTCACTTGTAAGGGTGTGTTTTATTAAGTATCCATTTCTAGTTGTCATGAGGTCGGAATACAACTCCGGGTCGTCCTTTTACCGAGGGACACGGCTATTCGAATAGATAAACTTCCCTGCAGGGGTGCACCACATATTCTCCAACACGCTCGATCCCCTTTGGCCGGACACACTTTCCTGGGTCATGCCCGGCCTCGGAAGATCCACACGTCGCAGCCCCACCTAGGCTCAACAGAGAGGTCAGCACGCCGGACTAATCCTAGGCACTCTGGGGTCTGGGCCCATCGCCCAGTGCGCTCCTGCACGTTGCGTACGCGGCCGCGAGCAGACCTAGCAACCCACACGATCACGGCGGTTACGTTAGCGCGGTCCAACACGGCGCGCGCCGCTCAGTCGCTGACGTCAAGAAGGCTTCAGCTGATACCACGACGCTGGGATACCCATAACTACTCCCGCGTAGTTGGTTAGTGCGTATAGGCCAGTGGCCAGACTCAGATCAAATATCCAATCTCGTTAAGCGTGTTATTATGAAGTAAACGCGAACGCCGACCAGGGCTTGGCCCACCTGTCTCCTAGGTGGTCTCAACCTGCCCTGTCGCTCCGCCACAAAGATCCACTCAAAGGGCCGTTGGGACAAAGGTCCTTTCAGCCCCCAATCCGTGAATCACTCGCGGGTACTCTTCGAGCCGACCCGACTTTAGTCACCATTTGTATAGTATGTATATATGTATAGTATACACCCGTGATCACCTCCCGAGTGATCACGGCCCGATAGTATAGCAAGGCAGACTGACAAGAATGCAGGGCCAATGATGATAAACTAGCATCCTACACTAGGCATTTAGGATTGCAGGTAAGGTATCAACAACAGTAGCAACAATGACAGGCTATGCAGCAGAATAGGATTAACCGAAAGCAGTATCATGCTACACTACTCTAATGCAAGCAGTATAGAGAAGAATAGGCGATATCTGGTGATCAAGGGGGGGGCTTGCCTGGTTGCTCTGGCAAGTAGGGGTCGTCAACAACGTAGTCGGTCGGGGCACCAGCAGCTGCGTCGGTCTCGTAGTCTACCGAAGAGAAGAGGGGGAAGAAACAGTAAACACACGGCAATAATGCAACAGGGATGCATGACATGTCTAAATGATATGCCGGGGTGATATACAGCCTAACTAAGCGATTTAGTTAATTTAGGAATTTATTCGGATTTATTTAATTAAAGTTGGACACTATTCATTTATCGGAATCGGTCTAATTGTTCAACGTTCTCATAGCTGCGGGCGTCTGACGGAGATACCGAGGGCGTATCCGGGTTCGTATCGTCGTTCTGAGCAAGTTTCATGTATAAAATATTTTCATCGGAGTTACGGTTTAAAAGATATGATTTTCTAAAGTTTTTATTAATTTCTGAAATTTTAATTAATTATTTAATTCAACATTATCCGAAACAGTGCACGCTGACGTCAGCATGACGTCAGCAGTCAACAGAGGCGTTGACTGGTCAACTGACGTGTGGGTCCCGTTTGTCATTGACTGAGATTAACTAAAACAGATTAATTACTTTAATCAGTAATTAGGTTAATCTAATCAGGATTAGTTAAGTTAATTAATTTAGTTAACTAATTAAATAAATAATTAATTAATATTTTTATAATTTTCTTTTAATCCTTTTTTTTTTAAATGTTCCAGGGGCTAGGCCCCACATGTCATTGGGTCAGGGGGGCCATAGCGGGTTCGGGCGTTGCGGGCGCCCGACCCGGGCGATGACCCGCGGGAGCGGAGGGGCGCCGACGCGGCGCGGGCGCCGGGCGCCGGAGATGGCCGCGGTGAGGCCACGGCGAGACTGGCGGCGCGCGCAGCAGGGGGCGACGGGCGCGGTCGAGTGGTGGACCGGAGCGGGGCGAGACCAGCGCGCGGCAGCAGCAGGAGCCGGCCATGGCGGGCGACCCAGGCAGTGGCGGGGGCGCGAGCACAGCCGCGGGACGCGGTGAGTGTGCCAAGGGGGAAGAAGGGAGCGGCCACGCAGCGGGGCAGCGGCGATGCGGCGAGTGCGCACGCGACGAAGGGCACCAGTGGGGAGGGCGAGTGACGGCAGGGCTCGCCGGCAGGGGCACGCGGGGGGGCGCGGTGGCGCGGGGCACGCGACGCACGAGGCCACCGCAGGCGGGCGACGCAAGCAGCGGCGCGGGGAGGGAGAGAGGAGGAGAGGGAGGGGCGCGGCTCACGGAGGGCGTAGGGATCGTGGCAGTAGCGCGCGAGGTGGATGACGGGGACGACGGCGGAGAGGAGAAGCAGGCCGGCGGGGGAGCGCTCCGGCGACGGCGTCCAACGGCAATGGCAACGGGGCGGCGTCGGGCGGCAGGGTCGGGGCGTCGCGGCGACCTCCACCTCTCGATCCCGATCCAATCGGGGGAGAGGGGGGGGATATTTCGGGAGAGGGGGGAAGTGGGGTGGTGGCTGGTTAGGGTTTCCCCCCCCATGGGGATAAGGCAGGGGATGGGGCTGGGCCGGCCAGTTGGGCCAGGTGGGTCGGCCAGCTGGGCCGCCTGGCCCAGTTGGCCAGGGGGGCCTTTTCTTTTCTGTTTCTTTTTCCTTTTCTTTATTCTCTTTTCTCTACTGTTAAATGTTTAGGCCCCAAATGGTTTTTGTGAATAGTGTGACCTATTTCATAAATACCATTGCATTATTCCTTAACACCTAAAATTAGTTTGGACAAAACATAATTCCATATTTATTTCAGATTTAATAAATGGTTATTAAATATTATCTTCATCCACTGTTTGAGGTTGTTCGAGTCACTTATCCAATTCCAATGATGTTGGTTTCAATTTTAGAATAGCCTCTGGAATATTTGTTATTTATCTGACATTTTAGTTTCTATGTTGGACAACTTTTATATCCCACTTTCATTTAAATTTGAATTTGACTTAGGAGTTGAAATGCAATATGATGCTAATGATGATTGTGCACTATTAATCATGATGACATGGCCTCATCAAAAGGGTGATCACTGTAGCTTATTACAGGGGGTGTTACAAATCTCCTCCACTACAAGAAATCTCGTCCCGAGATTTAGGAGGTAGAAAGAAACAAAGCGGGGTATTCATCGCGAAGACGATCCTCGCGTTCCCAAGTGGCTTCATCCTCAGAATGGTTTGACCACTGAACCTTGAGGAACTTGATAACCTTCTGGCGTGTGCGACGCTCGGCTTGATCGAGAATGCGGACCGGATGCTCTCTATAAGAGAGGTCTTGTTGCAGTTCAAGCAATTCGTGATCTACTCCGCGGATAGGGTCTTTGAAGCAGCGGCGGAGTTGTGAGACGTGGAACACATCGTGAACCTGAGAAAGGTTCGGTGGAAGTTCCAACTGATATGCCACTCTACCACGCCTTTCAAGAACAGTGAAAGGACCAATATAGCGAGGAGCTAGCTTGCCCTTGATCCCGAATCGGTGTGTACCTTTCATCGGTGTGACTCGAAGATAAGCCTTTTCGCCAGGTTGATAGACCATATCTTTGTGTTTGCGGTCATACTGACTCTTTTGACGTGACTGAGCAGTCTTCAAATGCTCGCGGACAACGCGAACTTGATCTTCGGCAAGTTGGATAATATCCGGACCGAAGAGTGGACGTTCCCCAGTTTCTGACCAATTTAGAGGGGTTCGGCACTTTCGTCCGTACAATACTTCAAAGGGGGCCATCTTCAGACTGGCTTGATAGCTGTTATTGTAAGGGAATTCGGCATATGGGAGAGATTCTTCCCATTTCCTTCCGAAGGATATGACACAAGCTCGAAGCATGTCTTCGAGAACTTGGTTGACTCGTTCAACTTGCCCTTGAGACTGAGGGTGAAAAGCGGTGCTGAAGGACAGATGAGTTCCCATAGCTTCTTGGAAACTAGCCCAGAATCTTGAAGTGAATAAGCTGCCACGGTCTGAACTGATAACCAGTGGAATACCGTGAAGTGAAACAATTCTGGACATGTAGAGAGTTGCGAGCTGACTAGCAGTGATCGTCTCTTTGACGGCTAGAAAATGTGCAACTTTGGAAAGTCGGTCAATGACGACAAGAATAGCATCATTACCTTTCTGTGATTTGGGAAATCCAGTGATAAAGTCCATTTCAACATGGTCCCACTTCCATTCAGGAACAGCAATTGGTTGCAGAGTTCCGGCGGGCCTTTGATGTTCTGCTTTGACGTGACGGCAAACATCACATTCAGCAACATAGCGAGCAATGTCTTGCTTCATGTTTGACCACCAGAATCTTTGACGGATGTCTTGGTACATCTTGGTACTGCCGGGATGAATAGACAACGGAGTGTCGTGAGCTTCTTGCATGACCTCCTGAGTCATACCCAGGTTACCTTTAGAGGGGACCACTAGACGACTTTTAAAGAACAATGTGCCAGTATCATCAATAGTGAAGAACGAAGGCCTTCCTTCAGCGAGATAGCGCTTAATCTTGTGGGCTTGAGAGTCATAACCCTGCAGCGTCTTGATGCTGTCCACGAGATCTGGTTTAGCAACCAGGGTATTAAGAGAACCCTGGGAAACAACGTGGAGGTTCATTTTGTAGGAACCTTCAGGAGGGGGAGCGAGTGCTCCAGGAGGAACAATGTGGAGATTCAGAGCTATCTGAATTCTTCAATAAGCCGAAGCGTTGAACTTCAGTAGTGGAAACTGGAGGGGGTGACTGCAAATAAGACTTACGGCCTCAAGGCATCGCAATTACATTAGCCTTGCCAGGCGTAAATAGAAATTACCCAAAGTTAAATCCGCCTAACGGTCTCCAATACCATGATGAAATGCAGCGGCGGTTCAGGTCGGAATGTAGACAAAAAGTGAACAGCATATCAAGACGTTTGAAGATGAATCACCGGTGAAATTGGAATTAACAGAGTATCGGCAAACGATTAAACGAGAATGAGATCGGGTAATGTAGCCACTGTTTTCCGTGCATGAAGATTCAACAAAAGGCAGCAAAGCTCAGAAGAGTCATGTTGGGGTTAATTATCTTGTGAGCGGCACAGCAAATCTTAACGGAAAGCTAGGGAAAGAAAAATAGAGCAATTACTCTGCGGTCTCTTGCATTAGGACACCTCCTAATCCTTGAAAAAGGGTGTAGCTCGTGTCTGAGTTGTTCTCTGATCATAAATACCGAACTTCAGCATAGTACTGTTCCTGTTTGAACTCGCGGTAAACCTCATAACAAGTACTCCGGTACCAACGGTAGCCAAGTCGGGTCATGAGAGCGATAGGACAGATGGAAACCGCCAGGGGTATTACGAGCCAAGTGCGAAGCACAAGTTGTGTGTAGGGACGCGGTGGAAACAACCGTCCATCTGAAAATAGAGGAAATTCAGTTTGTCAAATGACAATAAGAGGTTTAACACAACTCGGAGAGAAAGGTTAAACAAAACAATGGAAAGGAAAATGATTATCAGACTAATCAGATCAACGACAGGGAAATCGCAAGCATATCCAGCTCCTCCGGGTAGACAGAATTTACGAGATCCTAAGTGTGCGTTCTAGTAAACTTCATTTAACCCGGAGTAGATAGAAGAGAGATCAAGCCCAGAGTATAGACGAGAATAAAAGATCCTAATACCACCCAGTTGGCAATGTGGGCCCGTAAGACCACACAGCCAAGTTAGTAAAACGGTTTTCCTTGTCTAGACTCAACTTCGCCAAGGAATTGGAAAGGGGGATTCCTTCAGGCAGTCGGCTCTGATACCAACTTGTGGCGCCCCCGGCTCGATCGTACACTAATCATGCACGCAAAGTGTACGATCAAGATCAAGGGACTCACGGGAAGATATCACAACACAACTCAAAACATAAAAAGTCATACAAGCATCATATACAAGCCAGGGGCCGACGAGGCTCGAATACAAATCTCGATCATAGACGTCAGCGGAAGCAACAATATCTGAGTACAGACATAGGTTAAACAAGGTGCCATAAATGGCTAGCACAAACAGGGATACAACACGATACGAAGGGCAGGGCCTCTGCCTGGGATCCTCCTAACTACTCTGGTCGTCGGCGTCCTGGACGTAGTAGTAGGCTCCGCCCTGGTGGTAGTAGTCGTCGTAGGTGGCGTCTGGCTCTGGGCTCCAACATCTGGTTGCGACAACCAGCAGAAGGGAAAGGGGAGGGAAAGGAGGGGGAAAGCAACGTGAGTACTCATCCAAAGTACTCGCAAGCAAGGATCTATACTAAATATGCATGGTATATGTGTAAAGAGGCAATATCGGTGGACTGAACTGACAGATGCCAGAATAAGAGGGGGATAGCTGCCTGTCGAAGACTACGCTTCTGGCAGCCTCCATCTTGAAGCAATAGAAGAGAGTAGTTGGAAGTTAACCAAACAACAACGTATAGCATATCTACCGTCGATCTCTCGTCGCACCATGTGAGAAGAGAGAACCGGGTTATATGTCACTTGTAAGGGTTGTTTGTTTTATTAAGTATCCCTTTCTAGTTGTTCATGAGGTCGGAATACAACTCTCGGGTCGTCCTTTTACCGAGGGACACGGCATTCGAATAGATAAACTCCCTGCAGGGGTGCACCACAATTCCCCAACACGCTCGATCCCTTTGGCCGGACACACTTTCTGGGTCATGCGCCTCGGAAGATCACACGTCGCAGCCACCTAGGCTCAAAGAGAGGTCAGCACGCCGGACTAATCCTAGGCACTCTGGGGTCTGGGCCATGCCCAGTGCGCTTGCACGTTTCGTACGCGGCGCGAGCAGACTAGCAACCCAAACGATCAAGCGGGTTACGTTAGCGCGGTCCAACACGGCGCGCGCCGCTCAGTCGTGACGTCAAGAAGGCTTCAGCTGATACCACGACGCCGGATACCCTAACTAATCCCGCGTAGTTGGTGTGGTGATAGGCCCGTGGCCAGACTCAGATCTAAATATCCAATCTCGTTAAGCGTGTTATTATTGAAGTAAACGCGAACGCGACCAGGGCTTGGCCCACCTGTCTCCTAGGTGGTCTCAACCTGCCTGTCGCTCCGCCACAAAGATACTCAAAGGGCCGTTGGGACAAGGTCCTTTCAGCCCCCAATCCGTGAATCACTCGCGGGTACTCTTCGAGCCGACCCGACTTTAGTCACCATTTGTATAGTATGTATATATATGTATAGTATACACCCGTGATCACCTCCCGAGTGATCACGGCCCGATAGTATAGCAGGCAGACTGACAAGAATGCAGGGCCAATGATGATAAACTAGCATCCTACACTAGGCATTTAGGATTGCAGGTAAGGTATCAACAACAGTAGCAACAATGACAGGCTATGCAGCAGATAGGATTAACCGAAAGCAGTATCATGCTACACTACTCTAATGCAAGCAGTATAGAGGAGAATAGGCGATATCTGGTGATCAAGGGGGGGGCTTGCTGGTTGCTCTGGCAAGTAGGGGTCGTCCAACGTAGTCGGTCGGGGCACCAGCAGCTGCGTCGGTCTCGTAGTCTACCGAAGAGAAGAGGGGGAGAGAAAACAGTAAACACACGGCAATAATGCAAAAGGGATGCATGACATGTCTAAATGATATGCCGGGGTGATATACAGCCTAACTAAGCGATTTAGTTAATTTAGGAATTTATTCGGATTATTTATTAAAGTTGGACACTATTCATTTACGGAATCGGTCAATTGTTCAACGTTCTCATAGCTGCGGGCGTCTGACGGAGATACCGAGGGCGTATCCGGGTTCGTATCGTCGTTCTGAGAAGTTTCATGTATAAAATATTTTCATCGGAGTTACGGTTTAAAAGATATGATTTTCTAAAGTTTTATTAATTTCGAAATTTTAATTATATTAATTCAACATTTACCGAAAAAAGTAATTGATGACGTCAGCATGACATCATGCTGACGTTCAGCAGTTAATTAAGTTAATTACTAATTACTGTTTAATAACACTAATCAGTTAATTAGATTAACCTAATCAGGATTAATTAATAATTAATTAATTAATTAATTAATTAATTATTTTAATATTTTAATTATTTTTTATTTCTATTTCTTAAAACTGTTTCTGGGCGTGGGCCCCATTCGTCAGTCACAGGGGTTCGGGCCCCATGGGCAGTGGGCAGGGGCGGACATGTCGGGGCGTGCCCCTCGGGAGGACATGTCCGGTGCCAAAGGGGACGCAACGGCGTAGGCGGTCGGCGTGGCGCGGGCGCCGGAGAGGACAGCGGTGCAGGAGGAGGAGGCGGCGAGTGGTCGGCCACTGGAGAAGTAATGTTCAGCGGTAATACCCTTCGGCAAATACGGGAGAGAAGGTTAGGGATGGAGAGGGAAGAGGGCGGATGGACGCGGCATCAGCAGACGGAAGGAGAAGAGAGGGGGTGGGCTGGATGCGAAGGAAAGGGTGCGAAGGGGAGGGGGAAGGGAGAGAGAAGGCGCGCAGCGCGAAGCGAGGGCAGTGAGGCGGCCGAGCGAGCGCGTGCGAGGCCAGAGCGCGGCGAGGCTGCAGGTGCGCGCCGGGGCGTGTGCAAGGCGAGAAGAGGAGGGGGGAAGAGGACCGAGGAACAACACGGACGTAGGGACGGCGGCAGCGGGGGTCGGGGTGGTAGAGGGGACGACGGCGATGGGAGAGCAGGCGCGGGGGGGCAAGGACGGCGGACGTAAGAAGAGGCAGACGGGAGGGAGAGCATCCGGGCTGTTTGGCGTCGTGCGGCGAGGGCGAGGCGGCGCGGTCGGGGCGACGGCGGAGGAGCGGGCGAGGGAGCAGGCCGGCGAGGGAGGAGCGGGATCCGGGCGGCGGCGTCCAACGGCGACGGCGAGGCGCGCGGGTCGGTCGCCGCGACGAGGGACGGGGTGAGTCCCGCGATCACCATCCCAGATCTGGATCGGGAGGTGGGGGGGTGACGAGGGGGAGGCGGCGACGGGGCGGCGTCGGCGAGAGCGGCTGTCGGCGACGAGGCGGACGGGATCGGGGCGCGCCCGATCCAGAGGGGGGGGGGGGGAGGAGAAAACGAGGGGGATGGGGGGGATCGGGGGTAGGGTTAGGGTTTGGCCGGGGGGGTGGCCGGTAAGTAGGCGCCGGTGGGCCGGGCCGGCGGCCCGGTGGCTTGCTGGGCGAGGCCCAGTCGGGGGGGGGGGGGGGGGGGTTCCTTTATCCTTTTCTGTTTCTTTTTTTTTCCTTTTCTTTATCCTCTTTTCTCTACTGTTAAATGTTTAGGCCTCAAATGGTTTTTGTAAAAAGTGTGACCTATTTCATAAATACCAGTGCATTATTCCTTAACACCTAAAATTAGTTTGGACAAAACATAATTCCATATTTATTTCAGATTTAATAAATGGTTATTAAATATTATCTTTATCCACTGTTTGAGGTTGTTCGAGTCACCTATCCAATTCCAATGATGTTGGTTTCAATTTTAGAATAGCCTCTGGAATATTTGTTATTTATCTGACATTTTAGTTTCTATGTTGGACAACTTTTATATCCCACTTTCATTTAAATTTGAATTTGACTTAGGAGTTGAAATGCAATATGATGCTAATGATGATTATGCACTATTAATCATGATGACATGGCCTCATCAAAAGGGTGATCTCTGTAGCTTAATACAGGGGGTGTTACAACATGGGACCTTTTCCTTCCTCTAATGGGTATAATTAATATTTTGGTTGCTGTTGATTATGTTACTAAGTGGGTAGAAGCTATTCCAACTAGTAGTGATGATCACAACACCTCTATTAAAATGCTTAAGGAAGTTATTTTCCCAAGGTTTGGAGTCCCTAAATATTTAATGACTGATGGTGGTTCACATTTTATTCATGGTGCTTACCATAAAATCCTTGCTAAGTATGATGTTAACCATAGAATTGCATCACCCTATCATCCTCAGTCTAGTGGTCAAGTTGAACTTAACAATAGAGAAATAAAATTAATTTTACAAAAAATTGTCACTAGGTCCAGGAAGAATCGGTCTAAGAAATTAGATGATGCACTTTGGGCCTACAGAACAGCATATAAAAATCCTATGGGTATGTATCCTTATAAAATGGTTTATGAAAAAGCTTGTCATTTACCTCTTGAGTTAGAACATAAAGCATATTGGTCAATTAAAGAACTCAACTATGATTTCAAACTTGCCGGTGAAAAGAGGTTATTTGATATCAGCTCACTAGATGAATGGAGAACCCAAGCTTATGAAAATGCTAAGTTGTTTAAAGAAAAAGTTAAAAGATGGCATGATAAGAGAATCCAAAAGCGTGAGTTTAAAGTTGGAGAATATGTTCTTTTGTACAACTCTCATTTCAGATTCTTTGCAGGAAAACTCCTCTCCAAATGGGAAGGACCCTATGTTATCGAGGAGGTTTATCGATTTGGAGCTACCAAAATAAATAATGCCGAGGGTACTAACCCGAAGGTTGTCAATGGGCAAAGAATAAAACATTATATCTCAGGTACGCCCATTAATGTTGAAAGCAATATTATCCAAACTATGACACCAGAAGAACACATAAAGGAAACCTTCCGGAATACTCCAGAATCGTGAAAAAGGATGAGGTATGTGATACGGTAAGTAAATGGACTCCGAAAGATCCGCAAAAATATTTTCTGTCAGTTTTGGAATATATCAAAAATTAGGAAAATAAGAAACAACCAGGAAGGCACCCCTGGTGGGGACAAGACACCAGGGCGCGCCTGGCAAGCCAGGCGCGCCCAGGTGGGTTATGCCCACCTCGGATACCTTCCGGACTCCGTTTTTCTTCCGTTTGCTTGTTTCCCAAGATAAAAAATCTTTATATACCCCCCGAACCAATTGACCACCGTATCGCGGAGAAATCTTCTGTTTTCTTTTCCTTGTTGTTTTCTGACAGATCTAATTCACCATGGTCACTTCAAGCTCCTCCAAGGACAAGTTCTTTGAGAACGTTATCAACCCATATTTGTGGGAGGTGATGCAGCACCCTCAAGCTATCGAGATGCGTGAGGGGGTGCTCCACATCCATGATGTGCAAGGTCCCAAAGGGACGGGAACCGTGGAGGCCAGGCTTGAAGCTATGGAGCAGGAGGTCTTCCGGTGCAAGGGGATGGTGGAACGTGGACTCAATGCCAATCACCTCATGATCGCGGACTACACCCGTGATTTCAAGGTGGATGGCAAGTCCATGAAGGACATCGTCTTCACCTTCAACGAGCAAATCAACTTTCTACAAAGCCAGATCTACGATCTCCAAAACCAAGTATTTGAATATGAGGCAAGGTTTAAAGGTATGAGTTTGGCTGCCAGTTGCAGGACCCGCGAGACTCACTCCTTCCCTTATGATGGTGAGCCCTTGCCATGGAAAGCTGAGGATAAGATTGCTACTACTTCATCAGCACCACCTCCTTCTTCATCACCAAAGGAAAATAGAGTATCGGGTATGGGCACTCCCCTTGGCTTGTGCCAAGCTTGGGGGTGGTGCCCCGGTATCGTATCACCTCCACTATCTTTTGCCTTTACTTATCTTAGTTCGATCCATAGTTACCTTTTGCTTTAGATGAATAAAAGTTTAGTTCGATCCTTTTCTTTTTGAGTGTTTGCTTAGTGATCTAGCCTTGTAATCGTGTGCGAGATATATAATAAAGTTTAGTTTGAGTTTTGTTTTCTTTTTCTTTCATGTTCAATAAAAAGAAAGGAAATAAATGAAAAAGATCATATGCTAATCTTATGGTAAGTAATGACATCACATAAGGAAGAGTATAAGTAGAAAATTTTATTGGAGACTTACAAACATAGCATTGGTCAATGATGCAATTCATGAAAGAATTAATAAGGGAAGAGAAGATTCACATGCAAATACACTATCTTGGACATCTTTTGTGATTGTGAGCCCCCATCAAAATATTATATGCCAAAATTGTTGACGTTGGACAAGGAAAACAACGTAATGATTTATGTTTATTCATATTCACATAGAAGTTATATTGTCATAGATCCTTTAACATGTGGTGCTTGCCCCCCATTTTTGCTAGCCAAAAATTCCGCACTAAGTAGAGATACTACTTGTGCATCCAAAACCCTTAAACCCAAATCTTGTTTTGAGAGTCCACCATACCTACCTATGGATTGAGTAAGATCCTTCAAGTAAGTTGTCATCGGTGCAAAAAGGCAATAAAAAATTGCTTCTAAAAGTGTTGGATCATTTAGTGTAAGAGAAAATTGAGCGTTGTACGAACTTGTGATGGCAAAGAATAAAAGCGACAGACTGCATAATAAAGGTTGCTATCATAAGGGGCAATATAACGTGACGTTCTTTTGCACTAAGAGATTGAGCATACAAACGAAAAGCGCATGGTAACCTCTGCTTCCCTCTGCGAAGGGCCTATCTTTTACTTTTATGTATTTACTTTTATGCAAGAGTCAAAGTATTTCTCTCTATTCCTTTTTATTTTTCTCTTTTGGCAAGCATCATGTGGTGAGGAAAGATCTAGGCACATATATCTAGTTGGATATGGGTAGCATGAGTTATTATTGTTGACATCACCCTTGCGGTGAATATGTTGGGTGGCGAAAACTATAAGCCCCTATCTTTCTATGTGTCCGGTTAAAACTTTTTGCTCATGTGTATGCGATGAGTGTTAGCAATCATAGAAGACTATATGATGGTTGAGTATGTGGACTTGCCAAAAAGGCTCCAATACGTGACCCTTCCTGAAAAGATGACGAATTGCAGTTGCAAAGTTGACTGAGAACATAGTTTGTTGGTTTTCAATAGAGTTTATGCTTTATACTTCGATGTTGTGATGAATTGTGACTTGCTTATGAGAAGTCTATGATAAAAGTTCTATGATAAATTTTTATGTTAAAGTTTGTTGCTGTTATAATAATATACATGATGCTTCTATGTCCGTATTTTGTTTTTATCGACACCTCTCTCTAAGCATGTGGACATGTTTTTCGATTTCGGTTTTCGCTTGAGGACAAGCGAGGTCTAAGCTTGGGGGAGTTGATACGTCCATTTTGCATCATGTTTTCCTACTGTTATTTATATTGTTTTTAGATATAATGATGCTTTTTGGAGTAATTCTAATGCCTATTCTCTCATAATATGCAAGGTTCACACTAAGAGGGAGAATACCGGCAGCTGAAATTCTGGACCTGAAAAAGCTATGTCAGGCTACCTATTCTGCACAACTCCAAATGAGCTGAAACTTCACGGAGAATTTTTATGGAATATATAAGAATTATTGGAGCAAATAAGTACCAGAGGGGGCCCACCAGGTGGGCACAACCCACCTGGGCGCGCCAGGGAGCCTAGGCGCGCCCTGGTGGGTTGTGCCCTCCTCGGCCCACCTCCGGTGCCCCTCTTCTGGTATATAAGTCATTTTAACCTAGAAAAAAATAAGGAGAGGACTTTCAGGACGAAGCGCCGCCGTCTCGAGGCGGAACTTGGGCAGGAGCACTTTTGCCCTCCGGCGGAGCGATTCCGGCGGGGGAACTTCCCTCCCGGAGGGGGAAATCATCGTCATCATCATCACCAACAACACTCCCATCTTGGGGAGGGCAATCTCCATCAACATCTTCAACAACACCATCTCCTCTCAAACCCTAGTTCATCTCTTGTGTTCAATCTTTGTACCGGAACCTTAGATTGTTGCTTGTGGGTGACTAGTAATGTTGATTACATCTTATAGTTGATTACTATATGGTTTATTTGGTGGAAGATTATATGTTCAGATCCATTATGCTATTTAATACCCCTTTGATCTTGAGCATGATTATCATGTGTGAGTAGTTACTTTTGTTCTTGAGGTCACGGGAGAAATCTTGTTGCAAGTAATCATGTGAACTTGAATGTGTTCGATATTTTGATGTTATGTATGTTGTGATTCCCTTAGTGGTGTCATGTGAACGTCGACTACATGACACTTCACCATATTTGGGCCTAAGGGAATGCATTGTGGAGTAGTTATTAGATGATGGGTTGCGAGAGTGACAGAAGCTTAAACCCTAGTTTATGCGCTATTCCATAAGGGACCGATTTGGATCCAAAAGTTTAATGCTATGGTTAGATTTATTCTTAAAACTTTTCTAGTAGTTGCAGATGCTTGCGAGGGGGTTAATCATAAGTAGGAGGCTTGTTCAAGTAAGAACAGCACCTAAGCACCGGTCCACCCACATATCAAATTATCAAAGTAGCGAACACAAATCAAACCAACATGATGAAAGTGACTAGATGAAATTCCCGTGTACCCTCAAGAACGTTTTGCTTATCATAAGAGACCATTTTGGCCTGTCCTTTGCCTCAAAAGGATTGGGCTACCTTGCTGCACTTTTGTTACTGTTACCGTTGCTTGCTTGTTACAAATTACCTTGCTATCAAACTACTCGCTACTTATAATTTCAGTGCTTGCAGAGAATATCTTACTGAAAACTACTTGTCGTTTCCTTCTACTCCTTGTTGGGTTCGACACTCTTACTTATCAAAAGGACTATGATTGATCCCCTATACTTGTGGGTCATCAATGGCTGACAAATCAACTGCCATACCTACCAGTATTTGTGAGGATGTGCCCGTTGTTGTTGCAAATGTTACTATCTTAACTGACTTTGTTATACTTGAGATGCCCGAGGACGACAACATGTCGATTATCCTTGGTAGACCCTTCTTGAATACTGTAGGGGCTCTTATTGATTGTAATAAAAGCAAGGTCACTTTTCATATCAATGGTAATGAGCATACGGTGCACTTTCCGAAGAAACAATTCCAAGTGAATGGTATTAATGTTATTGAAAAATCTCCGACACTCACTATTGGAAGTTTTCAACTACCTCTACCTACTGCCAAAAAGAAATATGAAATGCTTATCGTTGGGGACATGCATATCCCCGTTGAAGTAACTTAGTGTTTTACAAAAGTTCTTCGGTTTCATGCTAATCAGAAGTGGTTGTTAATAAGACTTGATCAACCTTATTAATGGATCATTTTTTAGAGGTATGAAGTTGATGAATTTAGTAAGCACAACCTTCTGTTTCCAACTTTTATTTTCTATTTTTCTTGGTTAAATAAAATAAAATGCCATGTTTTGCCTGTTTTCTGATTTTTTCCGTGCAATAAAAAAATGACCCAAAAATAAAAGTTCTCAGAATGCCCTGAAAATTTAATACGCTTTTTTCTGAATATTTCTAAATTTTTAGTGCAAGTAACATCAGACGGGGATGCTCCAGGTGGGCACAACCCACCCGGGCGCACCAGCAGCCCCAGGCGTGCCCTGGTGGGTTGTGGTCCCCATGTGGGCCCCCTCACTTATCTCTTAGCCCATGTCATCACCTACCTCCAGAAGAAATTCACCATTACTCTCTCCCTCGTGTTCTTGCTCTCAAACCCGCGGATTTCGATCTCTTTGCTCGAAGCTCCGTTTCCGAAACTATTTTGGGGGATTGCTACTTGGTATGTGACTCCCCCATTGGTCCAATTAGTTTTTGCTTTAGTGGTTTATATTTTGAATAATTAGCTACTCTTGGTGTTGCTGTAGATGAGCTTGCATGTTGAATTCTTAGAGTTCTAAGTAGTTTGAATACTTGATATGGCCTCTATGCATCCCTATGAGTAGTTGCAGACATTACCTTGCTGAAAACCACTTGTCATTTCCTTCTGCTCCTCGTTGGGCTCGACACTCTTACTTATCGAAAGGACTACGATTGATCCCCTATACTTGTGGGTCATCAAGGCTCTTTTCTAGCGCCGTAGTCGGGGAGTGAAGCGCTCTTGGTAAGGAAAAATTATTACTATGTGTTGAAATTTATTGTCACTTGTTACTATGGAGAATCATCCTTTAAGGGGTTTGTTCGGGGTATCTTCACCTCGATCGGAACCACAATTAGTTACCCCTCAACCTACTGCACCTACTGAAAATATTGGTTATGAAATTCCTTTGGGGATGATAGAACAACTGCTAGCTAATCCTTATGCAGGAGATGGAACTAAACATCCTGATATGCATTTGATCTATGTGGATGAAATTTGTGGATTATTTAAGCTTGCAGGTTTATCCAGAGATGAAGTTAAGAAGAAGGTTTTCCCTTTATCTTTGAAGGGAAAGGCATTGACATGGTATAGGCTATGCGATGATTTTGGATCTTGGAACTGGAATCGATTGAAATTGGAATTTCACCAAAAAAAATATCCTATGCATCTAGTTCATCGTGATCAGAATTATATATATAATTTTTGGCCTCGTGAAGGATAAAGTGTCGCTCTAGCTTGGGGGAGGCTTAAGTCAATGTTATATTCATGCCCCAATCATGAGCTCTTAAGAGAAATTATCATTCAGAATTTTTATGCTCGGCTTTCTCGTGATGATCAATCCATGCTCGATCTTCTTGTACTGGTTCTTTTATGAAGAAGACTATTGAATTCAGGTGGGATCTTTTAGAAAGAATGAAACGCAACTCTGAAGACTGGGAACTCGACGAAGGCAAATAGCCAGGTATTAAGCTTGAGTTTGATTGTGTTAAATCTTTTATGAATACTGATGCTTTTCGAAAGTTTAGCACTACATATGGACTTGACTCTGAGATAGTAGCCTCTTTCTATGAATCATTTGCTACTCATGTTGATCTTCCTAAGGAGAAGTGGTTAAAATATCATCCCCCTATTAAAGAATAAATTAAAGAACTGGTCATAGCTAAAGATGAAACTATAATTTACAATGTCGATCCAATTGTGCCTACTACTTATATTGAAAAACCACCTTTCCCTCTTAGGATAAAGGAACATGCTAAGGTTTCAACTGTGGTTCGCAAGAGTAATATTAGAGCACCCAAACATGTTGAACAAATTAAAGTAGAACCTAGTGTTGCTATGGTTAAAGATCTCCTGGTAGAAAATATTGATGGGCATGTTATTTACTTCTGTGATGAAGCCGCTAGAATTGCCAACCCCGATGAAAAAGATAAACATAGACCTGTTGTTGGCATGCCTGTTGTCTCAGTTAAAATAGGAGATCATTGTTATCGTGGTTTATGTGACTTAGGTGCTAGCGTGAGTGCTATTCCTTTTACCTTTTACCAAGAAATTATGAATGATATAGCACCCACTGAAATAGAAGACATAGATGTCACTATTAAACTTGCTAATAGAGACATCATCACACCACTTGGGATTGTTAGAGATGTTGAAGTCTTGTGTGGGAAAATAAAATACCCTACTGATTTTCTAGTTCTTGGTTCCCCACAAGATGACTTTTGTCCCATTATCTTTGGTAGACCTTTCTTGAACACTGTCAATGGTACTATAGATTGTCATAAACAAACTGTCAGTGTTAGCTTCGGTGATGAGTCTCATGAATTTAATTTCTCCAAGTTTAATAGACAACCTCATAAGAAAGAATTACCTAGTAAGAACGAGATAATTGGTCTTGCTTCTATTGTTGCGCCTCCTACTGATCCACTAGAACAATATTTGCTAGACCATGAAAATGATATGCATATGCATGGAAGAAATGAAATAGATAAAAATTTCTTCGAACAACGATCCCTACTAAAACATAATTTGCCTATTGAAACTCTTGGAGGTCCTCCTCCACCTAAGGGTGATCCTGTGTTTGAATTAAAACAATTGCTAGACACTCTGAAATATTAAAGCTTCTGGAAGCAGGTATAATCTATCCCATAGCTGATAGTAGATGGGTGAGCCCTGTTCATTGTGTCCCTAAGAAGGGAGGTATTACTGTTGTTCCTAATGATAAAAATGAACCTATTCCACAAAGGATTGTTACTGGTTATAGGATGGTAATTGATTTCAGAAAATTAAATAAAGCAACTAGAAAAGATCATTGCCCTTTGCCTTTTATCCATCAAATGTTGGAAAGACTATCTAAGCACACACACTTTTGCTTTCTTGATGGATATTCTGGGTTTTCTCAAATACCGCTTTCACAACCCGATCAAGAGAAAACCACCTTTACTTGCCCTTTTGGAACTTATGCTTATAGACGTATGCCTTTTGGTTTATGCAATGCACCTGCTACCTTTGAAAGATGTATGACTGCTATATTCTCTGATTTTTGTGAAAAGATTGTTGAGGTTTTGATGGATGCTTTTTCTATTTATGGAACTTCTTTTGATGATTGCTTGAGCAACCTTGATCGAGTTTTGCAGAGATGTGAGCAAACTAATCTTGTCTTGAATTGGGAGAAGTGCCATTTTATTGTAAATGAAGGTATTGTCTTGGGTCATAAAATTTCTGAACGATGTATTGAGGTGGATAAAGCAAAAGTTGATGCAATCAAGAAAATGCCATGTCCTAGAGATATTAAAGGTATTCGTAGCTTCCTTGGTCATGCTGGTTTCTATAGGAGATTTATTAAAGACTTCTCTAAAATTTCTAGGCCTCTTACAAATGTTTTGCAAAAGGATGTTCCCTTTGTTTTTTATGATGACTGTGTAGAAGCCTTTGAAACACTTAAGAAAGCCTTGATTTCTGCACCTATTGTTCAACCACCTGATTGGAACTTGCCTTTTGAAATCATGTGTGATGCTAGTGATTATGCAGTTGGTGTTGTTCTAGGACAAAGAGTTGATAGGAAATTAAATGCTATCCATTATGCTAGTAAAACTCTAGACAGTGCCCAAGGAAATTATGCTACCACTGAAAAGGAATTTTTAGCAATCGTGTTTGCTTGTGATAAATTCAGATCCTACATTGTTGATTCCAAAGTAATTGTTCACACCGATCTTGCTGCTATAAAATATCTTATGGAAAAGAAAGATGCTAAACCTAGACTCATTAGATGGGTTCTCCTACTACAAGAATTTGATTTACATATCACCGACAGAAAAGGAGCTGAGAACCCCATAGCTGATAACTTGTCTAGGTTAGAACATATTCTTGATGACCCACTCCCTATTGATGATAGCTTCCCTGATGAACAACTAGCTGCAATAAATGTTTCTCATATTACTCCTTGGTATGCTGACTATGCTAATTATATTGTTGCTAAATACATACCTCCTAGCTTCACATACCAACAAAAGAAAAAATTCTTCTATGATTTAAGACATTACTTTTGGGATGACCCACATCTTTATAAAGAAGGATTAGATGGTATTATTAGACGTTGTGTACCTGAGCATGAACAGGAACAAATCCTACAGAAATGTCACTCTGAGGCTTATGGAGGGCATCATGCGGGAGATAGAACTGCTCATAAGGTATTGCAATCTGGTTTTTATTGGCCTACTCTCTTCAAGGATGCCCGTAAGTTTGTTTTATCTTGTGATGAATATCAACGAATTGGTAATATCGGTAAGCGTCAAGAAATGCCTATGAATTATTCATTGCTGTTGAACAATTTGATGTTTGGGGTTTCTATTATATGGGACCTTTTCCTTCCTCTAATGGGTATACTCATATTTTGGTTGCTGTTGATTATGTTACTAAGTGGGTAGAAGCTATTCCAACTAGTAGTGCCAATCACAACACTTCCATTAAAATGCTTAAAGAAGTTATTTTCCCAAGGTTTGGAGTCCCTAGATATTTAATGACTGATGGTGGTTCACACTTTATTCATGGTGCTTTCCGGAAAATGCTTGCTAAATATGATGTTAACCATATAATTGCATCACCCTATCATCCTCAATCTAGTCAAGTTGAACTTAGCAATAGAGAAATAAAGTTGATATTACAAAAAAACGTTAATAGGTCCCGAAAGAATTGGTCTAAGAAATTAGATGATGCACTTTGGGCCTACAGAACAACATATAAAAATCCTACGGGTATGTCTCCTTATAAAATGTTTATGAAAAAGCTTGTCATTTACCTCTTGAGTTAGAACATAAAGCATATTGGGTAATTAAAGAACTCAACTATGATTTCAAACTTGCCGGTGAAAAGAGGTTGTTTGATATTAGCTCACTAGATGAATGGAGAACCCAAGTTTATGAAAATGCCAAACTGTTTAAAGAAAAAGTTAAAAGATGGCATGACAAAAGAATCCAAAAGCGGAAATTCTGTTGCAAGAGCATATCATCGCCCTCCGGAGCATCATTCGTAGATTGGAGTACCTCCTGAGCCTGAAGTGTGACGCTACTACCTCATCATCACCACCTCCTCCTCCATCACAAAGGAGACTTGAGTTCATGGTATGGGCACTCCCCTTGGCTTGTGCCAAGCTTGGGGGAGGTGCCCCGTTATCGTATCACCACCACTATCTTTGCCCTTATTATTATATTCGATCCTTAGTTATCTTTTGAATTAGTTGAATAAAAGTTTAGTTTGAATCTTTTCTCTTCGAGTGTTTTGCTTAGTGATCTATCTATCTATGTAATTGTGTGCGAGATATATAATAAAGATTAGTTCAAGTTTTGCTTTCTTTACTTTTATGTTTCAATAAAAATAAAAAGAATTAATGAAAAGATCATATGCTAATCTTATGGTAAGTAATGACATCACATAAAGAAAAGTATAAGTGATAAAATTTATTGGAGATTGACAAACATAGCATTGGTCAATGATGCAATTCGTGAAAGAATTAATAAGGGAAGAGAAGATTCACATGCAAATACACTATCATGGACATCTTTTATGATTGTGAGCCCCCATTAAATATTGTGTGTCAAAATTGTTGACGTTGGACAAGGAAGACAATGTAATGATTTATGTTTGTTCATATTCACATAGAAGTTATATTATCATAGATCCTTCAACATGTGGTGCTTGCTCAATACCTTTGCTAGCCAAAATTCCGCACTAAGTAGAGATACTACTTATGCGTCCAAGAACCCTTAACCCAAAATCTTATTTTGAGAGTCCACCATACCTACCTATGGATTGAGTAAGATCCTTCAAGTAAGTTGTCATCGGTGCAATAAGGCAATAAAAATTGCTTCTAAATGTGTTGGATCATTTAGTGTAAGAGAAAATTAAGCGTTGTACAAACTTGTGATGGCAAAATAATAAAAGCGACAGACTGCATAATAAGGTTGCCATCATAAGGGGTAATATAACGTGACATTCTTTTGCATTAAGGGATTCGGCATACAAACAAATAAGCGCATGACAACCTCTGCTTCCCTCTACGAAGGGCCTATCTTTTACTTTTATGCATTTACTTTTATGTAAGAGTCAAAGTATGCTTCCCTATTCCTTTTTATTTTCTCTTTTTGCAAGCATCATGTGGTGAAGAAGATCTAGGCACATATATCCAGTTGGATATGAGTGGGCATGAGTTATTATTGTTGACATCACCCTTGAGATGAATACGTTGGGAGGAGAAACTATAAGCCCATATCTTTCTATGTGTCCGGTTGAAACTTTTTGTTCATGGGTATGCGGTGAGTGTTAGCAATCATAGAAGATTAAATGATGGTTGAGTATGTGGACTTGCCTAAAGGCTCTGATACGTGACCCATCCCGAAAAGATGATGAATTGTAGTTGCAAAGTTGACTGAGAACATAGTTCGTTGGTTTTCAATAATGTTTATGCTTTATTCTTCAATGTTGTGATGAATTGTTACATGTTCATGAGAAGTTATATGATAAAAGTTGTGTGATAAAGCTTTATATGTTAAAGTTTGTTGCTGTTATAATAATAGACATGATGCTTCTATGTCCGTATTTTTTTATCGACACCTCTCTCTCTAAGCATGTGGACATGTTTTTCGATTTCGGTTTTTCGCTTGAGGACAAGCGAGGTCTAAGCTTGGGGGAGTTGATATGTCCATTTTGCATCATGTTTTCCTACTATTAGTTATGATGTTTTTATGCATAATGATGCTTTATGGAGTAATTCTAATGCCTTTTCTCTCATAATATGCAAGGTTTACACAAAGAGGGAGAATGCCGGCAGCTGGAATTCTGGACCTGAAAAACCTACGTCAGAGTTACCTATTCTGCACATCTCCAAATAAGCTGAAACTTCACGGAGATTTTTTATGGAATATTTAAGAAATACTGGAGTAAATAACTACTAGAGGGGGCCCACCAGGTGGCACAACCCACCTGGGCGCGCCAGGGCCCCCAGGCGCGCCCTTGTGGATTGTGCCCTCCTCGGCCAACCTCCGGTGCCCATATTCTGGTATATAGGTCATTTTGACATAGAAAAAATCAGGGGTGGGGGGACTTTCGGGACGAAGCGCCGCCGTCTTGAGGCGGAACTTGGGCAGGAGCACTTTTGCCCTCCAACGGAGCGATTCCGTCGGGGGAACTTCCCTCCCGAAGAGGGAATCATCGTCATCATCACCAACAACTATCCCATCTTTGGGAGGGCAATCTCCATCAACATCTTCAATAGCACCATCTCCTCTCAAACCCTAGTTCATCTCTTGTGTTCAATCTTTGTACCAAAACCTTAGATTGGTACTTGTGGGTGACTAGTAGTGTTTATTACATCTTGTAGTTGATTACTATATGGTTTATTTGGTGGAAGATTATATGTTCAGATCCAATATGCTATTTAATACCGCTCTGATCTTGAGCATGATTATCATTTGTGAGTAGTTACTTTTGTTCTTGAGGTCACGGGAGAAGTCATGTTGCAAGTAATCATGTGAACTTGATATGTGTGTTCGATATTTTGATGATATGTATGTTGTGATTCCCTTAGTAGTGTCATATGAACGTCGACTACATGGCACTTCATCTTATTAGGGCCTAAGGGAATGCATTGTGGAGTAGTTATTAGATGATGGGTTGCTAGAGTGACAGAAGCTTAAACCCTAGTTTATGCGCTACTTCGTAAGGGACCGATTTGGATCCAAAAGTTTAATGCTATGCTTAGATTTTATCTTAATACTTTTCTAGTAGTTGCGGATGCATGCGAGGGGGTTAATCATAAGTAGGAGGTTTGTTCAAGTAAGAATAGCACCTAAGCACCGATCCACCCACATATCAAATCATCAAAGTAGCGAATACGAATCAAGCCAACATGATGAAAGTGACATGGTGAAATTCCCGTGTACCCTCTTGAACGCTTTGCTTATCATAAGAGACCGTTTTGGCCCGTCCTTTGCCACAAAAGGATTGGGCTACCTTGCTGCACTTTATTTACCTTTACCGTTACTTGCTTGTTACAAATTATCTTGCTATCAAACAACTTGTTACCGACAATTTCAGTGCTTGCAGACATTACCTTGCTGAAAACCACTTGCCATTTCCTTCTGTTCCTCGTTGGGTTTGACACTCTTACTTATTGAAAGGACTACGATTGATCCCCTATACTTGTGGGTTATCATCCCACTATGCATTGAACCCTGAACCCTTTTTATTTGCGCGTGCCCCACCGGTCGGAAGCCATTTTTGCTAGGGCGATGATGATTAGTCGTGGCTGAAATAAGTGTGCCTTTGAGCAATCAAGGCACCTGTGGGTATCAAGTTGGATGGTCATGTGATACTTATTGATCTGTCCTTGGATGGTCATTCTTGTTGAGTGATAACCAGAGCAGCTCCACTGTATAAACAGATTAATTTGGTGACAAGAGATGGCGGGGGTAGGTTATATGATCGAGGAAAGGCAAATCTGAGCCCACTATGCATTGAACCCTGAACCCTTTTTATTTGTATTTAAAGGTGTTGCTTATTTATGCTCCAGTGTTTATAGCCGTCTTATGTAAAGATTTCTTCTCTCTCATACCTTTATTGCATATAAGTTGTTCTTGATCTTTTATTGTTTGTTGTTGGTCCTTGATTTCATCTAGTTAAGAGTAAGTTGCACTTTGTTATGCTAGAAAGACTCGCTCCCAGCAAGTTGTCGGTTGAATGGCTTGTTTTAATTCGTTGATAAACCAGCAGAAACCATGGTGTCATGTTTCTAATAACAGCGTCTTTAGGCTGGTTAATGTTTGTATTGGAGCCCACTATATTTTATTTCGCTTGTTTCTTACCATCTTCCTTGCTTCTCTGGTTGTTTCACGGTTGGGATGGTGGTGTGGCGTTGGGGCTGTCTTGCGGGTCGACCAGAGAGGGAGCACACCTAGTGGGCTTCTGAGATGGCTGAGGTGATTATTTGCTCCCTTGTTTGTCTTTCCCTTTGTGATGTCTATGTGCTCATCAAGGGCTTTGTTGTTTTTTAGGGATCTGTCTAGGGTTTCCTTGTTAATGCATTCTGGTTTTGGTCTGCTCTTGCTCTTGGCTTCCAGACCGTGGTGCTCGAGGTGGTCTGGCTGTCGCCGCCGCCCCTGCTCGATGCTGCGCCACCCGTTTTCCCCGCCTTCGACGAGCTTCTCGGGATCTTCAACGATTCTTGCGAGGATCTCATATGCAAGAGAGTGAGAGGTGTTTTCTTCTTCTTCTTCTTCTTCTTCATCATCATGGAGAGAAACATAAGAAAACCATTAGTCTCATCATCTTATGGAGCTGAGTATTGTCCCATAACTATTGTTGCATGATTTAACATATTGTAAATGCTAATCAGTCCATTAAATTTGCATTGCATGGTTCCCCTAAACAAATTGCATTTTTTTCAGTTATTGCTTATTGTTGTTGGCAGGGCAAATATGTGTAGTTTATAACACGGTTGCAGGACAAATGCAAATTTGATTCGCTTTTTTCTTGCACCGGCAACATCATCTCTGCATGTGTTGTTTAGGTTGTGTTAGTAATGACTAATGAGAAAGTGTGGCAAATAATCGCTGAACATTGTGAGATGATTCATTCATGTGCCAGTGTCTGCGCTATTTGCCTATAGTCAGTCATGACTCGTTTTCACTTCTGCATACGCTATTTTTTAGAAAGTGATCGCGGTACTATAGTTTTTACAAATTGCAAGAACGAAAAAAACCTTCAGTTCTATTTTTAAAGTCAAACCAGATGATCAGCGCCGTCAGCCACGTAGAATGATTTTGTAGGTTGATACTAGAGGCTAATTATATGTGAATTGCTGATGAGTAGAATGCAAATGTACAGAGGGCATGCCAACTACTGTAAGCTCGAGAATTCATATACATCATTTACGCATGGGTTCGTTATGCATGTGTGTGTGTCATGTATCTTATTTCCAAATGCTTACTGTTTTGGTCGTTGCATAGTGTTCCTTCATACACAATTGTATGGTGATCGTGATGCATACTTCTTTGGAATATAGAACCATGTTACACTGCTATTCTTACTTTTTATATTGGTGCAGTGTTGATGAATTGCAGAGGCTGCTAAAAGACAAAGAGGCATACAATGTTTTTTTCGATTCACTCAATCAGGTTAAAACACATAACAATGTAAGTTTATGTTGCTTCCTGTATGGGTTAAATGTTTTTTTACATGATTTTTCTCTGGTATACAAGAAAAAAAAAAGATTATTCTCTGGTATTCACACCTCAGCTTTAATAACAGGTCATGTGACAATCTAGGAGTAGGAGTATTTGTTTGATATGTATTTATCATGCAACTTTGTCCAAACTGATAATCAGGTGGTAACTTTGTAAATAATAATTAGAGGCTTAGAACTTTCAGTAAATCCATAGTATTTATGGACTGGAATCACATTACTTGAAGTAAGTTTATATTCAAGCGAGAATCATGTTAGTATTTGGTGCATGACAAGGAGTGGATTTCCTAACTTTTCGAAACAAATCTGCTTGGTTTTTGCTGATTTCCTCAAGTCTTTATTCAACAATTATGGTGATTATGTTTCTGGATGTGATCCTTTTCTTTTCACTTCTAATGTCAACGACAAAATTCTACACTCACCGTTTCTATAGTGAGGCACACTGGTTATATTTGCAACTGCATGTGGATCGACTGCAGCCTCACTATTTTTGCCTACAAGTATATCATAGTTTTGGACAGACTTGTCACATACAATTATGGTGCTAAATTTGTTTTTGGTAATTAATGCTACATTTACACTAAGCCTTGCAACCCCAGCTTGGTGACATGTGTTTATTGTAAAAGTAGTGTGTTCGTGCATATCTATTTTGAAGCCCTTCACTTGCTAACATGAATGACATCAAAGAATCAGAGTCCAATGATGAACAATTGATTATAATTGCACTGTATATCCTTTATCCTGGGGGTTATTTGTTAGTCTTCTCTGACATTTAACTGTAAAATGCGTATTTTCATCATTTCAGTGATAGTATAATACTGAACTTAAATATGTATTCTTGGATGATATGTGTGAGTTGTGGACTTCCTGCCCTTTATCACAAATCGACAGTACGTACTTCAGAATTTAGTTGACATAAGATTAATCATACTTCCTATTTTGAGCACGAAAGAGTACCTTGTTGAACCAACTCTTTGGGACTAATTTCAGGGAGATGGATGCGTTCAGGGGAAGGTATACTCAATTTTCTTTACATATATTGCTTTCATTTTTTCACTTCTCTTATCATGAAACTGTGCTTTCAAATGTAGTACACCCTTAGATTTGATAGTATATTTCTATCGCTAGGAGCCAAACTACCAAAGGCATCTGGATGGCACGTTGTGTTGGTGTCGACCCTATACTGTTGCAATGGATTTGGAAGGAACTGATGGAAGAGAAAGAGGAGAGGTATGTTTACTTGCAGTTTGATTCCCTTGTTCTTTTGACCTTTCGAGTAGCAAAGTGCAGCATTAGAGAGATACTGGAAGGTTATGGACTTGGTAACTAGAATAGTTACTGGTACGGTTTGACATAACAATCACTGAATTGTCAATTAGACCTAGAAGATAAGAAATAAAGACACTATGCATTTTCTCTTCTTTCTGTCATTCTGTTAGTATTCGGTGCCCCAACCAGAAAAACTTGGACCTTAAAGCACCTAATGTACATCTATTCATCAGAACTGGCCAGAGTTATATAACTGTAAACCTCTTGTGTTCTATTACAAATGAAGCAATTAAGGAAAATTGCCATATCTGTGACCTCTTATGTGTAGATTCTTGCCTCCTAGGTTGAAATTTGTAGCTGCTGGTACCAATGCCATTCTAGCTTTTCCCCCAAATTCTTGACTGATCGATCTTGAACTGTGGGAAGTGCTCACAAGCTTAACAAATGCCAGGGCCTTCAGTTTAATGCAGAACCAGATGCAGTCATGAATGCAGGGCAGCTGGTGACTCCACTATATAAAGATCTCTGAAGAAATGAATTACATACAGCTTTACAGCAATCTCTATAGAATGGAAGCAAGTCATGTCTCTCGCTGGAAGGGGAAGGAGGAGAGCTCGACCGGAACTCAGTGGATGAGGAGCGCCTTGATCCATCCGTTGGCGAAGGCGATCGCCTTCAAGATTAGAAGGAGAAATCATCGCTCACTGTACATATGTTTTATAGGGAAATCACAAGTGCATTTTCTATACAAAACCATTATGTGGTCATCTATCTTACAAACTATTCACACCAGATTCATAGGGAATATTACTCATGGAGGCAGTTGAACCAAGCTATCTATGTTACTGCTCGTATAACTGAACTTAATGTGAGCTAATTAGTTTTTGTAATCTCATGACTGCATTGAACTTGATGTTCAGCTACTTCTGGGGCGGGTTGATTTTTACAATCTCATGATTTTGTTGAACTAGATGATGTTACCCTTCTGGAATGTTTAATCTTTCCCCCTGAACTAGAAAATCGGTTGTTGATGTTTTACATGTGCTAAACTTGCTTCCTACTGATGCATCATGCGGTTTGATCTTCCACCGCTTGGCCATATCGGTTGGACCGGCACCCTCGCGCCAAGGGCGTTGCCGATCTAGTAGAGATGAGTACGTGCAGCCTACCTCTCTGCCTCTGTTTTGCTGTTCGCCAGGGGTGTGGTGTGGCACCGGACATGTCACCGCATCGTCGATGGCCATTGGATCTTGCAAGCAGCGGCCGGTGATGGCAGGGGCGACACATGTCACCCGTAACATTCCAGAGCTTTCCGAAAAAATATTCATCATTCCAAGGAAAGTTTGATCGTCCTTTTGGAAACCCCATGATTTTATTTAAGAAATAATAGAAAATTATGATCTGCATGTTTACGTGTGGGGTGCCACGCATGCGGTTGATGCACCTGTAGTTACGTGTGGAGTGCCACGCATGCAATTTATGCAAAGGAGCCAGCATGCAATTATAGTTGCACAATGGGCGACGGGCGTGTTGCACTCGGACAGCAAGCGTGCACTATAATTATCGAAGGAAAAGGTAAAATAAAAAGAAAAAAGAAAATAAATAAATAAAGGCGTAAAATGTGTCCAAAGAAAGAGGAAAACAAGCAAATTGTTCCCCATGGGAAAGATGGGCATGCAACTGTCTTGTGGATTGACTCACGTGGCTTTGCTCTTTATGGGCTTGGGCGCTGTCCCATATGACGAAACGATAAGTGAGAAGCCGGGAGCGAGGACGGATGAAGGTCAGGGCAGGACGCGGTCATCTGGCATGAAATGGAACCTTATGTGTTTTTTAGATAGTATAGAAGAGAGATAAAATGCTATTGAATGATGGTTCAACACAATGGGGTGACACTTAATTTGCTATTATAAATGCACAAGATCTTAATTCTCAAAAAGAAAAAATGCACAAGATCTTAATTCTCAGCCCAAACTGAGAGTCATATACAGTACTTGGCACGGGTGCTCGCTCTGACTTATTTCAGATTTTTAGGCGATACCCATTCAGTGGAATGCATGTAATGAGTTTGTGTATTCACGGGATTTGCAATAAAAAGGAATAGACATAACATATGTTTAGTGTTTTGATAGTATGGAACAGTGTGGACATTTGTTAGTGTTACAGAGAAAATATGGCATGCTTTGGTTGGATTTGCTCCTCTTTTTTTTTTCTTTTTTTTTGAAAATTGTTGGATTTTCTTTGTGATTATTAGCTTTGTGTGAAATCTAGTGCACATGAATCATGAATAACCCTAAGAATTTGAGTATTCTCCAATGTACATTTTTGAGAAACCTTTGAATCAAACGACCCTAAATCTGTGGTTGGTGAACAATACATTTGAGAGCAGCCGTGAGCACTGAGCACTGAATCTGGGGCTGGCATTGGCAGAACTGCGACTCGTAATCAAAGAAAACCGATGCATGCTTGACCTTGCGTTTATTGGAGCGTTGGAGCGGCCGTTCAATGTGGAGCCCGGAACGCTCGTTTGTACGTAGTAATTCGGTCAGCAGTTCCTTGGTCGAGGTTGATTAAACACGAGTTTGTCGAGCGCCTAGGTGTACATAAACCGGTCGCGTTGTTCATCTTCCAACAGTTCAATTCCAGGCGTAGATCGAAGAAGAAACGGATGGCTCGCGTCGTCCTGGTCGCCGCGCTCGTCCTCTGCGCCGCCGCCGCCCTGGCGCACGCCGGCCGCGTCATACAAGAGGAGGAGCAGGGGTCCCGTGGCTTCGAGGCGTCGTCGTGGCTGCAGCCGCCGGCCGAGGCTCCGTCGCCGTACGTCGGTGGCGTAGAACTGAGAGGCCGGGGCAGCACCGGAGGCTACGGCGATGTCGTCGTTGACGTGCTATGGTTTGTGTTCAAGTGGGCCAACGACGCCTACGCCGCCGCCGGCAGACTCAAGGTCCAATGAAGCCGGTCCTAGCTGCATCGTTCGACGTTCGTGCTCTCTGGTCGCATGGTCTGTCCCTTGACGAAGGAAGCACGCATCGATATGCTGGCCTCCTCGACTGATTGTCCCCTTCGACAATAGAGCACCCTCTCGTTCTCGTTTCCAGCTTTTTTTTTTTCATTTCTTTCCGGTGTCGTTGTGACTTGTCAGTGGCGATCAACAATAAGATGATACCTTCTGTGCTGTTTCTTGAAGTTTCACTTTGTTTATGCTCCGGCAACATATGTCTTCACGACCATGCGCCTGCTCTGCCTCTGTTCCTCTACTCTTTTTTTTTCTTTTTTTGAAGGGGTCTCTGTTCCTCGGAATTCCCTATTGGACGCAGGTTGCTTCAAACTATCGACGAATCGCACACGAGGATCTCACTAGCAAGCGATTTTGGGCCGGCCCTGTAGCATCTACCAGGTTCCGGTTTTGGGAACCTTCTAGAGCGTTCCCAGCCGGTTCTTACTGGTTTTAGGAACCATCTAGAAGGTTCCTTAACCGGTTTTTTATTTTTCCTTTTTTTTTCTTTTTCACTCTTTCTGTTTTTTCTTCTTCCTTTTTCTGGTTCTTTTTTCTTTTCTTTTCGTTACTTTTTTGTTTTCTTTCAGTTTTCCTTTTCAAGTTAATTTCTCTTTTCAACAAATTTTCTTACTTTGGTTTTTTATTTCTTTTTCTTTTATTCTCTTTCTTTCAAACATTTTTCAAAATATTTCAGTTTTTGTTCATGTTTCCAAAAAATGTTCAGTTTTCAAAAAAATGTTCTCAAAATTCAAAAATTATTCAAAACTTTTCAAAATTCAGAAAATGTACTAGATTTCAATTTTTTGTTCACGTATTCAAAAAAAACCACGCTTCCAAATTTGTTCAGGATTTTTCAAAATTGTTCTGAAGATTCAGCAAATGTCCGTGCTTTAAAGAATTGTTCGTGCTTCGAAATTTGTTCTCCGTTTCTAAATTTGTTCTCAAGATTCAAAAAAATTTATTGCTTTAAAAAATTGTTCACAAATTCCAAAACATTCTTTTTTTCAAAAAATGTTCAGTTTTCGAAAAAATGTTCTCAAAATTCAAAAGTTGTTCTCATTACCCAAAAAAGTTCAAAACTTTCAAAATTCAGAAAATGTCCCGGATTTCAATTTTTTGTTCACCTATTCAAAACAAATTCACGCTTCCTAATTTGTTTGGGATTTTTCAAAATTGTTCTCCATTTCAAAATTTGTTCACAAAATTCAAAAAATGTTCGTGCTTCAAAATTTGTTCTCCAAATTTGTACACAAATTGAAAACTTTCCCATTTTGAAAATTTGTTCACAAATTCGAAATTTGTTCGGAGTTTTTAGGAAATGTCCCTATTGTTCAAGATTTGTTCACAAATTCATAAAATGTTCCTATTTTGAAAAATATGTTCACTGTTTTTCAAACTTGTTCATGATTGTCATAAATTGATCGGTATTAAAAATGGTTCCTGTTTTTCAAGGTTTGTTCAGAAATTCAAAAAAATGTTCATGCTTTAAATTTCCTTCACAAATTCAAATTTTTTTCACATTTTGTAAAAAAGGTTCCTGTTTTTAAAAAATTCTACACATCTTCAAAAATCAATCCCATTTTACAAGTTTGGTTAAAAAATACACAACTTTTCAAACTCGTGCATGCTTGGCAAAAACGTTCGTCATTGAAAAAATGTTTATTTAGTATTTTCAAGAAATGACTAAAAAAGGGAAAATAACCCGATCAGGTGATTTTTATCTAGTGTTAAAGTATTTGCGTTGCATGTGTACCACTAATAGCAGTAAGCCGCAGTGGCTAGCTACATGTCTTTGCAGCGCAGCGATCGCGAGATCGAATCCTGCGTGACGTGCTCTCCCTTTTTCTTACTTTTTTTAACACTGCTCGCAGCTCATGCGTGTGCCGGCCCAGTCGGAGCACTGCTCTATGCAAAGCCCTGACTTCCTGCCGCATAATGCGGCGTATAGGAGGTCCCCTGTTCCTCTACTCAGCAATGACGGGGGCAGATGCCCACTGCTTTGTTGGACTGCAGCACTGCGCAGCAGGCCGGCAAGATGGGCCTTTTTTAATAAGACAGGGCGGATCGGTTTTGTATCTGGGCCAAGTGGGCTATCTAAAAAGGGCCACCCGGCAGCCGCACTCACTGCCGGACGGACGCTTCGAGAGACTGCCCTGTGGGGACGAACTCCCCAACTGCCTCTCCTGCCCGTAGACGTTCAGGTCTGTATCCTTCCTCCCGAGCATCTTCAATAGGCGCAAAAAAGAGTTCCGCGCGCTAAAAATTCATGTTTTGGACGTCGAACAGCTTTAATAGATGCTGTAAAATATTGCGCGCGCTAACAAGTTTTGCACACGTGCTGAAAAACGCTATCGCGCGCAGCATATTTTGGGCTCCGGATTGCGCGCGCTTCACAATTTGCACTGCGTGCTTTTTTGGGCGCGCGTTTTTGGGCGTCTGCTAAAGCAATGTTGGTCCCGGCGCATTAAAAGTGCTACAGTGACGCGCTATAATCTCTACTCCTAATGGAGCAGTTGGTAGCCTGGTACTCCGGTTTTATTTTCGTCCGGTTTTATTTCCTCCCACCTCCCTTCACCCCCTCTCACCGGGTTTCCTCTTTTCTCGTCTGGCCGGGAATACCCAACGTACTTATTGTAATCAATCAAAATAAATCCACGTATGGTAAGACTATAAACTCAGAAATCTCAAATATGATAATTATAGGAATAAATCTCTACTCCTAATGGAGCAGTTGGTAGCCTGGTACTCCGGTTTTATTTCCTCTCACCTCCCTTCACCCTCTCTCACCGGTTTTCCTCTTTTCTCGTCTGGCCGGGAATACCCAACGTATTTATTGTAATCAATCACAATCAATCCACGTATGGTAAGACTATAAACTCAGAAATCTCAAATATGATAATTATAGGAATAAATCAATCCAGGTATGGTAAGGCTATAAACTCAGGAAATTTTAAATATGGTAATTATGGTAATCAATCAATCCAGGTATAGTAAGGCTATAATAAACTTAAATTACTCCAAGGCCAGCCAGATTAGCGTACACAGAAAAATCAACGCTCTACGATCTGCCATCCAATTTTGCTTTCACGGTTTGCCATCCAATTCAAGGCCCCAGATTCAATGTTCTGCCAGCAATCCATGCGCACGTCCTGCCTAGCGATCGACCGGGATCACAATCTCCCTAACCAAACACCGGCCGCCGCCGCACTTACATACTCCGCCCACGACACCGGCCGACCGGCGGCGGTGACGCTAGCGATTGTACCGAGACTTTGCGGGAGACAGAGCTCTAGGCCATCGAGGACACCTAAGCTGACGTGTCCAAGCCGCCTCCACGACGAAGCCAACACCGCCGTCCCCATCCGGACTCGACGAACATGGTGCGCCTCGCCGTTGTGGATCATCTCGCCTCCCACTTGCCAACGTATAGCAGCCCTCTTTTTTTCTGTTTCCCAAGAACACATCGATGCACATATAACCTCTATAATCCATCTACCTGATGTACGTGTGTGTCGCTCGCCGGGGGCCAAGCTACTTGGTGAATCCCTGATGCAAATAATTTTATTTAGTGCTAACTAGGACCTATTGTCTGCATGTGCATCAGGTAATACAAGTAGTTGTATGGGGTTCATAAAGGAATCGAGCTTCTCATCTTCCACGATTAACGGATCAGGCACAGGGTTCACACGATGGATCTACGAAATACAGCTGACAACACATGGACGGCCAAAGGCTGTTGCATCCACCGACCAACCACTACCCTTAATCAAGCTCAAGGTACCTAGAATAACTCCTAAACTCTCAATTCTTTGATTAGTGCAAGATTTCTTCTTCTGATTTCCTTAAATTTCTCAAATATTGTAAGATTTTCTGTAGAAGCTTGTTGCAAAGTGAGGAATTTAGTTTATTTAATTATTAGTGTTTGTAAATTGCACATACATGGATAGCATAGATGTTGTGTTTTTCGCATATTCAGGTGAGAGTTCTGCTGGTTCAGTTGCAAGGGACTATAGAGGATGGGTGTTTGTTTCAGTGAGCCAACATGTGCAGCCGTGTACGTAAGTAGAGGAGGCCGAGGGGCAGGCCATTCTGATCGGCCTCAAGGCATTGTCCACTGTTTACAAAGGCCCAATAATCATTTAAACTATTGCGTACTAATTGCCAAGGAACTACAGTTGGGGAGATCTAGCCAGTCTAACTGTTTTTCAGTCATCTGTGAAATAAAAGATGCACTGACGACCATTGATTCTTTCTGCATCAATGCTATTCCCAGGGAAAGAAACAAGTTCGCTCATGAGCTAGCAGCTAGAGCCAGAAGATAAGAAGACTTGATGCTCGCGGACATGCCGGCGAAGTTGCGCTCTCTCATGCTAGCTGAATGTAACACTGTTGTGTGAAGTTTGGGTAGTCATTCTTAAAAAAAAAATCACATACACGGACATGTGTCTTGTCAAGGGAGAAGCACACCATCACAAAAACAAGGTTCAACCAATATTAATTAATTTGGTAATGAGATGTCACATCGGTTATTATATAGGTTATGCTCAAGGATTCGAGATCTCATGTTATATTTTGCTTTTAGCAACAATCTTTTGTAAGCCGCATCATATTAGCTTATTCATTTCAGTAAGAACAGACCATCTCTATTTGGTATGTTGCATTATACCGTTGTTTCTATATGCTAAGATTTGTCAAACACACGATTATATCATTGAACTCAGAAATTTAATTTGTGTTTTTAGAACTAATGCATACACCACACATGATTCAAGGTTTCCCTCATCTCATTATCCTATTTTTTTGGCAATTCAGTCATTATTCAAGGTTTGAATAAGGATATTGATTAGTTTGGTTATCTTCACATCAACCTTCCAGGGAGTTGTACACATTCAAAATAAGAAGAAATGAAATACCATCCAACGGTATTGAGTGTTTCTATCTACCCATACACATTTGTAATATATCAGTGGAGATCACTAATGGGGAGAATGTGTTGCATCACTCCCAGTAATCTATTTAACTGATATATTAGCACTTCAGATTTTATTGGGAAGCTTAAAAAAAATTCAGTGCACACATGATCAGTGTGAAAGAAATACCACTGAGCAGAACTTCCGACGCATTAATTTCTTTGCAGTACATAGTGTGAGGATGCTCTAGGACTAGCGGGAAAAACTCTTTATTATTGCAATGCAAAGTGCATCTTATATCTGAAGATAATATACCTTTCGCTTTTTTACATGTCGTTGCCCCGAACCCCGTCAACACCGTGATCATCGTTCTCCGTAACAACCATACAACAACCTAAGTGGCCACCTACTCCGTTAAGTATATGTCCTCCTCCCCTATATCTCTTTATCTTTCACAAAGACATGCCAAACAGTAAAGTAGCATCATCGTTCTCCTAGCTTGTCGATAATGCGTAATAAATATGTCTTGAGAGAGAGAGGGAGAGGGGGAGAGGGGGAGAGGGGGAGGGAAAAGGAGAGAGAGAGAGAGACAGGGAGGGAGACTAGCTACCATGACGCAACAAAAAACTGCCTGCACGCCTTGCTAAGACAAGAACATTCTGAAATATACCCAAATTGCAGAGAGAGGGAGGGAGGGGGAGAGAGAGATGCCCCAACTACACGGTTTCGTATTTGAATGGGTGCTTGAATTGGAGAACTGGAGATAGTGGTTGGAATAAGAAGAGGAGGCAGAGTGATTTAGTGGTAAAAGAAAGCCGAGAACGCTGCTTGATGTACACGAGGATCTTAAAAAATATATATTAGATAAAATTAATGTTGAATACTAGAATTTATATGCCCCTATAGCAATGCACGGGCAATGCACAACGAAGATGAGGTGGGCATCACCCATTTTTAAAAGAGAGGAGTCCAGCGAGAAATGTCCAGCTGCGGCTGGAAACTGAGCGGGAAAGGGAGGCTCCGACAGAAAAAAGAGAAGGCTGCGTCTTGGGATAGGTTTTTGTGTTGGGCCTGCATATTGAAGATAACATGGAAGATAGTCCGGACAATCACATTTCTCTTCCACATATAGTCTGGATTTGGGGGATCCCGGACTGTTTAGATGGTTGAATTTAGAGGATCCTACCGGACGCCTGTTTGATGTTCGAACACGCCAAGATGTATGAGGGAGAAATAAATTTCGACCTTGGAGGTGACTTTAATCATTTATTTGATTCATTTATATATGCATTATATCCCGTAGCAACGCACGGACGTTCTACTAGTTTTTATAGTTTTTATTAGGCGCAAAATTTTTGTGCGGCTCTAAATTCCCCACACGCATCGACGTCGCCCTTTCATTCCCAAATCCACTCGCCCGCTGATTCCGGTCGAGAAAAATCCTCCGCCGCAACAGTTGCCATCGATCTTTAGCTCTCGCGAACCTCCCACTCCGTCAAGGTACGATATACGCACGCATGTTTAGCCAACTATCTATCTGTTCAAGTTGTGGGATTGATTCAGATGCATATATATGCGCGGTTGTCGATTCGATCAACGCGACGCGATTAGATGATGACAGCATATGCCGATTTGCATAGATCCGTGCGGATCGATGTATCCATGTTCTGTGATTTGGTTTGTGTCACGGTAGATTGTTGTTGAGGACGAGTGGTGGTTCATCTAGACTTGTTCAATAGATTTTGACCGGTTAGTTTTTGGACGGCTGTTTCAGACTCTTGTTTATGAGGTTATTAATCGAGTCGCGATCTGCCTCACTGTGTTGTCAATCTCTGTTTTACTCTGCTACTAAGTTCGTCGTACTTCATCCGTATGTTACCCTTACAATCGATCTGCTGAAGTTCAGTCTGGACCTGTTATACAGATCTGATTAATTTTAAGCTGGAAATAGTTCCCAACAGTTATATTGTTGCCTTCCAGTTCCATCTCATTCTTGCTCTGCCGTTCCTATTAATTCTGAATTGCGGATTTACTATTTGTTATTACATTTAGATTACCAGTCTTTCTTCTTGTTGTTTATTAATTCTAACCTCGGGATACCTCTGTCATAAGATTTTGATTATTGCAGTAATTGTTTGATGGCAACTGATCTATTCATACACGCCTCTAGCTTGGTCAATTAAAATGCTTTGTTTGCAATTTCCAAATATGCATACCTAGCACATCATTCAGCTTACTGCTCTTGTCCCATGACTTCGTTGATATATTGATCTATTCTTGTACTCCACTAACTGGGTGTATCCTGCTTCATCTGCAATTTTGAACTATGCAGATGCAGATCTTTGTGAAGACACTCACTGGCAAGACCATCACTCTCGAGGTCGAGTCCTCTGACACGATTGACAATGTCAAGGCCAAGATCCAGGATAAGGAGGGCATCCCTCCGGACCAGCAGCGTCTCATCTTTGCAGGCAAGCAGCTTGAGGACGGACGCACCCTTGCTGATTACAATATCCTAAAGGAATCCACCTTGCACCTGGTGCTCCGCCTCCGTGGTGGCATGCAGATTTTCGTCAAGACACTTACTGGCAAGACAATCACCCTGGAAGTGGAGTCTTCGGACACCATTGACAACGTCAAGGCGAAGATCCAAGACAAGGAGGGTATTCCCCCGGACCAGCAGCGCCTAATCTTCGCTGGTAAGCAGCTTGAGGATGGTCGGACTCTGGCGGATTACAATATTCAAAAGGAGTCTACTCTGCACCTGGTGCTCCGCCTTCGTGGTGGCCAGTGAGTTTTTTGGGCTCCTGGAAGTTTGATTCCCATGTCTGTTCTCTTTGGTTCTCTGGAAGTGTGTCATGTGTCTGCAACTCTTTATTCATGTGTAATTTGTGAGAGCATCTGTTGCTGCCTTTGAGCAGCTTGGTCTATGTTACGAATAAGTGAACCTGAATCTTGTTACCAGTAGAATCAGATATAGATGGCTCACTAGATGGTAAATTGTTACTCCCTCTGTACCATAATATAAGACGTTTTTGCAGTTCAAATTTGAACTGCAAAAACGTCTTATATTATGGTACAGAGGGAGTATTTTGGCAGTGGTTGGAACGTGGAACTGATGGGAGTGAAGAAGCACCTCCCGACAGATCAAAATATATATTATCATCCATATATGCTACGCGCTACTTTTATAGATGATTCATAAGCATCAGAAACTTAAACAAAAGCATACATGTAATGTCCGCATATACATGTAGTCCAGAGACCCTTATTTTTAGGGTCGAAAGCTTCTGAAAAGGCTAAGATTTTATAAATTTCTCGTACGTGGAAGACATGAAATTTGCTAAGTCTATAGTAGAGCTCGAGCAACAAACCTGTATAGCCCGAAGAAATAAGAGTCAGCGTACCCTTTTGAAGACAAACCAAAAGTAGCATTACTCAATCAATGCTCCAGTTTACAGTTAACATGTTTACTGCAGTACCCATCTGCGGCAACTGAACGTTCGTGAACAGACAACTTATAACTACACATGATAGAAGAAAAATCTGCATGAACTCCCAGTGGACACCATCAAATTTTACAGATTAAATGATCATCTTCCAGAGAATACGTGTAGAAAGAACACATCAGCTCCACCACAACTCAGTCTGATGGGTGAAGAAGGCCGTGAGTACAGCTGCTGCCGTCGCCTGCTGCTGCGAAAGGGGGGAGGCAAGGCTGGGGGAACATCACCGCGGAGCTAGGTTTGTCTTCTGACTCCTCCCTGTCCAAAATTTTGACTGAAGACAGAGAGGATGGCTTGAGGACGATCATTTTCTTGAATGTCTTTTTAGCTAGGTGTGTCTTTTGACTCGTCCCTGTCCAAAATTAAGTATCCTCATGAATTACCACTTACGTCCCCGGCCCCTGTCTCTTCTCTCATCCTCTTCTCTGTGAAACTGAGAGAGATCCCAGCGAGGCCTTCTTTCAGCGACGGATCCAAACAATGCCTCGCTGCCGGAGCCACCACCAGCGAAGTCGTCGTCATCAGATGGGCCGGGGAGGGCGTGTCGTTCGTCGTGGCCTCCACTGACTGGGGACGTACAATTGTCGGATCCGTTGCTGAAAGAAGAGTTCAACGTCTTTTCAGGTACTCGGAACACATCTTTTCTTGCGGCGTGTTCGTCGTCGGGGTGGTGTGGAACCACGCCGTTGACGACGGCAGAGGGCTGGAGCAGTTCATGCAGGCGACCGACGAGCTCGCTCGCGTGCGTGCTATCATATTTCACTACATCACCTTGCCATCCATTTTCTGATCGTGTTGGTGTTGGCTGCTGCATGCTTGGGCGGTCCATGGTGATCCATCGCCACTCCCGCTGCTCATTTCTAGAAAGAAGCACTTTCAGCCTTTGCTTGTGCCAAGGTTTGTCGCGGCGGCCACCTTGCGACCTAGAATCCAAGATAATACAGGAATGGCGATGGAAGTTGTAATAATCTGGTGGCCACTAAATGTCTAGTCTTCGACGAAGCCGTCGTGCACATTAGTAACGTGATGACACAGTCCTCCCCGCCAGGGCTGGAGATGGTCATCCTGTCGTGCAAGGTCGCTCCAGCAACAACAACAACCTCACATGTAAGGTCGCTCCAGCAACAACAACAACCTTGCCGGGACACCCAACATCAATCTGCAAAACATCGCGAGCATCATCCGGTGTCAACATGTCTTGAACCCGCTGATTGTTCCAGCCGTCTCCATGGACAGAGAGAAGGCCCCGGACTTGAGTGATCCCACATGCAAGTTTGTTAGTAGGAGAGACAAGGGAGAGAGATTCATTCACAATATATATAGATACAGTAATAAATTAGCCAGGAACAAAAGGAAGCAACCAACGACAATCCAATTTGCTATTTGTTAGGAGGCGAAGTATCAAGTGAAAACCCCTGTTCAGTAAAAACTGAAAACTATCGTCGTACGCCATCTGATCAAGGACGTACGGTGCACAGCAAAGGTGGCAATCTAACTAGCCACTTAATCACAGTTTTGCAGCTAACCCCCTGTACTTACGTCCTAGCTAACCCCCTGCACTTACCTCCTAGCTTGGTAACGATTCAGCAAAAAGAAAGGAAAACGAATCGTGCTTTATCTGTGCCGCCGTGGAGTCTAGTCCTGCGCCGCCGCCGATCGCCAGGTGCCCTAGCTCTCCGACGACCGCCCCGTCCAACAGCACTAGCCCTCCGCCGGTCTCGACCGTGACCCCCTGCCCTCCGCCGGCCTTGTCCGTGATCCCACGCCCTCCGCCAGCCATGGCCGTGAGCCATTGCTCTATGCCGGTTGCGACTCGCCTTCCAGAGCACGCATCACTACCGCTCGTTATGACTAATGGGTTTTGTAATTTTTAGATTTCATCATGTACACCCATATGCGATGAGAACTTAAAGCCAACTGTAGGAATGACATTCGACAGTATGGAAGCAGTCGAGGAGTTTTACAAGGCTTATGCACACAACGTTGGTTTTTCAGTTCGAATTGGACAGAACAAGACGAAAGATAATGTGATAGTCTGGAGGCGTTTCCTTTGTGCAAAATCAGGATTCCGAACAAAGAAGGAGGATGAACCCAGGATGGATTTGAATGGAGAGAAGAAAAGAACACATGCAAGAAAGATCACTAGATGTGGTTGTGAGGTCATGATAACTGTGAAGCGTATGAAGGATGGCAAATACTCAGTATCATTTTTTCATGAAGAACACACCCATGAATTTGTCACGCCTAGGAAGCAACATTTAATCAAGTCTAACAGAAAAGTCACTGAGAAGGCCAAGGGCACACTATTCACATGTCACGCAGCTAGCATTGGCACATCTGGGGCGTTTCGGTTGTTGCGTGTTGGTGAGGGTGGATTTGAGTTCGTGGGGTGCACAAAGAGAGACCTGCAGAATTACCATCGTGACATGAGAAATACTTTCAAGGATTCAGATGCTCAAATGTTCATTGACAACCTGAGGAAGAGGGAGAAAATAAACCCGGGGTTTTTCTTCGAGTATGTTCTTGATGATAAGAACTGTCTGACACATGTATTCTAGGCTGATGCTTTTTGTAGAAAGAATTATGCTTTGTTTGGAGAAATGGTGTCCTTCGACTCTACATATAGCACCAACCAGTACAACATGATTTTTTGCCCATTCACAGGAATAAACTACCACATGGGATCTGTTTTTTATGGTGCTGCCTTGATTGTAGATGAGAAGATAGAGTCGTATAAATGGGTATTTCAAACGTTCTTGAAAGCAATGGATGGGGCAGCACCAAGGCTTATAGTAACTGATGAAGACCAAAGCATGAAGACTGCAATTGAACAGATTATGCCTAACACCGTCCATAGATTATGCATGTGGCACATAATGAGAAAGCTTCCAGAAAAGGTTGGTCCTCCGTTGAGGGAGGATGAACATTTCTATAGTACAATCAACTCATGTGTATGGGGCTCTGAAAACCCAGCTGAATTTGAGGCAAAATGGTCTTCATTGATTTCTTAATTTGGGCTTGAGGAAAACACATGGTTTACTAGGAGATACGAACTTCGTAAATCATGGATACCAGCCTACTTCAGAGATGTATTTATGGGTGAGATTCTAAAAACCACTTCAAGGTCGGAGAGTGCTAACTCAATTTTCAACCACTTTATTGGTTACAAACATGCTTTGGTGGAGTTTTGGATTAGGATTGGTACAACCCTAGAAGAACAACGTCAGAATGAACTCAAGGCCGACCATGAGTGCCTCAATTCTACGCCTCCATTGATTACATCCTGGGAGATCGAGAAACATGCTAGTCTGTTCTTCACCCATGAGGTTTTCAAATATTTTCAAAAGGAGGTACGTGCAGCTAGAGAACATTGCTTGATTGAAAGCATATCACAGGAAGGTGATGTGAGAACCACAGTTATAGGTGGTGACCGTTCTTTGAAGTCTCGAGAAGTTCAATTCAATACAACATCAATGAGTGCTCACTGCTCTTGCATGTTATTTGAGACACGTGGAATTCCATGCCGACATATCATCGTGGTTTTGAGAGGTGCAAAGATGAATGAGCTACCTAGCCATTTTATGTTAGATAGGTGGAAGAAAACGGTTAACGAATTTTAGATGAACTTTCTGCCAATATTTTGCTAGGAGATTACCATTTTATTTATTAATATTTATGTCAGAATATTGTATTACTGAATATTGTTCTTTGGAATATTGTATTACTGAATATTGTTCTTTGGAATATTTATGTCTGAATATTTTATTTCTGAAGTGATGTTGAAATCATTGTCTGCTTATGTTCTTGAATTAGCAGGGGCAATGCTGAGGGTTGTTGGTTTTATCAGATGTGCGTTGTGGTAAAAATGCAATGTTGAGTGTGGTAAACAGCACCGGTGGTAAACAGAGAATGTTGAGTGTTGTTGGTTTTATCTGTTTACTAAACAGAGACAACGCTGAGGGTTGTTGATTTTCACACCAATACATGCCTCACTTTTAAATAGAATAGGGGATGTTGTCTTGTGAGGTGGAGACTAGATAGTCAGTCGAATCACCGCCGCCTCCCTCGCACGGGTTGATTTGTTTTTTTTTCCTGAATTGTTACCAAGCTAGGACGTAAGTGCAGGGGGTTAGCTGCAAAACTATGATTAAGTGGCTAGTTAGATTCCCACCTTTGTTGTGCACCGTACGTCCTTGATCAGATGGCGTACGATAATAGTTTTCAGTTTTTACTGAATAGGGGTTTTCACTTGATACTTCGCCTTGTTAGGAAACCTAACAAATCTTCCTACATTAACTCTCTCGTCCTTATTCTCCTTATTCCCCGTCCTGGAAATCAGTACTACCAAAACCTACCAACGTCCTCCTCCCTCCCTCCCCACCGACTCATCCTACCTCGTTCAACCTATTGGTTGTCGCCTCCTCACGCGGATCGCCCTCCCATCCGACGTCTCTGGGCGCTCATTGTTGCCCCCCTTGATCTGTCACCTCTATAAATTTATGGTTTCCGTGCATTGGTAGCCCTTTGCTGCCGCCTCTTGATCTGTCGCTCGCGCCTCACAAGTTGCTCCTCCTGCGTCTGTCGACTAAGCTCCAATACCTCCTTTCTCTTTTTCTCCTCACACGATGTGAGAGATGCACGTCGGTGAGCGGCACTAACATCTTGTCTCGTCGACGCCACGGCCATACTTGTTGTGCCTGCGACCTAGCACTCTGTAAGAGCACATACACTAGTAGAAAATAGGGCTTTGGTCCTGGCCAGATCAAAGCATTAGTCCCGGTCGTGTTACGAATCGGGACTAATGGGTGCATCAGTCCCGGTTCGAGCGGCCAAGGCGCTGGCCGGGCCTTGAGGGCCATAGGTCCCGGTTCGTCTGACCCCTTTAGTCCCGGTTCCAGACACGAACCGAGACTAAAGGGCCTCGCTCCTGGCGCAGCCCCTTTAGTCCCGGTTGGTGACTGGAACCGGGACTAAAGGTCAGTCTTCTATCCCGGTTCTAGCCACCAACCGGGACTAAAGAGATGCCTATATATATGCTCGCCCCTGCCCGCTCACTCCTCTGTTTTTTGGCCGGCCGGCGTGTGGGAGGTGTGTGCTGCTCTGCTCTCACCTCCTATGCACATGAGGTGTTCGATGAAATTCCCGAGCCACACTTAAGCTTTCTCCTCTCCAAACTCGACCTCCAAGCTCCATTTTCCCCAAGATTTGTCTAGGTTTGGCGGTCCATCCTGTCCCGTCCCTGTCCTCACCGCCGTCGATCACCCGCGCCGATCTCGTCGCCGGCACCCCGTGGTGAGCCTCTTGTTCTTATCTTCTTTTTAAAAGAAAAAAAATTCTTACTTGTATGATTTAGATAGATACTTGTATAAATTTCTTACTTTTATTATTGTTTGTTATTATATAGTGCCATGATTTTGGTATCCGCCCCCGTCGGCCCTCGTCCGGTCTATGATTCGGATGTGGTATATTATCTTTTATAATTATTTGTTTCATTTAGTATTTATGACAATTATGCCGACCAACATGATATAGATGTTTTTATCTAGGAGGTATGTGAACCGGAAATTCCAACCGACCCTTTTGTCGAGAGGTTAAATTTAGTTGAAAAAGAAAACAAGTATTTGAAAGAAAAATTGAAAAGAATTGAGGAGGAGAAGATGAGATTGGAGTTGCATGTTGCCGATGTCGTCGATGATCACAAGATCAAGATGGATGCAATGCGCTTGAAGATTATAAAGATTAGAAAATATGCCATTGATAATGAGGCTTGGTATCATTATGCTGTTGGATCAATTGTTACCTTAGTTGCGATTATGATCGCATTTGTTGTTGCATTTAAATGTTTTACATAGTTGTATGTTAGTTTCAATGTATGTTTTAATTAGATGCTCTAGAGAGCTGTATGTTGTTCTATGAGAACTATGTATGAACTTTATGTATTTATTTTTTTAGTAATAACATTTGATCACTACTGTACTTTGGTTTTAATGTGATGATGAACTTGTATTAATTTGGTCACTTCTCTATTCATGATGTTCTGTATTGGATTTTGATACACTTAATTATATAATGCACGCAGATGTACCGACAATGGATGTACGGTGACCGACGCACCTCCGAGTACATTGAGGGCCTGCATAAATTTCTCGAAGTGGCTGAGGCAAACAAGCAGAATAGTTTTATGTATGGTCCATGCCCTGTCTGTGGGAATATGAAGGATTACTCTAACTCGAAAACCCTTCACTTGCACCTGCTTGAGAAGGGTTTCATGCCACACTATAATATTTGGACCAAGTACGGAGAAAGAGGGGCTATGATGGAAGACAACGAAGAAGAAGAGGATGATGACAACTATCCTATGTTCTCTGAATACGGTGATACTGCAATGGGGGAAGCTGAAGATCAAGAGGCACCAGACGATGTGCTCGATGATGATCTTCGCCGGGTCATTGTTGATGCACAGAGAGAATGTGAAAGTGAAAGGGAGAAGTTGAAGTTTGATCGCATGTTAGAGGATCACAAAAAAGGGTTGTACACAAATTGCAAAGATGGCAACACAAAGCTCGGTACCACACTGGAATTGCTGCAATGGAAGGCAGACAATGGTGTATCTGACAACGGATTTGGGAAGCTACTGAAAATTATGAAGAAGAAGCTTCCAAAGGATATCGAATTTCCTAACAGTAAGTACAAAGCAAAGAAGGTTATCTGCCCTCTAGGATTGGAGGTGCCGAAGGTACATGCATTCCCTAATGACTGCATCCTCTACCGCGGTGAGTACGAGGATTTGAACGCATGCCCGATATGCGGTGCATTGCGGTATAAGATCAGACGAGATGACCCTGGTGATGTTGAGGGCGAGCGCCCTAGGAAGAGGGTTCCTGCCAAGGTGATGTGGTATGCTCCTATAATACCACGGTTGAAATGTATGTTCAGAAACAAAGAGCATGCCAAGTTGTTGCGATGGCACAAAGAAGACCGTAAGAAAGACGGGAAGTTGAGAGTACCCGCTGACAGGTCGCAGTGGAGAAAAATCGAGAGAAAGTGGCGGGACTTTGCAGATGACGTAAGGAACGTATGGTTTGGTTTAAGTGCAGATGACATTAATCCTTTTGGGGAGCAGAACAGCAATCATAGCACCTGGCTCGTGACTCTATGTATCTATAACCTTCCTCCTTGGTTGTGCATGAAGCGGAAGTTCATTATGATGCCAGTGCTCATCCAAGGCCCTAAGCAACCCGGCAACGATATTGATGTGTACCTAAGGCCATTAGTTGAAGAACTTTCATATCGGTGTAATAAAAAAGGTGTACGTGTGTGGGATGAGCACAAACAGCACGAATTTGACCTACAAGCATTGTTGTTTGTAACCATCAATGATTGGCCTGCTCTTAGTAACCTTTCAGGACAGACAAACAAGGGATACAACGCATGCATGCACTGTTTAGATGAGACTGAAAGTATATATTTGGACAAATGCAAGAAGAATGTGTACCTGGGGCATCGTTGATTTCTTCCGACCAAACATGCCTTAAGAAAAAAAGGCAAGCATTTCAAAGGTGAGGCAGATCACCAGAAGAAGCCCATCCTCCGTACTGGTGCTGATATACTTGATATGGTCAAGGATTTACAAGTAATCTTTGGAAAGGGCCTGGCGGACAATCTGTTCCGAATGACGCTGAGGGACGCGCACCCATGTGGAAGAAGAAATCTATATTTTGGGACCTACCCTATTGGAAAGACCTAGAGGTCCGCTTTGCAATCGACGTGATGCACGTGACGAAGAATGTTTGTGTGGACCTGCTAGGCTTCTTGAGCGTGTACGGGAAGACAAAAGATACACCGGAGGCACGGGAGGACCAGCAACATGTGAATGAAAAAGACGGCATGCATCCAAAGCAGTACCAAGGTCCTGCCAGCTATGCTCTTACCAAAGCAGAGAAGGAAATCTTCTTTGAATGCCTGCTCAGTATCAAGGTCCCTTTTGGCTTCTCGTCGAATATAAAGGGAATAATAAATATGCAGAGAAAAAATTCCAGAACCTAAAGTCTCATGACTTCCATGTGATTATGGCGCAACTGCTTCCGGTTGCATTGAGGGGGCTTCTACCAGAAAATGTTCGATTAGCCATTGTGAAGCTATGTGCATTCCTCAATGCAATTTCTCAAAAGATAATCGATCCAGAAATCCTACCAAGGTTATAGAATGATTTGGTCCAATGTCTTGTTAGTTTCGAGTTGGTGTTCCCACCATCCTTCTTCAATATTATGACGCGCGTCCTAGTTCACCTAGTCGATGAGATTGCCATTCTGGGTCCTGTATTTCTACACAATATGTTCCCCTTTGAGAGGTTCATGGGAGTCTTAAAGAAATATGTTCGTAATCGTGCTAGGCCAGAAGGAAGCATCTCCACGGGCCATCAAACAAAGGAGGTCATTGGGTTTTGTGTTGACTTTATTCCTGACCTTAAGCCGATTGGTCTCCCTCAATCGCGGTATGAGGGGAGACTGACTGGAAAAGGCACGCTAGGAGCGGATTCAATAATATGTAGGAACGGGCATTCTTGGGCTCAAGCACACTACACAGTTCTACAGAATTCTACCTTGGTGACCCCGTATATCAATGAACACAAGAATATTCTACGCTCCAAACACCTGGAGCAGTCTGACGACTGGATTACACGTGAACACATCAGGACTTTCGGCGGTTGGTTGCAAACACACCTCATGGGTAACAACATTGTAGGAGATGAGTTGTACTTGTTGGCCAAGACACCATCTTCGACTGTATTGACTTACCAAGGGTACGAGATAAATGGGAATACATTTTACACGATCGCCCAAGATAAAAAGAGCACCAACCAAAACAGTGGTGTCCGCTTTGATGCAGCAACCAATAGTGGAAAGGACACATATTATAGTTACATAGAGGAGATATGGGAACTTGACTATGGACATGAATTTAAGGTCCCTTTGTTTCGGTGCAAATGAGTCAATCTGTCAGGAGGCGGGGTACAGGTAGACCCACAGTACGGAATGACAATAGTGGATCTCAACAATCTTGGGTACACAGACAAACCATTCGTCCTAGCCAATGATGTGGTGCAGGTTTTCTATGTGAAGGACATGTCTACCAAACCGAGAAAAAGAAAAGATAAGGAAGCGAATACATAATACGATGAGCCAAAGCGCCACATAGTTCTTTCAAGGAAAAGTAACATCGTGGGAGTGGAGGGCAAGACAGACATGTCTGGAGATTATGAAAAGTTTCATGAAATTCCTCCCTTCAAAGTGAAGGCTGACCCAAGCATCCTGTTAAACGATGAAGATTATCCAAGGTTACGGTGCAATAAGGAAGGGACACACGCGAAGAAAAAGTGAAGACTTTCTCTCTAGTGAAGAAAAAGTGAAGATAGATGAAATCCCTTTTGTAATAGATGAGTTTTCGTCCGAAACCCTGATACTTCGAAAGAGATTGTCTAGTTTGTACACGAAGTGCATCCAGTTTTTCCCGTAACCCTCTAAATTTTTTAGCACATGCTATGTGGGTGAAATTATGATACCATGCCAAGTTTCAACCTTTTCAGAGTTCATTTATAGTGCTTTTCAATTTCAGGGTCATTTAGCTCAAAATAAATCATTAAATGCATGAAAAATAGCAAATGAAGTCAGAAAAGGGTTGAAAATTAATGATGTGCCTTTGAATGGTGCATATTGAATGCACAAAAAGTATGGAGTTAAAAAAATAAAATCCCTTTTGTAGTAGATGAGTTTTCGTCCGAAACCCTCATATTTCGAAAGAGATTGTCCAGTTTGTACATGAAGTGCATCCAGTTTTTCCCGTAACCCTCTCAACTTTTTAGCACATGCTATGTGGGTGAAATTATGATACCATGCCAAGTTTCAACCTTTTTAGAGTTCATTTGTAGTGCTTTTCAATTTCAGTGTCATTTAGCTCAAAATAAATTATTAAATGCATGAAAATAGCAAATAAAGTCAGAAAAGGGTTGAAAATTGATGATGTGCCTTTGAATGGTGCATATTGAATGCACAAAAAGTCTGGAGTTAAAATATGTTAAAAAAATGAAATCCTTTTTGTAATAGATGAGTTTTCGTCCGAAACCCCACTACTAGGAAAATGCTTATACATAGAAGTTTACCAGTAGCGTTTGTTTGTGTCCCCACGCTACTGGTAATTACCAGTAGCGCTGGGTACAAAATGCGCTACTGGTATGGCTTAGCAGCAGCGTTGGTTTCTTTTGGGCACGCTACTGGTAAGTGTGCCACACCACACCACCAGATCAAAACATATTAGTAGCGCGGGTTGTAAATCCTGCGCTACTACTAAGTGAATAGCTATAGCGCAGGCGATACACCCACGCTACTACTCAGCGTGTCCACTGCGGACTGCGGCACCATCCACCCCCGATCCACTCCCACCCCTCTCCTCCGCCCCCACGATCTCCTTGCCGCCGCCACCTCCGTCTCTCACCCCTCCTCCGCCTTTCTCTCCCCCATTCGCGTCGCCTCTCCTCCTCCTCCGCCTACACCTCCCCGTGTCGCGAGAAACCCTCCCATGGCGGAGTCGCCCGAGAACTCCGCTGCGGTGCCCGTGCCACCCGCCGCTCCCTCTCCGGCCCCGGCGCCGGCGCCGAAGCCGTCCTCACCCACCAGGTCTGGGATCCCGCCGTGGTACGACCTGGACGCCAAGTGGGACGCCTGCCTCGACCTCTCCATCCGCCGCGTCGCTACTCCTCCCTCGCCGGCGCCTTCGGGGGCCTCATCCTCTTCCGTAAGCTCCCCAATCCCCACCTCTCCCTTCCGCTCGGTGCATCGCGAGATCTGTTCGCCGCGTGCCCCGCTTGTCTAATTTGCGTAGAGGCTGTGAGATTCCTATGAGCATAAGTGAAAATTTGCTTATGTTCCATTTGTTGTATGTTTGTATTCTCTTCTCTAGAGTGCAGAGTCTCATTTCATTGTAATATGTAAGATGCGTATGATATGTTTCAAATATGATCGATGGTAAACTTATTGACTTACTGATTCCTGAGTTCTATCTTGATGCTTTTTGTTCCAAGTGTTAAGCAGGAATTGATAGGGCTGTCATATGATTTTATTTAATCTTTGCTAATGTGAACTGTGAAATGTTGGTTAAACTTAATCTGATCATCACCAAACTCTCTACCTCAGTTCTGTTTTAGTAGTGACGCAAACTGCTTACAGCATATAGGCTGCAGTATGTGGAGTCCTAAGTCCAAAAAAGAGGTCTAGACACGTTTATTATTATAGTTATTACTCCTCAATACACTTTAGGAGCCATTTAACATTTCTAACGGTTCATACAACAGCATCATAAATCGTATTTTATCGTCAACCAAGCAGTTACATCAAAAAAGAGAATTTCCCTTGAAAGCTTGCCATTTTTTTCTTTGATGTCAGATGTTTTTGATCTCTCCAGTAGAATCAGTGACTTCTGTGCTTTTCAGCTTGAAAAACGGTGTCAGTAGTTCAGTACCGATATAGATTGCTCCTTGCTCATGCTAATGTCAGTTATTATGTGCTTCTAGCCAATTGCGTCTGCCATCCCATCATGAGATACAAACTTTGCCATGCCAAATATTACTCTTATGATTGCAACTTTGCAAGTGTATGGAGATGTATAGCATAAATCATTTATTTTCCTTAGTCCTCTGCATTCATGTTTCTGAGAGCTATGATATTGGTTAATTTTCAGGTTATCAGTCTTAGTCTGGACCTCTTTTTTTTTAACTTAAAAAACCACTGTATCAGGAATACAAGTGTTTATGAAACTACTGTTGTTGGTTTAGGCAAACACCTCACAGTATTCAAAAGTACAGTTTTGTGGAAACCATAGTATTCTGATTGAGCTAGTAAGATTCAGTTTATGTAAATTTAGTAGTATGAACTAGTAAGATCCTTCTGCTGAACTGAAGATGCTATTTGCTTCACATTTTTGTCAGTTAAACTTTCTGAGATTATGTAAATTTAGTAAGAACTAGTAAGAGTTAAATCAACTCTATGGGCAGCAATAACATAGGTGCTCCTCTGTTGTGCTGCTACGTACTTGGTACTTCGACCTTCTCCACCGATTAGTGAGCTCCGCCACCGAACGTAGCTCCTGTGCTGTGTTGCTGTTCTAGCCAAAGGTTTTCTCTCAATTTTTATACATCTACATCCCCTCCTATGATGCTAGCTGAAGCACCTTGTTGAGTTATTTTGGAATCTTTTATGCACTTTTCTGTTGAGTGCATTTGTTTTAAACTATGAGATATGCCTATGTTTAATTCTGAAATCTCAATGCAATCTTATGTTGTTCCACCGAGATTGATTTTCAAAATGTGTATAACTAATGTTTCTTACTGCAGCTTTAAGCTTCGCTGTCATCTAACTCTTTCTAGTTAATTTTTGTTATTTGTCTTTGAACCTATAAAAATGGGTGATCTGTACAATTTTTGTTATTTTTTTTTGTACAAGTTTGTTTGTGTCAAGTACATGCTAATTGATGTTTCGAGGGGTGCTCATATACTTCCTCGGCAACATGGGAAGCTTTCACATTTGGTCTAGTTGTCTCTATGGGTTAGCGACTTAGCATACATGTTGTAATCAACTTTCACATTTGCTTCTTTGACAAGTAAGGTCTGTTTTCATTCATAGGTAGAAGATAGCAATAGAGTGGGAAGGTTTGTGCAGAGATCTTACCTCGAGGTTATCACAGATGCACACAATATGACACTGAATTGGCCAAAAATAGGGAGCTACAAGATGAACTTTTAAAGGTTGGTTCCATTTTCTGTATATGCCTTGTACACTCTTATATTCTCCCATGATTGAAGTCTGCAATGCTTATGGGACAATCTTTGTTTGTAGGTTAAGACCTCACTGTCTGCTTCAACGAAGAGATTTGAAGAGTTGCAAAAGGTAATTTTGGCGCAAATTTCCATTGCTGCAGAATAATGAGATGTTGAAGCGGCAGACTGAATCCATGACACCGAAGTGCAATTGCGGCAGATTATCTCTATTTTTCCTTTTCATTTTTCTTATTATTGGAGTGAGAACAGGTAGAATGAGGAACTATGTGATAGTAGATACAACAACTGTAGTAAAAAGAAACTTATGTTTGCAATTGTTAATGACATACATACTTGCATGTTCTTTGAAGTGGTCAATCGTGAGTACCAATGCATAATGATGGGGTTTTGGCTCATTTATTGGCTTCGGTGTCCAGTTAACCATGAAATAGGAGCCCATGTCAATTATGTATGCTCTTACTGGATGTGTTCTAATGCTGGTTTATTATAAATCTTGTATTTGTAATGATGTGTACTGGTTTTTTTTTAATTCCTAATAAGTTAGTAGTAGCGTGGGGAGGAAACTGGGCACTACTAGTATATAGGATACTACTAGCGTTGGTTGTTTACCCATGCTACTACTATTTCATTAGTAGTAGCGCGTGTACGTAATAGCAGTAGCGCGGGTGGAACATGCAACTACTAAGAAAGTTACCAGTAGCGCTAGGACAAACAAGCGCTACTGCTAAAAAATAGCTGTAGCGCCGTAGCAGTAGCGCGTCTGCCAGCGCTACTGGTAAGCATTTTCCTAGTAGTGTATACTTCGAAAGAGATTGTCCAGTTTGTACACGAAGTGCATCCAGTTTTTCCCGTAACCCTCTCAACTTTTTAGCACATGATATGTGGGTGAAATTATGATACCATGCCAAGTTTCAACCTTTTCAGAGTTCATTTGTAGTGCTTTTCAATTTCAGGGTCATTTAGCTCAAAGAATGTACTAATAGCAAAAAGAATAAACTAAAAAGCTTTTATAAAACTCTAATAACAAAAATAATAAACTAAAAATAATCAATTAAAATATTTTGTTATGATCAACTAAAACAAAACTATAATATTCTTCAACAGCAAAAAGAATCAACTAAAAAGAATCAAAATAATGTTAACTAAAATTATCCAAGTATTTTTTTGTTAAAAACTTTAATAGCAAAAAGAATTTTCATAAAGTATTTTTTGTTACAAACTTTAATAGCAAACTAAAAAGCTTTTATAAAACTCTAATAGAAAAAGGAATCAACTAAAAAGAATCAATAAAAAAGAAAACTTATGCAACTAAAATTATATAAAATTTATGCAACTAAAATTATATAACTAAAATTAACATATGCAAAAAATAACATTAAAAATTTAAAACATAACATATGCAAAAAATAAAAAAATGCCCGCCTACTAAGCCACCACAGCCTGCATACGACTAGAAACCCTACAAATGGGGCAGGATGCGGGCCCGTAGTGCAAGCAGGCCCAACAGGGCGAGAGATAGGCATGTACTACCTGCATTAGGGAGGAGCTCGAGAGGGTAGCCGCAGCAGCGCTTATAAACCACTCCGAGCTCCTCTCAACTAGCGAGGTGGGACTAAACTTTTGGCTGCGCGGTCGCAATAAGATCAAGGTTATTGTTCAAGATGGGGTGGAGTACTTCGAGAATAGTCAGAAATTGCAACTGGCTACAGACTACTTTAATGCAATCTTGGGCCAGCCTGCTTCTTCTATGCATACTGTTGATTTGAGCTCCATATATACTCAGTTGGATCTTTCACAACTTGTGGAGGCGTTCTCTTGGGCAGAGATCGTGGAGGCCGTCGATAGATCACCAAGCAACAGAAGTCCAGGCCCGGATGGTTTCACCAACGAGTTCTACAAAACTTTTAAACTTCTATTGAAAGATGATCTCCTCAGGTTCTTTAGTGATCTCCACAGTAATGAAGTTGCTTTAAATGGCATCAACACTGATTTCATTACACTGCTACCAAAGAAGGATACACCTTTGGAATTGAGGGACTACAGGCCTATCTCTCTAGTGCATAGTACACCCAAACTGGCTTCTAAGGTTCTGGCAAATCGGTTGAAAAGGTGGATCCCCTCTTTGATCCACTCTCTGCAGTCTGGATTCTTGCAGGGATGGACGATCACTGAGAACTTTGCTTTGGCTACTGAAATGATCCAGTACGCTCATAAAAGGAAGATGCCAGTTATTGCTTTGAAGTTGGATTTCCACAGAGCCTTTGACAGTGTTAGTTGGTGCTGCCTCAAGAAAATCTTTGAAGCCAGAGGGTTCCCCCGCTTGTGGACAACATGGATTCATACTCTCTTATCCACTGGCAGCTCCAGAGTGCTCATTAATGGTGAGTTGGGAAATCCCATTCTTGCAAAGAGAGGATTCCGCCAGGGGGACTCCCTGTCCCCATACCTTTTCATCTTTGTTGCTGATGTGCTCCAGAGGATGTGCTGCAACCTCTTCCAGGAAGGCACGCTGCAGCACCCTCTTGGCTCCGACAGCTTCTTCCCGGTGCTGCAGTACGCAGATGACACGTTGATCCTCTTCCAAGGAAATACACAGCACGCGGCTGTGATCAAGTCTGTCCTCGCAGCGTTTTCGGAGTTCTCAGGGCTGACTATAAATTTTCACAAAGGCACCCTCGTACCAGTCTCTGTGGATGCAGGCATGGCCTCCACGATAGCTCAAATGCTTGGCTGCCCCGTCTCCTCCTTCCCATGTACATACCTTGGGCTACCACTTTCCTTGCACAAGATCACACATGGTATGCTCCTGCCGGTTATTCACAAGGTTGATCGGAGGCTCTCAGGTTGGTTAGCCACCTTCCCATCCTTAGGAGGGAGGCTTACTCTTATCAATTCAGTCTTGGCTGGCATACCGAGCTATTTCATGTCATGTTTCCCTTGGCCCAAGGAATCACTAGGGAAGTTGGACAGTCTCTTGCGTGCTTTCTTCTGGCAGGGCAAGAATGTGGTTAAAGGTGGCCAATGCCTAGTGGCTTGGGACATGGTTACACTACCTCGTGCCAACGGGGGTTTGGGTGTTCGGCATCTACAGGCTCACAACCAGGCTATGATGTGCAAGTTTGTCTCCAAAGTCCTGCAAGCCTCTGAGATACCATGCTACCAGTGGTTTGCTTTACAGTATTGTAGAAGTACTATACCTCCGGGTGCCAGCAGCAGAGACACGGCCATGTGGAAAGGCTTCAAGGATCTCATCCCTGTGGTTATTAACTTTTCACGATGTGTGCTAGGGTCTGGAGCTTTGGTGACCTTCTGGCACGATCAGTGGCTTGAGGAGGGCCGTTTATGGCTGGTGTTCCCCATGATATATTCTTTTGCTACAAATCCGAACTGTTCTGTCCACTCACAGCACTTGCGAGGAACTTGGGAGGTGTAGCTTCACCCCAACCTTTCCCAAGCTGATACACAGGAACTAATGGCCATGAACCAGCTCCTCTCAGGTGTGGCTCCAAGTAACTCGCAAAAGGATGAGCGCACACCTTCGTTGACCTCTAGTCAGTTAAGCACCAGATACTTCTACCATCTGCTTACCTTCCGTGGGGTAATGTCAAACCTTGACAGCTGGATTTGGGATTCTCTGATTCCTCTCAAACACAGGATCTTCCTCTGGCTCGCTTTTCGGGGGCGTCTTAATACTAGAGATAACATGGTTAAAAAGTGCTGGTCTGTGGTTGCTCCTTTTGCACATTGTGATGCTTGCCCTGCTGTTGAATCCATTGACCACTTGGTGTTACACTGTACTGCGGCCTCTACTATATGGAGTAAGTTGATGCTGGACACTTTAGCACGCTCATCACCTGATATCTTGACCTTTGTGGAGCAAGCGGTTCATCAACTAGTCTTCAAGCGCAAATGGAACGTTGTTTTTGCTGCCTGCGCCATTACATTCTGGCATGCAAGGAATGACAGGGTTTTCAATTCCAAATTGTGGACAGAGCCATACGTTTGTTTTTATGCAGCAGACTTACTTCGTCTTTGGAGTTACAGAGCTAAAAGGCAGCAGGACAAGAATGATCTACAGGTTTGGAGCCAAAAAATAGGTGGCTAGTCCTTGCTGAACGCCGAATGTAACACCCTTCTTTCTCCTACCTTTTCTCTTTTCGTTCACCGGACGCTTGTGCTTTGCACCTTGGTGCACTGGGCAAGCTTTGTAACTGACTTTTATCATCAGGCCTGGCCTGTTTTGAAATACAAGGTTGGCACTCAGCCACCTTCTAATTTTTGAAAAAAAAACTTTTGGCTGCGGCAGCACCAGCCCTTTAGTCCCGGTTGGTGGCTCCAACCGGGACTAAAGGCCCACCTTTAGTCCCGGTGCGAGCCACGAACCGGGACTAAAGGTGAATTTTCACCAGGCCAGACCTTTAGTCCCGGTTGGTGGCTCGCACCGGGACTAAAGGGGGGCCTTTAGTCCCAGTTGGACCACCAACCGGGACTAAAGGGTTGGGTATATAACAAGCACTTAGAAATTTTTTCAATCCCCATCCAGCACTTCGATCTCCTCCTCTCCCCCGACGGCGCCGACGACCACCTCGACGCCGCCAGGCTGCCTGACCGCGCTGTCGCCTCCCAGAGCCCTGCCTCAACACCATTCTGTAGATGATGATGATGATGGTAGATGTTCTTTGATTGTGATGATAGATGATGATGATGATTTTTCTGCAGTAACTTGGTCAATATTTTGTCTTTAGAATTTATTTAGAGTTCATTTTGATGTTCATTGTGATGTATGAAAACTTGGTCAATATTTTGTCTTTAGAGTTTATTTAGAGTTCATTTTGATGTTCATTGTGATGTATGAAAACTTGGTCAATATTTTGTCTTTAGAGTTTACTTAGAGTTCATTTTGATGTATGAAAACTTGGTCAATATTTTGTATTGTGGATGTTAATGGTATTGTGCATGTTAAGGAGTGATCTTAATGGTATTGTGGATGTTAATGGACAGAAAAACAAATCAAAGAACAAATCTGTCATGCCATGCCATGCTATTTTTCTCTAAGTTTGAAACTTACTTTCAAATTGGTATCTAGCTAGCTACAATTTTTTTTATCAGGTTGTGGTGTTACATTCATGTCATGCCATTTGTTGCCATGCTAATTTTCACTCTCGGTGGAATTACAGGTTGTGGTGTTGCATCTCCATGGAGTTGGTCACTGATCGTCCCTCCGCTGTTCAACAAAAGGTGTCCATTTGTTGTATATATGTTGAGTTTTGTTCATAGGATGATGGTTGGTTCATTTGTTGAGTTGTGTATTCATCTTGTGTATAAATCTTGTATTCATATTGTATTCATCTTGTGTATAAATCTTGTATTCATCTTGCATATGAAAACATGATTTGCACGTCGGACAGGCATGAGAGAGGCGGTCCGCAAAGTATCCTCTCCCGAAAGATAGGACGACTCATCAGATGTGATTCTAGATAATGTCCAATTCCTCATATCGCGAACATAGTTATATTGGATAATTAATCTTCATATAAATGAAGCATAAACGTTTAGCAATCACTTAGAAATTTTCATGTTGTTCATTGACTTCGACATGAGGGGGGTCGTTAAACATAACCCCGATAATTTCGGTATAACTTTGACATGAGGGGGGAGGAGTCCTCGACGATCGTCTGAAACTGACTGCTACAAAACTTGTGAATTTTGCATGATGTTTGCCACTAATCCATTGCTCATATGCATATGATTCCTTGTTGTGATTAGGTCTATGTTTGCCACTAATCCATCTCTCATGGTTGTATATTGCCATGTTGTAATATTTGCAGAAACTATGGACAGAGACTTAGAAAAAGAAGAGTTGTTGGGGGATATAATCCACGATGGAGGTGATATCACCTTGTCGTTTCTCAACGACAACGATGGTGAGGAAAGAGAGGATGACGGCTCCGATGATCGACTGGAGGAGGAAGGAGATCATGATGGCTCCGGTGATCCAATGGAGGATATGACAGCTCCGCCGGTGTTGGAACCTTAACTGTTGCAAAGTCCGGTGAGGTATATATATATATATAAAGCCTCTGCTGACTAGATGCATTAATTGTTTTGTATGTACATATATTAACGCTTCTTTCTTCTTTTAGCCCTCCGGATCGAGCCAAACTTCCGTAAGGAGATGAGGCCCAAAGAAAAAGTTGGGCCAAGATGAAAGGTTCACGGTCGAAGAAGTCGCTCCAGATGGCCAACCGATTGCTTCGAAGCGGAGCAAAGACAAATTTGTACATCAATGCGGAGTTCTTGTTAGGGACAGCATCCCGATCAGCATCCAAGAATGGAATAAGAAGAAGGACCCTGAAGTTTCTTATGTCCACGATAGACAGAAAGATGATCTTTGGAACTCGCTGATGACAAATTTCATCCTACCGCCAGAGGAGGATCCGAATAACCTAGTTATACAGCGAAAGGTCAAGACGTGGGCTCTTAAGAAGATGGCAGAACAATTCAAGAACTGGAAGAAAACATTGAAGAAGTTTGTCGACAAAGACGAGACTCCAGAATACACCGGCCAATATGCGAAGATAAAATATCACTGGCCCGCATTTGTGGCATACAAGAAATCTGAGAAAGCTCAGCAAAGGTCACAGACAAATAAGCTAAATTCTGCAAAGAAGCAGTATCACCATGTTACGGGGTCAGGTGGCTACAGCAAAGCCCGGCCTACGTGGGACAAACTTGAGAACGACCTCCTTGCTAAAGGGGTCCAACCAGCGACATTAAACTGGCCCGATCGGTCAAGGACTTGGTTCTTCGGGGTTGGGGGAACTTTGGACCCAGAAACAGGGAAGTGTGTTTTCACGAAAGCTCAACTTGAAACACCCGTCACAAAGATTAAGGAAGCAATCAAGGCTGTGCAGGAAGGGAGGTTCCATCCTGACAGAGAGAAGGACGAGCTGTCAAAGGCCCTCGGGAATCCTGAACACCCTGGACGAACACGAGGCACATCAGGCTCCGTTCCGTGGAAGTATGGGTTTCCGGACAGTAGTGCCACTTATAGAAGTCGAGGGAGAAAGAAGAAAGAGGAAGCAGACCAGATGAAGATGATGGAAGAAAGAATAGGGAAACTAGAGGAACTTGCGAGCCAGCGAGCTACCGGCCCACCATCTCAGCAGCACGAAGATCCTTCATTCGACACTGCGGCCCACGAAGCTACCCCACCATCTCAGTGGAAAAGTAGCGTGGCTTCCACTGAGCTCGTTCAGCCTGATATCACGGCTGCTCGCTACCCCGTGGATGGTATCACGGAGAATGAACATTGTGAGCTAATGGCGAAATGCCATAACCTAACCTTGAAGGTGGCGGTCGGCTATGTCTGGCCTCCTCGACCTGATGGAACTTTCCACCGTTCGATTCCACATGGCTTTGCTATTGTCGGGGTGGATGAAATAATGAACGGATTTGAGGGGCTGGAGCTTGACTACCCTACAGGTGAAGGGGAGCTTCATTTGGAAAATGCCTTAAGGACTATCTGTCTATGGAGAAAGGAAAACATCCTGCTTCCAAACTAGAAGGCGCCACAGCAGACTCAGCCGGAGGAGGCCCCTCAGCAGACTCCTCAAAGTCCAGCTGTATCTCTGCTGCCTCATGTTGGGGAACGTTGCATGGAAAACAAAAAAAATTCTACGCACACGCAAGATCTATCCATGGAGATACATAGCAACGAGGGGGAGAGTGTGTCTATGTACCCTCGTACACCGTAAGCGGAAGCGTTTAGTAACGCGGTTGATGTAGTCGAACTTCTTCGCGATCCAAACGATCAAGTACCGAATGTACGGCACCTCCGCATTCAGCACACGTTCAGCTCGGTGACGTCCTCGCCTTCTTGATCCAGCAAGATGGCGAAGTAGTGGATGAGTTCCGGCAGCATGATGGCATGCTGACGGTGGTGGTGATGCTATCTCTACAGGGCTTCGCCTAAGCACCATGAAAATATGACCAAGGGACGAAACTGTGGAGAGGGGCGCCGCACACGGCTAAGAGATTGTCATGGCTTTGTGTGGCGCCCCCTCCCACATATATATAGGTGGGGGAGGGAGAAGGCAGACAGGAGGCGCCCCAAGTGGGGTCGAATCCCACTTGGGCTCCTACCCTAGCCGCGCCCCCCTTGCCTTTTTAGGCGCGAGGGGAAAGGCAGGGGAGGGTGGCGCCCCCCCCCCCCCCCCCCCCCCCCCCCCCCCCCATTCCTTTCTCCCATGAGGAGGGGCTAGCCCTCCCCCCTTTCCTTCCCTAGGGTCGGCGGCTAGGGAGAGGGGCGCGCCAGCCCCCTTGTGGGCAGGTGTGTCTCTCCCCTTGGCCCATTAGGCCCATAGACCTCCCGGGGGTGTCCGGAACCCCTTCCGGCGATTCGATGACTACCCGGTGTACTTCGAAACTCTTCCGGTGTCCGAATATCATCGTCCTATATATCAATCTTTACCTCTAGACCATTCTGGAGCTCCTCGTCATGTTCGTGCTCTCATCTAGGACTCCGAACAACATTCGGTCACCAAATCATATAACTCATATAACACTATATCGTCAACGAACGTTAAGCGTGCGGACCCTACGGGTTCGAGAACTATGTAGACATGACCGAGACACCTCTCCGGTCAATAACCAATAGCGGAACCTGGATGCCCATATTGGTTCCTACATATTCTATGAAGATCTTTATCGGTCGAACCGTTATGACAACATACGTAATTCCATTTGTCTGTCGGTATGTTACTCGCCCGAGATTCGATCGTCAGTATCTTCATACCTAGTTCAATCTCGTTACCGGCAAGTCTCTTTACTCGTTCCGTAATACATCATCTCATAACTAACTCCTTAGTCATTTTGCTTGCAAGCTTATTATGATGTGTATTACCGAGAGGGCCCAGAGATACCTCTCCGATACACGGAGTGACAAATCCTAATCTCGATCCATGCCAGCTCAACAGACACCTTCAGAGATACCTGTAGAGCATCTTTATAATCACCCAGTTACATTGTGACGTTTGATAGCACACAAGGCATTCCTCTGGTATGCGGGAGTTGCATAATCTCATAGTCGAAGGAATATGTATTTGACATGAAGAAAGCAATAGCAATAAAACTGAACGATCATTATGCTAAGCTAACGGATGGGTCTTGTCCATCACATCATTCTCCTAATGGTGTGATCCCGTTATGAAATGAAAACTCATGTCTATGGTCAGGAAACCTTAACCATCTTTGATTAACGAGCTAGTCAAGTAGAGGCTCACTAGGGACACGGTGTTTGTTTATGTATTCACACATGTATTTAGGTTTCCGATCAATACAATTCTAGCATGAATAATAAACCTTTATCATGAATAAGGAAATATAAAATAACAACTTTATTATTGCCTCTAGGGCATATTTCCTTCAGTCTCCCACTTGCACTAGAGTCAATAATCTAGATTACATAGTAATGAATCTAACACCCATGGAGTCTTGGTGCTGATCATGTTTTGCTCGTGGAAGAGGCTTAGTCAACGGGTCTGCCACATTCAGATCCGTATGTATTTTGCAAATCTCTATGTCTCCATCCTTAACTTGTTCACGAATGGAGTTGAAGCGTCTCTTGATGTGTTTGGTTCTCTTGTGAAACCTGGATTCCTTCGCCAAGGCAATTGCTCCAGTGTTGTCACAAAAGATTTTCATTGGACCCGATACACTAGGTATTACACCTAGATCGGATATGAACTCGTTCATGCAGACTCCTTCATTTGTTGCTTCTGAAGCAGCTATGTACTGCGCTTCACACGTAGATCCTGCCACGACGCTCTGCTTGGAACTGCACCAACTGACAACTCCACCATTCAATATAAATACGTATCCGGTTTGTGACTTAGAGTCATCCGGATCAGTGTCAAAGCTAGCATCGACGTAACCATTTACGATGAGCTCTTTGTCACCTCCATAAACGAGAAACATATCCTTGGTCCTTTTCAGGTACTTCAGGATGTTCTTGACCGCTGTCCAGTGATCCACTCCTGGATTACTTTGGTACCTTCCTGCCAGACTTATGGCAAGGCACACATCAGGTCTGGTACACAGCATAGCAAACATGATAGAACCTATGGCTGAGGCATAGGGAATGAATTTCATTTTCTCTCTATCTTCTGCAGTGGTCGGGCTTTGAGTCTGACTCAACTTCACACCTTGTAACACAGACAAGAACCCTTTCTTTGACTGATCCATTTTGAACTTCTTCAAAACTTTGTCAAGGTATGTGCTTTGTGAAAGTCCTATTAAGCGTCTCGATCTATCTCTATAGATCTTGATGCCCGATATATAAGCAGCTTCACCAAGGTCTTTCATTGAAAAACTCTTATTCAAGTATTCTTTTATGCTATCCAGAAATTCTATATCATTTCCAATCAACAATATGTCATCTACATATAATATTAGAAATGCTACAGAGCTCCCACTCACTTTCTTGTAAATACAGGCTTCACCGAAAGTCTGTATAAAACCATATGCTTTGATCACCTCATCAAAGCATATATTCCAACTCCGAGATGCTTGCACCAGTCCATAGATGGATCGCTGGAGCTTGCACACTTGGTTAGCACCTTTAGGATCGACAAAATCTTCTGGTTGCATCATATACAACTCTTCTTTAAGAAATCCATTAAGGAATGCAGTTTTGATGTCCATTTGCCAGATTTCATAATCATAAAATGCGGCAATTGCGAACATGATTCGGACGGACTTAAGCATCGCTACAGGTGAGAAAGTCTCATCATAGTCAACCCCTTGAACTTGTCAAAAACCATTTGCGACAAGTCGAGCTTTGTAGACAGTAACATTACCATCAGCGTCAGTCTTCTTCTTGAAGATCCATTTATTCTCTATGGCTTGCCGATCATCGGGCAAGTCCACCAAAGTCCACACTTTGTTCTCATACATGGATCCTATCTCAGATTTCATGGCCTCAAGCCATTTGTCGGAATCTGGGCTCATCATAGCTTCTTCATAGTTCGTAGGTTCGCCTTGGTCTAATAACATGACTTCCAGAACAGTATTACCGTACCACTCTAGTGTGGATCATGCTCTGGTTGACCTACGAGGTTCAGTAGCAACTTGATCTGAAGTTTCATGATCATTATCATTATCTTCCTCTCTAGTTGGTGAAGGCATCACGGGAACTGTTTTCTGTGATGTGCTACTTTCCAATTCGAGAGAAGGTACAATTACCTCATCAAGTTCTATTTTCCTCCCACTCACTTCTTTCGAGAGAAACTCCTTCTCTACAAAGGTTCCATTCTTGGCAAAAAATATCTTGCCTTCGGATCTGTGGTAGAAGGTGTACCCAATTGTTTCCTTAGGGTATCCTATGAAGACGCACTTCTCCGATTTGGGTTCGAGCTTATCAGGCTGAAGCCTTTTGACATAAGTGTCGCAACCCCAAACTTTAAGAAACGACAGCTTAGGTTTCTTGCCAAACCACATTTCATACGGTGTCGTCTCAACGGATTTAGACGGTGCCCTATTTAACGTGAATGCGGCTGTCCCTAATGCATAACCCCAAAACGATGGTGGTAAATCGGTAAGAGACATCATAGATCGCACCATATCTAATAAAGTATGGTTACGACGTTCGGACACACCATTACGCTATGGTGTTCCAGGTGGCGTGAGTTGCGAAACTATTCCACATTGTTTTAAATGAAGGCCAAACTCGTAACTCAAATATTCACCTCCGCGATCAGATCATAGAAACTTTATTTTCTTGTTATGATGATTCTCCACTTCACTCTGAAATTCTTTGAACTTTTCAAATGTTTCAGACTTGTGTTTCATTAACTAGATATACCCATATCTGCTCAAATCATCTGTGAAGGTCAGAAAATAACGATACCCGCCGCGTGCCTCAACACTCATCGGACCGCATACATCGGTATGTATTATTTCCAATAAGTCATTAGCTCGCTCCATTGTTCCGGAGAACGGAGTTTTAGTCATCTTGCCCATGAGGCATGGTTCGCAAGTATCAAATGATTCATAATCAAGTGATTCCAAGAGTCCATCTGTATGGAGTTTCTTCATGCGCTTTACACCAATATGACCTAAACGGCAGTGCCACTAATATGTTGCACTATCATTATCAACTTTGCATCTTTTGGCATCAATATTATGAATATGTGTATCACTACAATCGAGATTCAAAAAAATAGACCACTCTTCAAGGGTGCATGACCTTAAAATATATTACTTATATAAATAGAACAACCATTATTCTCTGATTTAAATGAATAACCGTCTCGCACTAAACAAGATCCAGATATAATGTTCATGCTCAACGTTGGCACCAAATAACAATTATTCAGGTCTAAAACTAATCCCAAAGGTAGATGTAGAGGTAGCGTGCCGACGGCGATCACATCGACCTTGGAACCATTCCCGACGCGCATCGTCACCTCGTCCTTAGCCAATCTTCGTTTAATCCGTAGCTCCTGTTTCGAGTTACAAATATGAGCAACCGAACCAGTATCAAATACCCAGACGCTACTACGAGCATTAGTAAGGTACACATCAATAACATGTATATCAAATATACCTTTGTTCACTTTGCCATCCTTCTTATCCGCCAAATACTTGGGGCAGTTCCGCTTCCAGTGACCAGTTCCTTTGCAGTAGAAGCACTCAGTTTCAGGCATGGGTCCAGCTTTGGGTTTCTTCCCGGGAGTGGCAACTTGCTTGTCATTCTTCTTGAAGTTCCCTTTCTTCCCTTGCCCTTTTTCTTGAAACTAGTGGTCTAGTTAACCATCAACACATGATGCTCCTTCTTGATTTCTACCTCCGCGGCCTTAAGCATTGCGAAGAGCTCGGCAATTGTTTTGTTCATCCCTTGCATATTATAGTTCATCACGAAGCCTTTGTAGCTTGGTGGCAGTGATTGAAGAACTCTATCAATGACACAATCAACTGGAAGATTAACTCCCAGCTGAGTCAAGTGATTATAATACCCAGACATTTTGAGTATGTGTCCACTGACAGAACTGTTCTCCTCCATCTTGCAGCTATAGAACTTGTTGGAGACTTTATATCTCTCAACCCGGGCATTTGCTTAAAATATTAACTTCAACTCTTGGAACATCTCATATGCTCCATGACGTTCAAACTGTCTTTGAAGTCCCGGTTCTAAGCCGTAAAGCATGGCACACTGAACTATGGAGTAGTCATCAGATCGAGCTTGCCAGACGTTCAAAACATCAGCTTCTGCTCCTGCAGCAGGCCTTTCACCTAGTGATGCATCAAGGACATAATTATTCTGTGCAACAATGATGATAATCCTCAAGTTACGGACCCAGTCCATGTAGTTGCTACCATCATCTTTCAACTTAGCTTTCTCTAGGAACGCATTAAAATTCAGGGGAACGGTAGCACGGCCCATTGATCTACAACATACATATCCAAATACTATCAGGACTAAGTTCATGATAAATTAAGTTCAATTAATCGAATTACTTAAGAACTCCGACTTAAATAGAGATCCCTCAAGTCATCTAAGTGATACGTGATCCAAATCAACTAACCCATGTCCGATCATCACGTGAGATGGGGTAGTCATCAATGGTGAACATCTCTATGTTGATCATATCTACTATATGATTCATGTTCGATCTTTCAATCTCCAGTGTTCCGAGGCCATGTCTGTGCATGGTAGGCTCATCAAGTTTAACCCAAGTATTCTGCATGTGCAAAACTGTCTTACACCCATTGTATGTGAACGTAGAGTCTATCACACCTGATCATCACGTGGTGTCTCAACACAACGAACTGTAGCAACGGTGCATACTCAGGGAGAACACTTGTACCTTGAAATTTAGTAAAGGGATCATCTTATAATGCTACCGCCGTACTAAGCAAAATAAGATGCATAAAAGATAAACATCACATGCAATCAAAATATGTGACATGATATGGCCATCATCATCTCGTGCTTTTGATCTCCATCTCCAAAGCATCGTTATGATCTCCGTCATCACCGGCTCGACACCTTGATCTCCATCGTTGCGTCGTGGTCGTCTCGCCAACTATTGCTTCTACAACTATCGCTAACGCATAGTGATAAAGTAAAGCAATTACATGGCGTTTGCATTTCATACAATAAAGAGACAACCATAAGGCTCCTGTCGGTTGCCAATAAATTACAAAACATGATCATCTCATACAATAACATATATCACATCATGTCTTAACCATATCACATCACAGCATACCCTGCAAAAACAAGTTAGACGTCCTCTACTTTGTTGTTGCAAGTTTTACGTGGCTGCTACGGGCTTCTAGCAAGAACCGTTCTTACCTACGGCAAAAACCACAACGGTGAATTATCAAGTTTGCTGTTTTAACCTTCTTCAAGGATCAGCCGCAGTCAAATTCGATTCAACTAAAGTAGGAGAAACAGACACCCGCCAGCCACCTTTATGCAAAACAAGTTCAATGTCAGTCGGTGGAACCGGTCTCATGTACATGGACATGTAAGGTTGGTCCGGACCGCTTCATCCCACAATGCCGCCGAATCAAAATAAGACGTTGGTGGTAAGCAGTATGAACATCACCGCCCACAACTCCTTTGTGTTCTACTCGTGCATATCATCTACGCATAGACCTGGCTCGGATACCACTGTTGTGGAACGTTGCATGGAAAACAAAAACTTTTCTACGCACACGCAAGATCTATCCATGGAGATGCATAGCTACGAGAGGGGAGAGCATCTTCATACCCTTGAAGATCGCAAAGCGGAAGCGTTTATCAATGCGGTTGATGTAGTCGTACACCTTCATGATCCGTCCCGATCAAGTACCGAACGTACGGCACCTCCGCGATCAGCACACGTTTAGCTTGATGAAGTCCTCGCATTCTTGATCCAGCAAGACGGACGAAGTAGTAGATGAGTTCCGGCAGCACGACGGCGTGGTGACGGTGTTGGTGAAGAACAATCTCCGCAAGGCTTCGCCAAGCACAACGGAAACTATGACGGAGGATAAACTAGAGGGGACGGGGTTGCCGGCACACGGATTGGTGATTCTTGATGTGTCTTGGGTGCTAGCCCTGCCCCTCTATTTATATGTTGAGCCTTGTGGTCAAAACTTGAAGTAAAAGCCTCCTCAAAGTTGGTTTAGCCCGAAAGGCAAGAGTCCTTCTCAGACTCCAGGACCAGACGCCAGAGTTCCCGGCGTTTGGGCCCCTGGCGTCTGGCCTCTGGTCTCCGCAAAACTCCCTTTTGCACTTTCCAAAAGCCTCGTGGGATTTCCCCTTTGGCCCAAATAAAGTGTTCTCGTACCCAAACATTTCGGGAAACATCCGGAACCCCTTCTGATGAATTCCGGAACTCTTTCGGAGACCAAACACTATTATCCCATATATCAAACTTTACCTCCGGACTATTCCGGAGCTCCTCGTCATGTCCGTGATCACATCCGGGACTCCGAACAACATTCGGTCACCAACATACATAACTCATATAATACTATATCGTCAACGAACGTTAAGCGTGCGGACCCTACGGGTTCGAGAACTATGTAGACATGACCGAGACACCTCTCCGGTCAATAACCAATAGTGGAACTTGGATGCCCATATTGGATCCTACATATTCTACGAAGATCTTTATCGGTCGAACCTTATGACAACATACGTAATTCCCTTTGTCCATCGGTATGTTACTTGCCCGAGATTCGATCATCGGTATCTTCATACCTAGTTCAATCTCGTTACCGGCAAGTCTCTTTACTCGTTCCGTAATACATCATCCTATAACTAACTCATTAGTCACTTTTCTTGCAAGGCTTCTTATGATGTGTATTATCGAGAGGGCCCAGAGATACCTCTCCGATACTCGGAGTGACAAATCCTAATCTCGATCTATGCCAACTCAACAAACACCTTCCGAGATACCTGTAGAGCATCTTTATAATCACCTAGTTACGTTGTGATGTTTGATAGCATACAAGGCATTCCTCCGGTATCCGGGAGTTACATAATCTCATAGTCGAAGGAATATGTATTTGACATGAAGAAAGCAATAGCAATAAAATTGAACGATCATTATGCTAAGCTAACGGATGGGTCTTGTCCATCACAGCATTCTCCTAATGATGTGATCTCGTTATCAAATGACAACTCATGTCTATGGTCAGAAAACCTTAACCATCTTTGATCAACGAGCTAGTCAAGTAGAGGCTCACTAGGGACACGGTGTTTGTTTATGTATTCACACATGTATTTAGGTTTCCGGTCAATATAATTCTAGCATGAATAATAAACCTTTATCATGAATAAGGAAATATAAAATAACAACTTTATTATTGCCTCTAGGGCATATTTCCTTCACTTAATCCCCTTCAATCCCTGCCAAACTCGTGTCAACCGAACGCAGCCTTATTGGGCCAACTAGGCCCTGCTGCCAGCCAACTTGTGATAGGACTGAAAATAGACCTACGGCCCATGACCCTGCTCAGGGTAACGTGCATTCTTGGCTGTCCTCTAGGGACTGTTTTATCCATCGGACAGGTTGATTAAAGGAATATAGCATCGACTGAGACATAACGAAGTCTTAATTGACTGAAACTTAGCAATACTGTTATAGGAAATCAGTTCATGGAAACAATTTTTTCAGTCTTCTAATAAATTCATTATGATCGCCTTGGGCCTCTCATAATGGACAGGGGCTTAGATGGGGTACTAAGTGCATGAATAAGTTTAGCAACTGGAATCCCCGGTGCACTGGTGCTTAGCTTTTGTAGTTAAGCTTTCTTCATTTAATTATGCAGCAACTAACTCTCTTATTTATTGGTATGATTCCCTCATTTAAATGTTTTGCACAGGTTCACACATTTGGCATTATTTCTTTCTGGGGTCATCAAAATGCGCTTTCTCCTCAATAATTATTTGCCACATCAGTTTTTTGTTTATGTGACATGCTTAGCACATGTACACCGTGGAGCATTGGGAAGGGTCTTACATGATCATTGATGATAGTTTTTCTCAAAACTTTCTCTCTTCCCCAACCCAATACCCTAGAGAGGAGATATTCTAGGCTCACCGCGTCACCACCCCTCCTCCACCGATAGGTGGCCGCCCCTCCTCTATCAACTCTGTCTGTGTGGGATTGCGGGGAGGCCTCGATTTGCCGGATGGACCTCTAATATTTTCCCTGCTTTGGGATTTTAGTAGGGTTACATCGTGACGCTTCATTGGTTGTGGCGATGACACCAATCTGGCGAATAAAATTTCCTTGAGCCTCCCAATCTCGACGGCCGCAGCGATGGCTCATTGGCGTAGAATACTTCTGTAGTGTTTGCAGAGTTTATCTATGTGGCGGTGGCCGCGGCTTTCCTTTTGGTGTTTGGTCCCTTGGCCTTCTCTTCGTCATGTTGGTGTTGCCTCATGTGCTGATGTGAGACTGGGAGCTTTTTTTTTTAGGTTAGGATTTTAAATTTGCGTATCTTCCAACAGGGATGACCTCAATGGTTTCGTTCCTCGGATGTTGGTCCGACATACCTTGATGATTTTCTGTCTGCAATCAGTTCAGGACAAAAAAGCCAATCAAACCTCAAAGATTGTATTATTTTTTCTCTATGATGAGGGTTGGTTTCGTCGCCTCCCCTCCTTAAAAGTTTTTTCGTCCTCACGCCCCCTGTTTTACTGTTGGTTTTTGGGTAACCGCAACCGATGACCTGCAAAATAAAAACAGAGAACGAGAATGATTAGCCAAATACTCCACACCTGGGGCGGCCCTCGTGTTAGATATATATAGGAATACATGAGAGTTACATGCCTTGGAGACCAAGGGAGATCCCAACCAAATCATACAAAATCAGCTAGGTTGGGATATTCCTATACATAAGATATACACGGAGATATACTCTAACATCCCCCCTCAGTATGTGCGTCTGCTGGCAAGAGGCATAAATTGGTACGAAACTCCGAGAAGAGCTGCGATGATAAGCCTTTCGTCATAATGTCAGCATACTGTCGAGATGATGGCACATGAAGCACACGAACCTGACCAAGCGACACCTTCTCACGAACAAAATGAATGTCGATCTCGATGTGTTTGGTACGTCGGTGTTGCACAGGGTTGGAGGCCATGTACACTGTGCTGACATTATCACAAAAGACGATCGTGGCAGAAGTCAATGGGTGATGAAGCTCTGTAAGAAGCTGACGAATCCAGCAGCACTCGGCAACAGCGTGAGCCACAGCACGATACTCCGCCTCTGCACTCGAACGAGAAACTGTGGTCTGGCGCTTGGAGGACCAAGAGACCAAAGTGTCACCGAGATAAATACAGTACCCAGAGGTAGACCGCCGAGTGTCAGGACAACCAGCCCAGTCGGCGTCGGAGTAGGCCGTGAGAGTCATGGACGACGACCGAGGAATGTGCAGGCTGAGGTCGAGTGTACCCTTGATGTAGCGAAGAATACGCTTGACCAAGTGTAGATGCGGCTCGCGTGGAGCGTGCATATAGAGACAGGCCTGCTGCACAGCATAGGCGATGTCCGGGCGGGTGAGAGTGAGATACTGCAAGGCGCCAGCGTAACTCCGATAAGTAGTTGCATCATCAAGCAGAGCACCATCTGTGGCCGAGAGTTTGACCTTGACGTCAACTGGAGTGGCCGAGGGATGACAGTCAGCCATGCCTGCACGCTGAAGAAGATCCAAGGCGTACTGGCGCTGGGAGAGAACCAGGCCATCGGCGTTCCTGGCAACCGAGATGCCAAGGAAAAACGAGAGGTCTCCAAGATCTGTCATGGCAAACTCGGAGTGTAGCTGCTGCGTCAAGTGCTGAAGAAGCGTGGACGTAGAGGCGGTGATCACAATATCATCAACGTACAAAAAAATGTACGCGAGCTGGTGTCCGTGGTGGTAGATGAACAGGGAGACATCCGATTTCGAGGCAACGAAGCCGAGCCGATGTGCGTAGAGGGCGAACCGTTGGTACCATGCACGCGGCGCCTGCTTGAGGCCATATAGCGACTTGTGAAGACGGCACACATAGTCGGGGCAGCGGGCATCAACAAATCCAGGCGGCTGCTGGCAATAAACCTCCTCGTCAAGATTGCCGTTGAGAAAGGCATTCTTGACGTCAAGCTGGTGGATCGGCCATGCACGGGAAACCGCAAGGCTAAGAACGATCCGGATGGTGGCCGGTTTGACAACCGGGCTGAATGTCTCGTCGAAGTCGATGCCCGGCTGTTGAGAATAGCCGCGGACCACCCACCGAGCTTTATAGCGAGCAAGGCGTCCATCCGAATGAAACTTATGCTTGAAAATCCACTTCCCTGAAACAACATGAGTACGAGGTGGCCGTGGGACAAGTGACCACATCCGATTAGTAACAAGCGCCTCGAACTCATCGTGCATAGCACGATGCCAGTGTGGGTCGTTGAGAGCACCCCGGTATGTTTTTGGGAGAGGAGAAATAGTGGAGTCGGAAGCCATAAGATTCATACGATCGATGGGCTGAAAGAGACCACGCTTTGCGCGAGTAAGCATGGTGTGTGTGTTGCTAGGGGAGGGTGGCTGGTGCACAACTACAGGAGGGGACGGCGCGCTCGAGCTAGTGGCAGAAGCGGGCGAGGGCACGGGCGAGGCAGGCGTGCTTGGCGGGCCAGCAAAAGTGGGTGGGCTGGGTGGCGGGCTAGGCGGTCCAGCGGGGCTGGGGGCGCTCGCGGGTGAGCGGACAGAGGGAGCGGGGGAAGGCGAATGGGTTTCATGCATGGCGGGTGCATGCATAGCGGGTTGGACTGCAGTAGGTAAGGAGGGTGCGGTGTCTGTGGCTGCGAGGTGGAGAAGGAAATCCAGCGACGCGAGCGGGTTAGACGGGCGATCCGAGGAGGAAGAGAATTGAAAGACCGTTTCGTCGAAGACGACGTGTCGAGAAAGGATGACGCGACGCGTTTGAGGATCAAGACACCGATATCCTTTATGGTTGGCAGGATAACCAAGGAATATGCATGCGACAGAACGAGGCGCTAGCTTATTCTTGGCGACGGCGGATTGGTTAGGGTAGCATAAGCATCCAAAGACGCGGAGCATGCTATAGTGAGGAAGAGTATTATGCAGCCGGATGTAGGGGATGGCGAACGCGATGGATTGGGAGGGGCGTATGTTGATGAGATGGGTGGCGGTGGCCAAAGCTTCTGCCCAGTAGGGTGGTGGCATTGAAGACTGAAATAGAAGTGTGCGTGTGACGTCATTGAGGGTGCGGATGGCACGTTCGGCCTTGCCGTTTTGAGCGGAGGTGTATGGGCATGAAAGACGAAGACGAATGCCATGGGAGGCAAAGAAGGTGGTGATCGTGGAGTTGAGAAACTCGGTGCCATTGTCGGCCTGCATAGCTACTAGTGGACGGGAAAACTGTGTGCGGGCGTGGGCGACAAAATTGATGAGTGTGGCGGCGGTGTCTGATTTTTGCTAAGAGGAAACGTCCATATATAATGTGAAAAGTCGTCCACAATAACAAGATAATACTTAAAGCCAGAGTTGCTCAAAATAGGAGATGTCCAAAGATCACAATGTACTAATTGAAACGGCTCGTCACAATGCGAGGTAGACCTAGTGAACGGCAGGCGCACATGTTTGCCGAGTTGGCAAGCATGACAAACATGCGAAGCCGGTTTATTACATGGAATAGATGACTGTTTATGAAGATGTGACATAGCGTCACGACCCGGATGTCCTAAACGGCGATGCCAAAGCTCGGTGGAGGTGGTGGCGATGAGTCCATGGGCGTGATGGTTGATGACCGAGGATGGAAAGACGTAGAGATCACCATGGCTATTGCAGCGAAGGATCACGGCCCTGGTGCGAAGATCCTTCACAGAGAAACCAAAGGGGTCAAATTCTATTGAGCATAAATTATCAATAGTGAAGCGACGAACAGAAAGGAGATTTTTAACAATATGAGGGACAAGTAAAACATTGTGAAGGAAAAGTGTGCGAGCGGAAGTAGGAATAGAAGCATCACCAGTATGAGAAACAGGTAATGTAGAGCCATTGCCAACGGTGACAAGGGAGGAAGAAGAGGCAGGAAGGAGATGACGAAGCATACCGGGGTCGGAGGCCATGTGGGACGTGGCTCCGGAGTCCATGACCCACTCACCGACGTTGGAGGCGGAGGCGGCGTTGTTCAAGGCGGCCATTAGCGCGGCGCAGTCCCACTGAGGTGCGGGGTTGTAGCCGGGAACCGGAGGAGCGTTGGTGCCGGAAGCCTGGCCATGGAGAGGAGCCAGGGAAGTGAACGCCTGGGCAGGTGGGAGCACCGGGGGCCGTGGTCCAAGCAGGCCGACTCCACTGGTCGGGCGCGGCGCGGGAGCGCCCTAAGGCTGCAGCGGCTGGCCCGTGTAAGGGTTGAAGCAGATCCACGGGCCGACCGCGGGCTGGCCGCCACAGGAACCGCCGGAGTTGCTGGCACCGGAGCCGCCGCCCTGCTTCTTCTTGCGCCAGTTCCCGCCGTTGTGGTTGCCGCCGGTTCCGGAGTTGCCGCCGCCGCGGTTCCCGTCACCACGGCTGCCGTCACCGCGGGAGGGGTTGGAGCCGCCAAAGCCGGACCCTTGGGAGGAGTGGCCGCCGTACAGGGCGGTCTGGTTTGCCACGGCAGAGGTGTTGGCAAGCTGTGTCTCACGGAGAACGAGCAGAGAACGCGTCTGCCCGAAGGTCGGGAGCGGATTCTGCATTGTCACGATCGTGGTGATGTCGGCGAACCGTGGGTTGAGACCGCGAAGGCAGTTGAGGATGAGGGTCTGGTCCGTGACCGGGGTGCCAACGTCGGCGAGGGTGTTGGAGAGGGCCTTCAGGCGGTGGCAGTATGCGGTGACCGAGAGGTCGCCTTGCACGAGGGCGCGGAACTCGGCCTCGAGGTAGACTGCGCGGGTCATCTGGTTGTCCAGAAAGAGGTTGGTGATGAGAGTCCAAGCCTCGTGCGCCGTCTGATCTTCCGCCATGATCATATCCAGGATCTCGTCAGAGATGGAGCCGTACAGCCAGGACCGGACGACGTAATCCTCACGGGTCCAGTCCGCCGTGCGGTCTGCCTCGGCCGTGACGGTGGTGACGTGGGGAAGCAAGTCGTACTTGCCGAGGAGGACGCGGATGAGCATCCGCCACTTGGCGAAGTTGGAAGTGTGGAGATCAAGCGTGACGGGCACGTGGGTGCGCACGCTAGCGACTTGCACAGCCGGCGAGGCGGAGGCAGGCATGGTGGTGTTGACGAGGGGGCCGGCGCTGGTGTAGTTGGAGGCGGGTAGGGAGGGAGAGGTGAGGGAGGATTGGGTGGAGGCGCCGGTTCCTGCCATGGCTGGGTGATGGCGAAGAGGGGGTTGGGAGGGGAGGATCGATCTATCTGATACCAAGAGAACGAGAATGATTAGGCAAATACTCCACACCTGGGGCGGCCCTCGTGTTAGATATATATAGGAATACATGAGAGTTACATGCCTTGAAGACCAAGGGAGATCCCAACCAAATCATACAAAATCAGCTAGGTTGGGATATTCCTATACATAAGATATACACGGAGATATACTCTAACAAAAACCAACATAAATCTTAAAATAATCTAAACCAAATCGATACTTTTCAAAAACCACGCCATGCATTAACTCAATCGAATCAAATCAATATTACCAAAATCTCAACTAAATGAAACTTTACTTGTCTTTCCCTACCCATACTCAAATCAAATTAAATGTTACTCCGACAAGATTGATGTAAGGTATATATGTCGGACAAGATTGATGTTGAACCATATTAGATCAAGGCTTCTTGCTAGTTTTACAAAATGTGCAGGTTTAATTGCTCAATAGATAGATCCGGTAAAAGGAATAATTGTGGCTGGGTCGTAACTATATTTCGAGTTTTACATGTTTTAAAGTTGAGATAAGAATTACGATCTGATCTGCTGCATACAATCTCTATCTCTACATGACTCTTGAAATAGCGACACATACCCATATATAACACGCGCGTGCACCTTGCGATTTGCCGCACATCCACCTCCGGCCATCTACACAAGCTAGCGGCGGCCGTCTCCTTGGTCGACGTCCACATACGAGCTCTCTCCAGTCATGTCGATCTCCGCTGCCTTTTCCGCCCTGCGTGGCGCCGGCCGGCAGCGGCTCTCCGCTTCAAGCATCGCCGCGAGGCAGGCGACCGGCTCCCACATGTTCCGGATCGACGGGCAACTCGGGAAGATGGCGGCCAATGGCGCTAAGGTGAGATCAGGCACGTTCCACGTCGGCGGCCACGAGTGGCGTCTCATATGCTACCCAAACGGCAACGGGGAGGAGTACGAGGGTTACATGTCCCTCTTCCTCGAGCATGCCAGCCACGAGAGGACCGGGGATGCCACCGCGAAGGCCCAGCTGAGCATACTCGACCAGGCCTGGAAGCCGAGCTACACCCGAGGCATAGCGAAGACCCGCTTCTTCTCGAATAACCTCAGTTGGGGCACGCGGGGCTTCGTGAAACACCAGGATCTGGACGCGCTGGCGAATAAGCATCTCAATCTCAAGGACGACTGCCTGACCATCCTGTGCGACGTCACCGTCACCGTCACCGAGCTGCGTACTGAAGACCACGTCGAGGCTGCCGCACCGGTGGCGCCTCCGTTCGGATTGCCCGGGCAACTCGCGGAAGCCGTCTGGAACACGAAGGGAGTGGACGTGCACATCGAGGTCGGCGGGGAGACGCTCCCCGCGCACCGGCGGATACTCGAGGCCGGGTCCCCCGTCTTCAAGGCGGATCTCTCGCTCGCCTCGGCCACCGCCGGCGACAGCAGCAACACCACCTTACTACGCATCGACGACATGGACGCCGAGGTGTTCAAGGCCCTGCTCCAGTTCATCTACACGGACTCACCTCCCCTGATCCTGTCGGCGTCGTTGGCGGAGAGGCTGCTCGTCGCGGCGGACAGGTACAAGCTGGAAGAGCTGAAGCTCCTCTGCGAGGACGCATTGTGCTGGCGCGTCGACATGAGCTCCGTGGCTGTCACTCTAGCGCTGGCGGAGAAGCATGATTGCTCCGCGCTGAGGGCGGCATGCATCCAGTTCCTCTCTTCTCCGGGGAACCTGGAATCGTTCATGGCATCGGATGGGTTTGAGAAGGTAAGGACATGTTGTCCCTCACCTCTCATGGAGCTTGTCCTGAAGAAGATTACAATATAGGAGCAACTAAGGGTTAGGAATCGTCTACCAGCTAGATATACGAAGTGATGTCGATTAGATTGTCTCGGGTATAGTAGAGGCTTGATTCAATGAGCTATAGTCTGCGTGTCTCGTGCTGCAAACTCAATTTTTTACACAGTAAACTCTGGTTTTTTTTCTCTGTTATAAATGATTGTTAATTCTTTCTCTTACCCCTTTTTTGGTTAAATCTTCCATCCATCAGATTATCTAGCTACCGACTCCCATTAACCCCCAAGAGTAAAATTCCAAGAAGTAGTGATAACTATTTGTAGCATAGGCAAGGTTTTTAATTTCGGAAACAAAATAATTTCAGAGCTCACTGAAATATGCGAAATTTCGGAAATTTCGCATATTTCGGAAATTATTTCGGATTTTAAGATTTCAAATTTCACTTATTTTTAATGAATTTTAACATAATTTATATTTATTTTGAAATCAGTTTGAATCAGCATCGAAATTTTGCGGTTAAGAATATTTTGGACCCCACTGAAATATGCGAAATTTCGGAAATTTTGCTAAAATTTCGTTGAAATTTTTAACCCTGAGCATAGGAGCACCCCAAAAATCGCTAATGAAAAAGAAAGATGTCTGAAAGTGAAAATCACACATGGTTATATTGGCAAGTTAAGGGATCACAACAGCCCACCCCTCCCGAGAGAGGAACATGGCTAACTGAGGGGCAGCCGCACATCGGGCTATGCACGAGATTGTTTTTCCTCTTTCTGGGCCAAGTTTTCATATTTACCGATTTTCTGTTACCTGAAATTTCATTTTAGACAGTTTTAGAAATTATTGTACCAGCTTTTGGAAAATCTTGGCTGACTTCCAATATTTGATTATTTTGGGGGTTTCGAAACTTCGCAATTTTAAAATTTTATAACTTCAACTTTTGAAAATTTGAACTTCAGAGTTTCAAATAATAAATTTAAAACTTGTAAAAAGTTCAAATTTTTAACACTTAAAAATTCTAGAAACTTCACATGGAGAAAAGCCACACCTACTTCATAGGAAAGGGAAGGAGGGAAGGGGAAGCATACACTTGCGTGGGCACCCCTACCTATCGGGTCCCAATAGGTAGAGCGTTGCATGGGTGCAACAGGCATCCACAAGGGATTTAGTTCACCAAGAGTGTATTAATAAGATTAAGAATTTTTTTGTAACACTACTAGAATTCTTTGCGCTTGAAGACCAAACAACCATGCCTTATTATTAACCAAAAATTGGCACTATGTCCTAATCTCGCCGTTGACTTTTCCTCGACTGCAAGTGGTGTACTTCAAGCCCTCCGTTCTATAAATTCTTGTTGTGGTTTTAGTTCAAATTATTGTTGTGGTTTTAGTTCAAATTATTGTTGTGGTTTTAGTTTTGAACTAAAAACATGACAAGAATTATGGAATGGAGGGAGTAAGTATGTGGTGCCGCCCTTGGTTGCGTCCCGTCTAGAGTTATGTTCGTCTTCTCTCCATGATCTTGAGGATATTTGTGTTACCTTTTTAAAAAGAAAGGAACAAGCAACGTGCAAGTTGACTAAATTTGGTTTTTGGGTCAGTTGACTGACCAAAAAAATTATCAGTCGATTTGTTTGCAGATTCCTACTCGATAGTATCTATTGGAGCACATCACCCCGACCAGTTACTCCCACATGAATAGCTCCCGAGCCCCATCTCTCTGTAACAACTTCTCGTGTTCTCATGTGTCATTATCGCATGCGCTGGTTTAGTGGAGCTAGCTTCGGTAGTAGTTAAATCATGGCCGCACCTACGTGTTCATGGGTCAGTATATATGTACACTTTGATTGGTCTATTTCGTGTCCTTCCCTCTCACAGTTTCTATCATTCTATGTACTAGTTGCTCACTTCATCACCCACTTATACCACAGGATACTATGGACACCGACATTCATGCATAGGGCTGGAACTTGTTTCAGGCGTAGATCAGAAAGAGGTTGGTGATTTTTATGTCTACTTGAATCACACACCGGATACAATCCTTTGTAGGTGGGCTGCTTCAAGCTAAACGAAGAAATTGACAGGAACTAAAAAAATAAAAGATTCCAGGTAATGAAAAAAAATCCAAAAATGATTAACATATAGATTTCATTTTAAGTTCGTGACACAAAATTAAGCACAATACAAACCCGTTAACTCAATAGGTCTTGGACTGAGGCAACAACAAAGCACAATACAAATACGTTAATCTGGTAACCAAAGAAGAAAAAGGGTATGTCACATGAAGTTACTACTTGTTGTAAGTCCGATTTTGCACAATCCAATGGACAAACAAACATGCAACAAAATCAAAATCGACTTGCACTAAATTTTATCCCAGTCTATTTTTTTTAAAGAGCATTCAGCCCTATGAAATCACAAACTAGAAGCCCACCGGATACTTTGGCTTGATTTGATAAGACAAAAACTGACCCGATACTTGGTAAGACAGAAGACAAAAACGAAATAAATGAAGATTTTTTTTAAGAAAGAATGAATTAGTGGCATTAGTATTGCCCTTTAAAGAAGAAATAAAAAAATAAAAAATCATAACAAATTTTGTACAATTTACACATAAATCGCGATTTTTTATAATATGCGGAATAACCAAATAATAGTGAAATTTCACAAAAAAATGTTTGTTAAGAAAGAATGAATTAATGGCAATGGCACTACCTTTAAAAAGAAAGAAATATTGCACATAATATACACGCCCAACGAAAGGACTAATGCCACAAACAAAATCAAAATAATAAAGTTTTTTAAGGAAGAAATTAGGGCATTGATATTACCCTTTAAGAAGAAAGAGAAATGAAAACTATACTAAAACAAATAAAAAAAAAATTTGGACAAAATTTTTGCTTTTTAAAAATAGGCAAGAATACCCATATAATATAGGAATTGAAGAAAAAAAATCTAAGGAATGCATTAGTGGCATATAATAGTGGAATTAGTATGCAAGAATCAAATTTACCCTTAAAGAAAGAAGAAAATGAAAATAAGGCTAAAAACAAATTATGACAAAAAATTGCATAAATTTACACAAAAATCCACTTTCTTATAATATGCAAGAATAAACATTAATAGTGGAATTAGTAGCATTGGTATTACTCCTAAAGAAGAAATATATTGAAATAAAAACTAAAGCAAATATTGACAAAATTTGCACATAACTTACATAAAAACCTTTGTTATAATATGCAAGAATAACCATATAATAGTAGAATTAGTGGTATTGGTATTACTCTTAGAGGAGAAATAATATAAAATAAAAACTAAAACAAATCAAATAATGTAATTTTATAAGGAAGAATGAATTAGTGACATTGGTATTACCGTTTAAGAAGAAAGAAAACAAATTTAAAAACTAAAACAAAGAATGAAAAAATTTGCACATGAAATACACAAAAATTGTGTTTTGTAAAAATATGCAAGATAAGCATTTTTTGCATGAAAAAAAAGAAGTTTGTAAAAAGAAGTTTTCTAAGAAGGAATGAATTAACGGCATTGGTATTACCCTTAAAAAAGAAAGATATAAAATCAAAATAATGAAGTTTACTAGAATGATGAATTCCTGAAATTGGAATTACCCTTTGAGAAGAAAGAAAATAAAAAATAATAAAACAAATAAAAAAATTACACAAAAATTGTTCCTTTTTTATAATATGTGCTATAGTGGGAAAATGGCTAGCCACAACTTTCATTGGTGGCGCGTCATTTCCCATCAACGTCAATACTATTTTTTTCAAATAGTGCTGGCGTCAGCATATTAGCACGTGAACTTTACATATTTAGTGTTGGCTTTATTTTTTCTAGATACGCCATAAATCTATTGGCCCATATGTACTCACCGTTTGGAATATAGTGGTGGCGTTGGTTTTCTATGCACGTCGTAGTTAATTTGTTAGTGTTGGCGTCCGTTTTCTATGCACGCCAGAAATAATTTTCCATTTTATCAAGTGTTTTAAGTATTTAATGTTTATACTAGTCACAAAACAATGAACATTTTATATTATATTTTTTTCATCATTATTATTAATGTTTTATCATTTTGGGACTTTTATTTATTTACTACCAGTTCTAATTTTGAGTCTGCAAACAGCCGCACGGTGCCCATTTCGATGCTCACGCTGTTTGGAGAACGGTCACCGTGCGCACGAGTGCCGCAACCCATGGCGTCCTCTCAGCTCGCTGGCATGCCTTGTCATGCCGCGCCTCGACATCGCGATCGCGCATTGTCAAGCTCCAGCTTCCTATGAAGGTCCCTTGAAGTCTGTGCTTCCCTCTGAGGCACCATATCATTGGCTCGACTGTCTCGTATGATGTGGAGCTGCAGTCCGCTCTGGCAGATCAGTCCAAAGTGCTGCAAGGTCTGGTGGCGCGTGTTGAGAGCTTTCTAGAGCGGGCGGAGGCTGCTCTGGGCAAGCTCTCCCTCGTGCCGGCTATGTTGCCGACTGCTCTGACCCCGCGTCCTCCTGGTGTTTTAGATGTTAGTTCCGCGGAAGACAAGGGGACAGAGCTCTTCGGTTGTTTCTCCCCTCGTGTTGGGGTCAGTTCTTCGCCATTGTCTGCTGCGGGCGAGGCCGTCGCCGTGGTCGTCACCCCGATACTGCAGATCATGCCCGAGCTTCAACATCAATGTGTGAGACCTACTTCACCTCTGTCTGTTGAGCATATAGAGGTCGACTCGTCGACGAACTCGTGTGAGGGACATGATTTGCCTTTGTCATGTGGGCAATTGGAGGTGCCGGAGTTCATTATGTCGGTGGCACCTGTGGCTGATGATGTTGAGGCGTTCGGTATGTTAGCGCCTGATCCTTCGACGCCAGCTAGCCACTCGCCTTTGTGGACCGTGGAGCTTCCGATGTTGCGGTTACCGACCAGCACGTGGTCGCAGGAAAAGGTGATGACTGTGCGTGAGAAGGTCGATGAGATTCTCTTTCAGGTTGAGGTTCACAGCTTGCTCGCACGTCTGGAGAGGGTTAGCCCTGGATCTGGAAGGAAGATTGTGGAGGAGGCCCTCATAAGCAAAACAAAGAAGAGTGACGCCACGGGAAAGGCGTCCGCAGCTGCTTGATGATTCCTTGGATTCTCGTGGTGCCCGTGGTCTTCAACGGATTCACTCGTCGGGGGTTTCTTTACGATGTATCAGTGTGGTGGTTGGTGGTCGTTGCATGTTGTGGGGATTGGTGGGTGTTGCCGATCATGTACTTATGTGGTTGCATGCTCTGTGAGTAGTCCACATGTGGTGGGTTTGTATCGGTTTTCGCTCGGTTTTCCGTTAATTAACTGGGCAATTCTCTTCTGCTTAACTAATCGATGAGGCAAATCTTTTGCCTCCGTTTCGGAAAAAAAATTGAGTCTTTTATTTTGTTAAGTCTTTCATTAATCTTAATTTTTTTTATTTAGGTTGTTATTAGTTATGACGTTGCGCTTTGGGCCTACGCCAGCAATGGCCCACCTGAGTCAACTTAGTAAAAGACCTAAGTCACCGCCCTCTTATTTCACACCCACCCTGTATACACTTCCCCCTCGACCAGCCGCCGCCGCCACTGCCGCCCCGTCGCTGCCCCTCGCCGATAGCAACCTCCCATCGCATCTCCTTCCTCTCCCATCGCATCTCCTTCCTCTCCACTCCCACATCCTCCGTCTGCGGACATGCCACACGGAATCCATTGGGATTCATGTAGTTGATTTAGGGGATTGCTTTAATTTATATAGAAATTTTAGTATATATCATGGATTGCTTTGTGTGACGTAGAATCCAAAGTTAGTTGCATAGATTGCTTTGCATAGAAATTTTAGCGATAATCCGATTGCTATTGTGTAGAATCTGATATTTATATGCATTTTGGTTAGAAATATTTTGAGTGTCTAGAATATTAATGATTCAAGTTCAACTTAATTTGGTAGTGTAGTCTGAAATGTTAGGAATAAATAAAATGAACTCCTATAAATTACTAGTGTAGAATTTGTTTATTTGTGTCTCCCTCCGTGGATTTTGTTTATTTGTATATACAATTACTAGTGTAGAATTTTATACTTAGTTTTTAATATGTTTTCAACATGTTTTGTGTAAAATGAACTCCAATTATGTTTAGTAAAAATTGATTTACTAGTGTACACACTGATTATATACTTAGTTTCAATATATTTTGTGTAGAATGGCGCAGTCACCACCATGTCGAGTGTGCAAGTCAAGGTGCGCAACCAACCTTGCAACTGGCACGCTGTTTGCTATCTACTTCCAGTCGTGTTTTGTTACTGCAGCGATAACACATTATATGAACCTTCTAATAGTTAGTTCTTTTGTTTTTTTGCTATTTCCAGTAATGCAATGTGTGTGTCTTTTGGTTTTTCTTACACAGATCGTCCCTTGCAATGTGAGATTGGAGTTCAATGAGCTTATTACCGGAGACACTGTGATCTTCGACACTCCTGGGAGGCCCTACACTATGGAGGTCGAGAAGGAATGAAAGATATCCCAGATTGGAGAAGATGAATGGGGTCATTTCATCGCCCACATGCATCTCACAGGGGGTGAATTGATCAGCTTCTCATTCAGAAGACAAACTCCAAGGCTGGCTGTTATCTACCTCAACTCGGAGGATGAAGATGATGAGGACCCACTTGATGAAGCCCTCTATGTCCAAAGAATGAGGCTGAGCGAGGACGAATCGGGCAACCTCGGGTGCATATTTCCTCCACGTGACTACGTCGGGATGCCATTCGTGACCAGCCTGACAAGGACGAATGTTAACCACCATGTCATGGTATGTTACTTAGTGTAGTAATTTGATATGCTTAGTGTAGTAATAATATGATGATATATGCTTAGTTAGTGTAGTAATGTGTGATGCATCATATGCTTACTAATGTTGTGATATGCTTAGTGTAGAATTTGATGATATGCTTAGCGTAGTAATGTGATATGCTTAGTTTAGTAATGTGATGATATATTCTTAGTGCAGAATTTGATGATATGCTTAATTAGTGCAGTAATGTGCGATGCATCATATGCTTATTACTGTGTGTATAGTAATGTTGTGATATGCTTAGTGTAGAATTTGATGATATAGTTAGTGTAGTAATGTGATATCCTTACTGTAGAATGTGATGATATATACTTAGTGTAGAATTTGATGATATGCTTAATTAGTGCAGTAATGTGTGATACATCATATGCTTATTAGTGTGTGTATAGTAATGTTGTGATATGCTTAGTGTAGAATTTGATGGTATACTTAGTGTAGTAATGTGATATGCTTATTAATGTGATATGCGCTTAGTGTAGTAATGTGACATGCTCATTTATCATATAAGTTTTATTCAAAAATTATCTAAGAGGCTAAGTGAGAGCTTTGGCATCGAGCCGAATGAAGCAGGTATTGTTGGACTACGCCTTACCACAAGGGGGCTCCATCACCAATTGTGCTTACGCAGTGGGCATGGACGGTCGCACTGTCTTCAGCGCCGCAGAGTGGAAGAACTTCCTTGCTGGCAAGAATCTCGACAGGCCATCTTAGTCACCATCAGGAGCACCCGGCGCCATGACTTGAGAATGATGATCGTCATCGACCTCATTTAGAAGTATGTGTGTGGCGGGGCCATCGATGCTAAATTAACTGCTTATTAGCGCCATCTACTACTGTTTTAGCTCGTGTTTGTCAAGAGACGATGATGACGATTGTCGTTTTATTAGTGATCTGCTACGTACTGTTTGTGAGAATGTCACTTTATTATTAACTCGTAATGTTCTATTAACTGGTACTGTCCTACTGTGTAATGTTATATATGTGCTTAGTTTTAATATGAAATGCTAAATGTTACATGGTTTCGAATATATATATATTTTTGGCTGCACAAAACGTTCGTGGCGTGCAAAGTACATTGTGTGTCGCTAGGTGAGCAAATATAGTGGTGGTGTTGCGGACGTGGCACGCTAGCAACATGTATAATACTGCTAACGTGGGCACCAACACCACCACTATTTTTTAACAGTGGCGCCATATTGGTGGCGTCGTGAGTCGAGGCCAGCAAGGCCATTTTTGCCACGCCATAACTAGGCTTTTCTGCACTAGTGGTGAGAAAAAAACATAGAATAGTGTAAATTTTGCAAAAATAGAAGTTTTTTAAAAAGGAATGAATTCATGGTGTTGATATACCGTTAAATAAGAAAGTAAATAAAATTAAAACTAAAAAATTCAAAATAATGAAGTTTTGTAAGAAGGAATAAATTAGTGGTTTTTGTATTACCCTTTGAGAAGAAAGAAAATGAAAATAATGAAACAAATAATGAAAAAAAATTGGAGACAATTTATGCAAAAAATGTGTTTTTTTATAGTATGCAAGAATAAGCATATAATAGTGAAAGTTTTGCCAAAAAAAGGGAGGTTCGGTAAGAAAGAATGAATTAGTAGCACTGGCCTTTCCTTTAAGAAGAAGAAATGAAAAAATAAAAAAATCAAAATAACGAGTTTTTTATAAGAAATAATGAATTAATGGCTTTGGTATTACCCTTTAAGAAAAGAAAATTAAGTAATAACTAAAAAATAAAATAAATGAGATTTTCTAGGAAAGAATGAATTACAAGGCACTGGCATTACCCTTTAAAAGAAATAAAATGTCAAAAAATCTAAAAAATAAAATCTTAAACAAAATTAAATAATGAGGTTTTCTAGGGAAGAATGAATTACTGGCATTGGCATTACATTTTAAGAAAAAAGAAAATAAAAAAATCTGAAACAAAAAAATTAAATAATGAGGTTTTCTAGGGAAGAATAATTAAGAAGAAAAATATGAAACAAAATCAAAATACTGCTTTTTTCTAAGAAATAATGATTAGTAGTTTTGGTATTACCTTTTAAGAAAAAGAAAATAAAATAATAACAAAAAACAAAATAATGTGCTTTTCTAGTGAAGAATGAGTTAGTGTCATTGGTATTACCCTTTAAAAAGAAAGAAAATGATATTATTATTTTTCAAAAAAAGCAATGACAAAATTCAAATGCACAAAAGTTGCACTCTTTAAACTATGCACGAATACGCATATACTAGTGAAATTTTTGCAAAAATAGTTTCCTAAGAAGAAATGAAATAGTGGCATTGTTATTACCCTTAATGAAGAATGAAAATGAAAGATAGCTAAAACAAGATCTAAATAATGAAGTTTTATAAGGAACAATGAATTACTGACATTGGTATTACATGTCAAAAAGAAAGATAATGAAGAAACAAAATAAAGCTATACAGAACTTTGCACTAAAATTGCACCTTTTGTAAAATGCAAACAATAATCATATAATTGTGTAATTTTCCCACATTTTGCATAGTATTTGTGTGTATACATTTATACTCACCCAACATCCCTAAACATACCTATAAAAATGTAAAATCCAAATAATAAAGGAACACAAAAAAAAGCAAAAAGGCATTAAAATAGAAAAAGAAAACAAAGGGAAAGAGGGGAGGGCTGGTCTGCACAGGAAATGGTATTCAGCCCGGTAGCAAATCAACTAATCCAAATATGTGGTAGTAAAAAAATAGCCCAAAACAGCTCAAAGGACAAACTAGGGAAAAAAATAGAGCACAAATCTCAAAGCAGAATCAATGACGAAAAAAATTGACTCACCCAAAATCTTTTTTCAGGCGACTTACATTTAGCTAAAGTGATAAAAAAAACTTTCACGTGAAAAATATCCATCTTTCCGTTCTTGAGCACCATCTCCACCCCTCCAGAAGTATCTATTCATAAATAGGTGCAACTACAATAACTAGATCATAAATATTGCCATAAAAGTGATGTGAAATACAATTACAATTGATATGTCATTGGGTCCATGTGCAGTTAGCAAGTCCTCACACCATCTTTATAGATTGAAAACCAAATATGGCCTCCAAAGTTGGATGTGATAACATTGGTAGGGCATTTTCCTCTTCCTGGTGGCATAGAGCACAATCTATCAACATCTGCATGGTGCTGAACTCCTCAGTGGTTGGGTTTATGTGGATGAAGTTTAGCTTGTTGTGTTCCATTGCTAGTAGTAGCGAAACTTTAGACAAAGAACTTATACCAAAAAAATCAAAACTTGTCGTCAATTTGCATATTTTTCGTTTTGCAGGTTGATGTCCAAGATGAAATTTCATATCCCTCTTCCTTCCAACATTACCTTGAAGTTTATACGGTTTAGATTTTTTATTCTTAGGTTGGCGGTTTATTATGGCTTGGTAAACTACCACATGGTATTTAAGAAAACACATTAGCAATTTCTTAGTTGCCTGATAATCCAAATCCCATTTTGTGTAAGAAGAGCGAAGCCCCAGGCCAGAGACGAGGACGCCATGGACAACTATGGGGTCCTTGGTGAGGGTGAGCTAAGAACGAGCTGGCGAGGGCGGCGCCGCAGTGGCTCGTGGCATCGTCGACATGAGTCAGTCGGAGGCTTCACGGTTTTGGGTTTAGGGTGCAAGGGGTGGTCATCCGCACTGGAGAAGGTAGGGCTTAGAGGGATGGCTTGATACGTCTCCAACATATCTATAATTTTTGATTGTTCCATGCTGTTATATTATCATTCTTGGATGTTTTATAATCATTTTATAGCAACTTTATATCATTTTTGGGACTAACCTATTGACATAGTGCCCAGTGCCAGTTGCTGTTTTTTGCTTGTTTTTTACTTCGCAGGAAATCAATACCAAACGGAGTCCAAACGCAGCGAAACTTTTTGGTGATTTTTTCTGGACCAGAAGACACAAGTTGGGCCAAGAAAGTACCTGAGGGGGGCTCCGAGGGGAGCACAACCCACCAGGGCGCGCCTGGGGGCCCAGGCACGCCCAGGTGGGTTGTGCCCACCTCGGCCGCCTCCCGCACCGCCTCTTTGCTCTATAAATACCCCAATATTCCAGAAACCCTAGGGGAGTCGACGAAAATCAATTCCAGCCGCCGCAAGTTCCAGAAACCACAGATCCAATCTGGACACCATCATGGAGGGGTTCATCATCCTCATTGGTGCCTCTCCGATGATGCGTGAGTAGTTCATTGTAGACCTACGGGTCCGTAGGCAGAATTTAGATGGCTTCCTCTCTCTCTTTTAATTCTCAATACAATGGTCTCTTGGAGATCTATTTGATGTAACTCTTTTTGCGGTGTGTTTGTTGGGATCCGATGAAATTTGAGTTTATGATCAGATCTATGTTTTTATCCATGAAAGTTATTTGAGTCTTTTGATCTCTTATATGCATAATTACTTATAGCCTCGTATTTCTTTTTCGAATCTTTGGTTTAGTTAGGCCAACTAGATCGATTTTTCTTGCCATGGGAAGAGGTGCTTTGTGATGGGTTCGATCTTACGGTGCTTGATCCCAGTGACAGAAGGGGAACCGACACGTATGTATCATTGCTATTAAGGATAACAAGATGGGGTCTATTTCTACATAAATAGATCTTGTCTACATCATGTCACCATTTTTATTGCATTACTCCGTTTCTCCATGAACTTAATACACTAGATGCATGCTGGATAGCGGTCGATGTGTGGAGTAATAGTAGTAGATGCAGGCAGGAGTCGGTCTACTAATCTTGGACGTGATGCCTATATAATGATCATTGCCTGGATATCATCATAATTATTTGAAGTTCTATCAATTGCCCAATAGTAATTTGTTTACCCACCGTATGCTATTTTTCTCGAGAGAAGCCACTAGTGAAATCTACGGCCCCCGGGTCTATTTTCTCATCATATATTTTCAGATCTATTTTGCTATTTGCCTTTTTATTTATTTGCCACTTTTATTTTCAGATCTATATTTCTAAAAACCCAAAAATACCTCGCTGAATTTTATTTGCTTTTATTTGCATCTATCAATCTATTACAACTTTCTCATGTCCGTTTGCCAATTTCTGGCGCCGTTACCCGAAAGGGATTGACAACCCCTTTAACACGTCGGGTTGCAAGTATTTGTTCTTTGTGTGCAGGTGTTGTTTATGTAGTGTTGCTTGGTTCTCCTACTGGTTCGATAACCTTGGTCTCATCACTGAGGGAAATACCTACCGTTGCTGTGCTGCATCATCCCTTCCTCTTTGGGGAAATACCGACGTAGTTCAAGCCAACATCAAAAGGAATTTCTGGCGCCGTTGCTGGGGAGGATCAAGTCAAGATAGTCTCCCAGCCACGTGCCAATTTCTGGCGCCGTTGCCGGGGAGACATCATCAACATCTACCAGGTTCCTAATCACAAATCTCATCTCCTTGCAATTTACATTATTTGCCATTTGGCTCTTGTTTTCATCTCCCCCACTTCACAAAAATTTGCCGTTTTATTCGCCCTCTTTTTTGATCGCCTTTTTCTCGTCAGATCTCTTGTTTTGCTATCTCTACTTGTGTTACCATGTGCCTTCTATTTGCCTGCATCCTTGCTTGCTAATAATCTATTGATATGGATCCTCATTCACTTGCTAATCTTTTCAAAAGATCCAATTATGATGAACCAATTGCTAGTGAATTGAGTTCACTAGATTATCTTTATGAAGTTTTGCTTGAGATCTATGAATCTAAAAATTGTGATGAAGTGTTAAACGAAGAAATTTATAAAGTGATTCATGATAGCTCCTTGAATGAAAAGCATGATTGCAATGATGTTATTATAAATTCTATTAATGTCAATTGTGTTAATTATATGCAAAACCTCAAGCTTGGGGATGCTAATTTTGGTATGTCCACTACTTATTGTAATGATCATGATTGGGGTGATTCTGCTTATGATCTTGAAAATTTATTTAAGCCTCACGATGAATATGATATTGATAATAATGTTTGCATTAATATTGAAAGTGGGTTTGGAAGAGTGTCAACTTTAAGTAAAAATAATCCCACATATTTGGAGAGTGTTCAATCTTATGAAATTTTTGATAAAAGTGGGCTTGGAGAGGTCATGACTTTATTTGATGATAATCCCACTATTTTGGAAGAGTGTCAACTTTGCATGCATGTGGAACATGAAGAGAATATTTTATTTGATAGTTATACTGTTGAATTTGATTATGATCCTACATGTAATTATTATGAGAGAGGAAAATATGGTGGTAGAAATTTTCATGTTACTAAATTACCTCTTGTTATGTTGAGATTGCTATTATTTCTTTCTTCTTCCTTGCATATGCTAGTCTTTGCTTGCCTTGATAATTTGTTTGCTTATAAAATGCCTATGCATAGGAAGTATGGTAGACTTAAATGAGTTTGTCACATGGTTTATGATGCTCCCTTTGTGTTACAATTATTATCTTTCATGTGAGCATCAATAAAATCTCAAGCCTATCTTGATGGCTATAAAGAAAGAGCTTGTTGGGAGGCAACCCAACGAATAAAATTTATTTTTTTCTTTTTCTTTCTGTTATTGAGTGTTTGCACAATTATGCTACTATTATGATTGTGTTTTAATTAGTGTTTGTGCCAAGCAAAGCCTTTGGGATAGCTTTGGTGATAGTTGATTTGATCTTGTTGGAAAACAGAAACTTTTATGTCCAGTAAAATAATTTTATAAATTCACACAAGCGACTAAAACTTCTGAATTTTTTTACACAAGATTGATATACTAATTTTCTATGTTGTCCTAATTTTTCAGAATTTTTGGAGTTACATAAGTATGAGAACAATTTGTATCTTTGCAGACTGTTTTGTTTTTGACAGATTCTGTTTTCTTTGCATTGTGTGCTTATTTTGATGAATCTATGGTTTTTATTTGAGGGTATGAGCCATGGTAAAGTTAGAATACAGTAGATATAATGCAAGAACAAAATTTGAATGGGTTTTCTACAGTACTTAAAGTAAAGATTGGTTTTCTTATACTAACGGATCTCACGAAGGTTTTGTTGAGTTTTGTGTGATTGGAGTTTTCAAGTTTTAGGTGAGATCACGATGGATGAAGGAATAAGGAGTAAGAAGAGCCTAAACTTGGGGATGCCCCATGGCACCCCAAGCCATTATCCAAAGATAAGCAAGCAACTAAGCTTGGGGATGCCCGAGTGGCATCCCCTCTTTCTTCTAACGACCATCGGTATTTTACTTGGAGCTATATTTTTATTCGTCACATATCATGAGTTTTGCTTGGAGCGTCTTGTATGATATGAGTCTTTGCTTGTTTTGCTTTTTATTTGAAGTCATGAATCCTTGCTGGACACACCTATTTGAGAGAGCCAAAATTATGCTATGACTTGTTAGAATTGCACTCTATGCTTCACTTAAATCTTTATGAGCTATGGAATTGCTCTAGTGCTTCACTTATATTTATTTGAGAGTTAGTAAAAAAAATTTAGAAATTCTCTCTTGCTTCACTTAAATTATTTTGAGAGAAGAAAAATTTTATGCTCATGTTCTTCACTTAGATTTGTTTGAGCTATCAAAAGCAACAAATGAAATTAGTCCCAAAGTGATAGATATTCGAGAGGGATATAATAAAAACTTTCATGAAGATCATTGGACAAAATAAACTTGATTCCTTGTAATAGTTTTGCGATATGTTGATATAATATGTGAGTCATGTTGATGAGTAATTATGCTTGAGTAAGAATATTGGTGTTAAGGTTTGTGATTCCCTATGCAAGCACGAAAGTCAATAGTTATGCAATGAAATTACATCCTACTTGTGGTGCATTATTCGGCGTTAGTTATGCTTAATGCTTGCTTATGAGATTTTTCGTTTCTTGTTTGGATGCTTCTCAATCTTTTGTTAGCCTTCATTTGTACTAAGTATGATCACTATTTGTGCATCCAAAATCCTTAAACCAGTTTTGCCATATGAGTCCACTATACCTACCTATATGCGGTATTTCCGTGCCGTTCTAAGCAAATTTGTATGTGCCATCTCTAATTTCAAAATAAATTTCTCTTTTGTGTGCTCGTACCGCTCATGAAACGATAGGGGGTGGCTGATATATTTCCATGCTAGATGTGTTATTCTCAAGATGAGTGTTTATTCATTTGTCATTGCACGAGAGTACGGCAAAGGTATTAGGGATGCCCAGTCCCGAAATGAAAAATGAATTTACTTTATGTTGTCAAATAATAAATTTCTTGGAAAGTGTTGGTATGGAAGGCACCCGTGGATACGGCAAAGCATGCCACCCAAAATGTTTTATCTCTACTTTTTTCGCTTTGAGCTCTGGCACCTCTACAAATCCCTACTTCCCTCTGTGAAGGGCCTTTCTTTTACTTTATGCAATTTTTATTTTGAGTCTCCATCTTCTCTTATAAAGCACCAACTAAAGGGCACTATGATCATACTTGAGCATTGGGTGTAGCTAATATGCGAGTGTGTTTCATGAATGGATCAATGATTGAGCATAATGGGCTAGGGATAACTTGCTTTAGTGTTGATATTTTGAAGGACATGGTTGCTTGTTGATATGCTTGAGTATTGAAATCTTCATGTCAAAACTAGACTATTGCTTTGAATCATATAAAAGTCCAAATGTCCATGCTACAAAGAAAAGAATATGTGATGAACATGTTAGGCAGCATTCCACATCAAAAATTCTGTTTTTATCATTTACCTACTCGAGGACGAGCAGGAGTTAAGCTTGGGGATGCTGATACGTCTCCAACGTATCTATAATTTTTTATTGTTCCATGCTGTTATATTATCATTCTTGGATGTTTTATAATCATTTTATAACAACTTTATATCATTTTTTAGGACTAACCTATTGACATAGTGCCCAGTGCCAGTTGCTGTTTTTTTGCTTATTTTTTACTTCGCAGGAAATCAATACCAAACGGAGTTCAAACGCAGCGAAACTTTTTGGTGATTTTTTCTGGACCAGAAGACACAAGTTGGGCTAAGAAAGTACCTGAGGGGGGCTCCGAGGGGAGCACAACCCACCAGGGCGCGCCTGGGGGCCCAGGCGCGCCCAGGTGGGTTGTGCCCACCTCGGCCGCCTCCCGCACCGCCTCTTTGCTCTATAAATACCCCAATATTCCAGAAACCCTAGGGGAGTCGACGAAAATCAATTCCAGCCGCCGCAAGTTCCAGAAACCACAGATCCAATCTAGACACCATCACGGAGGGGTTCATCATCCTCATTGGTGCCTCTCCGATGATGCGTGAGTAGTTCATTGTAGACCTACGGGTCCGTAGGCAGTAGCTAGATGGCTTCCTCTCTCTCTTTTGATTCTCAATACAATGGTCTCTTGGAGATCTATTTGATGTAACTCTTTTTGCGGTGTGTTTGTTGGGATCCGATGAAATTTGAGTTTATGATCAGATCTATGTTTTTATCCATGAAAGTTATTTGAGTCTTTTGATCTCTTATATGCATGATTACTTATAGTCTCGTATTTCTTCTTCGAATTTTTGGTTTAGTTAGGCCAACTAGATCGATTTTTCTTGCCATGGGAAGAGGTGCTTTGTGATGGGTTCGATCTTACGGTGCTTGATCCCAGTGACAGAAGGGGAACCGACACGTATGTATCGTTGCTATTAAGGATAACAAGATGGGGTCTATTTCTACATAAATAGATCTTGTCTACATCATGTCATCGTTCTTATTGCATTACTCCGTTTCTTCATGAACTTAATACACTAGATGCATGCTGGATAGCGGTTGATGTGTGGAGTAATAGTAGTAGATGCAGGCAGGAGTCGGTCTACTAATCTTGGACGTGATGCCTATATAATGATCATTTCCTGGATATCGTCATAATTATTTGAAGTTCTATCAATTGCCCAACAGTAATTTGTTTACCCACCGTATGCTATTTTTCTCGAGAGAAGCCACTAGTGAAATCTACGGCCCCCGGGTCTATTTTCTCATCATATATTTTCAGATCTATTTTGCTATTTGCCTTTTTATTTATTTGCCACTTTTATTTTCAGATCTATATTTCTAAAAACCCAAAAATACCTCGCTGAATTTTATTCGCTTTTATTTGCATCTATCAATCTATTACAACTTTCTCACGTCCGTTTGCCAATTTCTGGCGCCGTTACCCGAAAGGGATTGATAACCCCTTTAACACGTCGGGTTGCAAGTATTTGTTCTTTGTGTGCAAGTGTTGTTTACGTAGTGTTGCTTGGTTCTCCTACTGGTTCGATAACCTTGGTCTCATCACTGAGAGAAATACCTACCGTTGCTGTGCTGCATCATCCCTTCCTCATCGGGGAAATACCGACGTAGTTCAAGCCAACATCATGGCTGTGGTGCGGCGGCGACGCGGCAGAGGCGACGAGGCACACATTGCAGTGTTGCTAGACGCATGAATGGATCATGAGGTCGACTAGAGGGAGATTGAATTGGAGACTACAAATTTTAGCTTAACTTACAATTTTAGGGGCAATCGGATAATGTAAGTTCTCTAGATATGCAATATAATATGAGAACAACCTATATGGCAAGCATGCTAACACACTAGGAAGAAATGTCAATAAAATAGCTAGCAAACACAAGTCAAGGTAAGAAAAAGATTGACCACACAAGTCGGAGACGCAAATGTATCCCCAAGTTCAATACCTTTTGGGGAGTGCTAATTTCCATTGAAGAGTGACCAAAGTCAAAGCTCTGGAAAGCCACCAAGTATCTCACACTATCTCCTTTCAATCACCCTCAATGGATGAGCCTCAAATCACTCGTGGTTGGTCTTGAAGATGACCACCAGACCTTTACAATTTTTCCTGAGCACACCACAAGCAAGAGTTACAACTATTGGTGATGGACAAGAGTGGGGATCATGGATTGGTTTGGTGGAAACATAAATTGGGTGATTCTCTTCCAATCCCCAAAGTTTGGTGGAGTTTTAGCAAAGGAATTGAGAGTAGTTGAACTTTTGAGGTATTGACATTTGTGTAGCGGCTCAAATCAAAGGGTTTTCTGTTGTTATTGGAGGTGGAAGAAGGCTATGTATTTATACCCCCCCCCCCCAACACCAAAGTGATTGTTGCCATGGGGGAGCATAGGCTTAAGACCCGGTGCGCACGGGATCACCAGAGAGCGAAACCCTAGACCTCATACACACGGGGTGCCGCGAGAGTTTTGGACCCGACCCTGTGTGCACGGAGAGTCCAGAGATATTTCCGTGGACCCTTGTGCATGGCCCCTAGACCCGTGTGCATGAGGTACGTAGCACATATCACATGAAGAATGGTTTTAACCCATTTTTCAAGGGTAGGATTAGAATGTTTGGTGTGATCCCCATCGGTTGTCATACGACTCAAACGAAACCAATACAAAACCTTCGTGTCTTGAAAAAACTATTTTTTTCCTTTTTAGAGCGGGGGTCAACCATCTCCTTATAAACCCATCAAGAGACCAAGGTCCTTTGATAAACTTACTAATTGACATTAGTCTCACTAACAACATTATCAACAACACCAAAATAACATTAGAGACTAAATACACTTTGAACGCGGGTGGTGGGGCAGGAAATTCTGCCGGTGCTTGTTGCGGGGGCATAGGGCGAGACTTCTAGAGGAAGAACAAGGCCCGCAACGCTTGGATCACAATCCGATGGTTAATAATCAAGTGACTGGAACTTTAAAAAAAATAGTCACGTATGATCCATAGGTGGAAAAAGAAAATTGTCGTTAGTTCCTTGTTCTATGGTTTTGGAGAGTACTTATAGTCTGGTGATGCTACTATATATCATCTTGGCATTTGTGGACTCTTGCCATTGTTGCAAAACATTGAGATATCCTGTGACTTGCAAATCGTCCTACAATGTCATTTTATTCGAAGCGGTACAGGTATAAACCGGTATGTTGCATTGTTCTTCTAAACTCAACTCTCTTCATCTCCAGCTAGGGGAGGAATTTGGTATGACAAACTACGAAATTGGGTTTTGCTGTTTGCTTCAAGTTGGTGTAGTGGAACTTACCCAAAAAAATTGTTTCAATAGTGCGTCCTGGGAGACGGACCAGAAAATTTGACTTGATTTTTTTATAAAGGGTGAATTTTATTTACTCGAAATGAAGCATCAAATGGACACAGAAACAATGAGCACACACCCAGCCTCTACGTAGCTGGATGCACACAGTCAACACCAACCCATACAAAAAATATCGCAAATAGCAAGGTCATATAAGACCAAAATTATGCCTAAGCGAGGAAAAAAAACCTAAAGTGTCAAATCCAACAAAATACAAAAATGATCGTATCCGCATCAACCATTTTAATGACACCGCAAGGACAACGAGGTTCTTAAACAACGACACCTTCAGAAAGAAAGCGACACTCGAGCGCCATCGTCACTGGATCCGACCACCGAAGAACATAACCAAAGTTTCACCCTGAAAAACTAGTCCGAGCATATCCGAGCAATGTCTTCAACAAAGTATTGACTCTTGTCGATAAAAGCAAGAGAGAATCATCCTCATTTTCGCTTTTAGAAAAAAAGTTCATTTCTGAACTTTGCCGTTTGGTATAGTACCATCTCACTGGACAGTATGCAAGTGGAGGCACGATTGAGTTGACCACGACCTCATAAGGCCTCAGCGGTCAGCACACCGATGATCCGTCGCCGTTTCGCGCGGCCGCGGCACAGGGCCGACAACAGATCCGTCCAATCGCCAGCCCCAACGCCCTTGCAGCTTCTACGAGGCCGCCGTCACGGTTTCTGGATCGATCAAGGAAATATCGGACCAGGACAGACCATTCATCATCTTCTGCTCACTAGAAAACAATTACCTTCCTAATCCAAAAAATAAATATATGAAGCTTCACTCGTCATCAGGCAACCAGACGCCATTGTTGACCAATCCTCTCAAGAAATGCTTTGAATAACAACATATAGTAGATGTGAGTCTACGTCATGCAACATCTTCTCCCCGGCCCTGCTTACTCTAGTAAACAGAACACATGCGTGGGCGCCACGGATTTGCTCACTGACAAGAGTGACGGAAGGGAAGCTTCCGCCATGGCACGCCGCTCATAAATACGCACCGTCGGCCGCCCCTCCGCTCCTCAGCACCACAAACACATCGGCGGCGAGGAAACCCACGCAAGTACTGCACACAGATCCAGTGGATATGGAGTCGTCGGTGGCGGTGGTGGCGGTGCCATTCCCGATGCAGGGCCACCTGAACCAGCTGCTGCACCTGTCGCTGCAGCTCGCGTCGGAGTCGCGCGGGCTGGACCTGCACTACGCGGCGCCCGCGGCGCACGTTCGCCAGGCCCGCGCGCGCGTGCACGGTTGGGACGACGCGGCGCTCCGCTCCGTCCACTTCCACGAGCTCGAGATCCCCGCGTTCGCCGCCCCGCCCCCCGACCCGGACGCCGCCTCGCCGTTCCCCACCCACATCATGCCCATGTTCGAGGCCTACGTCGCCGGCGCGGCCGCCCCGCTCGCCGCGCTCCTCCGGGAGCTCTCCGCGTCCCGCCGCCGCGTGGTCGTCCTGCACGACGTCCTCAACGCCTTCGCCGCCGTCGAGGCGGAGTGGCTGCCCAACGGCAACGGGGAGTCCTTCGGGCTCTACTGCGGTGCCGTGTCGTACATGGTCGGCATGGTGGACGCCGGACACCGCCTCCTGCGGGACAGCGGCCTCGAGTACGCCCCCATGGACAGGTTCGTGTCCAGGGAGTTCATGGAGTGCGCCAAGAGGCAGTCCAGCATGGCGCAGTCGGTCTCGCGTGGCGGCGGCATGATCGCCAACACGTGCCGCGCGCTCGAGGGCGAGTTCGTCGACGCCTTCGCCTCGACCCTCGCCGCCGTCGGCCAGAGGATCTTCGCCGTCGGGCCGTTGAACCCGCTGCTGGAGCTGGAGCTGGACCAGATCAGCGCGAAGCAGGGGCGGCACGAGTGCCTGGACTGGCTCGACAAGCAGCCGGCGGCGTCGGTGCTCTACGTGTCGTTCGGCTCGACGTCCTCATTCCGAGGGGAGCAGGTCGCGGAGCTCGCCGCGGCGCTCCAGGGCAGCAAGCAGCGGTTCATCTGGGTGCTGCGCGACGCCGACCGCGGCAGCGTGTTCACCGATGACGGCGACAGCCGCCGGCACACGAGGCTGGCGTCCGAGTTCGCCGAGCAGACCCGGGGCACGGGGCTGGTGATCACCGGGTGGGCGCCGCAGCTGGAGATCCTGGCGCACCCGGCCACGGCGGCGTTCATGAGCCACTGCGGCTGGAACTCGACCGTGGAGAGCATGAGCCACGGCAAGCCGATCCTCGCGTGGCCCATGCACTCCGACCAGCCATGGGACGCGCAGTTCGTCCAGAAATACCTCGGGGCCGGCCTCCTGGTGAGGCCGTGGGAGAAACACGGCGAGGTGACGCCGGCGGCGACCATACAGCAGGCGATCGAAACGGCGATGGTCGGCGAGGAAGGGCTCGCGATGAGGCGGCGCGCCATGGCGCTCGGGGAGGCCGTTCGCGCCTGCGCGGCTGCAGGCGGCTCGTCGCGCAAGGATTTGCAGGATTTCGTTGCTCACCTCACTAGGTGATACTATATCGTGTCCTTTTCTATTTCTTTTTTCCTTTTTCTCTTTTTGATAAAACTTGCTCACCTAAAAAATAAGTGTAATAAACTTGGACACTGATACAAGTGTAATAAAGAAAACAAATACTTCCTGCGTCTCAAATTGTACTCCCTCTTTCCTAAAATATAAATGCATGGATTGACTTTGCATGATCTTTGATGCAGAACTTTGACCACTAATATACATGGTAGTATATGGATTGAACATGTATAAATTCGTCGTATTTGTCTTACTAAATAATTTTATTTCATATGTTTGTATACTAATTTTATAGGCGTACAATAAATGAAAATCATTGTCAAAATTTGCATGCCACCACGGAGGCGGAGCACTAGGTGCAAGGTGGATTCCTTCCTTCTGGATATTGTAATCAGCGAGGGGCGTCCGTCCTCAAGCTGCTTGCCTACAAAGATCAGACATTGCTGGTCCGGTGGGATGCCCTTATCCTGGATCTTGGCCTTCACATTGTCGATTGTGTCAGAAGACTCGACCACTAGGGTAATTGTCTTGCCGGTCAAGGTCTTGACAAAGATCTGTATGCCACCACGGAGACGGAGAACCAGGTGCAAGGTTGATTCCTTCTGGATGTTGTAATCAAGAAGAGTGCGCCCATCCTCAAGTTGCTTGCCGGCAAAGATCAACCTCTGCTGGTCTGGGGGGATGCCCTCCTTGTCCTGGATCTTCGCTTTGACATTGTCGATCGTGTCGGAAGACTCCACCTCGAGGGTTATGGTCTTGTTAGTGAGGGTCTTCACAAAGATTTGCATACCACCACAGAGCCTCTGCACAAGGTGTAGGGTCGACTCCTTCTGGATGTTATAATCAGCTCGGGTACGACCATCTTCCAGCTGCTTGCCAGCAAAGATGAAACGCTGTTGGTCCGGCGGGATACCCTCCTTATCCTGGATCTTCGCCTTGACATTGTCAATCGTGTCAGAGGACTCAACCTCAAGCGTGATGGTTTTGCGAGTGAGTGTTTTCACGAATATCTGCATACCACCCCTGAGCCTGAGCACCAGGTGGAGGGTGGACTCCTTCTGTATGTTGTAATTAGCAAGTGTCCGGCTATCCTCGAGCTGCTTGCCAGCAAAGATGAGCCTCTGCCGGTTCATGAATTTGAAAAAAGGTTCAGGGATTAGGAAATGTTCATTGATTCAAAAATATTCACAAATTTGAAATTTATTCATGAATTTTAAATTACTCATCAATCTCATATATTTGCAATTTGAAATTAGTTCACCAATTTAAAAATTGTTTGGAAATTTAAAAAGTACCCGTGAATTTGAAAAAGGTTCACAAATTAGAAAAATATTCATGAACTTGAAATTGTTTGTGAATTTGAAAAAAAAAACTTTGTGAATTCGAGAAAGTTCACGAGTATAAAAATATATTCATGAAGTTGAAAAGGTTTACAAAATCGAGAAAGTTCATGAATTAGGAAAAAACACACGAATTTGAAAAACATTTGCAAAAAATGTAAAAAGTTAACGATGGTGTGGGCTAGGGCCGTCAGACGTGGGCATGACAGCGGTCCGGGCGCTCGCAAAGCTCCCCCAGTTTGTCTCGGGTTTGCGGAAAAAAACACGTCCGGACCGGTGACGGACTGATGCAGACTCGCATTAGATGGCAAAACATGTCCAGATCGCATGGTCGGAACGGTTTACAAAAATATACCATAGAAACCGTTCCTCTGTTTTTTTAGGTGCATGTTCCTCTGTTTTATAGTCCCATGGTCTAGTGTGCTACAACCACTCGCGCAGCTCACCTCCGGACAAGGTAGCCTCGTGTCCCTCCATTTCCTCTCGTGAGATCTGGGCCGTCTGTTAAGTGTCGCATCTTTTGGACAGTAGCTTCGTCAGACTTAAGGGTAGTGACTGGCTGCCGGTGCTGACAGCCCCACCCCGTCCTGCTTTCTCCACCCCCGCCCCACGCCGGCTGCTCGTGCTCTCTTTCCGGGCGGCGAGGCTATCGGCGCTGCCCCCCCTCCCGGCGCCCTCGTCCTCCGTATCCGTCGGTCTCCTCAGCGCCGGCGCCTCGTCTCCCCCTCCGGCAAGGTGGGCCTCCATAGCCGCCGAGCGATCGAGGCGAACGGAATCTGAGGATTTAGCGGGGCGGGAGCAGCACCGAACAGGCCTGGGCCTCCGCCCTCCCGCGGACCCTGCCCGCTCCCAAACCCTAGGGCGCCTCCTCCCCGGCGCGCGGCCGGCCGGCGAGCCAGCGATGGAGGACGAGGAGATGGAGAGGAAGGTGCAGCAGTACCTGCACCGCAAGGGGTTCCGCCTCGCCGAGCTTGCGCTGCAGGAGGAGCGCAACCGCCACTCCACCACCTCCCTCTCCGACGTCTCGCTCTCCAGGTACGCTCGCCCCCGCCGCCCCTTCGGGTGGCCGCAGCGGCCTCGCTCCCCAAGTTCTGCGTGGTTGCTACTGGTTTTCGTGCAGTTCGTTGGTAGAATGGTGCCGAATTGGTGGTTCCGAGTGGTCGAGCCGTGGCGGTCTGGCTCGTTATACGGCTAGGATTGGCTCACCTGACTCGGGTTGAGCTGTTTCCACTAGGTTTAAGCTCTCCGTGTTCTGAATTAGCTTAGCTTGGTCGAGTCGAGTGTAAGAAATTGATACTTTCGCTTGAGCAATGGCAAACCTTCAACAAGATTTGGGAGGGGCTTTGACCACAGTTGAGGGGGACTAATCTAGAGTATTATGTCAAACATGCACCAAATGTGCTCTAATTTCATGTTAATCTGAAAATTTACATCATGCAGCGTCGTATGTTCCTCTTTGTTGACAGGTCGGATAATGATCCAGCAAGATACTATGATGGCTATCATAAGTTAAGAACGTGGGCATACAATTCTCTGGATCAATACAAGGTGTGTTACATTAACTGTGGATTGTGCTTCACGTTTACAGCTCTAGTTCATCTGAATGCACTTCGCTTTGCAGCGTTCACAGATATTTTGAGGCATGCAGCTGCTATATCCACACTGTTCATTAATCTAGCATGCCCCTCATGAGTTTTCTTCGTGTTTCTCTTGTTAAAAATGGTCTTTGTGTTTTATGACATGTGTTCGCACTGCAGAGCTTCTTCAAGAAAGCAAAAAACCATTCACATAAGCATAATCACGTACTTGTTACATTATTTTACTCGCTGGAAATGGTATATTTGCTTGTGGTGGATGGATTACTTGCTATAATTTGATGTACCTATTTCATGGAATGGCCTTTTTTATCCTTGTATTCAGCTATATATTTCGTGCCTCTGAGTTGTTTTTTCTATCGTAGCATGAATTACTCCGCATCCTTTATCCAGTGTTCATCCATTGCTTCATGGATCTAGTGTCAGAGGGACATACACTAGAAGGTAATTTTTTTGTGAGCAAAGAAGGCATTTGTAGTTTGTGTACATTATTGGATAAACTTTGTTTACACCACTTAGTTTATTTGGAGCATTTCTGTCATTGATATCACCACATATGAATCCTGCAGCTCGGTCATTTTTCCTTAAATTTCGGGAAGATCATGAACTGATGCATTCAAGGGATCTCCAAAAGCTGGAAGGCACTCTTTCTCCTTTGCATTTGGAGGTCCATCATTTAGCTTTCGTACATCCATTTTCAAGTGCGAATGGAGATTTGCATTTGTTTATTTAATTTTATCTTCTCAGGATTCACAGAACATGCACTTATTGTTCTGCATGCTATAATTTTCAGGAAATGGATCTGGCCCGATCTTTAAGGCAAAATAAATTCAGAATCAAATTATGTGAGGTAGTACTGCACCAAGTTCTTCTATATTTGCATTCCATCTCTTTGTTGCAAGTTGCAGCTACGATGGTATGGTTAGGTCACCTTTTGTGAGTTAAATCTATGCGCAGAGATAAAACGTTCCACTGAATGCATATCCGTTGCTGTGACAATAAATTTAGAAGTTGAGATGCTCTATTCTCGCGTACGTCCCCCCCCCCCCCCCCCCCCCCCCACACACACACACACACACACACTTATTTTGCAAGTGTCGTTAAGACCAAGGGAAACAAACAGAATCTAGGTCTGTTCTTACTTTTTCCTCCTGAATCCTAATGGGCAACTCGTTGCAAATAAGAGTAGACAATACATCATCATGATATTATAATATGTACTGAATGCTAGTGTGAAATTTGGGACACAAACCACATATAGATCAATTTTTCACATATGTTGCTGGCGAAGCACATTCCAAGTGGCGATTCTTAGTTCAATTGGCAACTCGTTGCATGATACATCATGATCCACCTTTTTTCTTTGCTGTGATGTTGTTTTTCCTAGAAAATTAAGTCAACCGCTCTGTTTAAAGTTTCTACCTCGTGTCCCATTGCAGTATTCATACGAATTACTCCTCCAGTATCTCCAGAAAACACAAGCTCTTGTGATGCTTGGAATAATCAATGAAAGGATAATTTTTGAAGGTACAGTTCCCGGTCTGTTGACATTATATCACACATTTTACTTACCCTCACTTCCCAAATCTTTTCCATCAACTTTTCTCTATGCTATATTGGCAGTATCCGCTGGGCAACCTTCATTGATCTCTGATGATGCGGATGTTGTTGCTCTTGTTGGAACTAGTAAGGACTTGGCAAAACAGATAAATCAGAAGGAAGTGCATTGGGGGGTATGTTACTTAGCACATCAGTGATCAATGTGTTTGTTTCCTATTACCTATTCTATCAAAACGGTTAGCAATGCCGATCAAACAGGGAAAAACTGGCTCTAGCAGGACTGTTTTGCCACTTCCTAAACAAAGCTCTTCCATGAGAGCAATTTTTCAGTTTTCTATTTATTCTTCATTATTCTTAGGCATGTGTTATTCTTAAAATTAAATTTTTTGTATGCAGTTGCTTGAAGATTCAGTCGAGGTGCGTATGGAGAAAGCACTCTCAGATTCTGATAAAACTGAAGCAGAAAGCAAGGATGCAGATGCAGAAGATAATAACAAGGCAATAAACTCTCTCATAATATGGGACCCTTGTTATATTATGTTTCTTACGCTCGCTGCCATTGAAACATGGACATTCCTTTTCTTTTAGTGTGTCTTACTGCCAGCACTCAGCAGCATGTTTTTGTTCTTCTCGTCTTCTGTTGTTATCTTGAGAACAGGAATGCTGCTGTTCATTGCTTGGTTCTGCTATCCATTTGCCCTTGTTTGTTACTCACGATCGGCGTTTCATTATTTCTTATTGTTTTTGCTACAGAAAAAATCCTCAGAAGGTGGAAAGCAGGGTGGGTCTCTTAATAAAAAGCTCAAAAAGGATAAGCTTGTAGGTGCAACAGGGAAAAATACCAAATCGGAAACAAGCATGATTTCTGCGGCACCTCGTGTGAAACCGGAGCTAACCCTTCCAGCGATGTAAAATTTTATCCTCTTTGTAAATTTCTCTATGAGAAGCTCAGTTTTATGTACAGTTCTAAAAAAATGTTCTAAATAATTTCTGAAGTGTAGCCTTTGAAAATAAATACCATTCCTATAACTTAATGTGGGTCAATACTCCAGACATGTGAGTGTCATGTGCTTGAGCCTGTAACGGGGAGGTCTTCTTGGAACCTAAAATAAAGGCTGAGGGGTTTTATTGGGGGGGGGGGGGGGGGTGTCTCTTGGAAAAGTTGTCTTACAAGGTTCAGGAGGACCAAATATTGTTCTTCCCTTTTGCAGAACATACTCACTTGTCTGCTTTTTTATCTGTTAAGTGTCAACCTTGTGTTTATGATCCTGAAAAATTACTCGTTTGTTTCAGGCCTGTTGAAGTTGAACAATCAATGCTTGACGACCTAAGAAACCGTGTACAATTGAATAACTTGGCATTGCCATCTGTTAGCTTCTACACATTCCTTAATACACATAACGGGTAAGCTTAGCTTTAACTTAGTATCAACTGTTTCAGTGTGCATACTTTGGTTTGAACATTATCCTGTGGAATGCAGATTAAACTGCTCATCGATCTCAAACGATGGATCATTGGTTGTTGGTGGGTTCTCAGACTCATCAGTTAAGGTTAGTAGTCCCTTTAGGTGATAGTTTGTTTCTCATGTGATCACTACATTAATTGGTAAAGCTTCCTTGTTCACTAGGTTTGGGATATGGCAAAGATTGGTCAACAAGCCAAAACATGTTAGTCGTTCTACACTACATATTGCTGATGTTTTTGTTCCACTGTGTTATGGTGAAATGCTTCTGTAATTGCGCACCTGATTTTGGTCATGGTAGCTTTTGTTCTGAAGATCCTAGTTTATTTCCTTCAGTTTAAGTTATGACCTAGAAGTTTAAGGTGGTGTTGCAGCACGGATGCATGTCTCGACAATGTAAAAAATGGCTTCTGGACCTACTTGCTGGACATGCTATAATATTTTAATGGCGTTGAAGTATTTGACTGGAACCTGTCCGGAACCTCAGAATAATCTTAGAACATTAATTCTCCTAAGATAGTAGCATTTTCTTTTTTATCTAGATGGTATTTGCTGATCGGACAATTTTGGACTCTCAGCTATTTCACAAGGAGAGAATGGATCTGAGGGGAAAAGACCTTATACATTATTTCAAGGTCATTCTGGACCAGTTTATTCTGCTGCCTTTAGTCCATCTGGAGATTTTCTCCTGTCGTCATCTTCAGATTCAACAAGTAAAGCATCACTTACATTATGCTTATTTTGCACCATTCATTTCCTTGTTCATTTATTTTATCGAACTAACAGTTCGTCTAATTTTTATATATTTGTTACAGTTAGGCTGTGGAGTACCAAGCTGAGTGCCAATCTTGTTTGTTACAAAGGACACAATTACCCAGTTTGGGATGTCCAAGTATGTGAACAAACCCTTTCTCTGTGCCGTTGTTGTGGAAACAACATTTGAGTTCTTTCTTCATGGGGTGTCTTGACTGCCTAGTTCAGGCCAAAACATTTGATTAGTTAGTTGATTTTTCAGTAGTTTTTATTTGAATGGTGCTCAGATCTGTTGTTACAATTAGTGTCGATGGCTTACAATCAATCAGTTGTTCAGTACTCGTTTTTAATAAACTTTTCTGAAGTTCTAATAGTGGCCTCATTTCACGATAAATCACAAGTGGACATGGTGCCACGCGAGGATGGTATCCACAGCACCCATTCTTTCGTGATTCGTGTTGTACTTACACTGCCAAAACGTATATAGGTCGTATTCCACAGATAATAGACGAGTATGGCCCACAGATATGCACAAGTGCAGTTAAAGCCCCATTGATGACCACATTGATCCCACACTATTGATTAGAGGAGTCATTCTCAGTGATTTGCAGCCTACAATAACGGCAACCTGCACCATCGCATGCATTTTCTCCCCATCCCTTGTTCATTCTGCAGCTCCTCTCTCACTCATCTTGCTTTTCTAGTTCTTGCTCTTCGTTCATGGCATGGCTAGCTAGAACTCATACATGGAGATTTAGAGTTTCTTTTCGGAAAAAATGGAGATGTGGAATTGTAGCTGCAGCAGTCCATGTGTCACTCAATGACTGTCTAAGAGCAGTCCATATTCCTCACCCTCTCTTTCTCCCAATCCTCTCCGTCGTGCCAACAATATTTTATGTCCATCAGCTTCTACAACACCAGCATTTTAGTTCATGTCCTAGTGTCATTCATGTGTTCATCAATGTCCTACCTCGATTCTCCAGCTCCTCCCATGGGAGTTTACGTGGCCGAATCGTAGCTCACACTTTATGTATTTGCCCTCTACCCAGCCGTTCTGATGATAAGATTCAACACTGTTCTTCATACACCCACCTGCATGAAGCATATCTAAAATACATGCCCCGCACAAGCCACCCCCATTAACTCGTACTGGCTGCATAAAGACTGTTCTAAATGACATGCAGGCCATCAAGTACCCAGCAGGGATTTAAATCCAACCCATCTGACAGAGTCACTACTGGAATCAGCTTCTTTGCCGTCCGCCACGGCGGACGGCAAAGGCATAGATCACGGACGGCAAACCTCTTTGCCGTCCGCCAGCAGACGGCAAAATGTCCGGATGAACACGTGCCAGCAAAGGCCTTCTTTGCCGTCCGCTTCCTGGAAACGGACGGCAAAGGATTGTGCCGTCCGCCTCTGGTGGCCAGCAGACGGCAAAGATCGTGGACGGCAGTGAGGTGGGGTGAGGGCCATTAGGGGTTAACGGCGTGCTTTGCCGTCAGCCAGCGGACGGCAAAGAGGCTAACGTCTTTGCCGTCCGCTGGCAGACGGCAAAGTGCTCAAACATGCCAGTCCCAGGAATCACAGGTAGCTGCCACGTGGCATGTTTGCCGTCAGCTAGACGGCAAAGAGCCTGTACAGCCCTGTTTTTAATTTAATTCATTCAATTTGACAGCAATTCGCAGATATACATATATACACAACAAGCATATCCAATACACTAGTTTCATCATATATACATACATAACCAACACATATATAGTTCCATCCTTACATATTACAAAAGTTTCACATTGTTCATCCAACACCGTTATCCATCCATCCATATAAAAAGTTCCAACCATGCAAGTTCATTGATACAAAATAAAAGCACAAATGGAAAAGAAGCACTCCATCCATGCAAGCTTCCGTGAATTAAATCAAATCTACAAAATGATAAACAAGATGTTAGAAGAAGAAGAATAAAATGAAGAAGAAGAACAAGACTATAAGAAGTAAGCATACTTAAGTAAAATGGAGCTAACCTAGAAGAAAATGAAGAAGAAGAAGAAGAAGAAGAAGAAGACTAGAAGAAGACTAGAAGAAGAAGAAGAAGAAGAAGAAGAAGAAGAAAACTATAAGCTTATTATGTAAACTTGGTCATTTTGTGCCTAACATAAGTAATTTTGGAGTTAACCTATAGGAAAGTAAGCATAGTAGAGATAACTTAATATTAGAGCTAACATAGGTAACTAAGCATATTAGAGCTAACATAGGTAACTAAGCATATTAGAGCTAACTTAGAGCTAACTTATGTCATTTCGGAGGAAACAAAGCTAAGTATATATAGATCATTTTGGAGATCAAACATACCTGACATAGTTCAGTTCTCATTGTTCTTCTCCTTCTCCTTCCTCAGCCTGATGCGCCAAGAGCGGCGAGGCGGTGGAGGCAGTGGGATGTAGTCTTCTACCACAATTGGCGTGGTCATGTCGCCCAGCTGTGGGATCGCCGGCACCACCACCGGCGCGATGTCATTGTCAGGCACCACCACCATCGCGAGGCCATCTTCAGGCAGGACAGGCACGACCATCGCTAGGTCATCCTCAGCCACCACCATCGCTAGGTCATCCTCAGCCTGATGCCCACTATGCTCCTCTTCTTCCCCACTCCAGTCCGGATCCTCCTCCTTGCTGTTGCTTTTGCTACAGCCAGAATCGCTGTTGCTTTTGCTACAGCCAGAATCGCTGCTGCTTTGGCTGTAGCCAGTGTCGCTGCTGCTGCTCCCATTGCCTGTCCAAATGCAACAATGACCGTTAACAATCGATGCGAGACAAAGCCAAATGTAGAGGAATAAGAAGAGGCAGAACGTACTGGCATCATCGTCGTCAGCGTAGCGCATGCGACACATAGTCGCGTTGAACACCTTCACGATGAGCATGGTGGCGTCGTCGTCGTACCTGAAGAGAAGGAAGTACCCCTGCCGCAGGTCGTAGGCACGGTAGAACTTCTCCCAGCCACGACACAGGTACATGTGGCCCTCCTTGATCACCAACTCCACGTCCCACAGCCTGCGAAACCCGCTGCCGGCCTGTCGCAGCTTCACATTATTTGGCGGATCTTCACCCAGCATGTTCATAAAAGTGTCAGGCAGCCTCTGCAGTTTGGGACAATGAGTGATGTAGCAAACAACAGAGTTATCATAATGAGATGGGTGAAGGGGAGATCTCTCCTTTTATATACCTGCCTCGTGGATGATACTGAAGTCCCGAGTATGATACTGAAGAACTCAAAAGCATCCAACTCGTACTCCGGTGTGGCAGAGCGGAGTCTGCGGTGGCGGCTTCTCCCCATCTCTGATAAGCAGCAGAAGATAATCAACTACACCAAGTTATCATTTCTCATTCAAAAAACAATGCACTTGTGGACATATGATGGCTCTAGTTGAATTTATTAGTAGCACTAGTCGTAAAAAATGTTGACTTTAGTTGAATTTCATATAATAACTATTTTAACTTCTTTGGGTCAGCAAACTAGGCAACTAGCTAGCAGTATAAAAACATTCAACTAAAGAAAAGAAAGAAACTGTAAAACGTGGCGGAACCCGAAATAAGAAAGTATAAAAACGTGTCTTTTTCTTCTTCTTCCCCTCTTCTTCTTTTTTCCTCTTTTTCCTTTTCTTCTTCTTCCTCTTCTTTCTTTTCTTCTTCTTCTTCTTCTTCTTTTTCTTCTTGTTCTTCTTGTTCTTCTTGTTCTTCTTCTTCTTTTTCTTATTCTTTTTCTCCTCCTCTTCCTTTTCTTCCTTTCCCTTTCCCTCTTCTTATTTTCCTTCTTTTCTTTTTTTCTTTTTCCTTTTTTTCCTTCTTCTTTTCTAATATGTAAACTATCTAAAACTATTTATTATCTAAAACTATATCTAAAGAATTGGCGGGGGGAGGTTTTATGGTGATATGTTCTTTCTATGGTGACATGTTCTATGGTGCCCTTGAAGCCTGACAATGCTATCTGGAAGTTTCACAAAACTTTCACAACATTCAACCAGTGCAGCAATATTTGCAGATTCAATATCTTCTTCTTCTTCTTCTTCCTCTTCTCCTTTTTCCTCTTCTTCTTTTCTTCTTCTTCTTCTTCTCCTCCTCTTCCTCCCTCCTCCTCATGTAATGTCCAGACCGTGTAACCAGGCGTAAAACCAAACTTCTGCAGGTCTTTACTCATTTCAAGCTCGTCCCTCTTGTTATAGTTGTCGCAACGGGCACAGGGGCACCAGCTAAATTCCTGGCCATTTGCAAATGCGGCTCTAACAAACCCCTTGGTTTTTGTTAACCATTCCTCGGTCCAAACTTTCTGACAAGTGTAACCGGTGTACATCCATGCACGATCACTCATATTGACTTCCTACTGGACACACTCGGCACGAAGACCGGAACAGAGCGGGTTAGGGGGTCCTTGGCGTCGATGGAACCCTAAATAGCAAGTATCATCGGTGCGAGATACATGTGGCGCTCGGCGTTGAACACTAGATCCACATTCCCAAGTGAAGCCGGCGCCCGCGTCCCGCAACAAAGTTCTGGTGGCCGATGACGGTCGAACACCATCGCGAATTTGTCTGGCAGCCTCTGCGATGAGGATTAAAGCCAAGTTTTGAAATTTCAAACAACCAAACCGACTTGAGTCAGTTTGGTGTTTCAAGTTTCAACACTTGCCTTTTAATCGTCATCGCAGAGGCTGCCAGGCAAATTCGCGATGGGTTTGACCGCCATCGACGCCGAGAACAGTTGCTTTGGGACGCCGGACGTCGGCGTCACTGTGGGACATGGATGTAGTGTTCGCAACCGACGGCCACATGTACTCGCACTGACGATACTTGCTATTTAGGTTTCCATCGACACCGAGGAACCCCTAACCCACTCGTCCCCGGGCCCCTCTTTTTTCTTTCCTTCTCTCTTCTTTTCTTTTTCTTCTTCTTCTTCTTCTTCTCCTCCTCCTCTTCCTCCCCCCTCTCCTCCTCCTTCTACTCCTCTTCTTCTTCTAAACTAACAATCTAAAATAAACTAAAAAAAATAAACTAAAACTAAACTAAACTAAACTGAAGAAAACTAAACTAAAACTAAAACAGAAACTAAACTAGAAGAAACTAAAAAAAAAACTAAAAAAAAGGGGGGAAGAACAAACCTGCAGGGGATCGCCGGTGGAGGGCGAGGTCGGCCGGTGGGGCGGGGTGGCGCAGGGGCCGCGGGGAGGAGGGCGGCAGCGGGGCGGGGCGGCGTAGGCGCCGCGGGAGGTCCGGCACCGGGCGCCCCGCATCCTCTCCCTACCGCTATCTTACCGTTACTCTTCCTGGCGGCGGCGGCAGAAGCGCGGGGGAGGAGAGAGGCGGGCGCGCGGAGGGAAAACAGAGAAAGAGAGAGAGGGAGACGCTCGGCCCGTTAAGTGGGCCTTCTTTGCCGTCTGCTAGCAGACAGCAAAGAGGGCGGCCGTTTAGGGCTAGCCCACGTCTCCTCTTTGCCGTCCGCTGGCGGACGGCAAAGAACCTGACCTAGCCACGCCGTGCCCCGTGGGGCCCACCTGGCCCTTTGCCGTCTGCCTTCTAGCTCTTTGCCGTCAGCTGGCTGACGACAAAGAAACAGCGGACGGCAAATAGACTTTTTGCCATCTGCACTTTCTTTGCCGTCCGCTTTGTGGAAGCGGACGGCTAAGAGGCTCTTTGCCGTCAGCTGGCGGACGGCAAAGAGGTGGCAGACGGCAAATTACCAGATTCCAGTAGTGAGTGCCTAAACTCAGCTACCAGACAAAGTGCATACGAATTTAAAGTGTCATGGCCCACTCACTGCTGCGTATTCCAATGTATTATTGAGTAGCTGCCATCGTATTGGAAAATGTCCTATAGTAATTAGTAATCTCAAAGCACAAGTGGGTGGCCGAGATTTCGGCATCGCGTGGCACCATGTCCCAAAAATCCAAGCTGTCGCGTTTGATTTAGCTTTCGTCTACAAGTTTAAGGTTTACTTTGGACTTTTTCCTTTTAATAAACTCTTCTGAAGTTATAATAATGGCCTCATTTCAGTAGTTTTTATAAACTCTTATGAAGTACTGGCCTCATTGTTACAAACAATGACCATGCCCTACTATTGTTTCTCTTGATCTTAGTGTGAGGAGTGCAAAACTGCAAATACTTGTGATAAATATTCCTAGTTCCGTTCTTCATTTTGAACACTTCTGATGATGGGATTTGGAATAGGTCCATTGCGCCCCTTGATGTTCTTTTCAACAGCTTATGATCGGTACAGACATTTGTGTCGCGTAGCTTTCTAATTCTGTTCTACTGAGCCTCATGACATCATTGTGCGTTGTAGTATTTGCTGACATTTGTTTTATGCTTGTGTGACAGTTTAGTCCAGTCGGCCATTATTTTGCTAGCGCCTCGCATGACAGGACTGCCCGAATCTGGTCAATGGATAAAATCCAACCTTTGCGGATAATGGCTGGGCATCTTGCTGATGTTGATGTAAGTGTGCTTCTAGCTCAGAACTTGTAGCGATTTGAGAATCGATAGTCTGCCTATGGGAATGCTTTCAGTGCCATGTATTGATGTCTGCATGTTCTGACAGTGTGTGCAATGGCATGTAAACTGTAACTACATTGCCACCGGTTCTAGTGACAAAACTGTAAGGCTATGGGATGTTCAAACTGGTGAATGTATACGGATGTTTATTGGTCATAGGAGTATGGTCTTGTCACTGGCAATGTCTCCTGATGGGCGATACATGGCCTCCGGAGATGAAGATGGGACCATCATGATGTGGGATCTCTCTACTGGTCGCTGTGTTTCACCACTAGCGGGGCACAACTCTTGTGTGTGGTCACTTGCTTTCAGGTAATCATCATCATTATTCATTGTTTTGCTTGCTTAGTATCCCATGTGTCCTTGTTGCTGACGGTAATCAAACAATAGCTGATATACCAAATATGTGTAAAGAGTACTTAGTTTATGGTAGGGCTTGACAAACTGGCCTTTCCCGTCTGCTGCCTGTAATCAGTTTCCTGAGCAGCTGCTTCAGTTCATACGTGTGATCAACCATTTTGGCCATCCCTTTTTAGAGTATTTAACTTAATTGGATGGTTGTGTGATTCTTCTTCAAATGGCCACACCATGGAACTTGAACGCGTGTATGTGGTTTTCTCTCTCTCGAATATACATTGATGGTTCAGGCTTATGCACTTGGCCGTAATGCAGTTGCTTGTTGATCACAGTAGATTTTCTTATGGATCTCTTGTTTAAAGAAATTCTGTAAAAAAATTGTCTTGGATGTTTTGTCCACTGTTTTCAGTAGATTTAAGCTGCAGCGGATTAGATTGAATATCACTGATGGTTCTTCTGTTTCGAAATGTTACATTTTTTCTCTTTCAGAGACAAGCCATGCTTTGCTGTTCTGTCTAGCTACATATGATTTTAGGTAAACAATTCTCCCTCTGTTTTTGTAGCTGCGAGGGAGCATTGCTTGCATCTGGATCGGCTGATTGCACTGTTAAACTCTGGGATGTCGCGTCCAGCACAAAGGCCCTGAAGATGGACGACGTGTAAGTTGATTGACTTGCTTGGAAAATGCTACTCTAGCTAGTTACCTTACTCTAGCTGTAAAATATCCTTTATTTTTGTGAAACAGCAAAGCTGGTTCCATGAACCGACTGAGGTTGCTGAAAGCTCTCCCTACAAAATCGACTCCTGTTTATAACTTGCGGGTGAGAAACCCATTCTCCTTCCATCCATCATTTTCACCAGTTAACGTATGGTAGTTACCGTGTGCAGTGAAAACCAAGAACTAACTGTATTCTCGCAACTGCAGTTTTCTCGGAGGAATCTCTTGTTTGCGGCTGGCGCTCTCTCGCTAGGCTCCTAATTAAGCTTGCTGTATGCTCTCTAGAATACAATCCACATTCTTTCAGTTTTGATCTTAAACTAAAGTAGTGAAGTTGATGTGTACTCGGCTGACTGCTGTTTTAGAGCTCATTACATTGTCCACTACTGATCTGAGTGAACCCTATGACCGACTTGGGTTGTTAAACTGTAGCCTGCGAGCATTGCGACTCCTTGAAACGTGTGTATTGTTGTTGTAACACTAGCTAATTTTAAACTATGTAACAGGAGTTGTTAATTAGCAGTCATAAAGAGGACGCCTAGCTAGTTTGATGCAAGAAGTCTCGTGATATGCGAGCTTTAGGAGCTTGTTGAGGGTTTTCTTCCAGCATCAAAAGAATGCGCGATCCTGGTGACGGTGGATCTTGGTGTAGTGTATGAAGGAGCTGTAATTTGATATATGTCGTGAGATAAAAGGCCCTATCTATCTTTTAACTATTGCTGTCGTCGTTCAACTGTGACTGGCCTCATTGGTCGAGATGCATCATATATATCTGGACCAGAGCGTTCCTATCAGAATCAAATGTTGATTTGTTCAAGAGCGCTGCCAAAACCCAACTCAGAGTCACACACCACCACCGGAGGAAACAAAAGCAGAGAAGCTTGTCCTGCCGTGCGCTCCACCAGATGTCCGCTATCATCTCTCGTCCTGATTCCTTGTAGTTGTATCCAGTAATCATCTATTTTTGCTTGTCATCCTCGAACAAAGGGAAGGGTGCATCTATCCGTCAGTTGCCTGGAAAAGCTCTATGCAGCAGTTGATATATTTTCACGGCTTACTACTCATCTTCCTCCAACGCGTGGCTACTGTTCATCTTCTTCCCCTTCTCGTGGACCCGCTCTTTGGCCCCTGCTTAACTACCTGCCGCTGCCGTGTGCCACATCGCCCTCTCCGAGCTGCCTCCTCCGTTGTGCCATCGTCACCCCGATCATCCCTCTAAGCCTCATCCTTCTCCTGCGCCGGCGAGTGTCAACCCTCTTCCTCTCACGTTGTCCCTGTTTCCGGTGATGTCCTGGCTCGCCCTCGCCGGGTGGCCGCACGGCCACTCTGCCTTAGGCTTGGGCGCAGGGCGCGTGAGGAATCGGCTGATCCAAGAAACAATTTTAGGCACCTGATGTCTAGCAAATCAACAAATTTTCTTTTTGCTTTTTCTGTAGTGTTTAGTGCGAGTGGAAGGTGACGTTCCTGTCAATATCAAGGTGAACATGGTGAATGTTAGAGTTGTGTCGAATATTATTGTACAAAGTAGGTTACAATTGGACTTGGTTTTGGACTGTGTGTAGACAAGGTAGAAGTTGTGTCCTAATAGGACACTTGTATCCTAGGCCTCTCATATATATGGAGGGTAGACACACGATGTAACCTATGCCAACATAATAGCACAGGAACGCAGGGGAAGCCGGTGGCATGTGCCGGCGTCCAGGGCGACCGGGTGCGGTATTGTAGCGTTGTCATGGGGAGGAGCGCCCATAGTCAGGCCCCGGAGATGTAGCCATATCGGTGAACCTCGTTAACAAAACTCGGTGTCGTGCTCGTGTGATTGCTTGGTCTTCGGTAGATCGACGGTGGCATCAGATTAATTCTAACAATTGGTATCAGAGCCCAGGTGCCCGGAATAAATCTCGGTGAACTCACGGGTGGTCGGTCATGGTTGGTGGGCTGGAAACGCTGGTGTTAGCGGGCCCATGTGCGACCGATGTGTGAGGGGGAGATTGTTGGGTTTAGTCCCACATCGGTTGTGGGAGGAGACATAACACGATTTATAAGGATGGTGGTGTCCCCTCCTAACAGGCTAGTCTTTTGGGGGGAGAGGGCCCAAGGCCTCTCATAAGTTGGTATTGCTCTTCGGTTGGGCCTGGTTGACGCATGTGGGTCGGAAACGCTGGTGTTAGTGGACCCGATGTGAATCGTTGCATGTGATTGGAGTTCTGGAAGGCAAAGCTCAATTAAGTTCTTGGGAGGAGCGTATTGCAGCAGTTGGAATTAAAGAAATAAAAGGTTGCGAAAGACTCACGTCAGTTTTGCATGGAAGTTGTTTCTTTTGTCAAGTTTGCTGCTAATTGCACTCAGGGACTGTACATGGGAGTTAGCCGGAGAATCGTCATCAAAGGCAATGACAAGATATGAAGGGCAGCGTACGCATGAGGCTCGAATAGCCTGGAATGTGTCGCAGATGGATCATGCATACACAGAGCGTCAAGCAAGGCACAGGGATGTGCGGGCGGACACGGCGCAGGGTGGAGCATGGTTGCAGTCGAATAATTTTGGCTGAGTCGGACTGGACTGTCTGATGGATCGATGGGGATGTCGGTCAAAGCAGAAGATGGCGGGGTTTTCAGCGACGACAACATAGGAGCGTGATGCTGATGGTGGCCGAATTCTGGGGCGTGAAAACACGTGGTGCAGGCCTGAGGGCTTAAGCGACTTCGACAAGACTATGACGCATGGTTGATTCAAGGCAGTGTACACTTGAGAGCTTGAAGTCGACGGGGCGCAGGGTAGCACGACCAGCTACATGGAGTCATGTTGAAGGTGGAGCTGGAGACTGGCAGAAGACTTCACTCTGTGCTGATGGAGGGGCTACGACGTAAGAATTCGGAGAGTCGAAGCCTATTTCAGCGGGATAGCGAGAGACACATGGATCGGACTGGGTACCAGTGGTCTGAAGGAGACGTGATACTCGGCATCGGTCGGTGATGATCGATGGTTCTATGCAGTGGGGGTTGAGTGGTGTGGGTTCGCGACCTTGGGAGACTCGACCAGGACAGCAGAGGCTCGACGCGGTGATAACAGCGAGGCGTGCGGTAAGCACGGGACACAACGACAGGCCAAGGCACTGATGGTCAGACATGTGGTCAGACAAATTGTGCAAGGGGTGCTGAAGCAGTGTTGACGAGTACCGGATTCAAGTTGGTGACTGGGTCTATCGGTGCCGGAAGATGGACAGGAGTTGACCATGGAGAATCTGAGAAAGTGGCGGAGAGTTTGAAATTGTCAAAAGCTGAGAGAGTACATGGCCGTATATTCTGTGGTGTTCGGTGCACATGGCAAAGTGCGGATGACAAGTACAGAAGGAGACGGAGTGCTATAGCTGTGGGACATGCCAGAGACTATCCGGGATAAGGATGAAACAACTGCGAATTTGACTCAAGGTGACGGTGAAATTCCTTCAAGTTTCAGACAAGCAGTCAAGAAAGAGCGGTGACGTTGAGTTTAGGTAACTCTTATACGTGGCGTCCAATATGTGAGTTGTTCACTTTCACGCAGACAATGGTTGGTGTGTGATGGCGTTGAACGGATTCTTCGAAAGTTGGGAGCACAAAGTAGAGTAATGAGAAACTTAATTTTGCTCGAATGCTGACTGTGAAGAAGACGAGAAGGGACTACAGTTGCAGGTGGAGTCGCATGGAGTCTGGGAGTAGCAGCGGTGCTCATGGCGTATCTCAAGTCCAATGTACACGAAGGTTCGACGCATGTATGAATTCAAGGTGGTGAAGAATATTCGCGAATGTGGAGTTTGTTAGAGTTGTGTCGAATATTATTGTACAAGGTAGGTTACAGTTGGACTTGATTTTGGACTGTGTGTAGACAAGGTAGAAGTGTCCTAATAGGACACTTGTATCCTAGGCCTCTCATATATATGGAGGGTAGACACACGATGTAACCTATGCCAACATAATAGCACAGGAACGCAGGGGAAGCCGGCGGCATGTGCCGGCGTCCAGGGCGATCGGGTGCGGTATTGTAGCGTTGTCACGGGGAGGAGCGCCCATAGTCAGACCCCGGGGATGTAGCCATATCGGTGAACCTCGTTAACAAATCTCGGTGTCGTGCTCGTGTGATTGCTTGGTCTTCGGTAGATCGACGGTGGCCTCGGATTAATTCTAACAGTGAATTCACCAATCTTGAAGCTCCGCAACTCTGACCCGGTCTTTGGTAAGCGTTGTGTGAGTACGTGTTTATTGATGTGAGTGTGTGTATTATGTTTATGCTATTCCTCTGTCTTATAATATAAAAATATTTTTCAAGCTATGTTACTTGAAAAACGTTAGATGGAGGGAGTAACTTGTAATCGATTTTTCCGAAAAGAAAGAAGGAAAAATAGAGATTACAGAGGGAGATCATGGAAGATATTCCTTGATCTACAAGAAGCCGATCTGTTACAAACACAAACCCACGCACGTTCGTACGTACAACAGAATAAGTTGATTAACTCAGACCGGGTGCCACAGAGAAAGAGTCGGAGCCGAGCTGGGTGCGCTCCACGCACACTCATATAACCGACGCGTCAACCTCTATAATCTATATACTGCTCCGACGGATCACGAGAGAAAAGCCAATCAATCGATCCACCAGATCGACGACCGATTGCGCGCGCACCATGGCGTCACCAACATCGCCCTCCGGCCAGTGGGCGGATCTCCCGGCCGATCTGCTCCGCGACATCTCCGGCCGCCTCCACGCCGCGTCCGACGCCGTCCGCTTCCACGCCGTCTGCAGGCCATGGTGCAGCGCGCCCGAAAACAAAAAGGGCCTCCTGCCGTGGCTCGTCGCGCCGTCCGCCGCCGCCGACGACTCTGTCTCCTTGGAGGACCAGCGGTGCCGCTGCGTCTTTTCCAAGGCCAGCTACAGCGCGCCCGGCGTCTGCGTCCGGGACACGAGGGTCGCCCGCACCGACGGCACGGCGGCGTGGCTGCTCAGCGCCGACCTCTCCCTCGTCAACCCTCTAAACGCCCAACCCCTGCCTTTCCCCCGCGAGCGTCTCGACCGCAAGTGGCTGGATCACAGGCATCGCGTCGTCTCCGACGAAGGCGCCGTCCTTTTGTACGACTTCCGGCCAGAGGAGGGTAACCCACGCAGCAGATTCCATGCATCCTTCCTGCGCCCGGGCCACGGCGAGTGGCAGCGTGTGACGTCAAATCTCGGCACCGACCGTTGCTGCGCGGCCGCGTATTACTACGGCTACATCGTGTGCGTCGGCTTGGCTACCTGCCACATCCTCCGGCCGCGCTGGGATCAAATCTATCCAGGCCTCTACACCAATGTAATCACCAACGAAGTGCAAGGGGCCCTACCGGATGAGCCCGGAAAGGTACGCCGGTGCAGCTATCTCTTTGAGTCCGGAGGCGACCTGCTCCTGGCCAGCGTTCTTCAACATGACAGCAGCACCGACCTGTCGGTGTCACTGCACCAGCTGTGTCTGCGGAACGGCGGGGAGGGGGAGGAGGAAAGGGTGGTGGAGTGGGTGCGCGATGACGAAACAGACTTCCACGACGCTGTCCTCTTCTTGGGTTTCCCGGGCAGCTTCCCTGTGGATGCCGTGTGGTTCGGCGGGGAGCTGAGCGGTGGCACCGCCTACTTTGTCATCGACAACAATAAGGCAGGCCACGAGGGACGTTCTGGTCCTCCGGAGCCGTGCAGCGTGTACAGGTACAACTTCAAGGACGGCGCCGCCACGCTGGTGGAGACGCTGCCGCCCGGATGGCACGACGCGAGGTGCCTGTGGTTCCTTCCCTATCCCCAGATACCTGTCTTTCCTGAGCCGATGACTCGGGGCCGGCGAGGAACCACAACGACCTGCAACGACAGCACCACTCAGTCACAATCGCAACAGCTGACGATCTACATCCACGATCTGTCCCCGAAGGTGGATAGCTCCCGGCTGCGGGACATGTTCAGCAAGCACGGGAAGGTGGCCCGCGCAAGAGTCGTGTACGACAAGCGCGGGCGATCGCGAGGGTTTGGGTTTGTCACCATGGCGACGCGGAAGGGATTCAACAATGCCATGGCCGTTCGCAACGCCGTGCAGTAGCCACACCGCAGCAGCGTCATCAATCTGATATTTTTTTTTTTTTTTGCATTTTTTCATAGCTTCATCATTGGCTAATGCTACCAGCAGTGGCCGAGCTAGTGAATAGCCAAAGCCTAGGCCGGCATAAGCTAAAGTACTTTTCCTTTGCCGATGACAAGTATCACACATTTCCGATTTGATAAACACTGTATGCAATATACGTACGCACTAATGTTTGTATCTATAGAGAAAAGCAATTCTACCCTTGCATGGATCCATCGTCCATGGTTGATTTGAAATTCATGCTACTCATTTGTTTGTTTTCAGAATTTGTCTTGTTATATATATGTAGTTTTGTCGTGTTTGTATGAGCAAAACTCCCAAGCTAACCAATTTGATTTTATAAAAATTAACCTACTAACGTCTGCCATATTTGCTGAAATGAAGAAAGGGACGTGTGGTCCATAATACTAGATATCGTGATCTCCTCTTTAGGAGCAGAAATATGGAAGTCCTATGCCCAAATGCCAACAGCTCGGTGTTTTTTTGTTGTTGAGGGAAGGCCATCATGGCTAGTTTTATTGATTATAAAAGGCAAATACATCATCTACGAGCTTGCTCGCCAGACAATTTGGCGGTTCGTTAATCCAACTCTCAGAAACTTTATAACAAAAACTAAATTGAGCTAGCACATGCGCAGCTTGATTCGCATCACGATAATAATGATTGAATTTGACCTTCCCAATTAAAGAGCTTATATCCACACACTCAGCAAAGATTGCTGCCGCTGTCCCACCAGGTAGTTTGTCCAGTACAATAATTGATCACATTTAGTGAGTCCGACTCCGCTTCAACATGATGGAACCCCAAGTTGTTTGCTAAACTTAGTCCATCCTCTCATCGCCCATGCCTCTGTGGTCATTGCATCACCAGATAATGGGATAAAATTGCATTGCGCAGCCAGAAAATTACCCTTTTCATCTCTGATTATGGCCGCTGTAGCTCCCGTCCCTTCCTCTTCATAAAAAGCTGCATCTACATTGAGTTTGACAAAATTTGGGTCAGGTCGTTGCCATATAGTCTCACCTGGAGTAGACTCCTTCACCGATTCTCTATGGTAGTTACTTGTAATGGGCAGAACAGACATCGGGAGTTCATTTTCTTAAATAACGGAACAACTCAATATGCCTTCTTCTTTCTCCGTGACAAGACTAATGCTTCATCCCTAAAAGAAACATCACGGTGAGCCTAGGATCCCGGCCGCTAGAACCAAAAGAGCTAAGCTACTGGTACTCCCAAATATGAATCGGACTGCGAATTGACCAAATGTGCAGAGTGTCTTTTGTTTTTGTTTTTTGCAAAGTCGTAACAGTGGGAAGTTTTGGGCCAATAATCCAGTTAAATGGTTCTGGGGTGCCACTCTCTTTTGCACGTGCTGCTCTAGTCATCATAATAGGTGAAGCACTAAAGTCTCAGCTACCCGCTCATCTGAAACCTATATATATACTGGCAGAACCATCCATTGAAATGGCCGTGAAGGGACACAAAAGTGAGACATTATTTGGGTGAGGAGCAATGCAGAGATGCATGATGTGTAGCAAAATTTCCACTGGAATCAAGCTTGGTAGGAATGGGGGGCAGCAGTAATTCGCATGGAAGCTGTATGCTGAGTACGGGTATATTAGTCCAGTGATGGCCGACTGGCATTTTGGTCCCACCGAAATAATGTCCGCCCCTTTGTACAAACAAGAACAGTTGGACAATCTCACACCTCGCATGGGGATTCACAACTTCTAGACATATGCTCATCGTCCGGTTCTCCTGGACGAACAGCCTGCGATCACCGACACACGATGCTGCCTCCGCGAGAGAGAAAAAATGTTGTCACATGATGGAGGTGGAATTCCCATGTAGTATATGGGTTATGTATACGATCAAAACACACAAGCTAATCAATTTAATTTCTGAAGACTAATGTACTCTACTGCCCACCATATTTGTTCACGGCGAGCCTAGGGATAGCCTAGCTAATTAATCGTACCCAAATATGGACCGGAGTGCAAATGGACCAACAATGATGAGTGCTAGAGCAACAATCGCTTCTAAGGAGCCGCTCTTTTGCATGTTCCACAGTCTACACTAGTTGCAGTAGGTTCCATTGAATAGGCTCACTCACTCAGAACACCACATAGCAAACGTTGAATAGGCTTATCCACATGGATTTTGGACTTTGTTCCTACCGACTTGTCACTAATGCGAACAACACATCAGAAAAATCAACAGCTCGAGGCCCTCATCAGACACGATTTTCATTGCTTTACCATGTGCAAAATATGCCATATTGCACTCGGGGTTATTTGCAATGCGTGCAGTATAACAAATTTTCAGATATAAACAACACATAGGCAAGATCACATCCATATAGTATAACCAACATGCATATGACAAAGTTCTAGATGACATCCGTATGTATGACAAAGTTCAAAGCCAACATAACATGTCCATAACATGAATCGTAGATCATAGGCATGCATAAAATTGCAAAATGATTGAAATCTAACTAACAAAGTTCTAAAAATAGAGTTGGTATCAGCAAGGTTTATGTAGGATAGGGCATACAATTTGGAACATATTATGGGGATCCGCTAGAGATGCCCTCCTTCTGGCTTTGAAGATCTTCTTTGGGGTGATAGCCCTTGGTCTAACATCTAGTTGAACCAACTAACATTGACGCACGAGCAACGACTCCATCCGATGTCTTGGAGCGTTGCGCCCTTTGTCTGCTAATATGTCATCTTAGATTCGGTGGTACGATTTAGGAATGCTATCGCGAGGCCGATGACTCGGGGCCGACGAGGAACCCAACGACCTGCAACGACAGCGCCACTCAGTCACAATCGCAGCAACTGACGATCTACGTCAGTGATCTGTCCCTGAAGGTGGATAGCTCCCGGCTGTGAGACATGTTCAGCAAGCACGGGAAGGTAGCCCGCGCAAGAGTCGTGTACGACAAGCATGGCCGGTCATGAGGGTTCAGGTTTGTGACCATGGCGGCACATAAGGGATTCAACAACGCCATGGCCGCTCGCAACGCCGTGGAGTAGCCACACTGCAACAGCGTCATCATTCTGATGTTATTTTTTTGCATTATTTCATAGCTTCATCATTGGCAAATGCTACCAGCAGTGGCCGAGCTAGCGAATAGCCAAAGGAAGCCAAAGCACTTTACTTTGGTCGATGACAAGTTGGGTGTTCAAGCCGAATCGACTCGTGTTTATGTCGTCGAGTACATTACACTACTAGGAAAATGCTTATAGATAGAAGTATACCAGTAGCGTTTGTTTATGACCCCACGCTACTAGTAGTTAGTGGTAGCGCTGGCTAGAAAGCGCGCTACTGGTATCTGTTAGCAGTAGCGCTTGTTATCTAGCCCCACGCTACTGTTAAGTGTAACACACCACACCCCCTGATCAATAAATATTAGCAGCGCTGGTCGTCCAACCGGCGCTACTGTTAGTTCAGGATCTATAGCGCCCGTTTATGTAAACGCACTACTGCTATTTTTTCTATGTATAACATTTTACCAGTAGCGTGTTTTTCTGGCCCGCACTATAGGTAGTGCAACACTAGCCGTAGATATTTTGCAAGCTGCCATAGCAGTAGCGCGCATAGCTGACCCGCGCTACTGCTATGCCCGCCAACCACCTACCACCTTTCCCCTTCTTCCTCTCCCCCTTCCTTTCTCCCCCTTTCCTTGCACCTTGCTTGTTCCTTTCAATGCTCCCCCTCCACCACCCCTCCATTAGAGCCCTCCCCCCCCTCTTCTTTGCCCCTCCACCACCCCCCTTCTTCTTTGCCCCTCCACCACCCCTCCATTAGAGCCCTCCCTCGCCCTCTTCTTTGCCCTCCACCACCACCCCCTCTTCTTTGTGCCCTCCACCACCACCCCCTCCATTAATGCCCCCTCCCCCTCTTCTTTGCCCTCCACCCCCTTCCATTAATGCCTTCCCTCTTCTCTCCTCTCTCCTCCCCGCACTATCTCCCTAGCTAGCTAGCTAGTTAGAGCTATATATCTAGAGCTACTAGGTAATTAAGAAGAAAGGTGCTCGATATCCCTCTCGACACATAGGTGAGCAAAAAAAAGGTGTTTGTGTGGATAGGACCGAAACTATATATATATGGGCGATATGAGAATATATATACCGAATTGTTTGTGGCATAATTTGAGTTGCCTACATTGTGTATTTGATGAAATAATGTGTGGGTGACATGAGTTGCCTATGTTTTGCCGAAATGTCAATTCAATTCCGTTTCGGCGAATTTCGGGCAAACTCAATATGTCCTATGTTTAGGGAAGGTCATGCCGAATTTTTGTATGAATTTGATCCATGCATGCATATATACGTGGTTATAATATTTGCTCTGCGCACAGGTGATCATGAAGGTCAATGGAAGGATGGTGGAAAGATACTGGCAATCCGCTGTGGATGACACGTATGAAAAAAGACTGAAGGATGTTTTATGTCCGTGTCGAAAATGCAAAGGAATAGTCAGGCTCAACCCCTTTGAGGGTGGTACATTCAAGGCGCACCTGCTCATGCATGGTTTCATGGATGGCCATACTCGGTGGATAAGTGAAGATGATGATGATGATGATGAGGACGTCGACGGTGCAGGAAATAACGACATGGGGCCACCAGACGAAGAGATGACCGATTATGTGCCCGAAGAGGAAGACGGCCTCGGAAATGTCGATGGCGAAGAGGCAGTTCAAGGCGGAGAAGACGCGGACACGCCACCGTCTTCGTCGGTACTAAGTTCAGCCATGCGGGACCCGCATGTTCGAGACCTGCTTCTCAAGAAGACGACTAGCGACAGAGCTGCTTCTAGAGAGGAGGCCAAACTGGTGCAACTGGAGGTAGACTCAATGACTCCTTTGTATGATGGTTGCAATCCCGAGGTGACCCGCTTGAGTTTCACACTAGAACTTCTAAAGACGAAGGCAAAAAACAAATGGACAGATGCAAGCCTGGATGAGCTTCTGAAGTATCTAAAGAAGGTTCTTCCCGCGGGAAGCCTGTGTCCTACTAGTGTCGAGGAGGTAAAGAAAATCGTGTGCCCTCTTGATCTGCCACACATTAGATATCACACATGCATCAATGATTGCATCATATATCGGAACGAGCACGCGGAAAAAACCATCTGTCCAAAGGGCAATGCTTCACGATATAAAAAGGCCGGAAAGAAAGCTCCACAGAAAGTTGTATGGTACTTTTCGATCACTCCGCGTCTACAGCGGTATTTCGTATATCCTAAGGAAGCAAAGCTTATGCGGTGGCACGCGGAGAGGGTGAAGCCAGATGACGGAGATGATCCGAAGCTGAGACACCTCGCAGATGCTAGCCAGTGGAGAGCATTAAATGCTGAATTTGATTTTTTCACAAATGATCCAAGGAACATCGTGCTTGGCGCTAGTAGTGATGGCATGAATCCGTTTGGCAACCAGAACACCAATCATAGCACATGGCCCGTGTTTGTATGGATGTACAACCTCCCCCCTGGTTGTGCATGAAGGAAAAATACATACACATGGCTATGCTTATTCAAGGGCCGAGACAACCGGGAAATGATATAAATCTGTATCTCGGGTTACTGAAAGAGGAGCTACAGACCTTATGGATAACGCCGGCCAAGACATGGGATGCAAGCAAAGGAGAGTATTTCTACATGAGAGCCGCACTGATCACGATGGTGCAGGACTATCTCGGTTACGGCTATCTCTCCGGCCAGGTGTGCCACGGATATTGCGGATGCACGAGGTGCATGGATGATACAACTTCTCAGCAGCTATCGAAAGATGGCGGGTCTTCGAAAATCGTGTACATGGGGCATCGAAGATGGCTCAAGAAGGATGACCCGTGGAGAAAGCGTGGAGATCTATTCAATGGTAAGGCTGAGCATCGAGGTCCTCCACGTAATCGTAGCGGTGCAGAAATATATGAGTTATTGAAGAACTGGGAAGAGTGCCCCTCACCGGGAAAGACGAAGAAAAAGGCTTCGGAGCCCCTGCTGAAGGTATGGAAGACGAGATCTGTTTTCTGGGACTTGGAATACTGGCCCAAACTCGACATGCCTCATAGCCTTGATCAAATGCATATCACAAAAAATATCCTTGAGAGTTTGCTTGGAACATTGATGGACATGCCGGAGAGGACCAAGGATGGGCCGAAGGCAAGAAAAGACTTGGAATTTTTGAATATCAGGAAAGATCTCCAAATGCCAGGTAAAAAGTTGTCAAAGAAGACTGAGACGGAGACGGAGACGGAAGATAGGGGCAAAAAAGTAAACAAGAAGGAAGAACAATATTGCCCCCCCTCTTGCTTCACCTTAGATCCGAAGGAGGTCGATCAATTGTTCAAGTGCCTTGCCGGAATCAAAGTTAGTTCCGGATACTGTGGGAAGATAAGCAGATATTTGGACACTAAGAAAAAAAGGTTCAGTGGGATGAAGTCTCACGACTGTCATGTGATGATGACGCAGTTACTCCCGGTTGCACTTAGAGGGATTATGGACACACATGTGCGTGAGACGCTTACTGACCTATGCCACTTTTTTGATGCTATCTCTCGAAAGTCGATCAGTGTGAAGCAACTCCATAGGCTACAGGAAGAGATCGTTGTCATACTGAATGAGCTAGAGATGTACTTCCCGCCCGCGTTCTTTGATGTCATGGTGCATCTATGTGTCCACATCGTGGACGACATCATTGACCTAGGGCCGACATTCCTGCACAGCATGATGCCGTTCGAGAGGATGAATGGGGTCATCAAAGGATTCGTTCGTAACATGTCCCGTCCAGATGGAAGCATAGCCCAGGGATATCTGACCAAAGAGTGCATCTCTTTCTGTGAGAGTTATCTAGTAGGCACCGGAGACCCTGTTGTTGGTTTGCCCGTCAACAAGCACTGTGGAAGGCTCGAAGGCGAAGGTCACACCAACGGTCATAGGGATGTGAATGTGTTACGCTCGGGCCGACAAAACGACCTTGACAGGGCAAACTTAGTAGTGCTACAACACCTAGATGTGCTAGAAGATTTCGTGACACTGCACAAAGAGACCATCGCAAAGAAGTACCATGACCGTGGGGTGCACAGGACGGACGCTGAAGTTATTAGAGAGCACAACTCCACTTTCTTGCGTTGGTTCAAAGAGCGAGTTCTGGCTAATCCCCCGGAAGAGGGCTGTCCGAACGGAACACTCATATACGCCTTAGCACATGGCCCGTCGACCAACCTCGCGACTTATCAAGCATATGATATCAACGGATACACGTTCTACACGGAGGAGAAAGATATAAACAGTGATGACCAAAACTCAGGGGTGACGATGAAAGCCATGACCGGGAATGTAATTGAAAGATATTACAGAAGGGTCGAAGAGATATGGGAGCTTAACTACTCTAGATTGCATAGCGCGACGATGTTCCGTGTTAGATGGGCTAAGAATGTACAAAGAGAAAACCGACATTTCACTACCATGTGTATACCCGACTCCGATAGCGGTACCGTCAACGCCATCGCCAAAAATGAGCCATGGGTACACGCTAAACATGTGACACAATGTTTCTTCATAACCGACCCGATCAATCCCAGCCGTGGTGTCGTGAGGAGAGGCAAAAGGAGCATCGTCGGATTGGATGGAGTCGCCAACGAGGAAGACTACGGCCAGTACGGTGATCCGATGAGGAAAGATGATGCTGATGACGATGAAACATACGTCAAAAGAAGAATGAAGACTACATTACCTACGAAAGATCGTAATCCCTGGAAAAGGAAAAGTCACGACCATGGGCTTAATTATTCGACAACGAACAAAAGAAGGAAGAAGATCAGTCTGAAGCGTCGTCGTCGCCCAAGCTGACAAACTAATCCACAAATTTTGTGTGTGTCTATTTTGTATACCACCGTTAGCGGTCAAATGATGTAATATATATTATACTAATTATTATCCAGAAGGTAACAGTGGTATTGCTCCAACGAAAGAAATGAAAGAAAAATAAAAAGAAAAAGGAAGGAAGTTTGTGGAAAAAGAAAAAGAAAAAGAAAAAGAAAAAGAAAAAGAAAAAGAAAGGAAGTTTTGCAAAATGAAATTAATGAAAGAAAAAGAAAAAGGAACTAATAAGTTGTGGAAAATGAAATGAAAGAAAAATAAAAAGAAAAAGGAAGGAAGTTTGTGGAATATGAAAAAGAAAAAGAAAAATAAAAATGAAAGAAAAAGTTAGCAGTAGCGCTGTTTGTGCTGGGGCCGCGCTATAGCTAACTTAGCTATAGCGCGTTTTGCTGCCCCGCGCTATAGCTAACTTAGCTATAGCGCGTTTTGCTGCCCCGCGCTATAGCTAACTTAGCTATAGCGCGTTTTGCCACGCCGCGCTATAGCTAAGTTGCCTAGATAGCACACATCTCTTTCCTCTCTCTCTCTCACTCTCGCTCGATCCGATCCCCTCTCCCACACCACCACCGACGCCGCACCCTCCCACGCCGCCGTCGACGCGCGCCGCACTCGACCCTGACGCCGGCCACTGGCCGCCCCGACACTCCCTCCCCCCTTGCCGCCCCCGTCCCAATAGGTTCACCCCGCGGCCCGGCCCCTCCCCCCGTGCCGCCCCTCCCCCGAGCTATCCCCTCCACCGGCCGGCGCCCCTCCCCCGAGCAGTCCCCTCCACCGGTCGGCGCCCCTTCCCCCAGTAGTCTCTCTCTCTCTCTCTCTCTCTCTCTCTCTGACCGGCCGTGTTCTCTGCAGCACGTTCGGCTCCTCCGGAAGCAAGGTGCTCGGCGAGGAGGAGAAGGACGCCGGGAACGTCACCCAGACGCAAGGTGCTTGGCTCCTCCGGCGGCAAGGTGCTTTGCTCAATGTTTGAATATACACACTACAACCAGTAGAAACTAATAAGCCAAATAATATGCAGAATGGTTATGGATATGCGATTAGGCAATGCTGGTTAGAGTGCTTGTTAAAATGCTTGTTAGACTGTTGAAATGCTTGCTGTTAAAATGAAATGCAATTGTGTTGTCCATTGGATTTATATTTGGAGTTGCTAAAATATTTGGAGTCCAAATAAAATGAAATGAAATGCTGTCCATTGGAGTCCATTTGGAGTTGCTGTTAAAATGAATGGCGGACTTTGGTTGTTACATAGTAGTAGTATAAATTATAAAATTTCGGTGATCTTGGTGGCTCCATTGCTTGTGAGATGCTGTGTGGGGAATATCTTTGTTCTTGCATCACATAGTTATTGCATTCTGCTAGTGTTGGCAGATGGTAGTGAAATGCTACTTCAGCACATAGTGCTTATTGTCATTTGCAGGGAAACCGATTGCGAGTGACCTATGTTTTGCCGGAAATATTGATTCATTTCCATTCCGGCAAATTTCAGGCGCTCTATATGTGCACTTTCGTGAATTTCGGCATGACTTGTGCTAGAAAGTTGGACATATCGAGTGCTCGAGATTTGTCATTATTCACTTTATTATATAAAGCTTGATAATTAAACGACTACGACATTGAACCCTAGGAAACATGACCGACACCGATGAGGCCGGAGGTTCTCAGTCCCAATTAGGTCAAGCACACGCCTACCTCGACTTTCTGGCGGATCAGGAGAGACAACAAGCTGGGTGTCAAGACCCCCTTGTCATGACGGACGACGACGGTGGTGGCGCCGGCGTCGACACTGATGCCACCAACGACACCGGCACTGAGACTGGCGCTGATGATGTTGCTAACTACAACACGGAAGGTGGGACCTCCCAAGCCAGTGAAGGAAAGAAGGAAAAGAGGACACGATGCCCAAATGAGCTCGGCACCGGAAGACTGGTGGTCACGGCGGTGCACCCTGGCGAGTTCGAGCCAATAGAGCCGCGGGAAGTGGCAGCGTGTTACGGCAACCAACTAGCATGCATCCTACGGGATACAGCTAACATCAACACCACGAAAATACGGAAGAATGAAAATTTGAAGAAGCTGCTCCTAACTAGGTTGCACGCAAGATTCCTGTTCCCCGGTCGGAAAGACGATGTTGACCCATGGGATGATGATGGCATGAAAAAAAATCAACAACAAAGCCCTAGGGAAGTTCAGCAACGCATTGAGCGCTTGGAAAATTAGGGTGAAAAAGGCGATTGAAGTAGACCATGAAACCTACGCCGAGATTGTTGCAGACAATCCAAAAATTACGATAAAGGACTTTGAAAAGTTCAAGGAGACTTGCAATGAAGAAGCTGCCAAGGCCAGGTCGGAGAGAGGCAAGCAGCTGCAGGCAAAGAACATGGGGAACCACCGCCTTGGAAGTCATGGTTACACGGGAAAGAGGCCCGTGTGGGCTAAGGAGGACGCAGAACGTGAACGTTAGGGGATCCCAGACCCATTGGCTGAGTTCACCGACCAGCAGGAGCACGACTTCATCAGGGCCCGATTCTCGTGGGACCCAAAAAAAAAGATTTTTTTCACCGACGGGCCGACTAGGAAATTCATGAGATTACTGGTAATTATCCTTTTACCACCTTTCATATTAGCTTCTGATCAATGAAGTCTACTACATTCTAGTCGCATTCGTAAACGATTCACGCTCCATTTTGCAGAGAGAGCAACACAAGCTTGCGGCCGAAAGCGACTCATCGACTCAGTCGACTCAGTCGTCGGCGAAGTACAAGTGGGACACTCCTTTCAACCGGGCCATGAACATAATGATGGGACACCAGCCGGGCCAACGGCCGCAATATGGACGTGTGCACGGCGTCGGGTATGGTGCCACGTGGAAGTACTATTATAACGAGGACCCCGAGGCTAAAAGACAGAGAAAGAAGTTCAGTCAAGTGACTATCGACCAGAAGGTGGCGCGGGCGATGGAGAAAACAAAAGCTGAGACCAAAGCTGAGGTCAAAGCTGAGGTAATCCAGGAAGCGGTAGCTGCCTGTAGAAATGATATGGTGGCTGCCTTTACAAGCTTGATTCCAACTATGGTCAGTTGGGTGCAACAAAATCCAAATGCGCCACCAACTGATTTTCCCATGCCCAGCTTTACCGGGAGCAACTCAATGAACACCGCACCCATACCCGTACCTAGTATGGCAACCGCACCCGCACCTACTCTAGCACCTGCTCCTGCACCCAGCTCTCACAGCAGCCCTAGCTCCGTCTCTGGCTTGAATGTCGGGCCGTCGACATTGGCTGAGCTCGATGCCCTCACGGTAAATACGCGTCGCACCCTCATCAACTCAACTAATTAATTAATCTTCAGTTGCCGTTCTTTTTGGATCTCTGACGCCGCACGTATATGTCTTTGTAGGCTGACTCCACTCCGTGCACCCTCCTTTACCACATGAAGGGCGGGTTGGTGGATGCGGGGAAGGGTACTATAGTGAAGCCCAAGGATCGATTGTTCCACCGCCGGCATATGCCTGATAACGCCTTAAGGGTCTCCGTGGCGAGTGTGAAAGCGGGCTACGAGGGTTTCCCTCGTCCGATACAAACTGATGGAGAGGATGACGAGACCCCCACGCAGCTTGGCCAATGCAAAAATTGGCCGATCCTGTGGCCGAAAAATCTTCTTCGTGTCAAGGTGGCCGGGAGCACACCAACAGGACCTCAGGAAGGTATGACCACAACCCCACCTACACAAGTACAACCATCGTCTGTGCTGCTTGCTGAGATCGAGAGACACGAGGAAGGAGGGCCAACCGTTCCGGCAGATGATGCCATCTGCCCCATGGAAGAGGATATGGATCATCACATGGAGGAGGCCGATGACCCTCTCCAGTATTTCAATACCGGCTATGACAACGATGTAACAATGAGTCAACCATATGAATATGAGATGCATGTACCAGAGCCGGAACGTCCTCGGGAGTGCAAGAAGTCTTTGTTCATGCAATCCTCGCAGGACACGCCTCCAGATGCCGGTTCCACCCAAGCTCAACTAATTAGCCATAGTCATCCAATGCTGAGCCCGACAACACTAGGGGTGGTGGTCAGGGAGGGTCTGACAGACCCATCAGCACCTGAGCCCACCAAGAAGAAGCAAAGGAAGAGACCGGCGGCGAGAAAATCCAATAAAGCTGGCAATGTTGGTTCTAGCAGCCAGCCGCCTTCGACCAAGGTTGACAGTGTACCGATGAAACATGCACCATTAATCCATGTCGCGGGAGAGCCAATGGTACCGACGAATGCACTAGCTGCCATAACAGGGGATCTCAGGAGACTCCATGACCATGTGCTTTCGACAGAGAGAAGCCTCCTCGCCTCGGATGATCCAGGATACCCACTTTATACGGTTCATGTGCCGAGCAGTTGCAAGATGTACGTCCACACATGCCCCGCGGACCTCTTCTTCCTGCGATTTGATTACATCTTCCAGATGTTTCAAATGAGGACACTCGATTTTACGTTTGTCCGCCTGTATGCGCTGCACATGAACTACATCGTCAGGAGAGAGCAAGTCACCGGTCTTGCGGTCGCGGACCCATACTACATGCATGAGGGCTTCTTGTCAATCAGCGACGCCAACCGTCAATATGCGAGTCAGTACATCGAAGAATTCTTGGTCAGCAATAAGGACAAAGAAACGATTCTCCTACCTTATCATCCCTCGTAAGTCATCCGCGGATAGCACTATAACACATACATCCTTTCGTGCATTTCAATAATTACTTTGCACGCATGGAGGCTAACTTGATCGTGTATTTTGCGCAGCGGGGGGTGTCGTGCCGTTCTCATCGTTCTTTACCCGCATTACTCCCGTGCTCTATATTTGGACCCGTCGAAGAACATACAGAAGAAAGATTACACACACATAAAGTATGTTCTGGACAGAGCTATGCTGGGCTTCAGCATGCGGGGTGGCTACATCCAATACAAAAAAACAAATAAGGCCGGGCTCTGTTTCGGCCACAAGACTGACTTCTGTTGCATCCAGCAACCGGCAAGAAGTGAGAACGATGGATTCTACGTCATCCATCTAATGATGGAGTACAGAAGGGATGTGCAATCACTTTGCATGAAATCTTCATCCGATACCCATATCCAGAGATGGGCCGAAGCCTTTGGAGCCGTGCCGGATAATCAACTTCGAAATGATTTCTACCGGATCCAGCAAGAAATTGCGTCCATCATCATGAAAGATGTCCTCGAAGAGAATGGGATGTTCTACGGCGGCCCAATATCACGAGCTGACGTCCGAACCCGCATTGCCCTACAGCGTCAGGACATGACGCCTTTCACTAAGCTTGGGTACACCCTCCCGGATATGGACATATGGGAAGAGTGCACTGCTTAAAGACAATGTGTCTGTTTAGTTACTTGTTACTTTATGTACGATGAAACTTCGAAATGTCTCTGTACGACGAAACTAGTAGATGTATGGTGCCGTGCTCTAGTTAATTACTTTCGGTACGATGAAATTTGTTAACTATATTAACTATATATGTTGCTTCTATTTCATAACTGTTTCGTTGAATTCGCTTCATGATATATATATATGCGCATCTCTGACAGGTATATAGATCAACGATGGCGAGGAAGTGGTATGCCGTGTATGTAGGGCATGTTCCGGGTGTGTACGATGAGTGACCAGAGTGTCAGGCCCAAGTCTCTGGCTTCTCGGGTGGAAGCCAGAAAGGGTTTGATAGCAGAGCGGAAGCCGAAGCTAGTTACTTGAGATTCATAGCACAACAGGGGATTCAGAACTAGCGCCGCCGCAAAAACTACTACATAATACCGCTTTTGATCATCGTGATCGCTCTTATCTTCTATGCGGTCATATCATAGTCTACATAGATGATGAAACATGAGTATGTGACCATGTAGTTGCATGTATTGGGAACTTGTTATGACTTGTAACGCTATTTCGAGACATGTGTTCGACCATGATTGATGATGATGAGATACTTGTGACATGTCGAGACTTCTAATAATTTTGACTCATCGATGACTCACTTGCTTTTCAATGAATATGTATGTTATTGTATAAATGGTGGATCTGTTTAAATGTGTACAGAGCCAAAACGCAAAAAAAAAAAAACTACAAAAGTTAGCAGTGGCGTGGGGGTAAAGATTACCAGTAGCACTCAAATAACAGTAGCGCTGGCTAGATACCCACGCTGCAGATAAGTATCAGTAGCGCTGGATGGAACAACGCTACTGCTAGCTTCTGTTACCAGTAGCGCTAGGGCAAACAAGCGCTACTGCTAAAAAATAGCTGTAGTGCCGTAGCAGTAGCGCGTCTACCAGCGCTACTAATAGCAAAAAAAACCAACGCTACTGGTAAGGGTTTTTCTAGTAGTGTTAATTAGAGAAGAGCGTCTTTTGTTTGGAAATTAATACATACGTACATACGACCAGTTTTGCATGAGAAGCTAGCACAATACAGTCATCACTGTGAACCAACCTGTGGTTGGATGGTTAGAGGGACTGTGGTATCCCCAGCCCACCAGGGTTCAAATCCTGGTGCTCGCATTTATTTCAGGATTTCCGGTGATGCTCATTCAGTGGGAGGAGACGTTCCCGTCGACGATGAGGTGCCTACGGTGACTTCGTAAATTTCAAGATGATATGCCGGCTCAGTCTTTCGGAGGTGCTCATAGGGATAGGGTGTGCGTGTATGCGTTCATAGGGATGAGTGTATGCGCGTGTATATAAGCGTTTGTGTCTTTACTGATGTTCAAAAAAAACATACAGTCATCACTCCGTGGTTGGATGTTAGAGGGACTGTGGTATCTTCAGCCCACCAGAGTTCAAGTCCTGATGCTCGCATTTATTTTTGGATTTATTTCAGGATTTCCAGCGATGCGCATTCAGTGAGAGGAGACGTTCCCGTCGACGACGAGGTGCCTACGGTGATTTCATAAATTTCAAGATGATATACCGGCTCAGTTTTTCGGAGGTGATCATAGAGGTAGGGTATACGTGTATCCGTTTATTTAGGTGAGTGTATCCGCAAGCGCTTGCATCTATACTGTGTTAAAAAAAAAAACAATACGGCCACCACCGTATTTGGCTGCGGATGCGTCTTACCTGTGGACCAAGGAAAGCGTAACGAATCACCTCCGACTCCGAGTGGAAGAGGGACAGGACACGGCCGACGGCGCTGTGGGGTGTGACGGTGGGCCACCATGGATCGATCAGACAAAGCAGCTACTCCGGAGCCGGTACGTAGTGTGGTTCCATGTTCCATGCCCCCTGTCAAAGAACTCCCCCGACGCATCAAATTTTTGTTCCCTCCATGCGTCACTGGATTGAACTGATTAATTTGCAAGGAGAGATCTCACGACACCCCTCGTGAGCTGCCCCTCCCCTCGCGAGCCACCCCTTCGTTACCGCTGCTGCCACCAGATCACGAGCCGCCCCTCCCCTCCGTCAACCCCCTCCCCCCCCCCTCGGCGCGCGGACGACCGAGGGGCCCCAACCGCCGGTCCTCCCTGTCTTCCCTTCCCTCCCCTTCGCCGTCGCCGGTGGTCGGCGTCGGGAACAACCCATGCGTCCGATGGCGGCGGCGGAGGTACTGCCTCCTCTCTCAGGTTCTTTGGTGGCGCGGGACGCCCCACCTTTAGAATGTGATCCTGATCTGGATCGTGGCGGTGCCGATCTAGACCAAGGCGCCGTGGTGGACAACGACGACGTGGCGTCCGGCTGGCGTCCGAGCGGTGGCCTTGGCGGCAGGGCTGGCGCAACCCTTCTCGATCTGGGGCGGCGGCCCCTGAGACGGCTCCCTGTCCGGTGGCATGGCGGGGCAGGTGGGCTGCCGGGGATCCGATCTTCGTTCGTCTATGTTTATGTGTCTACAGGTTGGATCCTTCTGATCTACGCATCCCTTTATCAGCGGCGGTTGTTGTCCTGGTGCGCTGGTCTTATGGGGCCTTAGCACGACGACTTCCCGATTGTCTACTGCAACAAGGTTTGCCAGGCTCCGATGGGGCAGGGACGATGACGGCGGTGCACCTTCGGCTCGCTCCAGTGCTCGTAGTCGTTGCTAGGTGGTCTACGGACTTTAATAGTTGATGAATAAATCGGAAGTTTTCTGAAAAAAAAAGTTGAAACTTAACGTTAGCGAAGTGAAACTTCGAAAAACACCACTGTTGATCCCCACTGGCAAGTGACAACGACGCCGGAAGGATAAAAGAGCTGGAAATGAGAACGAAAGGGTGCTGTATTGTCCAAGGGAACAATCAGTCAAGGAGGCCAGCACATAGATGCGTGCACCGTTATTATTTTCTCCTCCGTCCAAGGCACAGATCGACCAGGCTACCGGAGAGGACGACCGATGCAGTGAGGACGTACGCCGGCCGGCTCCATTTTCACTGGACTGTGCGTCTGCCGGCGGCCGCGTAGGCGTCGTTGGCCCACTTGAACATGAACCACATCACGTCGACGACCACGTCGCCGTAGCCTCCGGTGCTGCCGCGGCCTCTCAGTTCTACGCCACCGACGTACGGCGACGGGGCCTCGGCTGGTGGCTGCAGCCACGACAACGCCTCGAAGCCGCCGGACTCCCGCTCCTCCTCTTGTATGACGCGGCCGGCGTGCGCCAGGGCGGCGGCGGCACAGAGGACGAGCGCGGTGACCAGGACGATGCGAGCCATCAGTTTCTTCTTCGATCTACGCCTGGAATTGAATTGTGATAGACAGATAACGCGACCGGTTTATGTACACCCACCCACGCGCGCGCTGGGTCGAGCAACCTCGACCGAGGAATTGCTGAAAGAATTACTACGTACGAGCGTTCCGGGCTCCACATTGAACAGCCGCTCCAACACTCCAATAAACACAAGGTCAAGCATACATCGGTTTCGTTTGATTACGAGTCGCAGTTCTGCCAGCCCCAGATTCAGTGCTCAGTGCTCACGGCTGCTCTCAAATGTATTGTTCGCCAACCACAGATTTAGGGTCGTTTGATTCAAAGGTTTCTCGAAAAACTACTTTGGAGAATACTCTAATTCTTACGGTCATTCATGATTCATTTGCACTAGATTGCACACAAAGCTCATAATCAAAATGAAAATCCAGCAATTTTCAAAGAACAAAAATTCCAACCAAAGCATACCATATTTTCTCTGTAACAATAACAATTGTCCACACTATTTTCCATAGTAGTATCAAAAACACAAACTTAGGTACATGGCGGCGGGGGAACCCTAGCCGCGCCGCCGCGGCCCCCTCCCCACCTCGCCTCACCTCCTCGCCGCCATCTGAGGCAGCCGCCGGGCAAGCCCGGGGCGCCAAGGATGGTGGCGGCGGGGCCTCGGCTGCCTTGCCTCTGCGTGGGGAGTCCCGGATCTGGAGCGGCGGCTCCTTTGGCGAGGCACGGTAGGCTCCGGCGAGCAGCCGTGCGGGCGGTGGATCTGACGTCCTGGCCGCGCGGGCGGCCGGATCCCGGTGGTCGTTGGCGGCTGGCGGCGGATTCTGCGGCAGTCGGTGCGCGCGATCTGGCTCCTCCCCTCCTCCCATGTTCGGCGTGCGGGCCAACCTGGTCGGGCCGCGCTTCCCTTGGTCGCCGGTTCTGTACAGGAGGCGCTGCTGGTGGCGGGGATCTAGTTCGGGCGAAATCCCTGGCCGGCCATGACCGGCCGCGCCGACGGCGATGCCTGAGGGCGCCGTTCCCCTCCTTGGAGGCGTCGGTATGGACTGATCTCCTCACTTCCCCTTCCCCTAGGTCTCCCGGGCGAAAGCCCTAACTTTGTTGGGCGGCGGCGGCGCTCACGGCGCCGTTCCCTTCTTGAAGGCGCCGCTCTGGGAACCTTGGGGTTGGGTGGCGCTTGCGGGTGGTGGGCGACTGCGGTGGTGCGGACCTATCCTAGCATGGATCTACGTCTGTTGCTGGGAGATGGACTCGCGTAGGTGGAGGTCGTCGTGTGGCGCCGTGGTGGCGTCGATGGCGGAGGACCTGCCAAGGCTCGCGCAGGTGGAGGTCGTCATCTGGCGTCGTGGTGGCGTCGATGGCGGAGGACCTGCCAAGGTTGACACCTCAATCTGCTCTGAAGATGGACCAGTGGAAGATGGCGGCGACGACACATGTGAGTACGTCGGACCGGTGTGTACCCCGGACCCGGTAGATGGCTCGGTCGGGGCCTCCGGCTTTAGATGTTAGGCTTAGGTGAGAGGTCTGAGTATGTGACCCAGCTTGCACCCCTTCATCATATGGATAGGAGTAGCGGCAGATGTTGCCAAGATGACGGTTTCAGGCATATTGTTGTTCTACTTTATAAGGTTCTCGAGAATAATCAATAAAATGGCCGCATGCATCTCCCAGATGCAGAGGTCGGGGGTCATCCTCCTTTTCTAAAAAAAAAACGTTTTGTCTATTCCTTTTTGCTGTAAATCCCGTGAATAAACAAAGTCACTAGATGCATCTCGTAGTCGGCAAAAACATTGTCTCCCAGTTAACGCATATCGCGTAAAAGTCTGAAATAAGTCACAACGAGCACCCGTGCCAAATATAGAATTAAGATCTTATGCATTTATAATAGCAAAGTAAGTGTCACTCCGTTGTGTTCAACCATCACTCAATAGCATTTTCTCTCTCTTGTAAACAGATATATGCTATACTAAGATTCCTCTACTATAAAATTGATAGGGAAAATTTTCATCCATGCAAAGATTTTCATTTTTTTTGTATTTCTATGGTTATAGAGGCTCACATTACCTCTGGTGTTCTCTGTACTTGGCATGATTGATAATAAATGGATCGGAATTTTCTCCGATAAAAAAGAATATAGAGGTACGTAGAGGGTTGAGATAGTGGAAAGTTTCCTTTTTGATAAATGAAATAAAGTCAGAACGGAAACATAATTTTTTTCCAAAATATTTGGTAAAAAGAAGACTATCCAAAATAATAAAAATGGTTTTGCTAATTCTCAATCGACAATCAAGTGTAAGTGATTTTACTAGGTGACTCCTGAAGATTTTTTCCTTTTGGTTTTTTATAAATTTTTTTGTCCCTTGGTGTATGTGTTTTCATTTTTGGCACGCGGGAAACAACAATTGCATGATCATCTTCCCCATGTGCAATAATTTGCTTGTTTTCCTCGTTCTTCAGACACATTTTATGACTTTTTTCTTTTCATTTTATTCTTTCTTTGCATAATTATAGTGCATGCTTGTTGTCCGCGTGCAACACGCCGGTCGCCCATTGTGTAACTATAATTGCATGCTCGCTCCTTCGCGTAAATTACATGCATCGCACCGCATATGTAACTACACCTGTACCAACCCACACGCAACTTGGTTTTCTTAGTTTGGTTATTTTTACTTTCTACTTTTTTCACCGTGGACACGATCACACGACATCAACACTCATTCAACCATTTTTCTTAAAATTTTCTATCGGTTTGCACACCAGCGCAAGGTGCACCCCGAGCGCAACAGCATCAGTTTCTGTTTTCTTGCCACGACTCTGAAATGTTCAAACGGAGAAAATGCACATGGGCAGAGATCAGCCCGACCAGAACATGTAGTACTGTAGTATACGTTCAGAGCCAGCTAGCGGCGCCTCTTGCCTTGCCCTCCGCCCCAAGTTTCCTCTATCATAGTCGGTTGTCTTCCTTCCTCGGCACACCAAGCACTCTTCCCCATAAATACACCGACTGCCTCCGCTGAGTCAATAGAGGCACCTCTGCTCTTTGCTCTATCACTCGGAGACTCGTTTCCTGTGTGTGCTTGCCAAGCCGATCGAGCAAGTCACCGGCGGCACCAAGCCAATGGAGGTATGGCTTCCGTACCAAGAGCTGATGTTGCTTGCCGTCGTTCGCTTGACTTGCCATGGCTGATGTACGTGGTTTTCGCAGGATGCGAGGGGGTACCGGGGGATACCGGCGTTCGGTGAATGGAACTACGGCAACGGCGACGACTGGCCCGTGCTCGCCCAGCGCTTCGAGTCTGGGATGCACACCCAGCTCCCCGTACACAAACCCTGCAAGGTCCGTATTCACTCGATCCACATACTACTACGGTACTACTGTAGTAGAGTTCAGATGTAAGGCTCCATTCCAGTCGAGCAGTCATGTCTTAGCCGGCTCGAAATTCCTTTGCATCCGTGGCCATGGCTGGCAAATCTTGAATCCAGTGGATCCTTGCTTTGGAAGGTTAGATGCCTCGTAGGCTCGCAACATACGAGGCAGGGTCGATATGATCCTTGCTCTGGAAGCTAAGATAGCTGGTAGGCTTGCAGCACACGGCACGCTCTCTTGTCAACCAAGTCCGCTCAGGGTCAACAGTCAGCTGTCTTCTGACTACTGCACACCGGTGCATGCATAGTACTGCTACAGAGCTCTAGCTTTGTTCGGGTCCCACACTGGACACTGCCATGCGTCAACGCATGTGTTTCTGCCGGACCCGAATGCGAACGAATTGCCCAGCGGGTGTACCCATGGCGTATGTATCTTCTGTGTTGGCTAGCTTTTCATGGTCTCTAGCTTGACGACTACTACATACGTATTTGTGTGCAGAGAGCGAGGGCAGGACGCAGGAGGCGCGTCCCAGCGTTCGGAGAGTGGAACAACCACGGCGATGGTGAAGCCGGTAGCTGGACGGCGGCCGTCGTCAACCAGTGCTTCGAGCCTGTCGCGGCACACAAATCACTCAAGCAGGAATTCAATGGTTATTTTTTTTCATTGTACGGTGCCGCTTTGTTCCGCTTTGTTTGAAACAGAGTGAAGGAGCAGTTTTGGGCCACGCGATACCTCCCGCGACCCTAGCCTCCCGCGACTCCGCTGGCGGCCGCCGCCGCCGCCACCGCGCAGCCCCCTCCGCCGCCCTCGCCCATGGCCCCAGTAGCCCCCGCCGCTTCCCCCGCCGCCGCCCCTCCCCCTCCCCCTCCCAGCCCGGCCGGGGATGAAGGCCCTGACCCGGATCCCGACCCTCGCCCCTCTCCGGTGGTCGTCCTTTTCGCCCCTGCTGCTCCGGCCGCTCCGGCCCCTGCTGCTCCGGCACCGGCGCCGGCCGCTCCGGCCCCTGCGGCTCCGACCCCGGCGCCCGCCGCTCTGGCCCCGGCCGCCCCGGATCTGGCCGCTCCGGCCCCTGCGGCTCCGACCCCGGCGCCCGCCGCTCTGGCCCCGGCCGCCCCGGCTTGGGTGGAGGTTGGGAGACGGCGCCGCCCAAGCCTGGAGAAGGTGGCTGCTCCCCCTCCCAGGAAGGATGCTGGACTGCCTCGCACTTTCAAGCAGAGGACTTTTGGCCTCTGCTTTCGGTGCTTGGCGTCGGACCACTTCGTCGCGGGCTGCCGCGGCCCTGTCCGGTGCTTGGGATGTGGCCACTCCGGCCATCGCGAGCGGGAGTGCTTGGCACGGCATCCTGCCGGTTCAGAACCTCGCCGTCCCCCCCTCGCGCCTACCGGGCCTCGTCAGCGGCCTCCCCCCTGCAGCGGATCGCCTCCAGCCCCACTTCATCGACCTGGTCGCACTTGGGCTTCGATGGTTTCTCATCAAGACAGCCCTGAGACTGATGGTGTCGTGCCGGCGGCTGACCCCGGCGTGCCTCCTGCTGGTTTGGAGCCCTTGCGGCCTCTCCTTGCAGCTCAGGCGGAGGCGCTCGGCGCTGAGCTACAGGCCTTGTTCGCTGCTCGTCTTGAGGTGCTGTTCAAGCCTCTTCAAGACTTGGTTGCTGCTGTGGAGAGTTGGACTGCTCAAGTCTCAAGCCTATGGGAACCTATGGAAGCTATCGGGGGCAGCCAAGACCTTGCCAATGTTGAATCTGCTCCTCCTGCTGTGGCCGTTGGTGAGGATTACAGTGCGCTTGTTGTGGCTGGCTGCTCAGCTGAGTTGAGTGAGAAGGCTCAGTCCGTTGATGATCCGCCTACCTTGGAAAAGGTCATGCTTGAGGATGATCCTCCTGACTTGGCTTCTGTCCTACCCGGGATGGTGAGTCAAGGCGTGGAGGAGCGGGCCAAGGTGTCTTCTTGTTTTGACATGGTTATGTCTGAGGTGGAGCCTGTTGAGCAGTCGACACTGGAGGAGCCGAAGGTTTCCAGTGCTCCTTGCACCGGAAAGCCTTCAAAGGAGTTGATCCAGATGGATGCAGATGAGCCTCTTGGGAGAGCCTCCTCTCCGTGGGGGGAGTTCCTTGAAGAGCTTGCTCTCACTGTGTCGAGCTCGCCGCAAGTTTTGCAGGTGGGAGAGGCTGCCCCTTCTCTCTTAGAGCGACGAAGCTGCCGTTTGGACAAGAAAAACAAAGATTGCGACATTCCTGTAGCCAAGCGTGCGGAGTATAGGCGGGCGGAGGCCTTTGGAGAGGTTCCAACACTCAACAGCAAAGGAAAAGCATCTGAGGAAGACCTGAATGAGAAGATGCAACACTATCTGCAGATGTACAAGAAGGAACACACGCCCAAGGCGATCGAGGCGGTGCGCGCATTAGTTCAGGCCAATGCTTGACCACTTCTGTTGCGAGGGTGCACTTCGGTGTGCTGCCATTGTAGAGAGGTTGTGGGTGTTTGCGGAGTTCGTCTTTGTTGGATACAAGGCATGGCCTCCGTTCCTAGGTTTGGGGGCTCTTGTTTCCGGCACAGATGATGTGCCATGAGTTGTTGGGTGTGGTTTTGCCGGTTTCCCATATTAACCGCGCTTTGTATGGTTTTCGGGTCCGGTTTCCCTATTAACTGGACCATTTTCCCTCTTCTATAATGCAAAGGCAGAGCTCCTGCCGTTCACGCAAAAAAAAAAAAGGAATTCAATGGTTACGACAGTGGCGTTGTCGCCATGGGGAAGCAGCACAAGGTGGGAGGCAAACCTGGGTGGATGACTCTGGGCCCCACGCAGCAATGGTACTCTTCTCCTTCACGCCGGTCAAGGCTGTTGACGACGACCTGTATGAGGTCCCACCAGACATGCGCTGTGGCAAGCCACTACGGGTACGTATGAGATTAATTTTCTGTGTAGGTTCACGAAGTTTACAACACAAGAAAGAACTTTATTTGCTTAAAAAAATTGATTGATCGTTGAACATGCACTTCAGGATTCCAAGCCTACAAAGACATGCACTTTGGTTATTAAAAATATTATGGGCTTATGGCTTCGGTTTTGCAACAATTTAGCTTTTTTAGGGAATCCAAAAAATTAGCTGAAAATACACTTCTCTAGTCGGTTTCTCAGTCAACAAACTATAGTATGGAATATGTTTTCAGTTAATGACCAGCGCGCTTTATAAGTTCTCAAATACTGCCATTGTTCAATTTGGTTTTAATTAACGCATAATTATCTTTTATTTCAAACTGCAGAAAGGTAGGAATCTGTTGATGAGGTGTTGTGGCCTCAACTGCTTCACGTAATAACTAGAGGACTGTGACGATCAAGTGCCCATCTATAGTCTTGTTTGCTTGTGCATGCCGCCTAGAGCTCACATTGGTACATGTTTTGATGGATCGATGGATGAATTGCACGATGTGGTTCGCTGTCATTGAGAATGTAACTATGTAAGATGGTGGTGGCGGGTAGATGACTTACATATAGGTTATGTCTTTTTATTTATTTTTACATATATGAGCAAAACTCCCAAGTTGATCGATTTTGATTTTTGAAAGATTAATGTACTAAAGTCTGGATGCTCAAATGAAGAAGGGAGCGTGCCATATTACTAGCTATTGATCTCCTCTTTGGTAGCAGAAATATGGAAGTCCTATGCCCAAATGCCAACAGCTCATTGTTGTACTAACATAGCTACTGAAGTCACTATGGGCAATATGCCTGTTCTTTCCTCGTAATAATCCACGGTTCTGAGGTGTCGCTCTTTTTGCATGTGTTGCTCTGGTAATAGTAGGTGAAGCACTGTAAGTCCAAGTTACTCACTCATTTGAAACATGTATATATTGGCAAAACCATCCATTGAAATGACCACGAGGAGACAAGAAAAGTAACATTATTTGGTTGAGGAACAACGCAATGCATAATGCGTCCAAATAGTAGCAATATGTCCATAGGAATCAAGCTCGATAGGAATGGAATGCATCAAGAGTTCGCATGGAAGTTGTACAAGGAGCATCTGTACATTTGTCTTCCCCTTGGTATAAGCAAGATTGATTGCACAATCTCACATCTCGCATGCAGATTCACTACTTCTAGCCATATGCTCATCGTCTTGTTCTCCTGACGAATACCGTATGATCAACAATGTGCGATGTTTACGTGAGGTAGAGAAAAATGTTACGACATGGGGGCGTAGCCAGGCCCCAGGCTACCAGGGCCATAATCACTGTTTCGCACTGTACCAACGCTGTTGGCCCGGGGCGTGGCTTCAGCCTGGCTACGCGGTTGGACATGGTGGTGGTGGAATTCCCATGTATTTGTGGTATTTATTTTATTTTCATGTATGACCAAAACTCGCAAGCTGATCAATTTAATTTCTAAAAGATTAATGTACTCTATTGCCAACCATATTTGTTCACAGAGAGCCTAGGGATAGCCAAGATAATTAAAGGTAGTCCAAATATGGAGCGGAGCACAAATGCAACAATGGTGAGTGTTGGACCAACAATCCACAGTCTTGAGGGCATATTCAACAATACTTGCCTAATTTAACCCCAAATACGCCCGGGGACGCGTCCGAATGCATCCACGAATAGGACCATGCCAACCCTCATTTGTCCGCACTGGAAATTAACCACATCCCCTATTTTACAGCCCTCATTCTCATGCAAACACATGCACGTGGATTATTAAACCATACAAATATTATACAATAATGAAAACAACACATGACAATTCAATAATAGACGCTTGAAATTTAAAATAATAATGTTTCAAACATAAATATTATATGGAGTGCTTAGTTTAAACATAAAAGCAACTCGCCAGCTTCGTCTACAGTCAACACATCTCTGATGCGACACCGTCCACGACGCTCCCGCTACTATGGGGGGGGGGGGGGGGGGGGGGGGGTAAGCCCATCGGCTTCTACCTTCGGTTTCTCTCCGGTCTAACCGTCCACGACGCTCCTGTTGTTCGCAACACTACCTCTATAACTGCAAGGGGGTGTTCAGAGATATATTGGGTAGTTAGAGGTTGCACCAGATTAGATATGAATTCTTCCATCTTATCACTAGGAGGCTTCTTGCCCTCCAAGTTTTGTACCTATATATATATATATAGTCGCCCTCGAGGCTCTATAATACACTCACCACATTATGCCAATTTTCTCCCCTCTAATCCTCTTACTTTGTCCTTGAGAATGTAACTACATAAAATGGTAGTGGTGGGTTGATGACTTATATATAGGTTATGTCTCTTCATTCATTTATTTATGTATGAGCAAAACTCCCAAGCTCATCTATGTGATTTTAGAAAGATTAATGTACTAATGATCCAATGGTTCTGAGGTGTCGCTCTTTTGCACATGCCGCTCTGATCATAAGTAGGTGAAGCACTCAAGTCCGAGCTACTCACTCATGTCAAACCTGTAGATATATTGGCGGATCCGTCCATTGAAATGGCCACGAAGACACCCCCCCCCCCCTCCACACACACACACACACACACACACACACACACACACAGAGAGAGAGAGAGAGAGAGAGAGAGAGAGAGAGAGAGAGAAGCTACATTATTCGAGTGAGGAGCAGCACAAATATGCATGATGTCAAAAACTCAAAATAGTAGAAAGACGTGGTCTATAGGAATAGGGTGCATGGAGAATTTGTATGGGAGTTCTACAAGATGTACCTGCAAATCTGTGCATCGACAATCGACTTGCATTGTAGTCCCACCGAGATACTTTCCACCCCTTCGTATAAGCAAGATCGATTGTGCAATCTCACATCTCGCCTGTAGATTTGCTATTTCTAGCCAAATGATCATCGTCTAGATCTTCTGTAGGCATTAATGCATGAGGTCACTGTGAGGGCTAAACTGTTGCAAAATGATGGAGCTGAAATTCCCCTGTTTATAGGCTATGCCTTTTATTTCCATGTACAAGCAAAACTTCCAAGCTGATCAACTTTTTTTCCGAGTTAGTGTAGTATTTGTTCACAGTGAGCCTAGGGACCTCAACTACTAGACCAAAGGAGCCAAGCTAATTAATGGCACTCTCAAATATGGACCGGGGTGCAGATGGACCAACAATCCACAGTTCTGAGGTGCCGCTCTTTTTACATGTTTTGTACTAGTCACAGCATGAAATCCAGCCGAAATAGCCGTGAGACACCTTTCACAAAAATGATTTGTTTGAAAATTAAAAAGGACTGATCGTTACACATCCACTTCACGATTATGGCTGTGTTTGTTTGGGTTTTAGAGACCATTTTCCGGTAGAAATAAGCTGAAGCCGTAACAAACAGCTAAAACGGAGCAGCTTTGGGCTCACAGTCCAAAACGGTTTCAGTCGTTTTTACGTGGTACAGGTTGAAGCGAGCCGAGCCGTGCTTCGACCCGGAAACTGTTTTGCCTCAGTGAAATTCCCACCGATGCCCTTGTTAGTTCAGCACAATTACGAAAGGAATGCCCCCGATGCCCTGTTTCAGTCGATCCCCGTCTCATCTCCTTCATCGCTAACACACGCACGCAGAGGGCAGTGAGAGGGACAGGAACCTAGGGTTCCGCCGCCACCGCCGCAAGAGCCGCCGCCGCCTCCACTCTCCGCCGCCGCAAGAGCCCCCGCCGCCGCCGTCATCCACCGCCTCCACTCGCCGTCATCCGCCGCGGGAGCAGCTGCCGCCGCCGCCGCAAGAGCCTCCGGCGCCTCCACTCTCCGCCGCCGCAAGAGCCCCCGCCATCGCCGTCATCCACCGCCTTCACTCGCCGTCATCCGCCGCGGGAGCCGCCGCTGCCTCCACTCGCCGTCATCCCTACTCGCCGGTCGGTACATGACACACGGATTTTCCATCACAGTATCGAGAAGTATGCTACTACTTATCCCGCGCCTCCTAAAGGTACACAAATCAAGTGTTCGAATTTTGTACAGATTGTTTCTATTATTTTGTACATGTTCTCTAATTTATTCTCTATGGATGTAGATATGTACTACCTTGTTGATTCCGATTATCCAAACTGGGTGGGATATCTAGCTCCTTACAAAGGGACAACCTATCACCTTGCGGAATTTCGTGCTGGCCGCCGCCCACCGAGTGGTAAATTTGAGGTGTTCAATCATGATCACTCTTCTCTTCGGAATGTGATTGAACCCTCATTTGGTGTGCTCAAGCAGAAATGGCGCATCCTAAGGGATGTGCCACACTTCAAGGTGGGAAGTCAGACGATGATTATCAGTGCTTGTATGATGCTTCACAATTTCATTAGGGACAACAAGCTACGTAATAAAGAGTTTGATAAATGTGATGAGAATGAAAATTACATGCCTGCAGTCTCACGGTCAACACCTTTGCTTGGCGATGCCGTTCCCACTTCCTCTGATGAAGGTTGACCTTTGCTTGACGATGCCGTTCCCACTTCCTCTGATGAAGGCAGCATGAACGACACGCGTGATAGGATTGCGAACTCTTTGTTTATTGCGCTACAAGCTACATAGATTAGTATTTGTACGGACATCTAATTATATGTACGGATTATGAATTATACGGACAACCTAATCCTTTAGCTCTCTTTTGTACGGATTGTTAGTTATATGGACTATCTTTTGTATTGTATGGGCAATTGTGACTTGCATGGACTAGCGATGTGACAACATAATTCTTTTGCTCACTTTTATTCTATGTATATATGAGCAAGAAAGTGAGAAAAATATTTTTATGAAAGATTTTATGCATTACCATAGAATAAATCATTCCCTGTCAGTCAAGATACCATTTAAACAATCTATTAACACTGAATCAATAAGTTACACTGATCTCAGTACTCTAAGGGCATTTCAGGCTTTTCATCAGCTCAGAGTTGTTTTCACAGCTGCGTTGCCAAACAGCTAACCTTCACTACACCTGTTTCCGCGGCACAGCAGTTTTGCCAGCACAGCAAGTCCACAGCTGAATCTGTTGAAACTGAAGCCCAAACAAACACAACCTATAACTTTTACAAGACATGAGCTTCAATCATACATAGAGACATGTCCTTTTGTTGTATGGCTTCGGTTTTGCAACAAATTAGCTGAAAATACACATCGCCCGAGATGGCCCAAGATCAACCCGAGCAGAACATGTACAGTACCTTAAGAGCCAGCTAGTATCCTCAGAAAAAAAAAAAGAGCCAGCTAGCACGCCCTTGTCATGCCCTCTGCCCCCAAGTTTCTCCTCCCAAAGTCGGTTGTCTTGCTTCCTAAGCACACCACGCACTGTTCCATATAAATTCAGCGAACCGGCCACCGCCCTTCCCTGTGTCAATACCTCTCTTCTATCACTCGGAGATTCTTCATTCTTGTCTTGTGTCCTTGCCAAGCAGAGCAAGTCACCGGGGGCTCCATCTCACAATCGCTAGCCAAGCCAAAGCCAAGCCAATGGAGGTATGCATGGCTTCCGTATCAAGAGCTGATCATGCTCATGTTGCTTGCCGTTGCGTTCGTTTGACTTGCCATGGCCGAGCGAGGCTGATGTATCTGTATTTCGCAGGATGCGAGGGGGTACTGGGGGATACCGGCGTTCGGGGAATGGAACCACGGCGACGGCGACGGCGACGGCTGTTCTGTGCTCTCCCAGCGCTTCGAGTCTGCGATGCACACCCAGTTCCCCGTACACAAACCCTGCAAGGTGTGTATGTGCACCTGTTGTACAGTCATGTCTTAGCTAGCTCCAAATTCATGTCTTAGCTAGCTCCAAATTCATGTGCACCTGTTGTCATGGCGTGTACGCTCTGGCTGGCAAATCTAGAATCCTTGCTCTGGAAGCTAAGATGGCTCGTAGGCTTGCAGCACACGGCACGCTCTCTAGTAAACCATGTTCCCGCCGGGTCAACAGTGAGTCAGCAGTCCAGTGACTAGTACATGGGAGGGACCCATTCATGCACAGAGCTCTAGTTTTTTGTGCGGGCCCCACCTTGCATTCCTTGCCAAGCACACCACAGCCACCCATATCTTCTCTGTACCCACGATATATCTTCAGGTTTTATGGTAGTATATCTAGCTTGATGAGAACGTACGTGTGCATGCAGAGGGCGAGGGCAGGTCGCAGGAGGAGAGCCCCACCGTTCGGAGAGTGGAACAACCACAGCAACGGCGACGGCGATGGCTGGACGGCGGCCGTCAACCAGTGTTTCGAGCCAGGCATGGCACACAAATCACTCAAGCAGGAGCTCACTGGTTACGACAGTGGCGTCGTCGCCATGGGGAAGCAGCACAAGATTGCGAGGCAAACCTGGGTGGATGACTCAGGACCCCATGTGGCAATGGAGCCCTTCTTCTTCACGGCGGTCAAAGCTGTTGACGATGACCTGTACGAGGTCCCACCGGACATGCCCTGCGCCAAGCCACTACGGGTATGTAATTAAATTTTCTGGATACTATGATTGTTGCGTTGCATGTTTAGGAAGTTCACAACACAAGAAAGAAATTTATTTGCTTCACGAAAAGACTGATCGTTATATATATATATGCACTTCAGGATTACACAACACAAAAATCCAATCCTACATAGACATTTTTTTTTTGCTCAAAAAATATATAAAATGGGTATGAGCTTCGGCTTTGGTTTTGCAACAAATTAACTAAAAATACTCCTTCACTAGTTAATTTCTCTGTTAACAAATTGTAGTATGGAATGCATTTTCAGTTAATGGCGGGAAATTTTTTGCACGCGCTTTATGGATTTTCATATACCACTAATGTTTACTAGTTTTTATCAACGCCTAATTATCTTAATTTTAAATTGCAGAAGGGTAGGACATGGTTGAGGAGCCTGCTGATGAGGTGTTGTGGCCTCAGCTGCTTCGTCTAATAGCTAGGGGATCGAAGTACCCATCGATAGTCTTCTGCTCTCTCTCTCTCTCTCTCTCTCTCTCTCTCTCTCTCTCTCTCTCTCTCTCTCTCTCTCTCTCTCCATCCATGTGGGCTCGTGCATGCTGCCTAGGGCTCACAGTGGTACATGTTTTGATGGATCGATCGATGAACTGCACGGTGTGGTTCGCCGTCCTTGAGAATGAAACTATGTAAGATGGTAGTGGTGGGTTGATGACTGACATTTATGTTATGTATTTTCATTTAATTATTATGTATAAGCAGAACTCTAAAGTTGATTGATAAATTTTATTTTAGAAATATTAATGTACTAATAATGTCTGGATGCTGAAATGAAGGGAACGTGCCCATAGTAGTAGCTATTGTGATCTCCTCTTCAGCAATGGAAATATGGAAGTCCTATGCCCAAATGCCAACAACTCGGTGTTGTACCAGCATAGTTGCTCAAGTCATTTTGGGCAATATGCATGTTCCTTCGTCATACTGATCCCCAGTTCCGAGGTGCTGCTCTTTTGCACGTGCTGCTCTAGTCACAGTAGGTGAAGCACTGAAGTCCGAGTTACTCACTATCTGAAACCTGTAGATATATTGGGAGAACCATCCATTGAGATGGCCATCAGGAGACACAAAAGCGACATTATTTGAGTGACGAGAAGCACAAAGATGCATGATGTCAAAATAGTAGGAAGATGTGATTTATAGGAATAGGGTGCAGCAGGAATTCGTATGGAAGTTCTACAATGCACACATGTACATTTGTCCACCTGTAATCGACTTGCATCTTACTCCCACCAAGATGGTGTATGGACCCTCGTATAAGCAAGATTGATTACAAAGACATCACAAGCAATGACATGATGACATCATCTCAGTCCATCGGTCTTCATTCATTGATGCCAGGGCATTGACTGACTTTTAACGATCTCTATAAGAAAGATATAAAAAATAAGTTCTCTAAACCCGTTCCTTTCTGTTACTATGAATTGGAATTGGAAGTCTAGAAGTAGAACTAGACTTTTTCTTCTGATTAAATAAAGTGGACACAAGCTCCCAACGAGATACAAGATGGCTAGTTTGGTATCGATATTGTGTCGGGGATTATGCACGAGCTTGCAGATTCCAACGTGCATGTGTGGGGTGGGGAGGGAGGCAACATTCTAGTTTCATTCCGATGATAAATTCTAGGCTTCTAATTTGTAAACTACAGTTTTTTTTTTTTTGGAAAAGGAGGATTGTCTCCGGCCTCTGCATCAGAACGATGCATGCAGCCATATTATTAAACAAGCATCCAGGTATTGTAAATTACAGTTGCATTTATGTAATTATTTTACATCAAGAAGCATTCAAAGAATCTTTCTTTAAGCAGAAAGTATCATTCTGATGCACTCATTAGAATTTGATCCTTAGGTAATCGCACCAATTCCATTTTTCTATTGCTGTAGTCGTTTTGTGGAAATATAGCATCGCTTTATACATCTCAAACGAAGAATGCGTGGTTGGAAATTAACTCTTAATACTTTGCAAGCAATTAGATGTGCACAATCACACACACCAATTTTAGTGACTCGTTGGGATCCCCAGTTTCCGTAAAATTTGAAAGTGAAATTAGACTGTTGAAAGTGCAACTAATCCCCGAGTGATTTTGATAATTCATAACAACATATATCTCATTAAACTAATGTCCATTCAAGATAAATATTCTAGGATGTTCAATGATTGGCATGGTAAGGACTAGAGATGTGGACCCCTTCGAAATACTAAGGAAATGGATTGCCAAAAAGCTCAAGACTCTTCATTTTTGGTTAAGTGAACCAAAATCACATTGAGTCCATAGGAAAGCCAATACTATTAAAAAGGGATGGGGTGTTGCTTAATGATCTTGTTGCTCAAGTGCTTAGTGATATTGCTCCAAAACTCTCAGCCACTTTCTCTATCCAAATATGTCCAAACCCTAAAATCCAACTCGGCCCCACCGATATTTCCTACCCGGAGCCACCGAGTTTATCTGGACTTAGCCACTGCCAAAACCCTAACAATTCGGATCCACCGATATGGATCTCGGTCCCACCGAGATGGCCCTGCCAGCTCTCTGTTGCTTATTGCAATTGTTTCGGTTCCATCGAGAATTGCAATTCACTACCAGAAACTGAAATATTTCTGTGTGCCAACTAGTTTTCCCATCGGCCCCGCAACCGGCCCACAGAAAAATTGTTTTTTCCTGTCGGTGCTCAGCCCACAGGAGTAAATGCCATGGCGTTCATGCGGCCCATCTCTAAAAACGCTAGCGCGCCGCGAAAATTTGCCCCTTTCGCGTCGCGGTGCCTGTTTTGGTGGCTTATATCGCACCACGCCCATGGATAGAATCCCTAGCGGCAAATCCCCAAATCTCCCGAGCCCACCCTGCCCCCAATCCCTCGTCGCCTTCGACCTCCAAATCCGCCCGACCACCGCCCCCCTCCACCTGAGCACCTCCCCGCCCCCATCCGAGCTCCGCCCAGTGCCAATCTCCGGGCCATTCCTACCACGGCATGCGCATCTCACTCCTCCGCCGCCGGATCTGTGGCAGGCCCTTCAAATCGACTCCGTTCTACGACATCTGACGTCTGCTCCGCCCCTCTGCATGGCCTCCCCCGGATGGCTTGTCGTCCATCGCCTGCTCCAAATCCGATGTAGTCCCTCTCCGCAGGTGCCCTCTTCTCCAAACTGCAAGTCTGCAAGTCGAGCATGGTCTCTTCAGTTTATTTTCAAGTCTGATGTACCATCTTGAAAAAGAAATTAGTATGAACGCAATTTCTTTTCATTGTTCATTAGTAGGTTCTATGCCTACACATTTTTCTGACTTATGTTGGGGTGCATAAGGAGTTAGATTTATATTTTTATTGTCATTAGAGTTCATGCAACACTCTCTGTAATGTTTCTGCCTGAATTTTGTGCAAAGCAGATATTCCATCCAGAGAAACACTGATTTTTGTAGAACGAAAAGGTTCAACAGCCATTCATGTATTTCTCAGAGCATCTTGGAAGAGGCGGTGCTGCTGCTGCTCCTGTGATGGGCCTAGTGGAAGCTACAGTTCCTTGATTTCAAGGAGGAAAGGGAAACATGATTAGTTCTTGGAGAGATGAGTTGTTCCATGCAGAAAAATAAATCTCCTGTTCACTGTAATTAATATGTTGTGATACAAAACTTGCATGAAGTGTTATTCTTCACTCAATTCCTAAGTTGTTGCTGGTTTATTTGAATTTGATTGTACTGCAATAATCCCTAAGATGTCATTTCCAAACGTGGCAACTAATTTGAGAACTTAGCACACCATATTCTAAAAATAGGGCTAGGCAGCATGAGCCAACACACACTAGTAGAAAACAGGGCTTTGGTTCGGGCCAGCCCAGCCCATTAGTCCCGGTTCAGTCACGAACCGGGACCCATGGGGGGCATACGTCCCGGTTCATGCGCCCAGGGGGCCGGCCGGGGCCTCGTGGGCATTGGTCCCGGTTCGTCTGGACCCATTTGTCCCGGTTCCGGTCACGAACCGGGACCAATGGGCCTCACTCCTGGCCCACATCCATTGGTCCCGGTTCGTGGCTTGAACCGGGACAGAAGGGGGGCCTTTAGTCCCGGTTCCACGCACGAACCGGGACCAATGAGGTGGCTGTATATACCCCATCGCCAGCGAGCAGAGCACTCCACACTGCTCTGTTTTTTCTAGCCGGCAAGGGGAGAGCTTTGTGGTGCTCTAGCTCACCTCCTATGCACATGAGATGTTTGATGAAATGCCCGAGCCACACTAGTTAAGCTTTCTCCTCTCGAAGCTCGACCTTCAAGCTCCATTTTCCTCAAGATTTGTCTAGGTTTAGCAGTCCGTCACGTCCCGTCCCCGTCTTCACCGCCGTCGATCGCCCGCGCCGATCTCATCGCTGGCATAACCGTGGTGAGCCTCTTGTTCTTATCTTCTTTCTAAAAGAAAAAAAATTCTTACTTGTATGATTTAGATAGATACTTGTCTAATTTTCTTACTTTTATTATTGTTTGTTATTATATAGTGCGATGGTTTTGGTATCCGCCCCCGTTGGCCCTCGTCCTGTCTATGATTCGGATGTGGTATATATTATATTTTATAACTATTTGGTTCATTTATTGTTTATGACAATTATGCCGACCAACGTGACATAGATTTTTTTATCTAGGAGGTATATGAAACCGGAAATTCCAACCGACCCTATTGTCGAGAGGTTAAATTTAGTTGAAGAAGAAAACAATTACTTGAAGGAAAAATTGAAAAAAATTGAGGAGGAGAAGATGATATTGGAGTTGCATGTTGCGGATGTCATCGATGATCACAAGATCAAGATGGATGCAATGCGCTTCAAGATTAGAAAGTATAGAAAATATGTCATTCATACCGAGGCTTGGTATCATTATGCCGTTGGATCAATTGTTACCTTGGTTGCGATTATGATCGCATTTGTTGTTGCATTGAAATGTTTTACATAGTTTCAATGTATGGTTTAATTAGATGCTCTAGAGAGCTATATGTTGTTCAATGAGAACTATGTATGTACTTTGGTTTTAATGTGATGATGAACTTCTATTAATTTGGTCACTTATCTATTCATGATGTTTTGTAATGGTTTTTTAAACACTTAATTATATATAATGCACGCAGATGAACCGGCAATGGATGTACGGTGACAGACGCACCTCCGAGTACATTAAGGGCGTGCATAATTTTCTCGAAGTGGCTGAGGCAAACAAGCAGAATGGTTTTATGTGTTGTCCATGCCCTATATGTGGGAATACGAAGTCTTACTCTGACCGGAAAATCCTTCACACCCACCTGCTTGAGAAGGGTTTCATGCCACACTATAATGTTTGGACCAGGCACGGAGAAATAGGGGTTATGATGGAAGAAAGCGAAGAAGAAGAGGACGATGACAACTATGTGCCCCCTGAATACGGTGGTGCTGCAACAGGGGAAGCTGAAGATCAAGAGGAACCAGACGATGTGCCCGATGATGATCTCCGTCGGGTCATTGTTGATGCAAGGAGACAGTGCAAAAGTGAAAAGGAGAAGCTGAAATTCGATCGCATGTTAGAGGATCACCAAAAAGGGTTGTACCCCAATTGCGAAGATGGCAACACAAAGCTCCGTACCGTACTGGAATTGCTGCAGTGGAAGGCAGAGAATGCTGTGCCTGACAAAGGATTTGAGAAGCTACTGAAAATATTGAAGAAGAAGCTTCCAAAGGATAACGAATTGCCCGACAGTACGTACGCAGCAAAGAAGGTCGTATGCCCTCTAGGATTGGAGGTGCAGAAGATACATGCATGCCCTAATGACTGCATCCTATACCGCGGTGCGTACGAGGATTTGAACGCATGCCCGGTATGCGGTGCATTGCGGTATAAGATCAGACGAGATGACCCTGGTGATGTTGACGGCGAGCCCCCCAGGAAGAGGGTTCCTGCGAAGGTGATGTGGTATGCTCCTATAATACCACGGTTGAAACGTCTGTTCAGAAACAAAGAGCATGCCAAGTTGATACGATGGCACAGAGAGGACCGTAAGAAAGACGGGAAGTTGAGAGCACCCGCTGACGGGTCGCAGTGGAGAAAAATCGAGAGAAAGTACCGGGAGGAGTTTGCAGGTGACGCAAGGAACGTATGGTTTGGTTTAAGCGCGGATGGCATTAATCCTTTCGGGGAGCAGAGCAGCAATCACAGCACCTGGCCCGTGACTCTATGTATCTATAACCTTCCTCCTTGGCTGTGCATGAAGCGGAAGTTCATTATGATGCCAGTACTCATCCAAGGCCCTAAGCAACCCGGCAACGACATTGATGTGTACCTAAGGCCATTAGTTGAAGAACTTTTACAGCTGTGGAATGGAAACGGTGTACGTGTGTGGGATGAGCACAGACAGGAGGAATTTGACCTGCATGCGTTGCTGTTTGTAACCATCAATGATTGTCCTGCTCTCAGTAACCTTTCAGGACAGACAAACAAGGGATACCACGCATGCACGCACTGTTTAGTTGACACCAAAAGTATATACCTGGACAAATGCAGGAAGAATGTGTAGCTGGGGCATCGTCGATTTCTTCCGACCAACCATCAATGTCGAAAGAAAGGCAAGCATTTCAAAGGCGAGGCAGATCACCGGAAGAAGCTCGCCATGCGTACCGGTGATCACGTACTTGCTATGGTTAATGATTTACACGTAATCTTTGGAAAGGGTTCCGGCGGACTATCTGTTTCGAATGACGCTGAGGGACGCGCTCCCATGTGGAAGAAGAAATCTATATTTTGGGACCTACCCTACTGGAAAGACCTAGAGGTCCGCTCTTCAATCGACATGATGCACGTGACAAAGAACCTTTGCGTGAACCTGCTAGGCTTCTTGGGCGTGTATGGAAAGACAAAAGATACACCGGAGGCACGGGAGGACCTGCAACATTGGCACGAAAAAGACGGCATGCCTCCAAAGCAGTATGAAGGTCCTGCCTGCTACGCTCTTACCAAAGAAGAGAAGGAAATCTTCTTTGAATGCCTGCTCAGTATGAAGGTCCCGTCTGGCTTCTCGTCGAATATAAAGGGAATAATAAATATGGCAGAGAAAAAGTTCCAGAACCTAAAGTCTCATGACTGCCACGTGATTATGACGCAACTGCTTCCGGTTGCATTGAGGGGGCTTCTACCGGAAAACGTTCGATTAGCCATTGTGAAGCTATGTGCATTCCTCAATGCAATCTCTCAGAAGGTGATCGATCCAGAAATCATACCAAGGCTAAGGAGTGATGTGGCGCAATGTCTTGTCAGTTTCGAGCTGGTGTTCCCACCATCCTTCTTCAATATCATGACGCACGTCCTAGTTCATCTAGTCGACGAGATTGTCGTTCTGGGCACCGTATTTCTACACAATATGTTCCCCTTTGAGAGGTTCATGGGAGTCCTAAAGAAATATGTCTGTAACCGCGCTAGGCCAGAAGGAAGCATCTCCATGGGCCATCAAACAGAGGATGTCATTGGGTTTTGTGTTGACTTCATTCCTGACCTTAAGAAGATTGGTCTCCCTCAATCGCGGTATGAGGGGAGACTGACTGGAAAAGGCACGCTAGGAGGGGACTCAATAATATGTAGGGACGGGCATTCTTGGTCTCAAGCACACTACACAGTTCTACAGAACTCTACCTTGGTGACCCCGTATGTCGATGAACACAAGAACATTCTGCGCTCCAAACACCTGGAGCAGTGTGACGACTGGATTACATGTGAACACATCAGGACTTTCGGCAGTTGATTGGAAACATGTCTCAGAGGTGACAACACTGTTTCTGATGAGCTGTACTCGTTGTCCAGGGGACCATCTTCGACTGTATTGACTTACAAAGGATATGAGATAAATGGGAATACATTTTACACGATCGCCCAAGATCAAAAGAGCACCAACCAAAACAGCGGTGTCCGCTTTGATGCAGCAACCAAGAGGGGAAAGGACACATATTATGGTTACATATTGGACATATGGGAACTTGACTATGGACATGATTTTAAGGTCCCTTTGTTTAAGTGCAAATGGGTCAATCTGTCAGGAGGCGGGGTACAGGTAGAGCCACATTACAGAATGACAACAGTGGATCTGAACAATCTTGGGTACACAAACGAACCATTCGTCCTAGCCAATGATGTGGCGCAGGTTTTCTATGTGAAGGACATGTCTACCAAACCGAGAAAAATAAAAGATAAGGAAGCGAATACATCATACGATGAGCCAAAGCGCCACATAGTTCTTTCAGGGAAAAGAGACATTGTGGGAGTGGAGGGTAAGACAGACATGTCTGAAGATTATGAAAAGTTTCATGAAATTCCTCCCTTCAAAGTCAAGGCGGACCCAAGCACCCTGTTAAGCGATGAAGAATATCCATGGTTACGGCGCAATAAGCAAAGGACACAAGCGAAGAAAAAGTGAAGACAGATGAAGTCAGAAAGGGTTGAAAATTGATGATATGGCTTTGAATGGTTCATTTTGAGCACACAAAAAGTCTGGAGTTCAAATAAGTTCAAAAAATGAAATCCCTTTGTAACAGATGAGTTTTTGTCCGAAACCCTGATACTTCGAAAGAGATTGTCCATTTTCTACACGAAGTGCATCCAGTTTTTGCCGTAACCCTCTCAACTTTTTAGCACATGCTATGTGGGTGAAATGATGATATCATGCCAATTTTCAACCTCTTCAGAGTTCCTGTGAAGTGCTTTTCAATTTCAGGGTCATTTAGCTCAAAAAAATCAGTAAATGCATGAAAAATAACAGATGAAGTCAGAAAGGGTTGAAAATTGATGATGTGGCTTTGAATGGTTCATTTTGAACACACAAAAATTCTGGAGTTCAAATAAGTTTAAAAAAATGAAATCCCTTTGTAACAGATGAGTTTTTTGTCGAAACCCTGATACTTCGAAAGAGATTGTCCATTTTTCTACACGAAGTGCATCCAGTTTTTGCCGTAACCCCTCCAACTTTTTAGCACATGCTATGTGGGTGAAATGATGATATCATGCCAATTTTCAACCTCTTCAGAGTTCCTGTGAAGTGCTTTTCAATTTCAGGGTCATTTAGCTCAAAAAAACCAGTAAATGCATGAAAAATAACAGATGAAGTCAGAAAGGTTGAAAATTGATGATGTGGCTTGAATGGTTCATTTTGAACACACAAAATTCTGGAGTTCAATAAGTTTAAAAAAATGAAATCCCTTTGTAACAGATGAGTTTTTGTCCGAAACCCTGAACTTCGAAAGAGATTGTCCATTTTGTACACGAAGTGCATCCAGTTTTTGCGTAACCCTCTCAACTTTTTAGCACTGCTATGTGGGTGAAATGATGATATCATGCCAATTTTCAACCTCTTCAGTTCATGTGAAGTGCTTTTCAATTCAGGGTCATTTAGCTCAAAAAAACAGTAAATACATGAAAATAACAGATGAAGTCAGAAAGGGTTGAAAATTGATGATGTGCTTTGAATGGTTCATTTTGACACACAAAAGTTGGAGTTCAAAATAAGTTCAAAAAAAATGAAATCCCTTTGTAACAGATGAGTTTTCGTCCGAAACCCGGATACTTCGAAGAGAGATTGTCCATTTTGTACACGAAGTGCATCCAGTTTTTGCCGTAACCTCTCAACTTTTTAGCACATGCTATGTGGGTGAAATGATGATACCATGCCAATTTTCAACCTCTTCAGAGTTCATTGAAGTGCTTTTCAATTTCAGGGTCATTTAGCTCAAAAAAATCAGTAAATGCATGAAAAATAACAGATGAAGTCAGAAAGGGTTGAAAATTGTGATGTGGCTTTGAATGGTTCATTTTGAACACACAAAAAGTCTGGAGTTCAAATATGTTCAAAAAAATAAATCCCTTTGTACAGATGAGTTTTCATCTGAAACCCTGATACTTTCAAAGAGATTGTCCATTTTGTACATGAAGTGCATCCAGTTTTTGCCGTAACCCTCTCAACTTTTTAGCACATGCTATGTGGGTGAAATGATGATACCATGCCAATTTTCAACCTCTTCAGAGTTCATCTGAAGTGCTTTTCAATTTCAGGGTCATTTAGCTCAAAAAAATCAGTAAATGCATGAAAAATAACTGATGAAGTTAGAAAGGGTTGAAAATTGATGATGTGGCTTTGAATGGTTCATTTTGAACACACAAAAAGTCTGGAGTTCAAATAAGTTAAAAAAAATGAAATCCCTTTGTAACAGATGAGTTTTCGTCTGAAACCCTGATACTTCGAAAGAGATTGTCCATTTTGTACACGAAGTGCATCCAGTTTTTGCCGTAACCCTCTCAACTTTTATGAAACTCTAATAGAAAAAATAATAAACTAAAAGAATGAACTAGAAAACTTTAATGAAACTCTAATAGAAAAAAGAATGAACTAGAAAACTTTAATGAAACTCTAATAGCAAAAGGAATCAACTAAAATTTATGCAACTAAAATTATCAAAGTATTTTCTGTTCAAAACATTAAAAGCAAAAAGAATTTTCATAAAGAACTTTTTTTGTTAGAAACTTTTATAGCAAAAGGAATTATCATAAAGATTTTTTTGTTAGAAACTAAAATAACAAAAACTGTTTTTGAATATAATGATAAAACACAGTAATATTAAATAGCAGGAAAAAGAATCACTCCAAAATCTATTTTTATAGTAAAGTTAATCACAAACTAGTGATTCACACAAATTTCAAAGAATTCAAATTTAAACTATTCAAATTGGAAAACTAATGGCACTAACAGCAAGTTTATAATTTTTATTACCTAAAAGCAAAAAGAATCACTGAAAAATAGTTTGTATTTTGTTGTAAGTAGAAACAAAATAAAATAAATAAAGCAAAAAAGAAAACAAAAAAACTAGAAAAAAATAAAAAAAATGCCACCTACTGGGCCACCACGGCCTGAATACGACTAGAAACTCATCCATGGGCCAGGATTCATGCCCGCAAAGGCCCAGCAGGCCCACGGCAAAGAGTAGCAGAGAAGGCCCGAAAGCCTGCAGTTGAGAGGAGCTCGAGAGGGCCGGCGCAACAGCGCTTATAAACCACTCTCGAGTTCTCTCAACTAGCGAGGTGGGACTAAACATCCCACCGCACCGCGCCAGCGCATGGCCTTTGGTCCCGGTTGGTAGCACCAACCCGGACGAAAGGGGCGGCATTGGTCCCGGTTGGTGGAACAAACCGGGACCAATGCCCCCCCTTTGGTCCCGGTTCGTGCCACCAACCGGGACCAAAGGTCTCTTTTTATTGGGCTGCTGAAAAGAGACCTTTGGTCCCGGTTGGTGGCACGAACCGGGACCAAGGGGTGGCATTCGTCCCGTTGTGCCCAGAATGGGACCAATGCTCTGTGTATATAAGCAGGACTTACGAATTTTTCAGTTTTCATCGACCATTTGCCCCCCGACGACGCCGAGCTCATCGACGCCGCCAGGCTGCCCGTGCTCGCCGTCGCCGCCCCGAGGTCGCCGTCGCCGCCCGCTCCTCGTCGCCATCGCCCCGTGCCCCTGCCCTGCCCCGACGCCGACACCGTGCGCCCTTGCCTCGACCTCGACGCCAACGCCGCCGCGCCCTTGCCCTGCCCCGACGCCCCGCCACGCCCCTACCCTGCCGTCAACGCCGCCGCACCAGTGCTTGCCGGCCAGGCCGGTACTCCCTCCTCCCTCCCACCCCTCTCCTCTGTCCTTCCTCCATGTATGTGATGATGGTGAAGTTGGTTCAGTGCAAAGTTTCAGCCATGTCCACAAGGTGTTTGATGAAATGCTAGGGCTTGCTAGGGAACTTTGTTTTATGTGAAACTTGGCAGGATGATGTCTCCTTGGATGTTAGTGAAGATGGTTAAGTTGGTTTGATAAAAGGAAAAACTTCTTAGTGCAAGTTTTATTAAAATTTAGTGCTGGACAGAAACTACATGAATTTTTTTGGTGGACTTGCTAGATGAAATTGGGGCTGCCCTTCTGGACTTAAGGGTTTAGTTGGAAGGACTACAAGATGTAAAAAATTCAGAATTTTTTTAGCAAGGAAAAATTGGGTTGTAGTTCAATGCCAAGATTGGACCAAAATTGATGTTTTTGTTCATAGCATTTTTTTGTCCATGTATGTATGTATGTATGGATGGATGGATATGGATGTATATACAAAATGTTCATATATGATGTTTTTTTTGTTCATAGCAATTTTTTTTCCATGTATGTATAATTTATGTATGTATGTTCATATATGCAAAAGTTACATTTAAGAAAAAATAAGAAAATGTATGTATGTTCATATGCAAAGAATATGCAAAAGTTAGAATTTTTATGTTCATAGAATTTTTATGATTTTTTTTGTTCATAGAATTTTCTTTGTCAATTTATGTATATGTTCATATTGTGTATGTATAGGAAAATTGTGCATGATCAAAGTCATTTATGTCAAACTTTGCGATATACCCCCTCCCCGATAACATTTTTTTTATATGATGAATTTTTTTTAATATCCATATATATGTATGTGGCTATATGTATGTATGGATGTTCATAGAATTTTTTTATATGTATGTGGCTATATGTATGTCGTTGTCGATATAGCCCCTCCCCGATAACTTCGACATGAGGGAGGGGGGGTCGATATACCCCCTCCCCGATAACATTTTTTTTCTAAGTTACTAAGGTAAAATGTTCACCCCCCTCTCGATATACCGGGCGACCAACTCTCGAGGCCACCCAAACCCTAGAAAAAAAGCGTTGTCGATCTCCTACCCCCTCCCGCCCCTACCCGACAAACTCTCGAGGCCACCCAAACCACTAGAAGATAACTCCGGTAACTTCGACATGAGGGAGGACGTCGATCAACCCCCTTTCGCCCGAACAAGTCTATGTATTATTTTATATCGCGGTGGACATATATCAAAGTTTGATCGTATGTCAAAGTTTGAATTTTGACATATGCAACATTTGATCATATATCAAAGTTTGATCATATGTCAAAGTTTGAATTTTGACATATGCAACATTTGATCATATGTCAAAGTTTGAATTTTGACATATATAGATTTATCAAGAATGCCCCCATTATGGATGTGCACAAGTTGATCCAATTTTTTTGATCTCATCTATATATATATTCTTCTATATGTCACATTGTCTGTCAAAGTATTGAAGAAATCCATGGCTTCATCATTAGTCGGAAGTAACAGGCGTATGATGCTACGAAGCTCTTCAAAGTTGTTTTGGAACGGAGTTCCGGATAGAATAATTCTCCTTTTGGTACGAATTTCAGCAAAGGCCTTCCAAATAGCGATATTCGGAAGGCTCTTGCTGAACTTTGTACCAAAAAGCGAATTATTCTATCGGGAACTCCGTTCCAAAACAACTTTGAAGAGCTTCGTACCATTATACGCCTGTCGTTTCCGGCTAATGATGAAGTCATGGTTTTCTTGAATTCTTTGACACTAGACAACATGACATATAGAAGGGTAGATGAGATCAGGAAAAATATGGACCATTTTCTGCACATCCAGAATGGTGTCATTTTGTTAAATCCCTTGTCGGTCCGGACGTCGGACATTCATGAGAGAGGCGGTCCGACCCAAACCCTAGAAGCGTTGTCGAGGCCACCCCAAACCCTAGAAGCGTTGCCTAGGCCACCCCAAATCCTAGAAGCATTGTCGAGGCCACCCCAAACCGTAGAAGCGTCGAGCTAGCTAGGTCTACGTTTGCACTAATATATCCATCTGTCATGTTTGTATATTAATTGCCATGTTGTAATATTTGCAGAAACTATGGAGCACCGAGACATCGAAGCAGAACAGTTGTTGGGGGACATAATCCTCGGCGGAGGTGATGTCTTGTCGTTTCTCAACGACATCGATGGTCTGGAAGGAGAGGGTGAAGCAGGCTCCGGTGATCGAACAATGGAGGTGGAAGGACATGATTATGATGGCTCCGGTGACGGAATGCCGGTGGAAGAAGGAGACCATGATGACTGCTCCGGTGAGCGAACGGAGGAAGGAGATGTTGCAAAGTCCGGCGAGGTATATATATTAATTAAGCCTGTGCTGACTAGCTAATTCATGCATTAATTGTTTTGGTATGTACACATATTAACTCACTTCTTTCTTCTTTTCTAGCCCTCCGGATCGAGCCAAACTTCGGTAACGAGACGAGGCCCGAAGAAAAGGTTGCGCCAGGATGAAAGGTTCACGATCACAGCAATCAAGGGCGATGGCCAACCGATTGAACCCAGCCGGACCAAGGAAGCATTTTCTGCTCAGTGCGGGGTTCTTGTTAGGGACATGATCCCGATCAGCATCCACCAATGGAATAAGCCTAAGAGCGAAGACCCTCAAGTGTCTTTTGTCAACGATAGACAGAAAGATGATCTTTGGACCGCGCTGAAGGCAAATTTCACCCTACCGCCAGAGGAGGATCCGGATAAGCCAGTTATAGAGCCATTGGTCAAGGCTCATGCTCTTAAGAAGATGGCAGATCTATTCAGGAGGTGGAAGAATGAGGTGAAATCAACGTTTGTTGACAAAGGGAAGACTCCAGAATTCACCGGCCGATTTGAGAAGATAAGAGATCACTGGCCCGCATTTGTGGCCCACAAGACATCGGAGAAGAGTAAGAAGATGTCAGCGACAAACAAGAAAAATGCTGCAAAGAAGGAGTATCACCATCGCACGGGGTCAGGTGGCTACCTCAAAGCCCGGCCGTTGTGGGACAAGGCTGAGAAGGACCTGCTTGATAAAGGGGTCGAACCAGAGACATTGAACTGGCCAGACTGTTCAAGGACTTGGTTCTTCGGGGTTGGGGGAACCTTGGACCCTGAAACAGGGAAGTGCCGTTGGACGAAGGAGCAACTTGAAATACCCGTCAAGAAGCTTCAGAAGTATATTGCCACATCGCAGCAAGGGACGTTCGTTCCCGACAGAGAGAACGACGAGCTCACACAGGCCCTCGGGAATCCTGAGCACCCAGGACGAACACGAGGCACGGCAGGCTCCGTTGCGTGGAAGGAAGGGTTTCCCAGCGCAGGCGGTTACAAAACCCGGGAGAGGAGAAGGAAAGTGGAGCAGACCGAACTGCAGAAGCTGAATGCAAGGGTACGAGCACTAGAGGAACAAGCACTAGTTCATAGGCAGCGACCTGCCGAAGCTACCCCAGAAGCTACCCCGCCATCTCAGCGGAGAAGCAGCGTGGCTTCCACCGAGCTCCTTCAGCAGCCTCACTTCACGACTCCCAGCTACCCCGTGGATGCTATCACGGAGGCTCAAGATTGCCACCTTATGGCGCAATGGCAGCACCTCAAAGTCAAGGCGGCTGTCGGCTCTGTTGCACCTCCTCAACCCGGCGCAACTTTTCACTGCCTTCCGATTCCAGAAGGCTATGCTGTTGTGATGGTCGATGAAATAACTGAGGGATTTGAGGAGCTCGAGCTTGACCACCCTACCGGTGAAGGGGAGACTCAGCTGGGTCTTGCTCTGAAGACTCCATGTCTATGGCGGAAGGAGCTCATCAACCTTCCAAACTGGACGCCTCCGCCTCCTCCTCCGGCGAGTCAGGGCACTCCGCCTCCTCCTCCGCCTCCTCCTCTGGCAAGTGATCAGGGAACTCCGCCTCCTTCTCCGACTGCTCCGGCGCGTGGCGGCACTCCGCCTCCTTCTCCAGCTGCTCCGGCGCGTGGTGGCACTCCGCCTCCTTCTCCCCCTGCGCCGGCGTGTCCGAGCAGCCCGCCTCCTTCTCCGCCTCGTCAACAACAGCGGAAGATAGCCGCCGCCGCTCCGGCTGCTCCGGCGCGTCGTAGCACTCCGCCTCCTTCTCCGCCTCGTAAGCAACGAAGGAAGACAACCGCAGCCGCTCTGGCTGCTCGGCCGGCGTCTAGCAGTACAGCCAGAGGCGGGAGGCAATACAAATTCGGTCCATCTCTCAAGCCTCTAGAGAAGTTACCATACGAGATGACCGAGGAGGAAAACGCGGAGATCTGTCAAGCCCAAGTGAAGGACTTTTTTGCAAAGAAAAATCCACCTCCAGAGGAGAAGATGGATCCGGTGAAATTGAAGCGCACTTTGAAGAACCTGAAGCGACCACCACCGCCTCCGCCGGATGACAACCATGTCCGCGCTCTGAAAAAGGCAGTGGAAGGAGCGCGCCGGTCGGGAACTACTTCAAGTGACAAAAGGTTACAAGAACGAAGAAGAGGGAACAAAATTCCCCAGCTCGGTGAACAGGCAAACCAATCGTGCCCCCCGCTCAAGGTGTCTAGCGATATCGTCGCAAATCTGCCGGGGATGCTGCCCGGTACCAATCCTGGTGATTACCTGCCCGACGATGCACATTTTGATACAATGGAGGTGGACGAACACAAATACCAGTACGGGAAGCCTCTCGTCAGACCTGGTGATCCTCCTCTAACAACGATGATGCGAAGATTCCATAAGTGGTACATGGACACCTGCAAGTCCGGGAAGGATATTTTGACGCTGAGAGTTAAAGAGGAGCACGACCTCGTTGGAATTGATCTGTTGTCTGTTCCATTTGAGGAGTTCTTCCAGTTTTTCAATCAAAAGGACCTCGATAAAATAATCATCACTTGCTACTATCTGTAAGTACTATACTTCTGTAATTAAGTCTCTATATATAGCTCAGCTCTTTCATTGCATGTATATATAATTATCCTCACTATATTATGCAGATTGAAGATCGTCGAATGCAGAAATGCACAAATCTATGATATTGGGTTCATTAACACAAATCTCATAGATGAATGGACGGTTACATATCATGCGAAAAAAACCGAGGCCAACTTGCTACAATCGTTGCTTAAAAATCAAAACAAAGATAAAATACTCTTTCCTTACAACTTCAAGTGAGTGTTACTGTCTTCTGCATATTCGGTTTCCCTTATTACTCGAGGTTATAGTAATGTAATTGATGAGTTATGCATGCATGCGCAGCTTCCACTTTATTCTCCTAGAGATTAAGCTTGAGCAGGGACTAGTAACCGTCTTAGGCTCAAACGAAAAGATCCCAAGGAGTATGCGGTCATGACTGAAATGCTCCAGAAGTAAGTTCAATCGATCATTATCGCACCATATCGGCAACTTTGGTCATTTCCTAATATCAAGTAATTAGTTTTTTTGTCTCGCAGGGTTTGGAAAGTGTTCACCACAGAAGCTCCGGGACTGCCGGGGGAGCTGCGATTTACACACCCGAAAGTAAGTACTACTAGCTAGTTCCGCGCATCTCCCATTGATTCTAGCTAGTTTCATCAATACCATTTATAATGCTTGATTATCAGTTTGATTGACCTTTATTTCTCGTAAAGTGGTTGTGGCAGGAAGGCGGGAATAATTTTTGTGGATACTTCATTTGCGAGTACATCTACAACGCGACGACCTCTAAGCGGGGCTACTCTGAAAAACAATATGAAGTGCGTAAGCAATAATATTCACAATTTTATTTTATTGCCATCATTTGTGTTGAGTTTCATTCATATATATGTATTGACCCCCTTCTTCAAATTAGATTTGGCAGATGCGGGATGAACTCCTACCACAAGATCGCATAAAAGCAATTCAAGAGGAATTGGCGGGATTCTTTCTTGACCACGTCATCAATCCAGCCGGAGAATACCATGTGGAACTTGACATCAAATGTTAGGGATTGTAAGAGATCTTATATTGTATATATGTAGCTAGTAGCGTCGGATAGATATACGAAAACTTGTTGTTCGACCAATCTCTCGGAGAAGGAGGAGGTCGATCACTTCTCTCTGTATATGTTCATGACGATCTTGTGTACTTAATGGTTTCCTTCATTTGCTTACTAGCTAGCATGTCGAGTCCTCTCTATACGTATAGTACGTAGCGTCGACCAAGCACGGAGAGAAGAGAGGACACTTCTCTCTAGCTATTAGCTAGCTAACACAATATATGAAACCCCTAAATTAACCCTACAAAACCCCCAAAACCCCCAAACCCACCCCCCTTTCAAAAAAAAACAAAAACCCCAGCTCCCGAGCTGCTGACACGTGGATGATCTTTGGTCCCGGTTGGTGTTACCAACCGGGACTAAAGGCCCTCCTCTCTGGGCTCGCCGCAGCGGCCACGTGGAGCCCCATCTGTCCCGGTTCGTATAAGAACCGGGACTAAAGGTGTTGGGCTTTAGTCCCGACCCTTTAGTCCCGGTTCCCGAACCAGGACAAATGGGCCTTATGAACCAGGACAAATGGGTCTTTTTCTACTAGTGACAGGGGATTGTAGCTACCGTTGTGGAATTGTAATGTGTTGTTCCAACTTCCAAGTTTTTAGACAATAAAGTTCTAGAGATTTATTTATTCTTATGTTATCTAAAAATGCTTTTAATGTGCAGTTCGTCGAAGGAGTGTTTTAGCACCATGATTCAGCCCTTCCGCGAGCGCTTGGCTTGGAGCTGTCCTTTGCCTTAGGTGAATGTCATCTCCCAGCTTGTGTCCTTGCCCCCTAGTTTTCTTCTTACTGTACTAAGCTTCAAAAGCATTTTTATTGGTTGTTTTAACTCATTACAATACTCCAAATAGAAGCAATGATAATAAGATTGCTCTTGTCATGTATTCTACAGAAAGTAGCCTCCATGCTTCTTAAGTCTAGGTAGTGTTTTGTACAGAGGCTTTCATCTATGGAGAGCACATCGATGGAGAAACAAAACATGCTCAAAGGCAATCTTTTTCAGGTGCATACTCTATTGATTAAAGCATACGAGCAAGGTTGTTGCAATGATTTTGCATATGTATGGTTCACATTCCATGGATTAATTTGCAGATTGATATTTCATTCATTTTGATTTCTGCACATATTCACAAGATTAGATGTTTGAGACGACCGAGTCATCAACAGTCCAACAGCTGAACTAGAGCTTCTAGGCACCTATTTGAGATCTCATTTTCCTAGTTGCAGCTAATCTATATTAGGACTAAGGTTTAAGGTTCATGATCCATCTATAAGAGAGGTGTAATATCCTCTGCTCTTATTAGTTATACTATAAATTCCACACATGTGTCCAAATTCATGCGATGATTAATTTTGATACAAGTTTTTGATATTGCGATATCATGCTATCTCCAGTATTCTCAAGAACATCTGATATGTACCTAGACATTTTATTTCAGAGTATTGATGAGAAAAAGAATTTTATCAGTAGCAATGCACAAGAAATGTAAGTTCTCTTATAACAATTAACAAGATAATATGTCAAGGGGCTTCTATCATGGGCCATATTGTATATCATCTTAATTCAATTAAACTTTTTACTACTTGCTTCTTGGAATTTCCTATTTTCTTATTATATATTCCAGCATATGGTACTGGTGACAATCCTTCCCTGACCCTCACTAGTTATCTTTATGTGACTTAAAATTGTAAGCAATACACACCAGTCTAAAGGGCAGCACAGATCCATATGAACGACTTTGAAAGACTGAAATGCAAAGACTTAATTCCCTGTTATGTTGAGTTGGTTGCAAATTAGGTTGATCTGTATGCTGATTCTCCATGTTCTTTGCTGATTGTTCAGCCACATGTAGAACAATAATGAATATGTATTTGTGTTCTTTCATTGCAGAACTGTTATATTCAGTAGGCGCATCCTTTTGAGGTTAGGTATTACTATTTTCTCAAAACAACATTACTGATGCATTTGTTGTCAACTTTTTGTACAAGTTTGTGCCTTATAGTTCCACTCAGTTATTATGTGATAACTTTAGAGGGATGGAGCCAAGGTTTTGCCAAGTTAATTTGAGATAATGGTCCTAGTTCTTGCAATCTTACTTTTAACAATTGACCAACTTCAACGAGTCTTCATTTTTTTAAACAGATCAATGAGTCCATTTGGTGTAGGCTAATTTGAAACAAAAGCTTGCAGTCCAAGCCGTGATTGAGTGACATGAGCTCATGTTTCTGCATATAATTGAAGAACTTATGTGTTATTAGATGTGCACTTCTATTTCGGTGACCGTGGATCATTGTATGCATATTATAAATGGATTTGTATATGAAATAGATGTGATTTAGTAGAACTATGGTTAATGTAATGTATTAATTGTGAAATGGATCAATTGTGATAACTGTTTATATCATTTTAAATTTTTTTGTTCGTCCAATTCTATATTCCTGGCGGTTCAGTCCCGACAGGGATGCTATATTTCCTGGCGGCCACCCGACAGGAATAGCTTTCCTGTCAGCCTCCCGACAGGCATTTTCTGCTATCCCTGTCAAGCTATGGCTAACGACTATTCCTGTCCGTTGGCCAACATGAAATACTATTCCTGACGGGTTTCCTTATTTTCCCGTCGGTTGTTGGCACACAGAAAAATTCCAGTTTTTGGTAGTGATCGGTCCCACCGAGATGGCTTGACTGACTCTCTGTTGCTTATTGCTTCACTTTGATCCCACCGAGTTGATGCAATCGGTACCACCGAGGTGAGGTTTTCCCTAAGCCCTTGCACAATCGTTCCCTTCGAGTTGTTCCCATCGGTCCCACCGGGATTCCTAACGTTCATATTTTTACACAGGTCGGTGTCACCTAGATTTCTTATCGGTGCCACCGAGTTGGGTCAAAAGTGTGTAACGGTTGGATTTTGTGTGGAGTCTATATATACCCCTCCACCCCCTTCTTCTCCATAGAGAGAGGCATCAGAACGTGCCTACACTTTCATCATTCATTTTCTGAGAGAGAACCCCCTACTCATGTGTTGAGATCAAGAGATTCCATTCCTACCATTTGAGCCTTGATTTTAGCCTTCCCCAAGTTGCTTTCCACTCAAATCCTTCTTCCACCATAGCCAAATCTATGAGAGATAATTGAGTGTTGGGGAGACTATCATTTGAAGCACAAGAGCAAGGAGTTCATCATCAACACACCATCTATTACCTTTTGAAGAGTGGTGTCCCCTAGATTGGTTAGGCGTCGCTTGGAGCCTCCAGCATGATGTGGAGTTGAACCAAGAAGTTTGTAAGGGCAAAGAGATCGCCTACTTCATGAAGATCTACCCGAATGAGGCAAGTCCTTCGTGGATGATGGCCATGGTGGGATAGACAAGATTGCTTCTTCGTGGACCCTTGGTGGACTCGCGCAGCCGTTACCCTTCGTGGGTTGAACTCTCCATCAACGTGGACGTACGATAGCACCACCTATCGGAACCACGCCAAAAAACTTCGTGTCCCCATTGCGTTTGCCTTCTCCAAACCCTTCCCTTTACCTTCATGTGCAATGCCTTACTTTTTGTTGCTATACTCTTAGAATTGCATGTGTAGGTTGATTGCTTGACTTGTCATAATTGCTAAAATCTGCCTACAATTAAAATTGGAAAAAGTCTAGGTTTTTATTTGTCAAGTAGTCTAATCACCCTCCTCCGCCTCTCTAGACATACTTTCGATCCTACAACTGTACTCATAGGAGTCATATATACATAATCTTAAGGGTCTATTACATTGACTTCGCCCTTAGATCTTCCAAAGCATAGAGCCGGCCCTTGGCCCCACAAAGATTGCTATGCACTGAACCAATTTTTTTTCTCAAAAAGTAAGATCTGTTTTGTTATCTGGCTATACTGGCACTTGTGGAGAAACGGGCAGCCACAACTTTTGTTGGTGGCGCGCCATTTCTTACCAACGCCAACACTATTTTTTTTAAATAGTGTTGTCGTCGGCACAATTGGTACGCCACCTTTATAGAGTAAGTGCTGGTGTTGCTTTTTTCTAAAGCGCCACAAATTTGTGGGCCCATCTCTACTGACCAGGCAAAAGAAAATGTTGGCGTTATATTTCTGTCCACGCCATAGATAATTTGTTTAGTGCTGACGTGGTAATTTATGATACGCCAGAAATTTGAGTCTTTCTATAGTTTTGAGTTTTTTATTTATTATCTTGAATCTTTATTATTTTGAGTCTTTTTATAATTTTGCATCTTTATATTTTGAGTTTTTTATTTAGTTTTTGAAGTTGAATATACTTTTATTAGCGAAAAATCAATTTGCCGGCATTGGCATTGGCACGCTATCAGCATGTGAAATACTGCTGACTTGGGCTCCAATGCCAGCACTATTTGTTAACAATGACGTCATATTGGTGGCGTCGGGTGTCCACGCCAGTAAGGCCGTTTTCACCACGCCATAGCTAGGTTTCTCTGCACTAGTGTGGGAGTAACTTAGCTAATAATATAACGCACCCCAAGGCAAAATTACTTATGTGGCAAGTAATTAATGAGGAGAGAGATGTTTGTGGTACTCTCCTCATCCATATATATAGGCTAACTTTGACCACATGTTCTTTTTCGTGAGAAAACTTTTGATAAATTCATTTTCAATCATGGCAGTACACCAGATCCGTACACTACCTAGCGATTACTACAAGCACTGAAGGGGGCCGAAGGCGTGCCGCCATCATAGCCCCTTCCTTGCCGGAGCCGGGCAAAACTTGTTGTAGTAGACAGTTGGGAAGTCATCGTGCTAAGGCCCTATAGAACTAGCGCACCAGAACAGCAACCGACGCCGATGAAGAGTAGTGTAGATCGAAAGGATCCAACTTGAAGACACACGAACACATGCGAACGATGACCAAATTGGAGCAGATCCACCAAAGACAGATCTGTCGGAGACACACCTCCACACGCCCACCGACGATGTTAGACGCACAACTGAGACGGGGGCTAGGCGAGGAGACCCTGAGCAGGACACAAACCCTAACAACCCTGAGGTGTCCGGATGTATGGATTTGAGGTTTGTGTTGCATCGTTTACCTTGCATGTGTTTATATGGATTTGAGGTTTGCCAGTTGAGGTGTCCGGTTGTGCGAAGAAAAAGAATTAAAATTTGACCGGTCACGGTCCGCGGACACATCCGCGGGCGTTTGAGTGCCCGGATTTGATGTCCGTGGTTGTAGATGCTCTAACACTAGTGCAGAACCGGGCTGTAGCGCCGGTTTGTAAGGGCCTTTAGTGCCGGTTCTGCAACCGGCACTAAAGGGTGGGGACTAAAGGTCCCCCCCCCCTTTAGTGTCGGTTCAACACGAACCGGCACCAAAGGCCCACCACGTGGCACGAGCCCGCGCTGGGGGCTGGGAGACCTTTAATCCCGGTTGGTAACACCAACCGGGACTAAAAGGTTTAGGGTTTATGGGTTTATGATTTATTTTTTGTTTTAGTTTTGTGTTTTGCATTTAATTCTTTTTCATTTCAAACAGATTTTACGCTACTACATATTGTACATGGTATGCATATATATAAATAGAATTTCTCGTAGAACCGATCATATATATATATATATATCATCAAATTTCTCGCACGACCATTCACATACATATATATATATATACAATTTCTCCTACAATTTGCAGATCATTACATGGAGGCATTAGGTCGATCTAGCTAGGTACGGTGTAATGGTATTCTCCTTTGGGATCTATGACCTGGTCGAGCAAAAATCCCGCTATTTCCTATTGAATCGCTCGTACGCGATTCTCTGGTAGGAGCTTATCCCGCATGTCCATCATCTTTAAAGAAGGAGATCAATATGCATGTATTAGTTGTGTGTGTGTATATTAAATAATGATGTAAAAATTATGAATAGTGTCCTGTCAAACGTACCAATCGGTTTATATCATCTTTGCTCCTTTCGGACGCCATCATATGAATGTTCTCGCAAACGTAGTATGCACATAAATTAGTCCCCTGCGCTTGCTTCAGGGCCTTACGAGAATAGAATTCAATCATAATAATTAATCAAGCATGATAATGGTATTGAAACTAGAATTAAAGAGATGTTAGCTAGCTAGTACTACTTAATTAATTACCTTGGGTCGCACCCATTTCAGCTATTGTTTCCATTGGCCTTTAACCTTTTTGATGAACTTTTCCCAAGCCCTGCCCGCCGACAAAGAAAATGAATAAAGGAGTTATTAATTAGTTGATATCAGGAAACGAACTAAAGAGGCCGACATAGTGTGATAATGATTGAAATTACCTGTCGAGCATCCCCTTCACGATTGAGTATTCTTTTGGTTCTTTAAGTAGTGAGTCCAGTACTTGAACTTTTCCCTCGTCAACTTCAATGATTACCAAGATCCAGTGGAAACTGCATGCGCACACGTTTGTATAATTAAGCGGGCATGTGCATAACTCATCAACTACACTTATTAACATCTAGTAAGCAAAAACAGAGTTTGCACTACAAGACAGTGTCACTCACCCAAAGTTGTAAGGAAGTAGTATTTCTAGTTGGGTATTTAGTCGCACCAAGAACTCTAGCAAGGTTTTCTCTGTGTATGGTCGATCATATTCACGTGACCATGTCTCTTCATTAATGGTATTTGGGTCAATGAACCCAATGCCATAGCGTCCAGCTTTTTTCATTTCATAGATCTTCATTCTGCATAATACCACAGAAAAGAATATAGTGAGGATAATTACAGTTAATGAACGAGCACTATAGCTGGCTAGAGACTTAACTTACAGAAAGAAATCACTTACAGACAATAGCAACTGACGATAGATTTGTCGAGTGCGTCTTGATTGAATAACTGAAACATTTCTTGAAACTCAACCCACAGATCTTTTTCATGGAAGTAATGCTCTGCCTTGACTTTCACCATTAGGGACTCTTTATCGGTAGTCTTGGCTTCTCTCATGTACCATTGATGCAATTCATACATTCTCGTTGATAGACGCTTGATCTCCTCAGGCTTGACCATAGGTTCGCCGCGGGCATATTTCCGTTTTAGTTCCTCCTCTTTAAATGTTTCGATGGGCTCAATGCCTAGGAGTTGTTCTACAGTGACACCGGCCTCTTCAGCCTGCCTTCTATGATCGTCGGTTATTACCATCTGATCGGCGCCGGTACTCACATGTGTTGGTACAATGAGCGGGCGGATCGATTGCTCCGCTTGTTCTCCCAACTGGGGAACAATTTTCCCGCTTTTTTTGGCAGCTGCTTGGCTCGAGCTCGAGCTCGACTCCTTTTTGTGTGCTTCATATGACTTCTTGATTTGGCGCTCATAGTCTGAGTCAATATGCTTGGGAGCTGGTGGTTGAGCCATACGAATAAAGTGGTCAATGACATGCTCAGGTACTTTCTCCTCTGGCGGCGGGGGCGGTTTCGGTCCAAAATGGGCCTTCACTTGGGCTTGCACTTCGATCTTGTTTTCCTCGTCAGTCAGGTGGAAAGGCAACCTCGGAAGAGGCTGGAGGCTTGGACCAAATCTGTATTTCTTGCCTCCTGTTGTACCGCTAGCCACCGTAGCTGTGGCGCCTCTCTTCCGCTGTTGCTTAGGCGGCGGAGCCCGCTGAGGCGGCGGAGACGGCTGACGCGGTGCCTGACTTGGAGGAGGAGTTGGCTGACGCGGTGCCGGACTTGGAGGAGGAGAAGTCGGCTGACGCAGTGCCAGACTTGGAGGAGGAGGAGTCGGCTGGCGCGGTGGCGGGCTTGGAGGAGGAGGAGTCTGCTGATGCGGTGGTGGACTTGGAGGAGCGGGAGTCTGCTGAGGCGGCGTCGGACTTGGAGGAGGAGCCGGCTGACGCGGTGTCGGTGGCCTTGGAAAGGCGATGCAATTCTTTCTCCATAGAATGATACGATGTACGGCCTCTCCCAGTGTGCGCTCGTCGTCACCTCCAGGAATGTCAAGCTCTAGCCCCGAATATTGTGCCACCACTTCATCAACCCCGACACGAGCATAGCCAGCTGGAATCGGATTGCAATGGAAGGTTGCTTCAGGGGGATTTGTATAAGCAACGCCGTTCGCCACCTTCATGGATATGTTCTTCATTTTAAAGTGTAGCTCACAAGTTGTCGTATCTATGATATCATCCACAGGGTATCTATCCAGTAGTGCATCATCGCCCGAGGCGGAAACCCACGCTGCTTCTCGGCAAGGATGGGACGGTGCTATCCAATGCTGGATCCACTAGCTGCTGCCGCTGCTGAGACCCCCTTTCCTGGCTAAGTGAGTCGATCTGCTGCTGCTGCCGCTGGAAAGCGAGTGCCAACTCCGCGTGCTTTGATTCTACGATGCGAAGGCGGTCTACTTCCTACTTCCTCTCCTCCTCCTCCAGCTTCCTCTTCTGCTTCTTTCTCGCACGGCTTCTGTAGTCGGCGTTCCAGTCCGCAAACCCCTCAAACCACGGAACAACGCCTTTGCCTCATGTTCTTCCTGGGTGTTCAGGATTCTTCAGTGCGCGCGTAAGCTCGTCGTTCTCTCTATTGGGCTTGAACACACCCGTTCGAGCCTCTTCTATTGCAACAAGTATACGCACATCGGCTCCTTTAAGACTTGCCCGCTCCAAAATCTCGCCTGTCTTTGGGTCCAACGTCCCCCCATGCGCATAGAACCAAGTCCTGGACCTGGGGGGCCAGCTCAATGTAACTGGAGTGACCCCTGCATCCATCATCTCTTGCTCAGCGAGATCCCACTTAGGCCGGGCCACCTCGTAGCCACCTAGCCCCAGCTTATGGTGCCACTCCTTTTTCGCGACATTAATCTTGTTTTTTCTCGACTGTTCCTGAGCTACTTCCGATTCCTTGAATTTCACGAAAGCGTCCCAGTGATCTCTTGCCTTCTCCAGTGTTCCCTTGAATGCTAGAGTCTTCTTTCCTGCATTGACGTACGCGGCCCATATACTTTTCTTGTGGTTGTTGAATGCTATCGCCATCTTCCTAAGAGCAGCGTTCTTGACTTTCTCCACATCTGCATCTGTGAAATGATCTGGTAAGGTGAAATGTGACATGAGAGATTCCCAAAGCCCATCTTTTGCTCTTTGGTCGACAAAAGTAACATCTGGAAGTTCCTTTGCTGGCTTTTTCCATTCTTGCATGGAGATCAGGATTTGGTCCCTGACAATAACTCCGCATTGACAAATGAACTTGTTCGCATTCTTCTTAGGTTCGCGCGGTTCGCCATTAGGTTTGATGGCATCGATGTTGTACTTTACGCCATCCTTCAACTTTTTGGCCGGGCCTCAAACTGTCCTGCTGCTTGTAGAAGATTTGCTCGATCCGGAGGGCTAAAAGAAGAAAGATCGATTCATTAATATATATACAAATCAATTAAAACATGTGATGATCACCAGATGCCTGTTTATATAAATATACCTCGCCGGTCTTTGTTATTTCAAGAACAACATTTCCTTCGTCATCGAAGGTCTGGACTTCATCTATTCGTTCGTCTTCATCAAATATCATACCCTCACCGGTAGGGTTCAGATATTGCGAGCCGTCATCTTCTTCATTCCCATCTAGGATCGGGGAGCGTATGATGTCAAACAGGGCCTCTTCTCCTTCTCTGCCGGTATTGTCCATAGCTTTTATTTAACTAATACAGAAGAAAGATAAAACAATTTAGTATTCAAATTAGAATGCATGCATGCAATCAATAAGGAAAAACTGAATCATAGTAGATAATATGCATCTCGAATAATCCAGATAATTGATATGCATCATCGAATATAATCTCGAATACATTGTCTCGAATATTATCGAATAATTATAATCTCGAATACATCACTAGCTAATACAGATCGAATACTATCGAATAATCTAGTTCACTCGCGGTGGACACCCAAAGAGAAGGAACCATCACAGGATCATAGCTCGGGTGAGATCCCTGAAGAACCTGCCAGGTATTGGAGAACCTGACGTCCAACGCAACCATGTAGCGATGGACGTGCTCGTCCTCCTCCCTCACACGGTGACGTACCACCTCCGCGGGGGACGCCAGGCTCCGCACCGAATGTGGCCCACGCGCCCACCACCAAAGAAGCTCCGGGTCGACGACGGGACCCGGGTTCCTCACCAAGATGCGCGCCCTTGAAGGTAGCACATCCCAGTGCCAGCCTGGCGGAGCCCAGTCCCGGACATGGCGCCTTTGAAGCAGGACGTCGTCGCGAACGGGTCGACGACGAGGATGCGGGTCGGGCATTGTTGACGTCGAGAACAAATTCTATGCAAATGTAACATTTTTTAAATGTTTGGATTGTGATTTCTTAATATACGAGGAAAACCTTTAGTCCCTGGCTAGGAACAGGATTCAGAATCATAACGGATTCTCTTAACCTTAAAGGGATTTAACAAAATGGCGCCATTCTGGATGTGCAGAAAATGGTCCATATTTTTCCTGATCTCATCTACCCTTCTATATGTCACGTTGTCTAGTGTCAAAGGATTCAAGAAAACCATGGCTTCATCATTAGACGAAAGTAACAGGCGCATGATGGTACGAAGCTCTCCAAATTGTTTTGGAACGGAGTCCCGGATAGGATAATTAATTAGCTTTTTGGTACGAAGTTCAGCAAGAGCCTTCCGAATATCTCTATTTGGAAGGCCTTTGCTGAAATTCGTACCAAAAAGCGAATTATCCTATCAGGGACTCCGTTCCAAAATAATTTTGGAGAGCTTTGTACCATCATGCGCCTGTTACTTCCGGCTAATGATGAAGCCATGGATTTCTTCAATACTTTGACACTAGACAACGTGACATATAGAAGAATATATATATAGATGATATCAGAAAAAAATGGATCAACTTGTGCACATCCATAATGGGGGCATTCTTGATAAATCCCTTATTAAAGGACTAAGAGAATCTATTGTACTATACATACATATACTAATTAATTGCAAATACATAACAAACTTTTGCAAATATAACATTAAAATATGCAACTTTTGCAAATACTAATTGCTATACATTGGATCAAATGTCAAAATTCTAGTTACATTGGATGTCAAAATTCAAACTTCCTCTCAAATGTACATCTATGGCATTCTTGCATCTATGTCAAAATTCAAACTTTGACATATGATCAAATGTTGCATATTTGATCATATTTCACTAGATCAAACTTTGACATATGATCAAATGTTGCATATGTCAAAATTCAAACTTTGACATATGATCAAACTTTGACATATGTCAGAATTCTTGCATCTAGTTACATTGGATCAAATGTTGCATCGTGAAATATGCAACATTCAAACTTTTTTCAATATACATCTAATCATCTAGTGAAAAAATGTCAAAATTCATCTAATTAACATTTATATATCTAAAATTCATTTAACATTTCTATAACTAAAAGTATAAAAAACTAAAAAAACATTCATCTAACATTTATATATCTAATTCATCTAACATTTCTATAACTAAAAGTATAAAAAACTAAAAAACAGAAAAACAGAAAATAAGAAAATGTGTGTGTGTGCATGTGTGTTCATGCATCGATGGGAGGGCGGCTATGGCAGCAGGGGCTCACAGCGGGGCGACGACCGGCGAGGCGAGGCGACGGGGGGCGGCGTGTCGGGGGTGGCGACGGCGTCGGGGCAGCCTGGCGGCGCGTCGGGGGTGGCGGCGATGTCCTCTGTTCGAAGAGATGAAGAAGCAGAGGGAAAATGAAAAATTCATAAATGTTGTATATATAGGAGGCACCTTTAGTCCCGGTTGGAGCCACAAACTGGGACTAAGGTCAATTTTGGCCAGGCCAAGCGGCGGAAAGCGACCACCTTTAATCGCGGTTGGTGGCTCCAACCGTGACTAAAGGGGGGCCTTTAGTCGCGGTTGGAGCCACCAACCGCGACTAAAGGTGGTGCGCTGCCACAGCCGCGGTGCACGAAGTTTAGTCCCACCTGACCCAGCGAAGGGCAGCCACACTGGTTTATAAACCCAGCCTTGGCTGCTCCTTCGAGCTCCTCCTTAAAGCATGCCTTCTGGGCCTACCTCACCTGTGCTGCCCTGTGGGCCTTGCGGGCCTGCATCCTGGCCCAACTACAGGTTGGGTTTCTAGTCGTATGCAGGCCATTGTGGCCCAGTAAGCGGGCTTTTTTTAATTTATTTATTTTTCATTTTTTTTGTTTTCTGCTTTATTTATTTTCTTTTGTTTTTGAGTTTTTTTGCTTTATTTAGAGTTTCTTTGTGAATCTTTTTGCTTTAGGTAAAAAAAATTATAAAATTTCTGTTAGTGCTAGTAGTTTTCAACTTTGAATAATTTAAATTTGAATTATTTAAAATTTGTGTGAATCACTAGTTTGTGAATAACTTTACTTTAAAAATAGATTTTTCAGTGATTCTTTTTTCTTATGTTTAATATTAGTGTGTTTTATCATTATATTCAGTTTGGTATTACTTAGGTTATTTAAAAAAATGAAATGCCTTTGTAACAGATGAGTTTTCGTCCGAAACCGTGATACTTCGAAAGAGATTGTCCATTTTGTACACAAAGTGCATCCAGTTTTTGCCGTAACCCTCTCAACTTTTTTGCATATGCTATGTGGGTGAAATGATGATACCATGCCAACTTTCAACCTTTTCAGAGTTCGTTTGTAGTGCTTTTCAATTTCAGGGTCATTTAGCGAAAAAAAATCAGTAAATGCATGAAAAATAGCAAATGAAGTCAGAAAGGGTTGAAAATTGATGACGTGGCTTTGAATGGTGCATACTGAACGCACAAAAAGCTTGGAGTTGAAATAAGTTTTAAAAAATGAAATGCCTTTGTAACAGATGAGTTTTAGCCCAAAACCCTGATACTTCGAAAGAGATTATCCATTTTTACACGAAGTGCATCTTGTTTTTGCCGTAAGCCTCTCAACTTTTTTGCACATGCTATGTGGGTGAAATGATGATACCATGACAACTTTCAACCTTTTCAGAGTTCATTTGTTGTGCTTTTCAATTTCAGGGTCATTTAGCTCAAAAAAAATATCAGTAAATGCATGAAAAATAGCAAATGAAGTCAGAAAGGGTTGAAAATTGATGACGTTTGTCCGAAGCACAAAAGTACATGTTCCAAATGCCAAAACACATAAGCACCCTAACTATTACAAAGATTCCCTACGGTTTGTCCAAAGTGGGACTTTCCAGATATATATATATAAGTCCGGAAACTCACTAGAGAAGAAAGTGATGACAGTGAAGCCGGTCACATCCTGGAGTGGGATCTTTGGGTGTAAAACTTTTTCTTCGCGTGTGTCCCTTTGCGCCGTAACCATGGACAATCTTCATCATTTAACTGGATGCTCGGGTCAATATTCACTTTGAAGGGAGCAATTTCATGAAACTTTTCATAATCTTCTGACATGTCTGTCTTGTCATCCACTCCCATGATGTTTCTTTTCCCTGAAAGAACTATGTGGCGCTTTGGCTTATCGTATGATGTATTCGCTTCCTTATATTTTCTTTTTCTCGGCTTGGTAGACATGTCCTTCACATAGAAAACCTGCGCCACATCATTGGCTAGGACGAATGGTTCATCTACGTACGCAAGATTGTTGAGATCCACTGTTGTCATTCGGTACAGTGGGCCTTCCCTTACCCCGCCTCGTGTCAGATTGACCCATTTGCACCGAAACAAAGGGACCTTCAAACCACGTCCATAGTCAAGTTCCCATATCTCCTCTATGTAACCATAATACGTGTCCTTTCCCCTCTTGGTTGCTGCATCAAAGCGGACACCACAGTTTTGGTTGGTGCTCTTTTTATCTTGGGCGATCGTGTAAAATGTATTCCCACTTATCTCGTACACTTTGAAAGTCATTATATTCGAAGATGGTAACTGGGACAGCAAGTACAAATCATCTTCAACAGCATCGTCATGCATGGCACGTGTCTGCAACCAACCAGCGAACGTCCCCGTTTGTTCACATGTAATCCAGTTGTCAGACTGCTCCGGGTGTTTGGAGCGTAGAATATTCTTGTGTTCCTTGATATATGAAGCCAGCAAGGCGAAATTTTGTAGAACTGTGTAGTGTGCTTGAATGAGAGAATGCCCGTCCATACATATTATTGCTTTCGGTCTTAGCGTGCCATTTCCACCCAGTTTGCCCTTATGCCACGATTCAGGAACACCAATCGGCTTAAGGTCAGGAATAAAGTCAACACAAAACTCAATGACCTCCTCATTTTCATGGCCCTTGGAGATGCTTCCTTCTGGCCTAGCACGATTATGAACATATTTCTTTAAGACTCCCATGAACCTCTCAAAGGGGAACATATTGTGTAGAAATACAGGACCCAGAACGGCAATCTCTTCGCATAGGTGAACTAGGACGTGCGTCATGATATTGAAGAAGGATGGTGGGAACACCAACTCGAAACTAATAAGACATTGCACCAAATCATTCTCTAACCTTGGTATGATTTCTGGACCGATTACCTTCTGAGAGATTGCATTGAGGAATGCACATAGCTTCACAATGGCTAATCGAACGTTTTCCGGTAGAAGCCCCCTCAATGCAACCGGAAGTAGTTGCGTCATAATTACGTGGCAGTCATGAGACTTTAGGTTCTGGAACTTTTTCTCTGCCATATTTATCATTCCCTTTATATTCGACGAGAAGCCAGACGGGACCTTCATACTGAGCAGGCATTCAAAGAAGATTTCCTTTTCTTCTTTGGTAAGAGCGTAGCTGGCATGAACCTGATGTATGGCGTCTTTTCCGTGCATACGTTGCTGGTCCTCCCGTGCCTCCGGTGTATCTTTTATCTTCCCATACACGCCCAAGAAGCCAAGCAGGGTCACGCAAAGATTCTTCGTCACGTGCATCACGTCGATTGCAGACCGGACCTCTAGGTATTTCCAATAGGGTAGGTCCCAAAATATAGATTTCTTCTTCCACATGGGTGCGCGTTCGTCAGCGTCATTCGGAACAGATTGTCCGCCAGGACCCTTTCCAAAGATTACCTTTAAATCCTTGACCATATCATGTACATCATCACCAGTACGGTGTCGAGGCTTCGTCCGGTGATCTAAATCACCTTTGAAATGCTTGCATTTCTTTCTTACGGGATGCCTGCTAGGAAGAAATCGATGATGTCCCAGGTACACATTCTTCTTACAATTATCCAAATATATACTGTCGGTATCATCCAAATAGTGCGTGCATGCGCGGTATCCCTTGTTTGTCTGTCCTAAAAGGTTACTGAGAGCAGGCCAATCATTGATGGTCACAAACAGCAACGCATGTAGGTCAAATTCTTCCTGATTGTGCTCATCCCACGCACGTACACCTTTTTCATTCCACAGCTGTAAGAGTTCTTCAACTAATGGCCTTAGATACACATCAATGTCGTTGCCGGGTTGCTTAGGGCCTTGGATGAGCACTGGCATCATAATGTACTTCCGCTTCATGCAGAACCAAGGAGGAAGGTTATACATACATAGAGTCACAGGCCAGGTGCTATGATTGCTGCTCTGCTTCCCAAAAGGATTAATGCCATCTGCGCTTAGACCAAACCATATGTTCCTTGCGTCATCTGCAAAGTCCCTCCACTTCCTCTCGATTTTTCTCCACTGCGACCCGTCAGCGGGTAGTCTCAACTTCCCGTCTTTCTTACGGTCTTCTTTGTGCCATCGCATCAACTTGGCATGCTCTTTGTTTTGAAACAAACATTTCAACCGTGGTATTATAGGAGCATACCACATCACCTTGGCAGGAATCTTCTTCCTGGGGCGCTCGCCCTCGACATCAACAGGGTCACTGCGGCTGATCTTATAGCGCAATGCACCGCATACCGGGCATGCATTCAAGTCCACGTACTCACCACGGTAGAGGATGCAGTCATTAGGGCATGCATGTATCTTCTGCACCTCTAATCCTAGAGGGCAGACAACCTTCTTTGCTTCGTACGTACTGTCGGGCAATTCGTTGTCCTTTGGAAGCATCTTCTTTCACATTATCAGCAGCTTTCCAAATCCCTTGTCAGATACACCATTCTCTGCCTTCCATTGCAGCAATTCCAGTGTGGTGCCTAGCTTTTTCTTGTCAGCTTCGCAATTTGGGTACAACGATTTCTTGTGATCTCTATCATGCGCTGCAACTTCAGCCTCTCCTTTTCACTTGCGCAGTTTCTCTTTGCATCGGCAATGGCCCGACCAAGATCATCAGTGGGCTCATCTGATGCCTCTTCTTCAGCTTCTTCCCTCATTGCCGGCTCAGCTTCTTCCCCCATTGTTGTACCATCGTATTCAGGGAACCCGTCATGGCTAGGATAGATGTCGTCGTCCTCTTCTTCTTCATTGTCTTCCATCATAACCCCTCTTTCTCCGTGCTTGGTCCAAACATTATAGTGGGGCATGAAACCGGACTCAAACAGGTGGACGTGAATGGTTCTTGACTTAGAGTAATTCCGATCATTCTTACAGCCAGCACATGGACAAGACATAAAACCATCCGCCCACTTGTTTGCCTCAGCCGCAAGCAGAAAAGTACGCACGCCATTAACAAAATGGGAGAGCATCGGTCATCGTACATCCATTGCCGGCTCATCTTCATTACACAGCACCGAAAAGACCAAATTAATACAAGTTCATACACACTTATTTTCATAAAACAACATACAAACTCTCTAGCTAAAGCATTTAAATGCAACAACAAATGCGATCAAGATCGCAACTAAGGTAACAATTGATCCAACAGCATAATGATACCAAGCCTCACTATCAATGGCATATTTTCTAATCTTTCTAATCTTCAAGCGCATTTTCTCCATCTTGATCTTGTGATCATCGACGACATCGGCAACATACAACTCCAGTTTCATCTTCTCTTCTTCAATTCTTTTCAATTTTTCTTTCCAATACTCGTTTTCATTTTCAACTAAATTTAACCTCTCAACAAGAGGGTCGGTTGGAATTTCCGGTTCACATACCTCCTAGATAAAAATATCTATGTCAACTTGATGGGCATAATTTGTCATAAACACGAAATGCAATAAATAGTTATAAAAGAGAATATACCACATCCGAATCATAAACCGGACGAGGGCCGACAGGGACGGATATCAAAACCATGCCACTATGTATAACAAACAACGTACGGGTAAGAAAATTATTGAAGTAACTATATATCTAAATCACACAAACATGATTTTTTTTATATAAAAAAGATAAGAACAAGAGGCTAACCAAGGTGGTGCCGGCGACGGGACGGTGCGGGCGATCGACGGTGGTCGTTAGGACGGGGACGGGAAGGCACTAAGTAAATCACACCTACATATGCAAACTAAGAGTTAATTTGAGCTCAAATTGCATGTAAATCAAATAAACTACCACATATAATTACTCCCAAACTAAAACCCACAAATCACTATACTTATAGAGCATTGCAAGAGCTAATCTAGCAATGAGAGATGAAAGGACAAAGTTGCTAACCTTTGTGATCACTTGGATGGATGTGGGGCCTTCAAATCTTGACAAATTTTGGCAAAAATGAAGGATGAGCTCGAGCAATTGGGAAGAACAGAGGAGAGGAAGGAATGAAAGGGGAAAACAGAGAGAAATGGGCTCGGGCTCGACGAAGGATTTATATAGAGGCATCTTTAGTCCCGGTTGGTTATACAAACCGAGACTAAAGGTGTATCTCTAGTACCGGTTCGTGCCACGAACCGGGACTAAAGAGGTTGGTGGGGCCCCAGCCTGACACCAGCCTGCCATCACCTCTTTAGTCCCGGTTCGTGGCACGAACCCCACCAACCCCTTTAGTCCCGGTTCGTGGCACGAACCGGTACTAGAGGTTCAACACGAACCGGCACTAATGAGTGCCACCCGCCTAGCCGTTGAAACCGGCACTAATGGTCACATTAGTGCCGGTCCGTATTTGAACCGGGACTAATAAGGTGAACATTATGTCGTTTTTCTACTAGTGTAAGGATACTCCCAAATATGGATCGGACTGCAAGTGGACCAACAGTGGGGAGTGTTTTTTGTTTTTGTTTGTTTGCAAAATAACAGTGGAGAGTTTTGGGCCAATAATCCAATTAAAATGGTTATGGGATGCTGCTCACTTTTGCATGTGGTGCTCTAGTCCTAAGGTGAAGCACTGAAGTCCCAGCTACCTAAACATCCCAAACCTGTATATATATTGACAGAACCATCCACTGAAATGGCCGCAAGGGGACACAAAAGTGAGACATTATCTGGGTGAGGAGCGGCGCAGAGATGCATGATGTGTCAAAATAGTAGCAAGATGTCTAGAGAAATCTAGCTTGATAGGAATGAGGTGCAGCAGGAATTCGCATGGAACCTGTAGAAGAAGTGCCTGTACATTGGTCCAGCGAAAGTCTACTTGAATCTTATTAGTACCACCAAGATAATGTCTGCCCCTTTGTATACGCAAGGCAAGATCATATGGGTACACACTGTCAACATGTATAAGGTGTCGTAGCCGGACTGCCTGCTGGAGTAGGGAAAAATTTCAGCTATAGGTAAGTGCAAGTGTATAATATCCAAGTAGAATTGTTTTCTTGACAGAAGCTACTATTTTCCGTAACTTTTGCATTCTTTAGATTTTTTTTCCCCTAGACTAGACTCGATTCTAGTGCAAGTGTACGTTCAGAGCCAGCTAGCACGACCAGAACACATAATGTACGTTCAGAGCCAGCTAGCACGCCCTTGCCTTGCCCTCTGCCTCAAGTTTTCCCTCTCAAAGTCGGTTGTCTTCCTTCCTAAGCACACTGCACACTCTTGATTCTTCCATATAAATTCAGCGAACCGGCCACTGCCCTTTCCTGTGTCAATACCTCTCTTCTATCACTCGGAGATTCCTCACTCTTGTCTTGTGTCCTTGCCAAGCCGAGCAAGTCACCGGGGGCTCCCTCTCACAATCGCAGGCCAAGCCAAGCCAAGCTATGCCAATGGAGGTATGGCTTCCGTATCATACTGATCTTTCTTGCCGTTGCGTTCGTTTGACTGGCCATGGCTGAGCGAAGCTGATGTGCGTGTATTTCGCAGGATGCGAGGAGGTACCGGGGGATACCGTCGTTCGGGGAATGGAACTACGGCGACGGCGACGACTGGTCCGTGCTCGCCCAGCGCTTCGAGTCCGGGATGCACGTCCCGTTTCCCGTACACAAACCCTGCAAGGTACGCACTAGAACTAGCCAGAAATTACTTCCGTTTTGTGCCAAGTTCAGATGTAAGATGGAATCCACATCTCTTTTTCGAATTCAATTAACCTTATCTTCAAATTCATTTGCATCGGTCACTATCAGTAGTAACGGGTTTAACCCACTTCACTAGAATCCCGCCGATATGATCCTTGCTCTGGAAGCTAAAATGGCTGGTAGGCTTGCAGCACACGACACGTTCTCTAGGTAACCAAGTCCACGCTGGGTCAACAGTCAGCTGTCCTTTGACTGGTTCACACCGGTGCATGCACAGCACAGAGCTCTAGCTTTTGTGCGGGACCCACACTGCAATTCCTTACCGAGCACACCACACTGCCCAGCTCACCTCTCCTGCATGTCCCTTTCGCCTATCTGTCCTGTCCCAAGAGGCGTGTGTTTCAGCATGCAACGGGTGCACTGCACATACATATGTATCCTCTGTTTTGGCTTTCATGGTCGATAGGTTGGTGACGGTGTTGTATGTGTGCAGAGAGCGAGATCAGGTCCCAGGAGGCGCGTCCCTGCGTTCGGCGAGTGGAACAACCACCGCGATGGCGACGCCGGTGGCTGGACGGCGGCCGTCGTCAACCAGTGCTTCGAGCCTGTCACCGCACACAAATCACTCAACCAGGAATTCACTGGTTACGACAGTGGCGTCGTCGCCATGGGGAAGCAGCACAAGGTCGCGAGGCAAACCTGGGAGGCTGACTCTTGGCCCCACGCGGCAATGGAGCCCTTCTCCTTCACGGCGGTCAAGGCTGTTGACGACAACCTGTACGAGGTCCCGCCGGACATGCTCTGCGCGAAGCCACTGTGGGTATGCATGTCGCTCATTTCTGCGTATGATGGTTGCATTGCATGTTTTAGGGAAATTACACTTCTCATGAATATGCAAAGATTGGGCATCTTTTCAAGAAGTTTACACCACAAGAAAGAAATTGATTGATTGTTGCACACTTCTGGATTATTACTTTTACCCCTGCAAAAAAGAGGATTATAACTTTTACAACACAAGAACTCCAATCCGACAGACTTCTTTTTTTGCTGATAAAAAAATAAAAAAATATGGGCTTTTTTTTGAACGGTAAAATATGGGCTTGTGGCTTGGGTTTTGCAACAAATTAGTTAAAGAATAAAAAATACACTATAAATTGTAGTGTGCAATATAGTTTCTGTTAACGGCTAGAAATTTCCTGCACGCATTGTATGAGCTTTCAAATACCACTAATGTTTAATCGTAGTTCTTATCAATGCTAAATTATCTTTTGTTTCAAATTGCAGAAGAGTAGGACGTGGCTGAGGAGCCTACTGATGAGGTGTTGCGGCCTCAATTGCTTTGCCTAATCATTAAAGGACCGTGACGACCGAAGTACCCATCGAAGCAGAGTGTGCTCACATCTTATTTGCTTGTGCATGCGCCTAGGGCTCACATTGGTACATGTTTTCATGGATCGATGGATGAACTGCACGATGTGGTTCGATGTCCTTGAGAATGTAACTATGTAGTAAGATGGAAGTGGTGGGTTGATGACACACACACACACACACACACACACACACACACACACATATATATATATATATATAGGTTATGTAAATTTTTTTGTATGAGCAAAACACCCAAGCCAATCAATTTGATATTAGAAAGATTAACGTACTAATGTCCCCCATATTTGCTGAAATGAGGAAAGGGACATGTGGTCCATACTACTCCTTCCGTTCCAAAATATAGTGCGTCCTCGGTTTTCGTGCTTCAACTTTGACCATAAATTTAACCAACGAGACCGACTGGCGGGATAAAAAATTATACCAGTGAATTCGTATTCGAAAGAAGTTTTCAATTATATAATTTTTGCTCCCGCCGCAGTCGGTCTCGTTGGATAAATTTATGGTCAAAGTTGAACCTCGGGAAGCGCGGTCGCACTATATTTTGGAACGGAGGGAGTACTAGATATTGTGATCTCCTCTTTAGGAGCAGAAATATGGAAGTCCTATGCCCAAATGCCAACAGGCCGGTGTTCATTTTTAAAAATAACGGAACAACTCAATATGCCTTTTTCAATCAATAAGACTAATGCTTGACCCCTAAAAGAAACATCACGGTGAGCCTAGGATCCCGGCTGCTAGACCAAAAGAGCCAAGCTAATGGTACTCCCAAATATGAATCGGACTGCAAATGGACCAAATGTGGGGAGTGTCTTTTGGTTTTGTTTTTTGCAAAGTTGCAACAGTGGGGAGTTTTGGGCCAATGATCCAGTTAAAATGGTTCTGGGGTGCCGCTCTCTTTTGCACGTGATGCTCTAGTCATCATAATAGGTGAAGCACTGAAGTCTCAGCTACCCGCTCATTTGAAACATGTATATATATCGGCAAAACCATCCATTGAAATGGCCGCGAAGGGACAAAAAAGTGGGATATTATTTGGGTGAAGAGCGGTGCGGAGATGCATGATGTGTCAAAATAGTAGCAAAATGTCCACTGGAATCAAGTTTGGTAGGAATGGGGTGCATCAGGAATTCGCATGGAAGCTGTACACTTCGTACGTGTACATTAGTCCAGTGACGGCCGACTGGCATTTTGGTCCCATCCAGTGGCTTGTGACCATGTTGTCGCTTGACTACACAGAGATTTGGCAAGTGAAAGACCCCCAGCAGGCGTACTCAGCTGCTGAATAAACAAATTATGAAAATTGACTACGAGGCCCACTTGTCTTCTGTTTTTGGGTAAATTTTGGCTGGGCAATAAGAAGCAAACTAGGAAAGAAAGCCCTATTAACTTCCCTGATTGGTTGAACCCCTAATACCGTGATTTATCTTCTCATAGTTTGATTTTCCCGCTGTTTCATCTCCGTGTAAATCTCTCCAAAATAGATAACTTAGATCCGACTTCTGATATGGGCGTGAGGCGCATCAACCTCCGGCTAGCCGGCAGTGTTGTGTGACGCACCGTTAGTCATCTTTCCTCCTCTTCTAATTTTCTTCTCTCACGATGAATACTAGGAAGAAGTAACAGATTGCTGCTTATTGAGATTTCAGATGTCATTTTTCTCGGTAATATTGCTACTATGCATATATAGCAAAATATGCGTGATTCAAAAGGGCCACTACATAAATATGTTTGTACTGAAGTATGATTTTTTTTCCTGTTGAATTTGTGTATAAAATTATCTGTTACCAAAATCTTGACATCACAAGGTTTGAATCCTGGTCCCACCAAAGTAATGTCCGGCCCCTTGTACAAACAAGAACAGCTGGACAATCTCACACATCGCATGGGGATCCACAACTTCTAGCCAGATGCTCATCTTCTCCTGGATGAATAACATGCTATCACCAACGCGCGATGCCTCCGTGAGAGAGAAAAAATGTTGTCACATGATGGAGGTGGAATTCCCATGTAGTATATGGGTTATGTATACGAGCAAAACTCACAAGCTAATCAGTTTAATTTCTGAAAGACTAATGTACTCTACTGCCCACCATATTTGTTTTGTTCACGGTGAGCCTAGGGACAGCCAAGCTAATTAATGGTACTCTCAAATATGGAGCGGGGTGCAAATGGACCAACAATGGTGAGTGCTGGAGCAACAATCCACGGTTCTGAGGTGACTCTCTTTTGCATGTTCTGCAGTCTGCACTAGTCACAGTAGGTTCCATTGAATAGGCTCATTCACCCAGAACACCACATCGCAAACGTTGAATAGGCTCGTCGCACATGGATTTTGGACTCGTTGCTACCGACTTGTCATTAATGCGGACGACACGTCGGAAACATCAACAGCTCGAGGCCCTCATCAGACACGATTTTCATTGCTTCACCATGTGTAAAGTATGCCATATTGCAAACGGGCTTATTTGCAATGTTTGTAGAATAACAAAAGCACATGATTCCAGATATAAACATCACATAGGCAAGATCACATCTATATAGCATAACCAACATGCATATGACAAAGTTCTAGAGGACATCCATATGTATGACAAAGTTCAAAGCCAACATAACACGTCCATAACATGAATCATAGATCACAGTCATGCATAAAATTGCATAATGATTGAAATCTAACTAACAAAGTTCTAGAGATCTAAGTGGTATCAGCAAGGTATATGTAGGATAGGGCCATAGGGGATACAATTTGGAACATATTATAGTGGCTCTGCTAGAGATGCCCTCCTTCCCGCTTTGAAGATCTTCTTTAGGGTGATAGTCCTTGGTCTGACATCTGGTTGGACCAACTAACATTGGTGCACGAGCAACGATTCTTTACTCTGTCTTGGAGCCTTGCGCCCTTTGTCTGCTAATATGTCATCGTAGCTTCGGTAGTACGATTTGGGAATGCTGTCGCAAGGCATGCCCTATGTGGATAGTCTCAAGTTTTTTACTTTTCCACTTTGTAAGTTGATTGTTTTCTACTACGTTTCCCAACAACGAGCACCTACGGATGTCCGAGAGCACATGCGGAGATGCCATGGTTAGGTTTGCAACTGTCGTAGTCGAGGTGTTTGGACCTCAGTACCTGAGAAAACCAGCTCTGGCAGACACCGAGAGGATCTTGGCAACCTCGGAAGCAAGAGGGTGGCCAGATTTGCTCGGATAACTTGACTGCATGCACTGGAAATGGAAGAACTGCCCAAAAGCTTTGCAAGGGCAATATCTGGGCCATGTTAAGAAGCTAACCATCATTCTTGAAGCAGTTGCATCACAGGATATTTGGATTTGGCACGTTTTCTTTGGCATACCCGGGTCTCACAATGACATCAATGTGCTGCAGCAATCACCATTCTTTGCTAGGATGACTGAAGGAAATGCTCCTCCTTGCCACTATATTGTCAATGGGCATGAGTACAACATGGGCAACTATATGGTTGACGGTATCTATTCTCCTTGGGATACCTTTGTAAACATGTGAACACCATATCTGATATAGTTGGTCAGAAAAAGTCTCACTTTGCCCAAAGACAAGAAGCAGTTAGAAAGGATGTTGAGAGGGCTTCATAGTCATGCGGGCACATTTTGAAGTTGTTCGTGGACCTGCTAAACAATGGGATCCAAAGATCTTGTGGGAGGTGATAACCTGTTGTGTGATCATGCACAACATGATCGTGGAGGATGAGGGTGGGGATGCCGCCGCAGGTCTTGAATTTGAAAACATGGGCGATCCTATCAAACTTCCTGACCAAAATCCAGCCACATTTGAAGAGTTTGTTCAAATGCATCAACAAATTCGGCATCAAGCAACTCACGAGCAACTAAAGAAAGATCTGAATGAGCACCTATGGGCGCTCAAGGGGGACAATAATGTTGGAGTGTAATATTTGAACTTTTTTTAATTAGAACTACCGCAGCATCTGAACATTTCAACTATTTAGACTATATATATATGGCTATTTGAACGTGTGGACTTAAAAAAGTAAGGTCGAATGTATGCAGGTAGCGTTTGATGGCAGCATCCCACATCAGTATCTGCGGATTGGTCCCCTGTTCACAGACGAACGCCGGAGCAAATTTACGGATCAGCATTGAAGATGCCCTAAAATGGCTGGTATACTTGCAGCACAGAGCACATGGCACGCTCTCTAATCAAAGTCAACCATGTCCACGCCGAGTCAATAGTCGGCCATTCTATGACTAGTACACACAGATACATCTTCAACGTATCTATAATTTTTTATTGTTCCATGCTATTATATTATCTATCTTGGATGTTTTATATGCATTTTGGTACTATTTTATATCATTTTTTTGGACTAACCTATTAACCTAGTGCCCAGTGTCAGCTGCTGTTTTTTCCTTGTTTTTGGCTTTTTTAGAAAGGAATATCAAACGGAGTCCAAACGAAATAAAACTTTCGTGATGATTTTTCTTGGACCAGAAGACACCCAGAAGACTTGGGGAGGGGGTGAGAAGACTCGTGAGGAGTCCATGCCCTCAGGGCGCGCCCCTGGCTTGTGGGTCCCTCGAGAGTCCCCCAACCCTAATCTTTGCACTATAAATTCCCAAATATTCCCCAAACACCAGAGGCGCCCACAAAAATACTTTTCCGCCACCGCAAGCTTTTGTTCTTGTGAGATCCCATCTTGGGGCCTTTTCTGGCGATCTGCCGGAGGGGGATTCGATCATGGAGGGCTTCTACATCAACCTTGCTGCCCTACCGATGATGTGTGAGTAGTTTACCACAGACCTACGGGTCCATAGCTAGTAGCTAGATGGCTTCTTTTCTCTCTTTGATCTTCAATACCATGTTCTCCTCGATGGTGTTGGAGTTCTATCCGATGTAATCTTCTTTTGCGGTGTGTTTGTTGAGATCCGATGAATTGTGGGTTTATGATCAGATTATCTATGAATATTATTTGAGTCTCCTCTGAACTCTTTTATGCATGATTTAAATAGCTTTGTATTTTTCTTCAATCTATTGATTTGGTTTGGCCAACTAGATTGATCTATCTTGCAATGGGACAGGTGCTTTGTGATGGGTTCAGTCTTGTGGTGTCCTCACCTAGTGACATAGTAGGGGTAGCGAGGCACGTATTGTATTGTTGCCATTAAGGGTAAAATGATGGGGTTTATATCATATTGCTTGAATTTATCCCTCGACATCATGTCATCTTGCTTAAGGCGTTACTCTATTCTCTTGAACTTAATACTCTAGATGCAGGCAGGAGTCGGTCGTTGAGTGATGTAATAGTAGTAGATGCAGAATCATTTCGGTCTACTTGTCACGGACGTGATGCCTATATTCATGATCATTGCCTTAGATATCGTCATAACTATGCACTTTTCTATCAATTGCTCAACAGTAATTTGTTTACCCACCGTATGCTTTATTCAAGAGAGAAGCCTCTAGTGAAACCTATGGCCCCCGGGTCTATTTTCCATCATATATTTTCAGATCTATAAAACCAAAAACCCAAAAATACCTTGCTGCAATTTATTTATATTTACTTTGTTTTACCTTTTAGTAATCTTTTATATCTATCTCTATTAGATCTCATCCTTGTAAGTGACCGTGGAGGGATTGACAACCCTTTTTTCGTGTTGGGTGCAAGTGTTTGATTGTTTGTGCAGGTGCATATATTGGAGACTTGCTTGTACCTCCTACTGGATTGATACCTTGGTTCTCAACTGAGGGAAATACTTATCTCTACTTTGCTGCATCACCCTTTCCTCTTCAAGGGAAAAACCAACGCAAGCTCAAGAAGTAGCAGGAAGAATTTGTGGCGCCGTCGCCGGGGAGGTTCTACATCAAGCCTACCAAGTATCTATCATAAAATCTCATCTCTCGCATTACATTATTTGCCATTTGCCTCTCGTTTTCCTCTCCCCCGCTTCTAAAACATTTTCAGAAAAATACAAAATTATTTGCCTTTTTATTCGCCCTTCTTTCGTTTGTCTTTTCATTTGCTTGTGTGCTAGATTGCTTGCTTTCTCACGATGTCTCAAGAAAATATCAAGTTGTGTGACTTTTCCAACACTAATAATAATGATTTTATTAGTAATCCGATTGCTCCCGCCACTAGTGCGGAATCTTATGAAATTAATGTCGCTTTGTTGAATCTTGTTATGAAAGAGCAATTTTGCGGTCTTCCTAATGAAGATGCCGCATCCCATCTAAACACTTTCGTTGAATTGTGTGATATGCAAAAGAAAAAATATATGGATAATGATATTGTTAAATTGAAGCTATTTCCGTTCTCACTACGAGATCGTGCTAAAACTTGGTTTTCATCTGTGCCTAAAAATAGTATTAATTCACGGAATAAGTGTAAAGATGCTTTTATTTCCAAGTATTTTCCTCCCGCTAAGATCATCTCCCTTAGGAACGATATAATGAATTTTAAGCAACTTGATCATGAACATGTTGCACAATCTTGGGAGAGGATGAAATTGATGATAAGAAATTGCCCTACTCATGGTTTAAGTTTGTGGATGAATATACAAAAAAAAAATGCGGGGTTCAATTTTTCTTCTAGAAATCTTTTGGATTCCGACGCGGTGAAGACCCACAAGTATAGGGGATCAATCGTAGTCCTTTCGATAAGTAAGAGTGTCGAACCCAACGAGGAGCAGAAGGAAATGACAAGCGGTTTTCATCAAGGTAATGTCTGCAAGCACTGAAATTATAAGTAACGAGTAGTTTGGTAGCAAGATAATTTGTAACGAGCAAGTAACGGTAATGGTAACAAAAGTGCAGCAAGGTAGCCCAATCCTTTTGAGGCAAAGGACAGGCCAAAACGATCTCTTATGATAAGCAAAGCGTTCTTGAGGGTACACGGGAATTTCATCTAGTCACTTTCATCATGTTGGTTTGATTTGTGTTCGCTACTTTGATAATTTGATATGTGGGTGGACCGGTGCTTAGGTGCTGTTCTTACTTGAACAAACCTCCTACTTATGATTAACCCCCTCGCAAGCATCCGCAACTATGAGAAAAGTATTAAGAATAAATCTAACCATAGCATTAAACTTTTGGATCCAAATCAGTCCCTTACGGAATAGCGCATAAACTAGTGTTTAAGCTTCTGTCACTCTCGCAACCCATCATCTAATAACTACTCCACAATGCATTCCCTTAGGCCCTAATAAGGTGAAGTGCCATGTAGTCGACGTTCACATGACACCACTAAGGGAATCACAACATTCATATCATCAAAATATCGAACACATATCAAGTTCACATGATTACTTGCAACAAGATTTCTCCCGTGACCTCAAGAACAAAAGTACTACTCACTAATGATAATCATGCTCAAGATCAGAGGGGTATTAAATAGTATAATGGATCTGAACATATAATATTCCACCAAATAAACCATATAGTAATCAACTACAAGATGTAATCAACACTACTAGTCACCCACAAGTACCAATCTATAGTTCCGGTACAAAGATTGAACACAAGAGATGAACTAGGGTTTGAGAGGAGATGGTGCTGTTGAAGATGTTGATGGAGATTGCCCTCCCCAATATGGGAGAGTTGTTGGTGATGATGACGACGATGATTTCCCCCTCCGGGAGGGAAGTTCTCCCGGCGGAATCGCTCCGCCGGAGGGCAAAAGTGCTCCTGCCCAAGTTCCGCCTCGAGACGGCGGCGCTTCGTCCCGAAATTCCTCTCTTGATTTTTTCTAGGTCACAATGACTTGTATACTAGAAGAGGGGCACCGGAGGTGGGCCGAGGAGGGCACAACCCACCAGGGCGCGCCTGGGCTCCCTGGCCCGCCCAGGTGGGTTGTGCCCACCTGGTGGGCCCCCTCTAGTACTTATTGGCTCCAATAATTCTTATATATTCCATAAAAATTCCTCGTGAAGTTTCAGCTCATTTGGAGTTGTGCAGAATAGGTAGCCTGATGTAGCTTTTCCAGGTCCAGATTTCCAGCTGCCGGAATTCTCCCTCTTTGTGTGAACCTTGCATATTATGAGAGAAAAGGCATTAGAATTACTCCAAAAAGCATTATTATGCATACAAACATCATAAATAACAGTAGTAAAACATGATGCAAAATGGACGTATCAACTCCCCCAAGATTAGACCTCGCTTGTCCTCAAGCGAAAACCGAAATCGAAAAACATGTCCACATGCTTAGAGAGAGAGGTGTCGATAAAAACAAAATAGGGACATAGAAGCATCATGTATATTATTATAACAGCAACAAACTTTAGCATAGAACTTTATCATTGAACTTTTATCATATAACTTCTCATGAACAAGTAACAATTCATCACAACATCGAAGTATAAAGCATAAACTCTATTGAAAACCAACAAACTATGTTTTCAGTCAACTTTGCCACTACAATTCATCATCTTTTCAGGAAGGGTCACATATCGGAGCCTTTTTGGCAAGTCCACATACTCAACCATCATATAGTCTTCTATGATTGCTAACACTCACCGCATACACATGAGCAAAACGTTTCAACCGGACACATAGAAAGATAGGGGCTTATAGATTCGCCTCCCAACATACCCACCTCGAGGGTGATGTCAACAATAATAACTCGTGCTACTCATATCCAACTGGATATATGTGCCTAGATCTTTCCTCACCACATGATGCTTGCCAAAAGAAAAAATAAAAAGGAATAGAGAGAAGAACTTTGACTCTTGCATAAAAGTAAATACATAAAAGTAAAAGATAGGCCCTTCGCAGAGGGAAGCAGAGGTTGCCATGCGCTTATTTTTTTGTATACTCAATATTTTAGTGCAAAAGAACATCACGTTATATTGCCCCTTGTGATAGCAACCTTTATTATGCAGTCTGTCGCTTTTATTCTTTGCCATCACAAGTTCGTACAACGCTCAATTTTCTCTTACACTAAATGATCCAACACTTTTAGAAGCAATATTTATTGCCCTTTTTGCACCGATGACAACTTACTTAAAGGATCTTACTCAATCCATAGGTAGGTATGGTGGACTCTCAAAATAAGATTTGGGTTTAAAGGTTTTTGGATGCAAAAGTAGTATCTCTACTTAGTGCGGAATTTTTGGCTAGCAAAGATGGGGGCAAGCACCACATGTTAAAGGACCTATGACAATATAACTTCTATGTGAATATGAACAAGCATAAATCATTACATTGTCTTCCTTGTCCAACGTCAACAATTTTGGCATATAATATTTTGGTGGGGGCTCACAATCACAAAAGATGTCCAAGATAGTATATTTGCATGTGAATCTTCTCTTCCCTTATTAATTCTTTCATGAATTGCATCATTGACCAATGCTATGTTTTTCAATCTCCAATAAAATTTTCTACTTATACTCTTCCTTATGTGATGTCATTACTTACCATAAAATTAGCATATGACATTTTTCATTTATTTCCTTTCTTTTTATTAAACATGAAAATAAAGAAAACAAAACTCAAACTAAACTTTATTATATATATCTTGCACATGATTACAAAGATAGATCACTAAGAAAACACTCGAAAAGAAAGGATCGAACTAAACTTTTATTCATCTAAAGCGAAAGATAACTATGGATCGAACTAAGATAAGTAAAGGCAAAAGATAGTGGAGGTGATACGATACCGGGGCACCTCTCCCAAGCTTGGCACAAGCCAAGGGGAGTGCCCATACCCGATACTCAATTTTCCTTTGGTGATGAAGAAGGAGGTGGTGGTGATGAAGTAGTGGCAATCTTATCCTCGGGTTTCCATGGCAAGGGCTCACCATCATAAGAGGAGGAGTGAGTCTCACGGGTCCTGCAACTGGCAGCTGATACGCCTCCAACGTATCTATAATTTTTGATTGTTCCATGCTGTTATATTATCATTCTTGGATGTTTTACAATCATTTTATAGCAACTTTATATCATTTTTTGGGACTAACCTATTGACATTGTGCCTATTGCCAGTTGCTGTTTTTTGCTTGTTTTTTACTTCGCAGGAAATCAATACCAAACGGAGTCCAAACGCAGCGAAACTTTTTGGTGATTTTTTCTGGACCAGAAGACACAAGTTGGGCCAAGAAAGTACCTGAGGGGGGCTCCGAGGGGAGCACAACCCACCAGGGTGCGCCTGGGGGCCCAGGCACGCCCAGGTCGGTTGTGCCCACCTTGGCCACCTCCCGCATCGCCTCTTTTCTCTATAAATACCCCAATATTCCAGAAACCCTAGGGGAGTCGACGAAAATCAATTCCAGCCGCCGCAAGTTCCAGAAACCACATATCCAATCTAGACACCATCACGGAGGGGTTCATCATCCTCATTGGTGCCTCTCCAATGATGCGTGAGTAGTTCATTGTAGACCTACGAATCCGTAGGCAGTAGCTCGATGGCTTCCTCTCTCTCTTTTTATTCTCAATACAATGATCTCTTGGAGATCTATTTGATGTAACTCTTTTTTGTGGTGTGTTTGTTGGGATCCGATGAACTTTGAGTTTATGATCAGATCTATGTTTTTATCCATGAAAGTTATTTGAGTCTTTTGATCTCTTATATGCATGATTGCTTATAGCCTCGCAATTCTTCTTCGAATCTTTGGTTTAGTTAGGCCAACTAGATCGATTTTTCTTGCCATGGGAAGAGGTGCTTTGTGATGGGTTCGATCTTACGGTGCTTGATCCCAGTGACAGAAGGGGAACCGACACACATGTATCGTTGCTATTAAGGATAACAAGATGGGGTCTATTTCTACATAAATAGATCTTGTCTACATCATGTCATCATTCTTATTGCATTACTCCGTTTCTCCATGAAATTAATACACTAGATGCATGCTGGATAGCGGTCGATGTGTGGAGTAATAGTAGTAGATGCAGGCAGGAGTCGGTCTACTAATCTTGGACGTGATGCCTATATAATGATCATTGCCTGGATATCGTCATAATTATTTGAAGTTCTATCAATTGCCCAACAGTAATTTGTTTACCCACCGTATGCTATTTTTCTCGAGAGAAGCCACTAGTGAAATCTACGGCCCCCGGGTCTATTTTCTCATCATATATTTTCAGATCTATTTTGCTATTTGCCTTTTTATTTATTTGCCACTTTTATTTTCAGATCTATATTATCAAAAACCCAAAAATACCTTGCTGAATTTTATTCGCTTTTATTTGCATCTATCAATCTATTACAACTTTCTCACGTCCGTTTGCCAATTTCTGGCGCCGTTACCCGAAAGGGATTGACAACCCCTTTAACACATCGGGTTGCAAGTATTTGTTCTTTGTGTGCAGGTGCTGTTTACGTAGTGTTGCTTGGTTCTCCTACTGGTTCGATAACCTTGGTCTCATCACTGAGGGAAATACCTACCGTTGCTGTGCTGCATCATCCCTTCATCTTTGGGGAAATACCGACGTAGTTCAAGCCAACATCAAAAGGGATTTCTGGCGCCGTTGCCGGGGAGACATCATCAACATCTACCAGGTTCCTAATCACAAATCTCATCTCCTTGCAATTTCCATTATTTGCCATTTGCCTCTCATTTTCATCTCCCCCACTTCACAAAAATTTTCCGTTTTATTCGCCCCCTTTTTTGTTTGCCTTTTTCTCGTCTGATCTCATGTTTGCTTGTGTTTCCATGTGCCTTCTATTTGCTTACTAAAAATCTATTGATATGGATCCTCATACACTTGCTAATCTTTTCAAAAGATCCAATTACGATGAACCAATTGCTAGTGAATTGAGTTTACTAGATAATCTTTATGAAGTTTTGCTTGAGATTTATGAATCTGAAAATTGTGATGAAGTGTTAAACGAAGGAATTTATAAAGTGATTCATGATAGCTCCTTGAATGAAAAACACAATTGCAATGACGTTATTATAAATTCTATTAATGTCAATTGTGCTAATAATATGCAAAATCCCAAGATTGGGGATGCTAATATTGCTAGGTCCACTACTTATTGCAATGATCATGATTGGGGTGATAATGATTCTAATGATCTCGAAAATTTATTTAAACCTCATGATGAATATGCTTGCGATAATAGTAAAAGTGGGTTTGGAAGAGTGTCAGCTTTAGCTAAAAATAATTCTACATTTTTGGAGAGTGTTCAATCTTATGAAATTTTTGATAAAAGTGGGCTTGGAGAGGTCATGACTTTAGTTGATGTTAATCCCACTATTTTGGAAGAGTGTCAACTTTTTATGCATGTGGATCATGAAGTGAAAATTTTATATGATAGCTATATTGTTGAATTTGAATATGATCCCACATGTAATTATTATGAGAGAGGAAAATATGGTTGTAGAAACTTTCATGTTACTAAATTACCTCTCGTTATGTTGAGATTGCTATTGTTTCTTTCTTCTTCCTTGCATATGCTAGTTTTTGCTTGCCTTGATCATTTGTTTGCTTATAAAATGCCTATGCATAGGAAGTATGTTAGACTTAAATATGTTTGTCACATGTTTTATGATGCTCTCTTTGTGTTTCAATTATTATCTTTCATGTGAGCATCAATAAAATCTTATGCCTAGCTAGGGGCATAAAATGATAGCGCTTGTTGGGAGGCAACCCAATGAATAAAATTTATTTTCGTCCTTTTCTTTCTGTTCTTGAGTGTTTGCACAATTTTGCTACTGTTATGATTGTGTTTTTTGTGTTTTAATTAGTGTTTGTGCCAAGTAAAGCCTTTGGGATAGCTTTGGTGATAGTTGATTTGATCTTGTTGGAAAACAGAAACTTTTGTGTCCAGTAAAACAATTTTTAAAATTCACAGAAGCGAATAAAAATTATGATTTTTTTACACAAGAGTTACATACAAATTCCTAAGTTGTCCTAATTTTTTCGAATTTTTGGAGTTACATAAGTATGATAACAATTTGCATCTTTACAGACTGTTCTGTTTTTGACAGATTCTGTTTTCTTTGCATTGTGTGCTTATTTTGATGAATCTATGGTTTGTATCGGGGGGTATGAGCCATGGTAAAGTTAGAATACAGTAGATATAATGCAAGAAGAAAATTTGAATGGGATTTCTACAGTACTTAAAGTAAAGATTGGTTTTCTTATACTAACGAATCTCACAAAGGTTTTGTTAAGTTTTGTGTGATTGAAGTTTTCAAGTTTTGGGTGAGATTACGATGGATGAAGGAATAAGGAGTAAGAAGAGCCTAAGATTGGGGATGACCCATGGCACCCCAAGCCATTATCCAAAGAGAAGCAAGCAACTAAGCTTGGGGATGCCCGACTGGAATCCCCTCTTTCTTCTAACAACCATCGGTATTTTACTTGGAGCTATATTTTTATTCGTCACATATCATGAGTTTTGCTTGGAGCGTCTTGTATGATATGAGTCTTTGCTTGATTTGCTTTTTATTTTTAGTCATGAATCCTTGCTGGACACACCTATTTGAGAGAGCCAAAATTATGCTATGACTTGTTAGAATTGCTCTCTACGCTTCACTAAAATCTTTAGGAGCTATGGAATTGCTCTAGTGCTTCACTTATATCTTTTTGTGCACGGTGTGCTTTAGTATTTTGAAGAAATGCTCTCATGCTTCACTTAGATTTATTTGAGAGTTAGAATTTTTTTATAGAAATTCTCTCTTGCTTCACTTAAATTATTTTGAGAGAAGAAAATTTTATGCTCATGTTCTTCACTTAGATTTGTTTGAGCTATCAAAAGCAACACATTAAACTAGTCCCAAAGTGATAGATATTCAAGAGGGATATAATAAAAACTTTCACGAAGATCATTGGACAAAATAAACTTGATTCCTTGTAATAGTTTTACGATATGTTGATATAATATGTGAGTCATATTGATGAGTAATTATGCTTTAGTAAGAATATTGGCGTTAAGGTTTGTGATTCCCTATGCAAGCACGAAAGTCAATAGTTATGCAATGAAATTACATCCTACTTGTGGTGCATTATTCGGTGTTAGTTATGCTTAATGCTCGGTTATGAGATTTTTCGTTTCTTGGTTGGATGCTTCTCAATCTTTTGCTAGCCTTCATTTGCACTAAGTATGATCACTACTTGTGCATCCAAAATCCTTAAACCAGTTTTGCCATATGAGCCCACTATACCTACCTATATGCGGTATTTCCGTGCCTTTCTAAGCAAATTTGTATGTGCCATCTCTAATTTCAAAATAAATTTCTCTTTTGTGTGCTCGTACCGCTCATGAAATGGTTGGGGGTGGCTGATATATTTCCATGCTAGATGTGTTATTCTCAAGGTGAGTGTTTATTCACTTGTCATTGCACAAGAGTACGGCAAAGGTATTAGGGATGCCCAGTCCCGAAATGAAAAAATGAATTTACTTTATGTTGTCAAATAATAAATTCCTTGGAAAGTGTTGGTATGGAGGGCACCCGTGGATACGACTAGCCATGGAAAGTGAAAGTATGGTGGAAAAAGGAATAAACTTTATTTTCTGTTTGGGAACCGCCTATGATATATCTAGCATGGAAAGTATTGGGAACTACTCGATCATTTTCGTTGACAGGAAAAGCATGCCACCCAAAATGTTTTATCTCTACTTTTTTCGCTTTGAGCTCTGGCACCTCTACAAATCCCTACTTCCCTCTGAGAAGGGCCTTTCTTTTACTTTATGCAATTTTTATTTTATTTTGAGTCTCCATCTTCTCTTATAAGGCACCAACTAAGGGGCACTATGGTCGTACTTGAGCATTGGGTGTAGCTAATATGCGAGTGTGTTTCATGAATGGATCAATGATTGAGCATAATGGGCTAGGGATAACTTGCTTTAGTGTTGATATTCTGAAAGACATGGTTGCTTGTTGATATGCTTGAGTATTGAAATCTTCATGTCGAAACTAGACTATTGCTTTGAATCATATAAAAGTCCAAATGTCCATGCTACAAAGAAAAGAATATGTGATGAACATGTTAGGCAGCATTCCACATAAAAAATTCTGTTTTTATCATTTACCTACTCGAGGACGAGCAGGAATTAAGCTTGGGGATGCTGATACGTCTCCAACGTATCTATAATTTTTTATTGTTCCATGTTGTTATATTATCATTCTTGGATGTTTTACAATCATTTTATAGCAACTTTATATCATTTTTTGGGACTAACCTATTGACATAGTGCCCAGTGCCAGTTGTTGTCTTTTGCTTGTTTTTTACTTCGCAGGAAATCAATACTAAACGGAATCCAAACGCAGCAAAACTTTTTGGTGATTTTTTCTGGACCAGAAGACACAAGTTGGGCCGAGAAAGTACCTGAGGGGGGCTCCGAGGGGAGCACAACCCACCAGGGCGCGCCTGGGGGCCCAGGCGCGCCCAGGTGGGTTGTGCACACCTCGGCCACCTCCCACACCGCCTCTTTGCTCTATAAATACCCCAATATTCCAGAAACCCTAGGGGAGTCGACGAAAATCAATTCCAGCCGCCGCAAGTTCCAGAAACCACATATCCAATCTAGACACCATCACGGAGGGGTTCATCATCCTCATTGGTGCCTCTCCGATGATGCGTGAGTAGTTCATTGTAGACCTACGGGTCCGTAGGCAGTAGCTAGATGGCTTCCTCTCTCTCTTTTGATTCTCAATACAATGGTATCTTGGAGATCTATTTGATGTAACTCTTTTTTGCGGTGCGTTTGTTGGGATCCGATGAACTTTGAGTTTATGATCAGATCTATGTTTTTATCCATGAAAGTTATTTGAGTCTTTTGATCTCTTATATGCATGATTGCTTATAGCCTCGCATTTCTTCTTCGAATCTTTGGTTTAGTTAGGCCAACTAGATCGATTTTTCTTGCCATGGGAAGAGGTGCTTTGTGATGGGTTCGATCTTACGGTGCTCGATCCCAGTGACAGAAGGGGAACCGACACGCATGTATCGTTGCTATTAAGGATAACAAGATGGGGTCTATTTCTACATAAATAGATCTTGTCTACATCATGTCATCGTTCTTATTGCATTACTCCGTTTCTCCATGAACTTAATACACTAGATGCATGCTGGATAGCGGTCGATGTGTGGAGTAATAGTAGTAGATGCAGGCAGGAGTCGGTCTACTAATCTTGGACGTGATGCCTATATAATGATCATTGCCTGGATATCGTCATAATTATTTGAAGTTCTATCAATTGCCCAACAGTAATTTGTTTACCCACCGCATGCTATTTTTCTCGAGAGAAGCCACTAGTGAAATCTACGGCCCCCGGGTCTATTTTCTCATCATATATTTTCAGATCTATTTTGCTATTTGCCTTTTTATTTATTTGCCACTTTTATTTTCAGATCTATATTATCAAAAACCCAAAAATACCTCGCTGAATTTTATTCGCTTTTATTTGCATCTATCAATCTATTATAACTTTCTCACGTCCGTTTGCCAATTTCTGGCGCCGTTACCCGAAAGGGATTGACAACCCCTTTAACACGTCGGGTTGCAAGTATTTGTTCTTTGTGTGCAGGTGCTGTTTATGTAGTGTTGATTGGTTCTCCTACTGGTTCGATAACCTTGGTCTCATCACTGAGGGAAATACCTACTGTTGTTGTGCTGCATCATCCCTTCCTCTTTGGGGAAATACCGACGTAGTTCAAGCCAACATTAGCAGCCAAACTCATACCTTTAAACCTCGCCTCATATTCAAAGACTTGGTTTTGGAGATCATAGATCTGGCTTTGGAGGAAGTTGATTTGCTCATTGAAGGTGAAGATGGTGTCCTTCATGGACTTGCCATCCACCTTGAGATCACGGGTGTAGTCCGCGATCATGAGGTGATTGGCATTGAGTCCACGTTCTACCATCCCCTTGCACCGGAAGACTTCCTGCTCCATAGCTTCAAGCCTAGACTCCACGGATCCCGTCCCCTTGGGGCCTTGCACATCACGGATGTGCGGCACCCCCTCATGCATCTGGATAGCCTGAGGGTGCTGCATCACCTCCCGCAAATATGGGTTGATGACGTTCTCGAAAAACTTGTCCTTGGAGGAGCTTGAAGTGGACATGGTGGATTGGATCTGTCAGAAAATAGCAAGGAAAAGAAAACAGAAGATTTCTCCGCGATACGGTGGTGAATAGGTTTGGGGGGTATATAAAGATTTTTTATCTTGGGAAACAAGCAAGCTGAAGAAAAACGGAGTCCGGAAGGTACCCGAGGTGGGCACAACCCACCTGGGCGCGCCTGGCAAGCCAGGCGCGCCCTGGTGTCTTGTGCCCACCAGGGGTGCCTTCCTGGTTGTTTCTTATTTTCCTAATTTTTGTTATATTCTAAAATGGACAGAAAATATTTTTGCGGATTTTTCGGAGTCCGTTTACTTACCGTATCACGTACCTCCCCTTTTTCAGTTATTCTGGAGTGTTCCGGAAGGTTTCCTTTATGTGTTCTTCTGGTGTCATAGTTCGGATAATATTGCTTTCAACATTAATGGGCATACCTGAGATATAAAGTTTTATTTGTTGCCCATTAACAACCTTCGGGTTAGTACCTTCGGCATTATTTTATCTTGACAGCTCCGGATCGATAAACCTCCTCGATAACATAAGGTCCTTCCCATTTGGAGAGGAGTTCTCCTGCAAAGAATCTGAAATGAGAGTTGTACAAAAGAACATATTCTCCAACTTTGAACTCACGCTTTTGGATTCTTTTGTCATGCTATCTTTTAACTTTTTCTTTAAATAAATTGGCATTTTCATAGGCTTGGGTTCTCCATTCATCTAGTGAGCTAATATCAAATAACCTCTTTTCACCGGCAAGTTTGAAGTCATAGTTGAGTTCTTTAATTGCTCAATATGCTTTATGTTCTAACTCAAGAGGCAAATGACAAGCTTTTCCATAAACCATTTTATACGGAGACATACCCATAGGATTTTTATATGCTGTTCTATAAGCCCAAAGTGCATCATCTAACTTCTTAGACCAATTCTTTCGGGACCTATTGACAGTTTTTTGTAATATTAATTTTATTTCTCTATTGCTAAGTTCAACTTGACCACTAGACTGAGGATGATAAGGTGATGCAATTCTATGGTTAACATCATATTTAGCAAGCATTTTACGGAAAGCACCATGAATAAAATGTGAACCACCATCAGTCATTAAATATCTAGGGACTCCAAACCTTGGGAAAATGACTTCCTTGAGCATTTTAATAGAGGTGTTGTGATCATCACTACTAGTTGGAATAGCTTCTACCCACTTAGTAACATAATCAACAGCAACCAAAATATGTGTATACCCATTAGAGGAAGGAAAATGTCCCATGTAATCAAATCCCCAAACATCAAATGGTTCAACAGCAAGAGAATAATTCATAGGCATTTTCTGATGCTTACCAATATTACCAATTCTTTGACATTCATCACAAGATAAAACAAACTTACGGGCATCCTTGAAGAGAGTAGGCCAATAAAAACCAGATTGCAATACCTTGTGAGCAGTTCTATCTCCCGCATGATGTCCTCCATAAGCTTCGGAGTGACATTTTTGTAGGATTTGTCCCTATTCATGCTCAGGTACACAACGTCTAATAATACCATCTACTCCTTCTTTATAAAGATGTGGGTCATCCCAAAAGTAATGTCTTAAATCATAGAAGAATTTTTTCTTTTGTTGGTATGTGAAGCTAGGTGGTATATATTTAGTAACAATATAATTGGCATAATCAGCATACCAAGGGGTGTTATGAGAAACATTTATTGCAGCTAATTGTTCATCAGGGAAACTATCATTAATAGGTTGTGGGTCATCAAGAATATTTTCTAACCTAGACAAGTTATCAGCCACGGGGTTCTCAGCTCCCTTTCTAAAGTGATATGTAAATCAAATTCTTGTAACAAAAGAACCCACCTAATGAGTCTAGGTTTAGCATCCTTCTTTTCCATAAGATATTTTATAGCAGCATGATCGGTGTGAACAATCACTTTAGAATCAACAATGTAAGATCTAAATTTATCACAAGCAAATACAACTGCTAAAAATTCTTTTTCAGTAGTAGCATAATTTCATTGAGCACTGTCCAGAGTTTTACTAGCATAATGAATAACATTTAATTTCTTATCGACTCTTTGTCCTGGAACAGCACCAACAACATAATCACTAGCATCACACATAATTTCAAAAGGCAAGTTCCAATCAGGTGGTTGAACAATAGGTGCAGAAATCAAGGCTTTCTTAAGTGTTTCAAAGGCTTCTACACAATCATCATAAAAAACAAATGGAACATCCTTTTGAAAAAGATTTGTAAGAGGCCTAGAAATTTTAGAGAAGTCTTTAATAAACCTCCTATAGAAACCAGCATGACCGAGGAAACTACGGATACCTTTGATATCATTAGGGCATGTCATTTTCTCAATTGTATCAACTTTAGCTTTATCCACCTCAATACCTCATTCAGAAATTTTATGTCCCAAGACAATACCTTCATTAACCATAAAGTGGCACTTCTCCCAATTCAAGACGAGATTAGTTTGCTCGCATCTCTGGAAAACTCGATCAAGGTTGCTCAAGCAATCATCAAAAGAAGTTCCGTAAATGGAGAAATCATCCATGAAAACCTCAACAATCTTTTCACAAAAATCAGAGGCAAATGTTTATAAGCATAAGTTCCAAAAGGGCAAGTAAAGGTGGTTTTCTCTTGATCAGGTTGTGAGACAGGTATTTGAGAAAAACTAGAATATCCATCAAGAAAGCAAAAATGTGTGTGCTTTGATAGTCTTTCTAACATTTGATCAATAAAAGCAGAGGGTAATGATCTTTTCTAGTAGCTTTATTTAGTTTTCTAAAATCAATTACCATTCTATAGCCAGTGACAATTCTTTGTGGAATAAGTTCATTCTTGTCATTAGGAACAACGGTAATACCTCCTTTTTTTGGGACACAATGAATGGGACTTACCCATCTACTATCAGCTATGGGATAGATTATACCTGCTTCCAGAAGCTTCAGTATTTCTGTTCTGACCACTTCTTTCATTTTAGGATTTAAACATAGTTGGTGATCAACAACGGGTTTAGCATCAGGCTCGATATTAATTTTATGCTGACAGAGTGGGACTAATGCCCTTTAAATCATCAAGAGTGTATCCAATGGCAGCTCGGTGCTTCGTCAGAACCTTCAATAATCTTTCTTCTTCATGTTCTGAAAGGTTAGCACTAATAATAACAGGATAAATCTTTTTCTCATCAAGATAAGCATATTTCAAAGTGTCTTGGAATTGTTTTAATTCAAACACAGGATCACCTTTAGGTGGAGGAGGACCTCTTAGACTTTCAATAGGCAAATTGTGTTTAAGCAGAGGACGTTGTTCAAAGAAAATCTTATCTATTTCATTTCTTTCATGCAGATGCATATCATTTTCATGGTCTAGCAAATATTGTTCTAGTGGATCGGTAGGAGGCACAACAATAGAAGCAAGACCAATAATTTCATCCTTACTCGACAACTCTTTATTATGATGTTTTCTACTGAACTTGGAAAAATTAAACTCATGAGACTCATTACCAAAACTAACACCGACGATTTGTTTCTCACAATCTATTTTAGCATTGACGGTGTTCAAGAAAGGTCTACAAAAGATAATGGGACAAAAGTCACCTTGTGGGGAACTAAGAACAAGAAAATCAGTAGGGTATTTTATTTTCCCACACAAGACTTCAACATCTCTAACAATCCCAAGTGGTGTGATGGTGTCCCTATTAGCAAGTTTAATAGTAACATCTATGTCTTCTATTTCAGCGGGTGCTATATCATTCATAATTTCTTGATATAAGGTAAAAGGAATGGCACTCACGCTAGCACCTATGTCGCATAAACCATGATAACAGTGATCTCCAATTTTAACTGAGACAACAGGCATGCCAATAACGGTTTTATGTTTATCTTTTTCACCGGGTTTGGCAATTCTAGCAGCTTCATCACAGAAGTAAATAACATGCCCATCTATATTTTCAACCAAGAGATCTTTAACCATAGCAACACTAGGTTCTACTTTGATTTGTTCAGCAGGTTTGGAAGTTCTAATATAACTTTTGTTGACCTCAGTTGAGACTTTAGCATGTTCCTTTATCCTAACAGGGAAAGGTGGGTTTTCAATATAAGCAGTAGGCACAACTGGATCAATATTGTAAATAATAGTTTCATCTTTAGCTACTACTGGTTCTTTAATTTTTTTCTTTGATAGGTGTGTGATATTTAAACCACTTCTCCTTAGGGAGGTCAACATGAGTAGCAAATGATTCACAAAAGGAGGCTACTATCTCAGAGTCAAGTCCATATTTAGTGCTAAACTTTTAAAAAGCATCGGTATTCATAAAAGATTTAACACAATCATACTTGAGCTTAATACCTGACTCTTTACATTCGTCGAGTTCCCAATCTTCAGAGTTGCGTTTAATTCTTTCTAAAAGATCCCACCAGAAATCAATAGTCTTCTTCATAAAGGAACCAGTACAAGAAGTATCAAGCATGGATTGATCATCATGAGAAAGCCGAGCATAAAAATTCTGAATAATAATTTCTCTTGAGAGCTCATGATTGGGGCATGAATATAACATTGACTTGAGCCTCTGACGTGTCTCCAATGTATCTATAATTTTTGATTGTTCCATGCTATTATATTATCTATTTTGGATGTTTTATATGCATTAATATGCTATTTTATATTATTTTGGGACTAACCTATTAACCTAGGGCCGAGTGCTAGTTCCTGTTTTTTCCCTGTTTTTGAGTTTCGCAGAAAAGGAATACCAAACGGAGTCCAAACGGAATAAAACTTTCGCGATGAACTTTCTTGGACCAGAAGGAAACCAGGAGGCTTAGAGATGAAGTCGGAGGAGCCACGAGGCGGCCACAAGGACGGAGGGCGCGCCCAGGGGGTAGGGCGCGCCCCCCACCCTTGTGGGCCCCTCGTGCACCTCCTGACCTAATTCTTTCGCCTATATATACTCTTATATGCCCAAACCACCAGAGGAATCCACGAAAATACTTTTCCACTGCCGCAACCTTCTGTACCCGTGAGATCCCATCTAGGGGCCTTTTCCGGCACCCTGCCGGAGGGGGATTCAATCACGGAGGGCTTCTACATCAAGACCATTGCCCTTCCGATGAAGCGTGAGTAGTTTACCTCAGACCTACGGGTCCATAGCTAGTAGCTAGATGGCTTTTTCTCTCTCTTTGATTCTCAATACCACGTTCTCCTTGATGTTCTTGGAGATCTATTCGATGTAATACTTTTTTGCGGTGTGTTTGCCGAGATCCGATGAATTATGGATTTATGATCAGCTTATCTATGAATACTATTTGAATCTTCTCTGAATTCTTTTATGCATTATTTGATATCTTTGTAATTCTCTTCGAACTATCGGTTTGGTTTGGCCAACTAGATTGGTTTTTCTTGCAATGGGAGAAGTGCTTAGCTTTGGGTTCAATCTTGCGGTGTCCTTTCCCAGTGACAGTGTGACGCCCCCGATTCAATCGTACACTAATCATACACGCAAACGTGTATGATCAAGATCAGGGACTCACGGGAAGATATCACAACACAACTCTAAAAATAAATAAGTCATACAAGCATCATAATACAAGCCAGGGGCCTCGAGGGCTCGAATACAAGTGCTCGATCATAGACGAGTCAGCGGAAGCAACAATATCTGACTACAGACATAAGTTAAACAAGTTGCCATAACATGGCTAGCACAAACTGGGATACATATCGAAATAGGCGCAGGCCTCCTGCCTGGGATCCTCCTAAACTAATCCTGGTCGTCGTCGTCGGCCTGCACGTAGTAGTAGGCACCTCCAGAGTAGTAGGGGTCATCGTCGACGGTGGCGTCTGGCTCCTGAACTCCAGCATCTTGTTGTGACAACCAGAAAGAAAAGAAAGGGGGAAAAAGGGGGGAGCAAAGCAACCGTGAGTACTCATCCAAAGTACTCGCAAGCAAGGAGCTACACTACAAATGCATGGGTATAGGTGTAAAGGGCCATATCAGTGGACTGAACTGCAGAAAGCCAGAATAAGAGGGGGGATATCTAATCCTGTCGAAGACTACGCTTCTGGTAGCCTCCATCTTGCAGCATGTAGAAGAGAGTAGATGGTAAGTTCACCAAGTAGCATCGCATAGCATAATTCCTACCCGGCGATCCTCTCCTCGTCACCCTGTGAGAGAGCGATCACCGGGTTGTATCTAGCACTTGAAAGGGTGTGTTTTATTAAGTATCCGGTTCTAGTTGTCATAAGGTCGAGGTACAACTCTGGGTCATCCTTTTACCGAGGGACACGGCTATTCGAATAGATAAACTTCCCTGCAGGGGTGCACCACATTACCCAACACGCTCGATCCCTCTGGCTGGGCACACTTTCCTGGGTCATACCCGGCCTCAGAAGATCAACACGTCGCAGCCCTACCTAGGCCTAACAGAGAGGTCAGCACGCCGGTCTAAATCCTATGCGCGCAGGGGTCTGGGCCCATCGCCCATTGCACACCTGCATGTTGCGTGGGCGGCCGGAGAGCAGACCTAGCAACCTCCATTACAAAGGAAGTTGCGTTACGCGGTCCAACCCGGCGTGCGCCGCTCAGTCGCTGACGTCTAGGAGGCTTCGGCTGATACCACGACGTCGAGTACCCATAACTGTTCCCGCGTGGTGGTTAGCGCGTATAGGCTCGTATCCAGACTCAGATCAAATACCCAATCTCGTTAAGCGTGTTATTTTGAAGTAACCGCGGACGCCGACCAGGGCCAGGCCCACCTGTCTCCTAGGTGGTCACAACCTGCCCTGTCGCTCCGCCACAAAGTAACACTCGGGGGCCGTCGGGAGCCCAAGCCCACCACTACCTGGATGGAACCACCTGCCCCTTCAGCCCCCATCTCCGAACAGTAACATAGGTAATGTAAAAGTATATAGTATATGTACCCGTGATCACCTCCCGAAGTGATCACGGCCCTGTAGTATAGCATGGCAGACGGACAAGAGTGTAGGGCCACTGATGTAATTCTAGCAACCTATACTAAGCATTTAGGATTGCAGGTAAGGTATCAACAGTAGTAGCAAAGACAGGCTATGCAGCAGAATAGGATTAACCGAAAGCAGTAACATGCTACACTACTCTAATGCAAGCAGTAGAGAGAAGGAATAGGCGATATCGGGTTGATCAAAGGGAGGGCTTGCCTGGAAGCTGTGTCGAGAGAGAAGGGTCGTCGACGACGTAGTCGTACAAAGCAGCGTCGGCGGCGGTCTCAGCGTCTATCGAGAGAGAAGGAGGGGGAAGAGACAGTAAATACTAAGCAAACAAAGTAACACAAAACATAGCATGGCAATAGGTTGTGCCGGGTGCGTCTTAACGTATGGGTACACGATAGCGAGGAAGGGAGAGCCCATCCAGGAAAGTATTCCCGGTGTCCGGCATTTTCGGGCAGAGGGATCGGAGGGGGACGAAACAATGAATACACGGTAATGATGCAACAGGGATGCATGACACGTCTGAACGCAGTGCTAGGGTGGTATACTACCTATCTGAGTCCATTAGTTATTTTAGGAATTTATCTGGATTTATTTTATTAAAGTCAGGCACTATTCATCTGCCAGAAACAGGCAAAAAGTTGCATGTTCATATAGCTAGAGGCATCTGACAGGTATGTGGGTAGCGTATTTGGATTCGTCTCGTCGTTCTTAGCAACTTTCATATATAAAAATTTTTCATCGGAGTTACGGATTATTTAATATGATTTTCTAAAGTTTTTATTAATTTCTAGAATTTAATTAATTATTTAAATCAACATTATCCGAAACAGTGCTGCGATGACATCAGCATGACATCATGCTGACGTCAGCAGCCAACTGACAGGGTGGGTCCCACCTGTCATAGACTGTTAGGTTAATTAGGATTAACTAATTAATTAACAATTAATTAAACTAATTAATTAAATTAGATTAATCTAATCAGAGTTAATTAACCTAATTAATTAATTATTAATTTTTTTTATTTTTTTATTTTTTTATTATTTTTTTAAGACATTCTGGGGCGGGCCCCACTTGTCATTGGCAGGAAGATCCTTAGCGGGCATCGGGTTACGGGCGCGGGCGTGCGGACGCTAACGGCGCAGGGCGTGGCTCGGGCAGGCGCACGCCCAGGTGCGGGCGGACCCAGCAGGGGCTGGAGCAGGGGGCCGGTGGCCACGGCGAAGCCATGGCCGGAGCGGGCGCAGCCAGCGCGGGCGACGACCGCGGTAGGCGGTGCAAAGGGGGGGGGCGGCTGCGGCGGTGAATAACGGTGGCAGCAAGGGAGCGGGCGAGCGCGCGATGCAGGAGGGCCGCGACGGAGCAGGAGCGGCGCGGTGGGGTGCAGGGGCGTGGGTGTGCGAGCGCTAGACCATGCGGGCTCGGGCGCGGCCAAAGGCAGGCCGAGGCGCGCGCGGGGCATAGCGAGCAGGCGCGGGGCGGGCCGGTGGTGGCCGCGAGCACGGCGCGGGCAGCGCGCCGGCGTGGAGCTGCGGGACGCGGCCGGGCGCGGTGAGCGCGGCCCGGACGTGGTGACGGCCGCACGGGACAGAGAGGGGAAGGGAGGGAGCTCACGGGGCCGGTAGGGGAGTGGCAGCGGGGCGCGGGGAGGATGTCGGGGATGACGGCGACTCGGTGACGAGGTGCAGGCCGGCGAGGAGGAGGAGGCAGGCCGGCGAGTAGGCGGCACGGCGTCGGGGTTGCGAGGCCGATGCGTGCGTGCCCCGATCCGATCTGGATCGGGGGAGGGGAAGAGTGGGGGCGCGAGTGGGGGGGGGGAGTGGTGCGTGGGGGTTAGGGTTACGGGGGGGGGGGAGAGGATAAGGAGTGGGGATATGGGAGCGGGGGCGGGCCTGATGGCCAGTGGGCTGGCCAACAGCTGGGCCGGCCTGGCTAGCTGGGCCATTCGGCCCAGGAGGAGGGGGGTTTCTGCTTTTTCTTTCTTTTTTGTTAGTTTTCTTTTTCTTTTATTACTTTCTTTTCTGTTTTAATTCATTTTAAGTATTTAGATTTTTTTTTTATAAAAGCAGGGTTCCTTCACCATAAACACCTAGTCATTTATTTGCACACTCCGAACATTTTAGTTTAATATTTTGAAAACTTTTGTTATTTGCCAAAGTTTGAATTTGAATTTTGGGACCGGTTTTGATCTAACGAGAGATTAGCAACAGTAACCGGGGTGACGTGGCTTCATTAGCGGAGGGTTACTGTAGCATAACTATCCGGGCGTCACAATTCTCCTCCACTACAAGAAATCTCGTCCCGAGATTTAAGCGGGGAAGTAAGGGGGAAAGTTCTGGTTACGAAATTTCTAACAGATCTTCCCGTCCTTGGTTGCCCTTTGCGAAGAAGTTGATCCATAGCGTTGATGTCTTCATTCCTATGCATCAATGCATCATGATGAAGTTGTCGTCCTTCCTCTAGGATCTTCACCGTACTTACGAATAGGTAATGGGCAACTCGGCAACGACAGAATGCTATAAGGCTAATAATCTGGGGGTTAACCCATGAATGAGCATATGAGTACCCCTCGAGTTGGAACTCAGGAAATACATCGAGAGAAATAAAGTAGGCATAAGAATCTTCACGCGGGTATGTAAACGTTCGATGCCTGAAATAGAGAATGAGAGGGGCTCAGAGCAACGAGATTAAGTATTGCGGCTGAAACCAGAATATATCCTCTCTAGGAAGGTGGCTCGTGATCTACATACGAAGCCAAGCGTGAGGAATAACTTTGGCAACAGGGGCGTACAAGAGAGTCAGGTTTCGATCCTGTGGAATTGTGGGTTATGGGCCCACCATGTGGGTTAAAAGTAGGAAGGGCGGTGATGTCTTGCACGATCATGTAAGCAAGGCGTGTTAGAGGATAGCCTGTCAGTTATGTCGGCAACAACATCGGTACCAAGGGCGAGGGACGAAGAGAACCATTTTCCTGCTCGTTGAAACGAGGCGGACCAATAGGCAAAGTTCTCGTCCATCGGTGGCTACTGAAATGTCATCAACAATAGGAACAGGGTCTTACTGGCAGAGTTGTACACCGAGGTGTTTGCATAAGCTGGAAATATTACTGCTTAGATCATATAGATCACAAGAAAGGTTAAACAAAACAATGGAAAGGAAAATATGTTTATCAGATTAAACAAAACAGTGGAAAGGAAAATGTGTTTAAACACATATTTCAGGGGTATATCCTTCCCAAGGACAAGCAGAGCATGATATTCATGACAGGATATAAAGTAGAAAACTCTTTAGGTAAGGGGAGAAAAATTTCATGACATTACCCATACAATGGTGTTTGGATAATTGATAAGGAAAATTTAGTATTGTCCTTCAAATGCTCTTATTGAAAATCGGAGTACCACAGACATGCTTCGAGATAGCATTGACATGGTCGTCAAGTAAGGGTAAGATTTTGGATGCACAAGAGACCCATCAGGAACAACTTATGGAATAAGTCTTACCATTTCCTCATGGAAGAATGGTTAACCTTGCTAAAAAGGAAACTATATCAAATAGGTCCTCCGGTCAAGTGTGCTAGGCATGACATCATCTTACCAGGTCATATAAAGACCAATGTTATAACTCTTGGAAAAATGTTCCAACCATCATATCTGACCGAGATTCAGATCTGATTGGTGTCAGGATACATTAGACTCAGGATGCCTGAGAAGAAAAAGGTGCAACACAATTTGATGAGATGACATTGTAAGATTCTCGGGAAATGAACTATGGAAGCAAGTTCCGAAACAAGAGTTCATCATTAAACCAAGGAGAGGATGAGGAGGTGGCTGATGGACTCAGCGACAATTCATCGAGGTTTCCAAAAGATGGATTTCCACAATTATGCCAACAAGGAGATATCATTTGTCAGATCAAATGATATGATGATGATGATGATGATGTATGCTCGAGGGAAACATACACAATTAAACATTGGTTGAACAGTGCACCCGAGATATGTGCTTAGGTAGCATGATCAATTGTTAGACTGGTGATTCAATAACCAAAAGTCTAAGAATGAACTGTCAATCATTAACTTCAAAGCAATAGGGTTGCTATTAGTACAGAATCCAAATAGCACCGTTCACTTGTTGGTATCCCGGTTAGAATCAACACGGGGACCAAGAAGGAATGGTGATTGTGAGAAGTATCACTATACCAAGAATTCTTAAGAGGGGAGCAGTTCTCACAACATTCTTGACATCAAGATGATAATACTACACGGTAGAACATAACATAAGCTGGATAGCAAGGAACTCAAGGTACAACACAAAACATGACCAAGTCTGTGTCTGGAAGGAAGGCATGGATGTGGTCGATGATAACACAAATCATCGAGGGGCAAGCATGGAATTTCTCATCATGAATTCAATTGATCTCTCGGAAGAAGTTAAAGTATTAACGATGATCACGACACATTTGTCGAGAGGCTTCTTGAAGATGTAATTGATCATCGATGACATCAAGAAAAAGGAATGATGAAGCGAAAGGTTATCGAAACCACGGTACGACACAAATCTCGAAATCAAGCTTGCTGTTCAAGGCAAAAAGATATGACGATGAAGATCGACGTAAGATTAACTCATCGTCGAAATTGTGCTCCGAGAAGCAGCACTAGGTAGCATAGTTAAGATAATGATATAGCCGATTAGGCTAAGAATGACATGAGTTGAAAGTTAAATTTCCCAGCAGTACATTACTAGGAATATTGGATCCCTGTGTAGATTCGATTCACTTATCGATGTTCTCAGTTGACAAACAACCCAAAACCCGTGGAATACTGAAACGGTGAGAAGGAATACTTGACGAAGTCTCATAAGAAGTATTTGCAGTCCCGTGATATTATCGGGATACCAGGGGGTAATACTCGAAGGAAGATCAGAATAGAAACTGAGCTGGATCGTTGACTTGTGATAGCGGATACTTTAATCTCGTCAAAAATAGACGAGGCACTGGAATGGTTTCCTTTCAGATATAATGAATAAGGCTAGCATGGTCGGGACCATAACTGCAACGGCTCCAATTTAGTGACACCGGAGGAATTATTCAAATGATTAAATATTCTTGCAAGAAGCTTTCATGATAAGTTCCACATCGGGTCCATGGGCATGAACACAAAGGTTCAAGGTCGACTCCCACTTCTTCGATACATAACCTTTCATTTACTTCTCGTCTTCGAAGAAGTTGTAGAGTTGAAAATTTATCCGAAGAAACGCCAGTAGGGTACAACCCGTATAACTTTTGGGTTCATACGGTGTAGAGAAGGTATATGTTCATCCCACAGGGCATCTTGGGGGCTTATAATATAATCTTCAGGAGTATTTAACACAAGCTCGAAAGCAGAGCATGTTTGACAAAAGGAGGGGATACAATTTACCAAAGGCATTTATGTATCAGGGAACAATTCACAAGGCGGTTAATTATGAAGGACACTGTCGATTAATAATTCGACGAAGGATCGGATGTCCCTAGCGGAGCTGATGTGAGCATCGACACACAACCAGATGAAGAAGGAAGGCAAAGGCATCAGATTATAGAACATCCGAATAATTTGATGCTTAGATAATAAAGGAAATATGAATTCCAATACGAAGGATCAGAAGCAGACGCTCTGATCAAGGATGGGTAACTTGAATAGACCTAAGGGTATGATCGACGGCAATTAGATTGGTCGAGAACCAGCTCATGTTCAGAATGACGTCTGAGCCAGAAAGATAATTTTAAAAGGATCAACTAATGAATGCGTGCATTCGCACTTATGTTGAATCAATAAGATCAAAATGACGGTGTCAAAGGGTACTAATGAATATTGTCAGTCATATGGAAAGCATCCATAATGCAAGCAGACAAGTATTTGCAGAGCAATTAGCTGCTAAGGATTTTCGGAAGATCGAATAGTATTTCAATGTATCTTGTGAGTCATATGAACAAAGGGGGAAGAACGGATACTCGTAAGTGCGAGGAATTATCCGTAGGGGGTATTCATGAGGCAAGGTCTGCAAGGCAGTAAGCTCAAAGGATTGTCGGAACAATAAAGAGCAGTTCGGGGCATCTTGTAATAACAAGATCAACGGGACTGAATGTATGAATGGCAAGTGTATGTAGTTATCCATAAGTATATAACAGCGGTAGGGAATTTGCAAAGGCGATGGACATAGGTGTCTCGGGAAATCATCGAATAGCATCTTCGGAACCTACTGGTGAAGCATGCGATCATCTGTAATAAGGGGCTCTCCGGGTGGATGTAATCACGAGATCCTAATGTTTGAGTTAGTAAATTCATTTTAACCCGAATAGAAGAGAGATCAGAGTCCCAGAGTATAGACGAGGAATAAAAGATCCTAATACCACCCAATGGCGACGTGGGCCCGTAAGACACACAGCCATGTTAGTAAAAGTTTTGCAATGTCTAGACTCGACTTCGGCCAAGGAGTGTGGAAGGGGGGGTTCCTACAGGCAGTCGGCTCTGATACCAACTTGTGACGCCCCCGATTCAATCGTACACTAATCATACACGCAAACGTGTACGATCAAGATCAGGGACTCATGGGAAGATATCACAACACAACTCTAAAAATAAATAAGTCATACAAGCATCATAATACAAGCCAGGGGCCTCGAGGGCTCGAATACAAGTGCTCGATCATAGACGAGTCAGCGGAAGCAACAATATCTGAGTACAGACATAAGTTAAACAAGTTGCCATAACATGGCTAGCACAAACTAGGATACATATCGAAAGAGGCGCAGGCCTCCTGCCTGGGATCCTCCTAAACTACTCCTGGTCGTCGTCGGTGGCCTACACGTAGTAGTAGGCACCTCCAGAGTAGTAGGGGTCGTCATCGACGGTGGCGTCTGGCTCCTGAACTCCAGCATCTGGTTGTGACAACCAGAAAGAAAAGAAAGGGGGAAAAAGGGGGGAGCGAAGCAACCGTGAGTACTCATCCAAAGTACTCGCAAGCAAGGAGCTACACTACAAATGCATGGGTATAGGTGTAAAGGGCCATATCAGTGGACTGAACTGCAGAAAGCCAGAATAAGAGGGGGGATATCTAATCCTGTCGAAGACTACGCTTCTGGCAGCCTCCATCTTGCAGCATGTAGAAGAGAGTAGATGGTAAGTTCACCAAGTAGCATCGCATAGCATAATTCCTACCCGGCGATCCTCTCCTCGTCGCCCTGTGAGAGAGCGATCACCGGGTTGTATCTGGCACTTGAAAGGGTGTGTTTTATTAAGTATCCGGTTCTAGTTGTCATAAGGTCGAGGTACAACTCCGGGTCGTCCTTTTACCGAGGGACACGGCTATTCGAATAGATAAACTTCCCTGCAGGGGTGCACCACATTACCCAACACGCTCGATCCCTCTGGCCGGGCACACTTTCCTGGGTCATACCCGGCCTCGGAAGATCAACACGTCGCAGCCCTACCTAGGCCTAACAGAGAGGTCAGCACGCCGGTCTAAATCCTATGCGCGCAGGGGTCTGGGCCCATCGCCCATTGCACACCTGCACGTTGCGTGGGCGGCCGGAGAGCAGACCTAGCAACCTCCATTACAAAGGAAGTTGCGTTACGAGGTCCAACCCGGCGCGCGCCGCTCAGTCGCTGACCTCTAGGAGGCTTCGGCTGATACCACGACATCGAGTACCCATAACTATTCCCGCGTGGTGGTTAGCGCGTATAGGCTCGTAGCCAGACTCAGATCAAATACCCAATCTCGTTAAGCGTGTTATTTTGAAGTAACCGCGGACGCCGACCAGGGCCAGGCCCACCTGTCTCCTAGGTGGTCACAACCTGCCCTATCGCTCCGCCACATAGTAACACTCGGGGGCCGTCGGGAACCCAGGCCCACCACTACCTGGATGGAACCACCTGCCCCTTTAGCCCCCATCTCCGAACAGTAACATAGGTAATGTAAAAGTATATAGTATATGTACCCGTGATCACCTCCCGAAGTGATCACGGCCCTGTAGTATAGCATGGCAGACGGACAAGAGTGTAGGGCCACTGATGTAATTCTAGCAACCTATACTAAGCATTTAGGATTGCAGGTAAGGTATCAACAGTAGTAGCAAAGACAGGCTATGCAGCAGAATAGGATTAACCGAAAGCAGTAACATGCTACACTACTCTAATGCAAGCAGTAGAGAGAAGGAATAGGCGATATCGGGTTGATCAAAGGGGGGGCTTGCCTGGAAGCTGTGTCGAGAGAGAAGGGTCGTCGACGATGTAGTCATACAAAGCAGCGTCGGCGGCGGTCTCAGTGTCTATCGGGAGAGAAGGAGGGGGAAGAGACAGTAAATACTAAGCAAACAAAGTAACACAAAACATAGCATGGCAATAGGTTGTGCCGGGTGCGTCTTAACGTATGGGTACACGATAGCGAGGAAGGGAGAGCCCATCCAGGAAAGTATTCCCGGTGTCCGGCATTTTCGGGCAGAGGGACCGGAGGGGGACAAAACAATGAATACACGGTAATGATGCAACAGGGATGCATGACACGTCTGAACGCAGTGCTAGGGTGGTATACTACCTATCTGAGTGCATTAGTTATTTTAGGAATTTATCTGAATTTATTTTATTAAAGTCAGGCACTATTCATCTGCTAGAAAGAGGCAAAAATTTGCATGTTCATATAGCTAGAGGCATCTGATAGGTATGTGGGTAGCGTATTTGGATTCATCTCGTCGTTCTGAGCAACTTTCATATATAAAACTTTTTCATCGGAGTTACGGATTATTTAATATGATTTTCTAAAGTTTTTATTAATTTCTGGAATTTAATTAATTATTTAAATCAACATTATCCGAAACAGTGCTGCGATGACATCAGCATGACATCATGCTGACGTCAGCAGCCAACTGACAAGGTGGGTCCCACCTGTCATAGACTGTTAGGTTAATTAGGATTAACTAATTATTTAACAATTAATTAAATTAGATTAATCTAATCAGCGTTAATTAACCTAATTAATTAACTAATTAATTAATTAATTAATTAATTATTAATTATTAATTATTTTTATTTTAATTATTTAATTATTATTATTTTTTAAAAATGTTCCGGGGCGGGCCCCACTTGTCATTGGCAGGAAGATCCTTAGCGGGCATCGGGTTACGGGCGCGGGCGTGCGGACGCTAACGGCGCAGGGCGCGGCCCGGGCAGGCGCACGCCCAGGTGCGGGCGGACCCAGCAGGGGCTGGAGCAGGGGGCCGGTGGCCACGGCGAAGCCATGGCCGGAGCGGGCGCAGCCAGCGCGGGCGACGGCCGCGGTAGGCGGAGCAAAGGGGGGGGGGGCGGCTACGGCGGTGAGTAACGGTGCCAGCAAGGGAGCGGGCGAGCGCGCGACGCAGGAGGGCCGCGACGGAGCAGGAGCGGCACGGTGGGGTGCAGGGGCGTGGGTGTGCGAGCGCTAGACCGTGCGGGCTCGGGCGCGGCCAAAGGCAGGCCGAGGCGCGCGCGGGGCATAGCGAGCAGGCGCGGGGCGGGCCGGTGGTGGCCGCGAGCACGGCGCGGGTAGCGCGCCGGCGTGGAGCTGCGGGACGCGGCCGGGCGCGGTGAGCGCGTCCCGGACATGGTGACGGCCGCACGGGACAGAGAGGGGAAGGGAGGGAGCTCACGGGGCCGGTAGGGGAGTGGCAGCGGGGCGCGGGGAGGATGTCGGGGACGACGGCGACGCGGTGACGAGGTGCAGGCCAGCGAGGAGGAGGAGGCAGGCCGGCGAGGAGGCGGCACGGCGTCGGGGTTGCGAGGCCGATGCGTGCGTGCCCCGATCCGATCTGGATCGGGGGAGGGGAAGAGTGGGGGCGCGAGTGGGGGGGGGGAGTGGTGCGTGGGTGTTAGTGTTACGGGGGGGAGAGGATAAGGGAGTGGGGATATGGGAGCGGGGCGGGCCTGATGGGCCAGTGGGCTGGCCAACAGCTGGGCCGGCCTGGCAAGCTGAGGCATTAGGCCAGAGGAGGGGGGTTTCTGCTTTTTCTTTCTTTTTTGTTAGTTTTGTTTTTCTTTTTCTTTTATTACTTTCTTTTCTGTTTTAATTCATTTTAAGTATTTAGGTTTTTTTTATAAAAGCAGGGTTCCTTCACCATAAACACCTAGGCATTTATTTGCACACTCCGAACATTTTAGTTTAATATTTTGAAAACTTTTGTTATTTGCCAAAGTTTGAATTTGAATTTTGGGACCGGTTTTGATCTAACGAGAGATTAGCAACAGTAACCGGGGTGACGTGGCTTCATTAGCGGAGGGTTACTGTAGCATAACTATCCGGGCGTCACAGACAGTAGGGGCAGCAAGGCACGTATTGTATTGTTGCCATCGAGGATAAAAAGATGGGGTTTTCATCTTATTGCTTGAGATAATTCCTCTACATCATGTCATCTTGCTTAATGCGTTACTCCGTTCTTTGTGAACTTAATACTCTAGATGCATGCTGGATAGCGGTCGATGTGTGGAGTAATAGCAGTAGATGCAGAATCGTTTCGGTCTACTTGACACGAATGTGATGCCTATATTCATGATCATTGCCTTAGATATCGTCATAACTTTGCGCTTTTCTATCAATTGCTCGGCAGTAATTTGTTCACCCACCGTAATATTTTCTATCTTGAGAGAAGCCTCTAGTGAAACCTATGGCCCCCGGGTCTATTTTCAATCATATAATCTTCTACTTTCCAATCTACAAGTTTCCGATCTACTATTTTGCAATCTTTTACTTTCCGATCTATAAACCAAAAATACCAAAAATATTTACTTTACCTTTCTGTCTATCTCTATCAGATCTCACTTTGCAAATAACCGTGAAGGGATTGACAACCCCTTTATCGCGTTGGGTGCAAGTTGTTGATTGTTTGTGCAGGTATTCGGTGACTTGTTCGTGGTCTCCTACTGGATTGATACCTTGGTTCTCAAACTGAGGGAAATACTTATCTCTACTTTGCTGCATCACCCTTTCCTCTTCAAGGGAAAAATCAACGCAAGCTCAAGAAGTAGCAGCCTCCCCCAAGCTAGAGCAATACTTTCTCCTTCACGAGGCCAAAAATTAAATATGTAATTCCGATCACGATGAACTAGATGCATAGGATAATTTTTTTGGTGAAATTCCAATTTCAATTGATTCCAATTCCAAGATCCAATATCATCGCATAGCCTATACCATGCCAATGCTTTTCCCTTCAAAGATAAAGGGAAAACCTTCTTCTTAGCTTCATCTCCGGGTAAACCTGCAAACTTAAATAATCCACAAATTTCATCCACATATATCAAGTGCATATCAGGATGTTCGGTTCCATCTCCTGCATAAGGATTAGCTAGCAGTTGTTCTATCATACCCGAAGGAATTTCATAACCAATATTTTCAGTAGGTGCAGTAGGTTGAGGGGTAACTAATTGTGGTTCTGGTCGAGGTGAAGATACCCCGAACAAACCCCTCAGAGGATTGTTCTCCATAGTAGCAAGTGACAACAAATTTCAGCACGTAGTAATAATTTTTCCTTACCGATTTCCATTTACCAAGAGCACTTCACTCCCCGGCAATGGCGCCAGAAAAGAGCCTTGATGACCCACAAGTATAGGGGATCAATCGTAGTCCTTTCAATAAGTAAGAGTGTCAAACCCAACAAGGAGCAGAAGGAAATGACAAGCGGTTTTCAGCAAGGTAATGTCTGCAAGCACTGAAATTATAAGTAACGAGTAGTTTGGTAGCAAGATAATTTGTAACGAGCAAGTAACGGTAATGGTAAAAAAAGTGCAGAAAGGTAGCCCAATCCTTTTGAGGCAAAGGACAGGCCAAAACGATCTCTTATGATAAGCAAAGTGTTCTTGAGGGTACACGGGAATTTCATCTAGTCACTTTCATCATGTTGGTTTGATTTGTGTTCGCTACTTTGATAATTTGATATGTGGGTGGACCGGTGCTTAGGTGCTGTTCTTACTTGAACAAACCTCCTACTTATGATTAACCCCCTCGCAAGCATCCGCAACTACGAGAAAAGTATTAAGAATAAATCTAACCATAGCATTAAACTTTTGGATCCAAATCAGTCCCTTACGCAATAGCGCATAAACTAGGGTTTAAGCTTCTGTCACTCTCGCAACCCATCATCTAATAACTACTCCACAATGCATTCCCTTAGGCCCTAATAAGGTGAAGTGCCATGTAGTCGACGTTCACATGACACCACTAAGGGTATCACAACATACATATCATCAAAATATCGAACACATATCAAGTTCACATGATTACTTGCAACAAGATTTCTCCCGTGACCTCAAGAACAAAAGTAACTACTCACTAATGATAATCATGCTCAAGATCAGAGTGGTATTAAATATCATAATGTATCTGAACATATAATCTTCCACCAAATAAACCATATAGTAATCAACTACAAGATGTAATCAACACTACTAGTCACCCACAAGTACCAATCTATAGTTCCGGTACAAAGATTGAACATAAGAGATGAACTAGGGTTTGAGAGGAGATGGTGTTGTTGAAGATGTTGATGGAGATTGCCCTCCCAAAGATGGGAGAGTTGTTGGTGATGATGATGACGATGATTTGCCCCTCCGGGAGGGAAGTTCCCCTGGTGGAATCGCTCCGCCGGAGGGCAAAAGTGCTCCTGCCCAAGTTCCGCCTCGAGACGGCGGCGCGTCGTCCCGAAATTCCTCTCCTTATTTTTTCTAGGTCAAAATGACTTATATACCAGAAGAGGGGCACCGGAGGTGGGCCGAGGAGGGCACAACCCACCAGGGCGCGCCTGGGCTCCCTAGCGCGCACAGGTGGGTTGTGCCCACCTGGTGGGCCCCCTCTAGTACTTATTGGCTCCAATAATTCTTATATATTCCATAAAAATTCCTCATGAAGTTTCAGCTCATTTGGAGTTGTGCAGAATAGGTAGCCTGACGTAGCTTTTTCAGGTCCAGATTTCTAGCTGCCGGAATTCTCCCTCTTTGTGTGAACCTTGCATATTATGAGAGAAAAGGCATTAGAATTACTCCAAAAAGCATTATTATGCATAAAACATCATAAATAACAGTAGGAAAACATGATGCAAAATGGACGTATCACGCGGGTGGTACTTTTATGGAAATTACATTAGGAGAAGCTACTAAACTCCTAGATAATATTATGGCAAATTACTCTTAATGGCATACTGAAAGATCTTCCACTAGTAAAAAAGTGCATGCAATTGAAGAAATTAATACTTTGAGTGGAAACATGGATGAACTTATGAAATTGATTGCTAATAAGAGTGCTCCTATTAATCCTAATGATATGCCTTTGTCCACATTGATTGAGAATAATTATGAATCTATGGATGTGAATTTTGTTGGTAGGAACAATTTTGGTAATAACGCGTATAGAGGTAATTTCAACCCTAGGCCGTTTCCTAGTAATTTCTCTAATAATTATGGCAATTCCTACAGCAATTCTTATGGAAATTATAATAAGATACCTTCTGATCTTGAGAATAATATTAAAGATTTTATAAATTCTCAAAAGATTTTCAATGCTATGGTAGAAGAAAAATTGCTTAAGATTGATGATTTGGCTAGAAACATTGATAAGATTTCTCTTGAGATTGATTCTTTAAAGATGAGATGTATGCCACCCAAGCATGATATTAATGAATCTCTAAAAGCTATTATAATTTCCATGAATGAATGTAAAGAAAGAAACGCTAGGATGCGTGCTAAGCGAGATTGGTTTGTAAAAGCGTGTTCTTCTATTTCTTGTGATTATAATGATGAAGATCTTAAAGTGATTGGTGTGACTCCTATTGAATCTTTGTTTGCTAATATGAATCTTGATAAAGATGGGACTGGAGATGAGTCAACTTTATCTAGAAGGCGTCCCAATGATTTGGAGTTTAAAGATCGTAATGAAAAATTTGATAAAAGTGGGATTGGAGAGGTCAAGACTTTAAGTAGCGATGAACCCACTCTTTTGGATTTCAAGGACTTTAATTATGATAATTGCTCTTTGATAGATTGTATTTCCTTGTTTCAATCCATGCTTAATTCACCTCATGCTTATAATCAAGAGCCAATGGCTTCTATACCACTGACAAACTCAGCAATGGCTCATTTGCCATCCAACAAAGCTTCAGTTCTCATATACCAAACACAAACGAATTTTATTGCTTATTTGCCACTGTCTGTTATTCTAGCGTTAGCTCATTCCAGTAAGAGGCCAAAATGACCCTCCTGCCCCCAGTGGCAAATAAGCAACGTTTTAACATGTATACAAAATTTGACAGCATTTTGCCTCTATTTTCAGCAATCCGGCAACATAAGTGGCAATATATAACAATTCAACCATATGTACCAGCAATAGATAACGCAATAGATAACACAATCAGTTCACATAATCTAGGAACAATCAATAGCAAGTTTAGGGACATCCAGAACCAAAAGACAAGATAAAAGTTGGTTGTTCATACAAGCAGTAGCAAGTTGACAACATTAAGTTCTTTTTGCTGACCACACTAGCAGTAGCAAAATGACCATCTTTTTGCTGATGACCGAAACATGCAGCAACACTAAGTTCACAGCTTCAATTTCTTTTTGCTTCAAGTGGCCATTGGTTGGCTGTTAGGCGCAGCTCTCTTCTTGCTTCGAGTGCTCATTGCAGGGCTGTCAGGCGCGGCAGATATGATCTTTGATCTACAATTTTAGTTTCAGTTTATGTTTAGAAACATGGCAGCAGTCTTCAATTGCATCATATAAAAACATGGAAGTAGAGCTAGTGCAGTTTCAGATTTCATACCTTTTAGATTTAGAGGTAGTTTTCGGTGATGTCAACTTGGCAGTTTTGTCTTCAATTGCTAGTGCAGTTTCAGTTTCAGTTGTACAAGGAAGTGGAGGTACTGTACCTTCAATTGCTTGATATGATGTTGTACAAATAGCTTTGGTAATGGGTTTTTTTTCTTTTGTTTCTGCATGAGTTTCACATATTAGCTAATTAAGACAAGAAAAGAGTAAGATGGGACAGAAATATTGAAACAAGAAGTACCTTTTTTGCTTTGCTACTTCAGCATAGGCTTCTAATGCTTCAGGTGCAGCATTCTTGCAGCTTTGCCATCTATGTCCAAATTCTTTGCAAATTGGACATTGCTGCTAGCCATTCTTCCCTTTGCCCTTACTATTCTCAGCACCACTTTTGTGCCTCTGTACCTTTGGCCTCCCAGGGGCTCTCCTAAGGATTGGCAGGTTCAAAAAGAATTCTTTGTGAACACTTGGCCATTGAGATATGTCGGTTAGGCCAGGAAGAATAGGAGCATAGGCTGCAGTGAACTTTGCAACGCTGTAGTAGTCATCAACAAAGTCTTCTATTGTGCCCCCTCTAATTCCAGTGATAAAGCTAATTGCATGCTTGCAAGGCTTCTCGGAGATTTGAAATGCACAGCATGTGCATGTTCTTTTTGCTAGATCGGTGATGTGGCGCTTGCCTCCTAGCGCAGCACTCTCACTCACCTCTGCAATCATGTCATCAATCCTTTCATATTCAATGTCCAGCCCCCTACTTATGTCATTCAACTCCTTCATGACACTTGGGAGTATGCGCCGACCCTCAAATTTTCTAGCTACCCTTCTCCTCTTGTCAAACTTAACTGTAATCTTTCTCCTAACCTTGTCCACGAGCTGAAACAACATTAAACCTTTGTGCTTGTGGATCCAGTTGTTGAAACACTCAGCCAAATTATTTGTAACATAATCCACTTTTGAGGAGGTTGAATATTTGCTCCTTGACCATAGCCTGCTGTGGTACTTTTTTCAAGTATGCTATTGCAGCAGCCTTTTTCTCCTGTATGGCTGACATGTGATAGTCAAAAGCTCGAGGATTCCATGAATAAGCAGCTGGCCACAAATGATCATCAAAAACTTTACCATGAAATTTTTTCTTGAAGTTCACAACTAAGTGCCGCATGCATTCCCTATGTTCTGCATATCCAAATACTTGTTCAATTGCGGTGTCAAATCCTTTTCCTGCATCTGAACATATAGCTAGACCAGGGGGAGAGCCAATGCCATCACGAAGCTTCTCCATAAACCACACCCAACTTTCAGTAGTTTCTGCATCAATAATTCCATATGCTACAGGGTACAACCAATTGTGCCCATCAATAGCACAAGCAGTAGCTAATTGGCCTCTGTACTTGACTGTCAAATGAGTACTGTCTGTTCCCAAGTAAGGTCTGCAGCCAGCTAAGAATCCATCAAACAGAGGCTTCAGCCCAACAAACATCCGAATGAAATATTTTTTCTGATCATACTCCATGTGGTCAATCGCAACAATGCTTCCAGGAGACCTCTTTTCAACCTCAGCCTTCCATGCATATAGCTTATCAAAAGAATCATCCCAATCACCAAACAACTTAGCCATTGCTAGCCCTTTGCCACGGAATACTTTTGTGTAATGGATCTTGATCTTGTACTTGTCATGTAGCCTCCTCCGTAACTCCATCGGTCGAACAACGGGATCTTCTTTTACCTAGTCCATGACTTTCTCACATACCCATGCCTTTGAAGCATTTCGCTGTTTCTTTTTTTTCTTTGTGCTAGAACATGTGTGCACCTCTGAATGAACTTTGACCTGCATTAAACAAACAATTACTGTTAGTTAACTACATGTATAAGAACACACTATTCAACTAATAAACAAGGGAGAAAATAAATTATGCAACTAATATACCTCCATAGTTTGCTGATCATCCAATCTTCCAACATGAATCCTCCATGTGCAGCCTGTCTTTTCAGCCCGACGACAATAAGCCCTAAATCGAGCAGGTTCACTTTTTTCAACCCTAAATTCAAACTCTTTCTTTATGGCGTATGTAGCAATGGCCAGCCTAAACTCATCAATATTGGGGTACATTGCGCCAACATGCATTGGTGGATTTTCTTTATCATAAGCAATTTCTGGAATAGCATCTCGTCTAGCATCTTCCGTAACCCACTCCTCATCATCGCTGCTGTCCTTGACATACTCATTATTTTGTATATTTTTTTCCCTGACCTCATCATCACTATCTGAACCAGCACTGCCAATTGAGTATTGGTCCTCCTCATCTACACCAACATGTTCATATTCTTCATGTGGATTGGAAAGATATGTATCTGTTAGGCATACACTAGCTTCATCATTGACATTACTTATTTGACTAGGTAGTGCTATGGATGGTATTTGATTCGAATCAATACATGGCACATCAACATTATCACTTCTGTCAGAATATTTGATGATCAATTGGCCGGTTCTATTCTGATGAAAACATTCATACGTTCTCATGCATTCTTCATCGTTTGACACAGAGATATTCTTGCCACTAGTGCAGTCAACATACTCAAGATATATATTCTGCTCTGACCATAGAGGAAAAGAGAGAGTACCAGCAATACAAGCAATCAAATCCTTCAAGTTTGTGCTCGTGCCCTCGATAATCTGCCAACTGAAACATGTATCCCCATTGATTTCGGTTCCACTGCCACAAACCTTCACAGCTACTGTGTAAGTGCAAGATTGTATCATCCTGTGGATGATTGTATAATCTATCAATTATGCATTCTCCTATTGAAAACAGCAGCAAAAAAGTGAGAGAGAATCAGAGAAATTACCTAGCGCAAATCGTAGAGAGAGAGGTGGAGCCATCACCAGCAACGCTGTCCTCTTCCATCAAAATCTTGGCGTCTGGGAGGACCTCAGCCATCGATGCCCCTGCTCTGCTCTACACCTTGCCGGAATCCCCAATGCTAGGGTTCTGGGTGACATGGTCGGGGGCAGAGGTCGGCACTACGAGCTATGCTCCGGCGATTGAAGATGTCGTGAGGTGTAGAGGCGCGGCGGCGACGGGAATGCCCGGAGGTTGGGGAAGCGCCGGCGGCGGTTCCGCCATTACGCGTCGCTTCGAGGGCGTTGAAGAAGCACTGGGCGAGAGCGGCGACGGGGGCCGGCGGAGTGGCAGCAGGAGCTAGGGCGACGGGGGCCTGCGGAGCGGCGGCAGGAGCTGGGGAACCGCCGGCGGCAGTTCTGCCATAGGGATCGCTGGCGGTGGCGGTTCCACCATAGCCAGGTCGCTTGGTGTGTTCGTGTGTGGAACTGCGGACACTGCAGTGTCCTTGTGTGACCTGAATTTTCTTTTCCTTTCTTTTCTCTTTTTTTGGTTCTATAAACTGAGGGTAAGATTGGAAATTTTGGAATAGATTGACTAGAAAACGGAGACACGCTGACGACGGACTAACGGCGATGGTATAGAAGCAATATAATTTGTTTGTTTCTGGTATGTGAGCAATGCAGCTTTGTTCGATGGCAAATAAGCCATTGCCGAGTTTGTCAATGGTATAGAAGCAATTTTCTCTATAATCAAAATAAAGCTTTTACTAAACATTCGTTGATGTTATGATGAAATCGTTTGAAGAAAAACTTGAGGTGGAAGTTTCTATCCCTAGAATGCTTTATGATGAGTGGGAGCCTACTATTAAGATTAAAATTAAAGATTATGAGTGCTATGCTTTGTGTGATTTGGGTACTGGCGTTTCCACTATTCCGAAAACTTTATGTGATGTGCTTGGTTTCCACAAATTTGATGATTGTTCTTTGAATTTGCATCTAGCGGATTCCACTATTAAGAAACCTATGGGAAGGATTAATGATATTCTTATTGTTGCAAAGAGGAATTATGTGCCCGTAGATTTTATTGTGCTTGATATAGATTGCAATCCTACATGTCCTATTATTCTTGGTAGACCTTTCTTTAGAACGATTTGTGCGATTATTGGTATAAAAGAAGGAAACATTAGATTTCAATTTCCGTTAAGGAAGGGCATGGAACACTTTCCAAGAAAGAAAAATAAGTTGTCATATAAATCTATTATGAGGGCCACTTATGGATTAAATACCAAAGATGACAACACCTAGATCTATTGCAATATGCCTAGCTAGGGGCGTTAAACAATAGCGCTTGTTGGGAGGCAACCCAATTTTATTTTTGTGTTTTTTTGTTTTTGCTACTGTTTTTGAATAAATACACATTATTACTTCAGTATTACTTGTGTTTTAATGTTTTAATTAGTGTTTGATCCAAGTAAGACCTTTGGGATGATCTATGGTGATAGTTGATTTGATTTTGCTGAAAAACAGAAACTTTTGCGTCCAGTAACAGAATTGTTTAAATTCACAGGAGCATGTTCTGATTCTGAATTTTTTACACGAGATTGATATAAAAATTTCCTACGTTTTACTAATTTTTCAGAATTTTTAGAGTTACATAAGTATGATAACAATTCAGATCTTCGCAGACTGTTCTGTTTTTGACAGATTCTGTTTTTTATGTGTTGTTTGCTTATTTTGAAGAATCTATGGGTACTATCGGGGGGGGGGGGGGGGGGGGGGGGGTATGAACCATGTAGAAGTTGTAATACAGTATATATAACACCATTATAAATTTATAATGAGTTAATAAAAGTACCTAAGTGGTGATTTGCTTTTCTTACACTAATGGATCTTATGAGTTTTCTGTTGAATTTTGTGTTGTGAAGTTTTCAAGTTTTGGGTAAAGATTTGATGGACAATCGAATAAGGAGTGGCAAGAGCCTAAGCTTGGGGATTACCAAGGCACCCCAAGGTAATATTCAAGGACAACCAAGCATCTAAGCTTAGGGATGCCCCGGATGGCATCCCCTCTTTCGTCTTCAATCCATCGGTAAATTTACTTGAGGCTATATTTTTATTCACCACATGATATGTGTTTTGCTTGGAGCGTCTTGTATGATATGAGTCTTTGCTTTTAGTTTGCCACTATCATCCTTGCTGTACACACCTTTTGAGAGGGACAAACATTAATCGTGAATTTATTAGAATACTCTATGTGCTTCACTTATATCTTTTGATCTAGGCAGTTTGCTCTAGTGCTTCACTTATATCTTTTTAGAGCACGGTGGTGGATTCATTTTATAGAAATTGATAAACTCTCATGCTTCACTTATATTATTTTGAGAGTCTTAAACAGCATGGTAATTTTCTTAGGTTATGAATTTAGTCCTAATATGATGGGCATCCAAGAGGGATATAATAAAAACTTTCATATAAAGAGCATTGAATGTATGAGAAGTTTGATTCCTTGCATTTGTTTTGAGATATAAAGATGGTGATATTAGAGTCATGCTAGTGAGTAATTGTGGATTGGTAGAAATACTTGTGTTAAAGTTTGTGATTCCTGTAGCATGCACGTATGGTGAACCGTTATGTGATGAAGTCAGAGCATGATTTATTTTTTTATTGTGTTCCTTATGAGTGGTGGTCGGGGACGAGCGATGGTCTTTTCCTACCAATCTATCCTCCTAGGAGCATGCATGTAGTACTTTGTTTCGATGGCTAATAAACTTTTGCAATAAGTGTGTGAGTTCTTTATGACTAATGTTGAGTACATGGATTATACGCACTCTCACCCTTCCACCATTGCTAGCCTCTCTAGTACCGCGCAACTTTCGCCGGTGCATTAAACCCACCATATACCCTTCCTCAAAACAGCCACCATACCTACCTATTACGACATTTCCATAGCCATTCCGAGATATATTGCCATGCAACTTTCACCATTCCATTTATTATGACACGCACCATCATTGTCATATTGTTCTCATACGCATGAGGCATTCATATAGAGTCATATCTTTGTTCTAGCATTGAGTTGTAATTCTTGAGTTGTAAGTAAATAGAAGTGTGATGATCATCATTATTAGAGCATTGTCCCATGTGAGGAAAGGATGATGGAAGCTATGATTCCCTCACAAGTTGGGATGAGTCTCCGGACTTTAAAGAAAATATAAGAGGCCAAAGAAGCCCAAATAAAAAAAAGAGGCCAAAGAAGCCCAAAGAAGAAAAAAGAAAAAAATGAGAAAAAAGAGAGAAGGGACAATGTTACTATCCTTTTTCCACACTTGTGCTTTAAAGTAGCACCATGTTCTTCATGATAGACAGTCTCCTATTTTATCACTTTCATATACTAGTGGGAATTTTTCATTATAGAACTTGGCTTGTATATTCCAATGATGGGCTTCCTCAAAGTGCCCTAGGTCTTCGTGAGCAAGCAAGTTGGATGCACACCCACTTAGTTTCTTTTTAAGCTTTCATACACTTATAGCTCTAGTGCATCCGTTGCATGGCAATCCCTACTCACTTGCATCGATATGAGACTTTCTCATTAATTTGCCTAGTTGATGCGAGACTTTCTCATTTTTTGTCTTCTCCACAACCAGCATATTCTATTCCACCTATAGTGCTATATCCATGGCTCACGCTCATGTATTGCGTGAAAGTTGAAAAAGTTTGAGAACACTAAAAGCATGAAACAATTGCTTGGCTTGTCATCGGGGTTGTGCATGATGAAATACTTTGTGTGATGAAGATGGAGCATAGCCAGACTATATGATTTTGTAGGGATAAGTTTTCTTTGGCCATGTTATTTTGAGAAGACATGATTGCTTTATTAGTATGCTTGAAGTATATTTTTTATGTCAATATTAAACTTTTTCTTTGAATCTTATGGATCTGAATATTCTTGCCACAATAAAGACGATTGCATTAATAAATATGTTAGGTAGCATTCCACATCAAAAATTAAGTTTTTATCATTTACCTACTCAAGGACGAGCTGGAATTAAGCTTGGGCATGCTTGATACGTCTCCAAAGTATCTATAATTTTTTATTGTTCCATTCTATTATATTATCTATCTTGGATGTTTTATATGCATTTTGGTACTATTTTATATCATTTTTTGGGACTAACCTATTAACCTGGTGCCCAGTGCCAGTTGCAGTTTTTTCCTTGTTTTTGGCTTTTTCAGAAAGGAATATCAAACGGAGTCCAAACGGAATAAAACTTTCGCGATGATTTCTCTTGGACCAGAAGACACCCAGAAGACTTAGGGAGGGGTCAGAAGACTCACGAGGAGTCCAAAAGCCCTCATGGCACGCCCCGGGGGCGTCCCCCTGGCTTGTGGGTCCCTCTGGAGTCCCCCAACCCTAATCTTTGCACTATAAATTCCCAAATATTCCCCAAACACCAGAGGCATCCACAAAAATACTTTTCCGCCGCCGCAAGCTTCTGTTCTCGTGAGATCCCATCTTGGGGCCTTTTCCGGCGATCTGCCAGAGGCAGATTCAACCACCGAGGGCTTCTACATCAACCTTGCTGCCCTACCAATGATGTTTGAGTAGTTTACCACAGACCTACGGGTCCATAGCTAGTAGCTAGATGCCTTCTTCTCTCACTTTGATCTTCAATACCATGTTCTCCTCGATGTTGTTGGAGTTCTATCTGATGTAATCTTCTTTTGCGGTGTGTTTGTTGAGATCCAATGAATTGCGAGTTTATGATCTGAAAGTGCGTTATATCGACTAGAGGGGGGGGGGGGTGAATATGCGATTTTTACAAATTCGTCACTGAGGAATTTCAAGGTGAGGAAATTCCTGAGCGACGAACTACTTAGCAGCGGAATGAGTACTCAGATGCAAGCATAACAGAGCAGTAGCACAGTCATCATGATGAAATAAAAACAAGCACAAAGTACGAGTAGCGTAAACACAGGATAAGCAGGCTGAAGACAAACTGACTGAAGAATTTGAACTGAGGAAATTGAGAAAGTCTTCAGACAAAGTCTTCAAACAGTAATGATCAAATACATAGCAAGTATGCGAGGAAATGAAAGGGTTGAGGAAATAGAACCAGTAGCTCGGTGAAGACACTGATTTGGTAGACCAGTTCCAACTGCTGTGACAGTTGTACGTCTGGTTGGAGCGGCTAGGTATTTAAACCTGAGGACACACAGTCCCGGACACCCAGTCCTGAACACACAGTCCAGGACACCTAGTCCTCACCGTATTCTCCTTGAGCTAAGGTCACACAGACCTCGCCCAACCACTCGTGGTAAGTCTTCAGGTGACTTCCAAACCTTCACATACTCGGTCACTCGGCAATCCACAATTTCCTCTTGGATGCTCTAGACCATGACGCTTAACCGTCTGGAGGATGCACAGTCCTCAAAGGTAACAAGCGTCGGTTCCACACAGGAACAATCTCTTCAGTGATGCTCAATCACTTTGGGTTTGTAGGTGTTTGGGTTTTTGGGTTTTTCCTCACTTGATGATTTTCGCTCAAAGTCCTCGGAGGATGGGATGCTCTAAATGACAAGTGTCAATCTATCTCTCGGAGCAGCCAACCAGCTAGTGGTTGTAGGGGGCGGCTATTTATAGCCTAGGGAGCAGCCCGACATGATAAGACATAAATGCCCTTCAATGATATGACCGTTAGGTGGGTAGATATTTTGGACAGCTGGCGCGTAGCACAGCAACGGTCGGAAATTTGAGTATCAAATTCCTCAGGGCTATCATGTACCTCACTTGTAGGCAATCCGCACTGGCGAATTCCTAACTCCTCAGTCAGAACAAATTCCTCAGAGAACAGAAGAACTTCGTCTCTGTCACTGAAGAACTTGACTAAACTGTATGAGATTTCCAATGGCTTCACTCGAAAGGATTGGGTAGGTGTAGGATTTTGAGTTGAGCATCACTTGGAAACTTTTCCTTAGTTTTACCTCGACCCCCTTTAACAGTACGGTGTTTCCTATGACTCAAGAAGAAGAAAATGAAACCACGAAGACAAAAGTCTTCACGCTTCATATTCCTTGCATGAATATCAAGTCTTCAGGGTCACACCAATTTCTTCACTTTCAAAGTCTTCAAGAAAACCAAAGTCTTCAGTTGAAGACATTCATTTTTAGGGGTCGACATTCATCGTAATTAACAAACTCCTCATAGACTTATAGACCTGTGTACACTCACAAACACATTAGACCCTTAACCTATAAGTCTTCAATACACCAAAATCACTAAGGGGCACTAGATGCACTTACAATCTCCCCCTTTTTGGTGATTGATGACAATATAGGTTAAGTTTTCAATGGGGATAAACATATGAAGTGTAAATACTAATATTGAGGAATTTGATTGCAAGATATAGAGGAACTCCCCCTGAAGATGTGCATATTTGAAGAATTTGCTTTGAAATAGCAAATGCACATTGTTGAGTAATATCATGGAGATCTCCTCCTATATCTTGAAATTCATACACGCATTTATCATATGATATGAAGAATTTGAAATGCATGATGAAATATGGTGTCTGACGGAATTCAGCATGCGTGCATTAAGGTACTTGAGGAAATAAGCATGCAGAAAGCAGTTCAAAAGTATCAGACTACCATAGGACTTAAGTTTACAACTCATCAGAGCAAACACCTCAGAAGAGCAAGAGTTGAAACTTAACAGAAATATAGCCCATATATAAGACCCGCTTGAAGACTAAACTCAAATTTCTCCCCCTTTGTCATCGAATGACCAAAAGGGACGAAAAATGAGGACTAACGCCCCTGAAGAATATCATCATCATGTCGATGGAGGAGCGCCAGCATTGTTGGGGTCGACTGTTGAGGTAGGGCCTGCCGCAGTGTCGTTCAAGTCTTCAGCTTCATCCGTCTCGCGCGATGAAGAATATGAACTGGCAACAAGCTGAGGAACTTTGACTTTCTTGAATTTCTTCGAAGGTGGCTGGGACCAGTCAAAGTCCTGTTGGAAGCCCATCTCCTTGAGTTCTTCAGCACTATGAAGATTAGACAGAATCGCCCAAGTGCGGTCAAAGACTTCATGCAAGTAGTAGTGATTCTTCTTCACAATATTTTGAGTGACTGTCATGTTCTGAAGAATTGCACCAAACTGACGCTTGACCCACTTGTGATTTCGATCAACTTTCTGATGAAGACTAAGGAGAAGTTCACGATCAGTCATCACACGCGGAGCTGTGGCTTGAGGATGATGTTCTAAAGCTTTGGCGCCAGAATCTTGAGTTGCAGAGTCATCATTGGTGGAATAGGAAGTAGCTTTGCGAAACTGTCCATCCAATGGATGAGTACCTTCATCAATAACAACAGCTTTGCCCTTCTCGTCAGCTGAGGAAATAGTCCGTTTGAGGACTTCAATAGGGGGCAAATAGCTGAGATGATTTTGAAAGTCAGCCATGTAATGAATTGAAGACCTTGATCTGATGAATCTCATGATCCAGGGAGCATAAGGCTTCAACTCAAAAGGTGACAGTGCAGCATTGGCCAAAGTCCTCATGAAGAAATCATGGTAGTTGATAGGAATACCGTGAATGATATTGAACAGCAGATTCTTCATAATGCCAACAACTTCTTCATCATCAGAGTTGTGGCCCTTGATTGGACTGAGGGTTTTGGTCAATATGCGATAGATTGTCCTTGGCACATAGAGCAATTCCTTGACGAGGAATTTGGTCCTTGGAGCTTGGCCTGGCTTCAAAGGCTTCATCAGCACTTGCATCAGATGATCAGACAGTTCAGGTTCAACATAGAGAAGCCTAGCACCTTCAGTGGGAGGACTGACTGGGATGGCATGAAGCAATTCAGAGGCCGGTGCTTTGAAATGAGTATTATCGGTCATCCAGTCCAATACCCATGAATTGACATCATCAACATTTCCAGTAATGTGCAGCGTGGCGAAGAATTGAAGAATGAGTTCTTCATTCCAATCGCAGATGTCGGTGCCGAAATGGAGTAACCCAGCGTCATGAAGAACACTGAGGACTGGTGTGAAGCAGGGCAGCGATTCCATATCTACATGAGGAATTTGCTCATGTTCAAAGATCTTATCCTTATCAACCAACAATGAGGAGTAGAAGTTCATCTGGCTTGCAGTCCAGAAACGCTTGCGACGAAGACGAGCAGAGTCATAGGGATTGTAGTCAGTGAAGAATATGTGCTCGTTGAAGAAATCCTCAGCATTAAACTTCTGCTTCTTGGAGTGAGGGTTCTGTGGCTTGGGCTGAAGATTTATAGTTGAAGTCTTCACAGCCTCTTGAGGTATAGCCATTGGAGCCACTGGCTGAGGAATTTCAGCAGCAGCCTTGGCCTTCATTTCTTCAGACATATGTACATCAGCGCTAGTGACTGGAACTTCTTCAGGTATAGAGTGAAGTGAAGCTTGATGTTCATCAGAGCCAGTATGAATTTCTTTAGTTTGCACAGGAGACTGAGGAACATGATGTAGAGGGGTTGTCAGAGGTGAATTGGGGTGATGACTTTCCCAAAAGTCATCATTCAGAATAGGTGTTGTAGACCCAATATCCACATCCTCATCTTCTTCAGTTCCTTCGACGCCTGCCTCTTCAGCTGTGAACTGAGGCATGGGCGATGATACCAGTGGGGTTGAAGGGAAAGTATCCACTTCAATTTCTTCATCCATCTGCTCTGTCGAAGCAGCAGAAGGAATTTCTTCATCAGATTTACTTGGAATTTCATATTCCTCACCAAAGGGAATGATCTCCTTTGATGGCATGCTTGATATTGGAATAGCATCAATTGGGTTTTCAGATGATCTCCTCAAAGTCTTCAATTTCTTGGGGGCTGAAGACTCTGAAGATGCAGATGCTTTCCTTTTCTTCACAGCTGCTCGCTCCGCAGCCTTGGTTTTCTTCGCTTCTGATGCAGAAGGAAGGTTGATGCTTGTCATCGGTGCAGGAGGAGCAGAGGAAATAGGTTGAATTTCTTCAGGCACAACTGATGCAGTTGCCCTGGCTTGTTCAGATTCCTCAGGCACAGTAGCAAATGCTTCAACTGGCCTGGATTGCTCTTCAGGCGCAATATTGGAGGTTGCCCTGGCATTTTCTTCAGAGACTGGAATTTCTTCATCAGCTCTGGCGCTTTCATTTTCTTCAGCAGACTGAACAGATGTTCCAGTCTGAGGAAATTTGGGTTGCGATGAAGCTGCAACACTTGGAGTAAATCCTTTTGCCATTCTGACGAATCTGACTTTGGCACCTAGCCAATCTGCATGGAATGCATGAATTCATCACTGAGTGCTTTGATCTCAGCCTGCATAGTCACAAGTTCTTCAGGAGACATTTTCACAACATTGTTCTTCAGAAAACGCTCCTTCTTGTACTGAGCCTTCTTCACCTGCCTGGCCTTTTCAAATTTCCATTTTTCTTCATTTATGAAGGCCGTCAACATGTGACTTTGACCAGGAGTGAGGTTTAATTCAGGCAAAGGTGTGTTAGGGTTCTTGTGCCATAGATCAATAAAATCAAGGATCTTCCTTGGGTCCAGCATGAGGGGCACAGCACTGCCTTTGGCTCTAGCGGCCCTTTGTTGTCGATCTCTGATGAGCTCAGCTAATTCTTCATCATCAGCTTCGTCTTCGCTTGACGGAACCTGAAAGGCGACTTGCTTCTTGTGAGGACTTGGCCTTGTGCCTCGTCCAGGAGTGGCCTTTTTCTTCAGCAAGGTCGGAGTTGTTGAAGACTGAGGTGGAGCTGAAGAACTTGCAGAGACTCCTGAAGCAATTGAGATTCCAGTAGTCCTTTGGCATGTGGCAAGATGCACAGGTGCTGAGGACTTTGCAGGAGCAGCTGAGGATTTTGCAACCGAGGGAGTTGGAGCTGCTTTTGAGGAATTTTCTTGAGGAACAGGCCGTGAGGGCATTGCAGCTGAGGAACTTGTCTTAACAGCTGATTTCTTCAGCATAGCCTTCTTAGGCTTGATAGCAGAGGCTTCTGTGGCGGCAGCAACAGAATCTTCACTGAATTTCTTTACTGCCTCTTTAGCCACTTTGGCCAGCTTGGCTTGACGCTTAGCCCACTCCTGAGGAAATTCCTCACCTCTTCTGATGCTAGTGGGATCAGCTTCTTGGCCAGGAGCCAATGGAGGTCTTGGACATGGAGGGTTAACAGCAAATTTCTTCATGTACTTGGGAGTGACATAGCGATATTCCCTCCATTCTCTTGCCCATCTCCTCTCAATCTTCTGAATGCGCACTTTGTGCTGATTTTTGTTCTCCTTGCCATGAGTTGCTTCATCAGGAGTACAATATTCATCATAGATGTCATCAGGGATCTCAAAAGCAGTATTTGTTTCTGGCCTCTTTCCTCCCTTCTGAGGTCTTTTACCATCAGCCATTTTCTTCACTTGAGGGTTTTGAACAATCGAATTTTCTAATGAGGTGTGCAATTTTTCTTCAAGGAACGCTGCAAATGAGTTAAGTTGATGAGAACCTAGAGATTCAGCAGCGGACATGTGTACCTGTGAACAGAATATAGGTGCGAAGAGTTTTGGAGAGGTCATATGCGTTCTCAGAAGATTTTCAAAAGTATCAAGTTTGAGGAAGATGACCAGGGGTGTCTTGAGGAATTTCACTAAGCATTTTGACTTAGGTTCCAGAGTTGTGTAGATTGAAAATCCACACAATTGAGGAATCTTGAAGAAAAACGTTGCTTAGAGAAACTGATCAAGGACAGAAGCAAGTTGGTGTTTAAGAACATGAAAGTTGAAGAATAAACACCTTTTGAAGATTTTGTGGAAATCATCAGAATCAACAAGGGCAGTAAAAATAAATTTTATTTACCCTTGACGAAGAACACCACGAACTGAGAGTGGCAGTGGAGATGTTCGTCCGTTCAGATCTTCCACGCCCTAACTTGGCGATGGAAAACAGCTACGGCGGCAGCGGAGTGAGGATTTCCGCGGCCGGCGTGAGTACGATGGCGACGAGGTCGAGGCAGTGAAGCTCTTCCTCACCGGCGACGATGGAGTGTAGCGGCGGCGCTAGGTCTGAGAGCTCGAGCGAGGGAGTAAGATCGAGCGGGGTAAATGAGCTCTGAGGAGGGTGAGGGGGTATTTATAGCAGAGGTGAAAAAACCGCTCGTTCGAAGAAAATGGACAAACGTGCCCCTGACCCTTCTCATCCTAGCGACATGTGTCACCCACGAACTGTGAAGTGGAGATCGTGTTAGATCGAGGGTGAATAGATAAATCTTATCGAGGGATAAGGAACGGTTTGAACGGCAAAAGCCGAAAATTCAGATAAGAATATTTTAATGTTTCGTTCGCAAATTCTTCAGCTGTCAAGGACACAGTGAAGACTTTGGACGGGTTTCAAATAGAACGCACATGAAGAATTTGTGAACGGACTGGATTGAGTTTAGCATAGAGGGGGAACGGGTCCGATCACATTCACTTAGAAGAAACACAACTTGAAGAATTAGCAATAAGTGAATGTTGTAGAGGACAGAAAACTCAAATATATATATATAGTCAATGAAGAACATAGACGGAAAGAGTGAAGATTTTGCAAAGTTGAAGAATTTGAAAATTTGAAGAATTTGCACAATGATGAAAAACTCAGATTTTGAAGATTTTCAACTTTTTGTGGTGGCGTGACCCACCGTGTAAGAATGATGATTTCAGACACCGCGTACAATTGTCGTAGGGCTCTGAGAATCAAATTCTTCATTAATTTCTTCACACTTAGAGGGTTGGTCTTCATTGATTGAAGAAAAACGTTTCTTCGTGTGTTGCACATCTAAGTCATCAATTTGCATAAGTGTTAGGATGTGTGTCCTTGTCAAAGGACATTCGAAGATTCTAAGATATTTAGCTCACACCGCAACTTGCTAAATCTCTTCTCATCCAAGGGCTTTGTGAAGATATCCGCTAGCTGTTCTTCAGACTTCACGGGATCAATAGAGATGTCACCCTTCAACACATGATCTCGAAGAAAATGATGACGAATCTCGATGTGCTTTGTCTTCGAGTGCTGAACTGGGTTATGAGCAATTTTGATGGCACTCTCGTTGTCGCAGTAGAGTGGCACATTCTTCACATTGATGCCGTAGTCCTTGAGGGTTTGCTTCACCCATAGCAATTGAGCACAGCAAGAACCAGCAGCAATATACTCAGCTTCAGCAGTAGAGAGTGATACGCAGTTCTGCTTCTTCGAGGACCAACATACTAAGGATTGTCCGAGGAAATGGCATGTGCCTGAAGTTGACTTGCGGTCCACACGATCACCGGCATAGTCAGAGTCAGAATATCCAATGAGATCAAAAACCGTGCCCTTGGGATACCATAATCCAAGTGTTGGAGTGTGAGCTAGATATCGAAGAATATGTTTCACAGCCTTATAGTGTGATTCCTTCGGTGTAGCTTGAAAACGGGCACACATGCAAACACTAAGCATAATATCCGGCCTAGATGCACATAGGTACAATAAAGAACCAATCATGGAGCGGTATACCTTTTGATCGAAGTCTATTCCATTTTCATCAGTGCATAGATGGCCATTTGTGGGCATAGGGATTTTGACGCCTCTGCATTCTTGCATACCGAATTTTCTCAGAACGTCCTTGAGGTATTTCTCTTGAGAAATGAAAATGCCATTATGTTGTTGACGAATTTGAAGACCTAAGAAGAATTTCAATTCTCCCATCATGGACATTTGATATTCCTCACTCATCATGTAAGCAAATTCGTCACTGTAATGTTGGTTAGTACAACCAAAGATAATATCATCAACATATATTTGGCACACGAATAATTCAACATCATAGGTTTTGGTGAAAAGAGTTGGGTCGAGTGAACCGGGTTTGAAGCCTTTCTTCATGAGGAATTCCTTCAGAGTATCATACCACGCCCGAGGGGCCTGCTTGAGGCCATAGAGGGCCTTATTGAGTCTGAAGACTTTGTCAGGATGTTTAGGATCTTCAAAACCTGGGGGTTGAGCAACATATACTTCTTCCTCAAGCTTACCATTGAGGAATGCACTTTTCACATCCATTTGATATAAGATGATATTATGATGGTTAGCATAAGCAAGCAATATGCGAATAGCCTCAAGTCTAGCAACAGGTGCAAAAGTCTCATCGAAATCAATTCCTTCAACCTGTGTGTAGCCTTGAGCTACAAGACGAGCCTTGTTCCTCACCACTAGGCCATTTTCATCTTGCTTGTTGCGGTAGATCCATTTGGTACCGATGATATTGTGCTTGCATGGATCCGGTCGCTTGACAAGCTCCCACACATTGTTCAGCTTGAATTGATGTAATTCCTCTTGCATTGCTTGAATCCATTCAGGCTCTAGAAATGCCTCATCAACTTTGGTGGGCTCTGTGATAGAGACGAAAGCAAAATGCCCACAAAAGTTAGATAAATGTGAAGCTTTTGAGCGAGTCAGAGGACCTGGTGCGTTGATGTCGTTGATGATTCTCTCAATCTGTACTTCATTTGCAACGCGGGGATGAGCAGGTTGATGACTTTGATTTGGCTCAGCCTTTTCTTCAGAGCCATTTTCTTCAGATGCGCCAGCATGCTGTTCTTCATGTTCTGGAATGATTTCTTCAGCAGATTCTTCGGTAGGAAAGACATCCTCAGTAGCTTTGAACTTGATGGTTTCCTCAGGCGTCTTTTCATCTAGCACAGGAGGTAGGTGCTCTCTTTGCGAGCCGTTAGTTTCATCGAACCGCACATCTACAGTTTCAACAACCTTGTTGTGATAGGCATTGAAGACCCTGTAGGTGTGCGAGTCCTTTCCGTAACCAAGCATAAAACCTTCATGTGCTTTCGGTGCAAATTTAGAATTGTGATGTGGATCTCTAATCCAGCATTTAGCACCGAAGACTTTGAAATAACTCACTTTGGGTTTCTTGTCAGTGAGGAGTTCATATGAGGTCTTCTTGAAGAATTTGTGAAGATATACCCTGTTGATGATGTGGCATGCAGTATCAATTGCCTCAGGCCAGAAGTGACGAGGTGTCTTGTATTCATCAAGCATGGTGCAAGCCATCTCAACAAGAGTCCTGTTCTTGCGCTCCACAACGCCATTCTGCTGAGGAGTGTATGGGGCAGATAGCTCATGAGTAATACCAAGTTCATCGAGATAGTCATCAAGACCAGTGTTCTTGAACTCAGTCCCATTGTCACTACGTATATGCTTGATCTTCACGCCGAAATTCGTCGAAGCCCTTGAGGAAAATCGTCTGAAGACTTCCTGCACTTCAGTCTTGTAAGTAATGACATGCACCCATGTGTAACGAGAATAGTCATCAACAATGACAAAGCCATATAGAGATGCTGCATTTGTTAGTGTGGCATAATGAGTAGGGCCAAAGCGATCCATATGAAGCAATTCAAAAGGACGAGAAGTAGTCATGATAGTCTTCGAGGGGTGCTTGGCTCTGGTCATCTTTCCAGCCTCACAAGCCCCACAAAGATGATCTTTGAGGAATTTGACACCCTCGATGCCAATGACGTGCTTTTTCTTCACGAGCGTGTGTAAGTTCCTCATGCCAGCATGACCCAGTCGTCGATGCCATAGCCAGCCTTCTGAAGCTTTAGCAAGTAGACAAGTGGCAGGCTGTGGTCCTGCAGAGAAATCAACAATATACAAGTCTCCTCTCCTAAAGCCTTCGAAGACTTTGGAATTGTCAGATTCCATGAGCACTAAGCAACGATATTTGCCAAAGACAACAACCATATCAAGATCACAAAGCATTGAGACAGACATGAGGTTGAATCCGAGGGACTCGACAAGCATGACTTTATCCATGTGTCGATCCTTTGAGATTGCAACCCTACCTAGACCCAATACCTTGCTTTTGCCTTTGTCAGCGTAGGTGATATGCTTCAAGTGTGATGGAGATAAAGGAGTGTTCATCAGTAAGCTCTTGTCACCGGTCATGTGATTTGTACATCCACTATCGAGGACCCACTCAATAGCTTTGGGTAAATCATCCTGCAGATGAATTAGTGCATCTTACGAACTCATATACTTCAGAGTGAAGAATATGACATCAAATTCATCAGACATATTTCATCAATTAAAGCAACATATGTATATATAGCAATGTGAGGACGTGAGAAATGAATAAATCATTTCTTCATGATTAGCTTGCGTCCTTTCAAGCATTTCAGGTCTCCAGCAAATTCTTCAGACGATTTAGTTCGTCTGGAGACCTGACCCTGCATAAGAGATTAGTTCCTTTTCTTCACCACCCACATCTGGAGGGGTGGCAAAGAGTTCATCATTCTGCGAGCTCCATAAGAGAAAGGTGGCATAGACGCCAGACCACTTCGTTTCACATAAGAGGGGTTAGGGTAAGCATATGAATAAGCAGAGAAATTCTTCGAGGACTTATGAACATAATGATTTGAAGAATAATGCATATATTCATAGCCCTTAGGCTTTCCCTGCAAAACAGAAGTGTTAGCACGATGATGTTTATGTGAGGACTTTGATCCATGTGAGGAATTTGATTCATATGAAGAATTTGATCTGGGGTTCTTATTCTTCACAGGTGGTGTCATGAGGACATTCACCTGAAGACTTTCAAGGCACTTTTTGGGAACCCAGATTTTCTTCATAGGGGGACCATTCCTGCAGTTAGATCCAACATATCTAGCAAATACCTCACCATTCTGATTTTTGAACAGTTTATAGTTGGAGTCAAATGACTCATCAGATGAATATGAGGATTCACAAGTAAAGCCAGATAAAGTGGATGGATCTACGGGAGGTCCCTTCGCAGCAACCCATGAGGTTTTGGGATACTGCTCCGGTTTCCAGTAGGTTCCATCAGCATTGAGTTTCCTCTCAAAGTCAATACCCTCTTTCCTAGGGTTCCTGTTCAAGATCTGCTTTTTGAGCACATCACAAAGAGTCTGATGCCCTTTGAGGCTTTTGTACATGCCTGTCACATACAATTTCTTCAACCCTGCATTTTCGTCAGTGATACTAGTGGTATCCTCAGATGAGTAATTTGTGACCACAGAGATAGTTGAAGAATTTGTAGCAATGGAAGCATTTGAACATTCAGCTGAAGAATTAGCAGTTTCACGTTCAATGCATTTCAAGCATGGTGGAATAAATTCTTCCTGAGCGGAACTGATCTGTTGAGCAAGCAAAGAATCATTTTCCTTCTGAAGATCTTCATGACTCACCCTTAGCTTCTCAAGATCTTGCTTTCTTTGAAGAAATTCATAAGAAAGCTTCTCATGATCGGCTAGGAGAGTTTCATGATGACCTTGAAGGTTGTCAAACTTAGACTGTAGTTGCTGAAGATTATCAGTCAGTGTTTGAGTTCGATCCATTTCCTCACCTAACAGATCATCGCTTTTGTCTAGCATATTTTGAACCTTTTTCAAAGCCTTTTGTTGTTTAACAGCAATATTAGCAAGTTTGGAATAGCTGGGTTTGAGGTTATCATCAGATTCATCCTCACTTGATTCAGAGGAGGGATATTTGAGTACCTTGGCACCTTTTGCCATGAAGCAATAGGTGGGAGCATAGTCATCGTTGCCGTCATCAGCAGTGTTGGGGAAGCCATTTTCCTCAGTGTTGATGATGGACTTGCTAACGTAAGCAGTAGCGAGGGCTAGGCTCGCCACACGAGAGTCTAACTCCTCAGATGCCTCCTCTTCCTCATGTTCCTCAGATTCAGCTTCAGAGTCCATTTCCTTGCCAATGAATGCCCGAGCTTTCTTGGAGCTGCTCTTCTTGTGAGATGAAGACTTTGAAGATCTTGACGATGAGGACTTTGAAGATTTCTTCTTCCTCTTAGAGTCATCTGAACTATCATCCTTGTATTTCTTCTTCTTTGATTCCTTCTCCCACTGAGGACAATCAGTAATGTAGTGACCAGGTTTCTTGCATTTATGGCAAGTTCTCTTCTTGTAATCACGGGATGAGGAATCTGATTTCATGTCATCACCTCTTGAGGATTTTCCAAATCGGCCACGTCTAGAGAACTTCTGGAATTTCCTCACGAGCATTGCTAGCTCCTGACTCAGTTCTTCAGGATCACCAAGGCTGCTACCAGAATCTTCATCTTCAGATTCAGAGACTGCCTTGGCTTTCAGTGCACGAGATCTACCATAGCTCGGTCCGTAGAGATCTCTCTTCTCAGCTAGTTGGAATTCATGAGTATTTAGCCTCTCGAGGATATCAGCAGGATCAAGTGACTTGTAGTCACCACGTTCTTGAATCATCAGTGCCAGTATATCGAATGAAGAATCGAGTGACCTCAGCAATTTCTTCACCACCTCATGGTCGGTGATGTCAGTGGCACCCAGTGCTTGAAGCTCGTTTGAAATGTCAGTGAGGCGATCAAAGGTTTGCTGAACACTTTCGTTGTCGAGTCTTTTGAAGCGGTTGAAGAGATTGCGAAGAACGTCAACTCGAGAGTCACGTTGAGTTGAGACTCCTTCGTTGACCTTGGACAGCCTATCCCAGATAAGCTTAGCTGTCTCCAAAGCACTCACTCTGCCATACTGCCCTTTGCTCAGATGGCCACATATGATATTCTTCGCTTGAGAGTCGAGTTGCTTGAATCTCTTCACATCAGCAGCGTTTACGGAAGGAGTGACAGAGGGAACACCCTTTTCCACAACATTACCAGAGGTCGTTGTCAATTGCCTCAAGATGCATGCGCATCTTGTTCTTCCAGTAGGGGTAGTCCGTCCCATCGAAGGTAGGACACCCAGCTGAGACCTTGATCATGCCTGCAGTCGACATAACTAAAACTCCAGGTGGTTAAACCAAAATCACACAGAACAAGGGAGTACCTTGCTCTGATACCAATTGAAAGTGCGTTATATCGACTAGAGGGGGGGTGAATAGGCGATTTTTACAAATTCGTCACTGAGGAATTTCAAGGTGAGGAAATTCCTGAGCGACGAACTACTTAGCAGCGGAATGAGTACTCAGATGCAAGCATAACAGAGCAGTAGCACAGTCATCATGATGAAATGAAAACAAGCACAGAGTACGAGTAGCGTAAACACAGGATAAGCAGGCTGAAGGACAAACTGACTGAAGAATTTACTGAGGGAAAGGAAATGAGAAAGTCTTCAAACAGTAATGATCAAATACATAGCAAGTATGCGAGGAAATGAAAGGGTTGAGGAAATAGAACCAGTAGCTCGGTGAAGACACTGATTTGGTAGACCAGTTCCAACTGCTGTGACAGTTGTACGTCTGGTTGGAGCGGCTAGGTATTTAAACCTGAGGACACACAGTCCCGGACACCCAGTCCTGAACACACAGTCCAGGACACCTAGTCCTCACCGTATTCTCCTTGAGCTAAGGTCACACAGACCTCGCCCAACCACTCGTGGTAAGTCTTCAGGTGACTTCCAAACCTTCACATACTCGGTCACTCGGCAATCCACAATTTCCTCTTGGATGCTCTAGACCATGACGCCTAACCGTCTGGAGGATGCACAGTCCTGAAAGGTAACAAGCATCGGTTCCACACAGGAACAATCTCTTCAGTGATGCTCAATCACTTTGGGTTTGTAGGTGTTTGGGTTTTTGGGTTTTTCCTCACTTGATGATTTTCGCTCAAAGTCCTCGGAGGATGGGATGCTCTAAATGACAAGTGTCAATCTATCTCTCGGAGCAGCCAACCAGCTAGTGGTTGTAGGGGGCGGCTATTTATAGCCTAGGGAGCAGCCCAACATGATAAGACATAAATGCCCTTCAATGATATGACCGTTAGGTGGGTAGATATTTTGGACAGCTGGCGCGTAGCACAGCAACGGTCGGAAATTTGAGTATCAAATTCCTCAGGGCTATCATGTACCTCACTTGTAGGCAATCCGCACTGGCGAATTCCTAACTCCTCAGTCAGAACAAATTCCTCAGAGAACAGAAGAACTTCGTCTCTGTCACTGAAGAACTTGACTAAACTGTATGAGATTTCCAATGGCTTCACTCGAAAGGATTGGGTAGGTGTAGGATTTTGAGTTGAGCATCACTTGGAAACTTTTCCTTAGTTTTACCTCGACCCCCTTTAACAGTACGGTGTTTCCTCTGACTCAAGAAGAAGAAAATGAAACTACGAAAACAAAAGTCTTCACGCTTCATAATCCTTGCATGAATATCAAGTCTTCAGGGTCACACCAATTTCTTCACTTTCAAAGTCTTCAAGAAAACCAAAGTCTTCAGTTGAAGACATTCATTTTTAGGGGTCGACATTCATCGTAATTAACAAACTCCTCATAGACTTATAGACCTGTGTACACTCACAAACACATTAGACCCTTAACCTATAAGTCTTCAATACACCAAAATCACTAAGGGGCACTAGATGCACTTACATGATCAGATTATCTATGAATATTATTTGAGTCTCCTCTGAACACTTTTATGCATGATTTAAATAGCTTTGTATTTCTCTCCGATCTATTGATTTGGTTTGGCCAACTAGATTGATCTATCTTGCAATGGGAGAGGTGCTTTGTGATGGGTTCAATCTTGCGTTGTCCTCACCCAGTGACATAGTAGGGGTAGTGAGGCACGTATTGTATTATTGCCATTAAGGGTAAAAAGATGGGGTTTATATCATATTGCTTGAGTTTATCCTTCTACATCATGTCATGTTTCTTAAGGCGTTACTCTGTTCTCTTGAACTTAATACCCTAGATGCAGGTAGGAGTCGGTCGATGTGTGGAGTAATAGTAGTAGATGCGGAATTGTTTCGGTCTACTTGTCACGGACGTGATGCCTATATTCATGATCATTGCCTTAGATATCATCATAACTATGCGCTTTTCTATCAATTGCTCAACAGTAATTTATTTACCCATCGTATGCTTTATTCAAGAGAGAAGCCTCTAGTGAAACCTATGGCCCCCGGGTCTATTTTCCATCATATATTTTCAGATCTATAAAACCAAAAACCCAAAAATACCTTGCTGCAATTTATTTATATTTACTTTGTTTTACCTTTTAGTAATCTTTTATATCTATCTCTATTAGATCTCATCCTTGCAAGTGACTGTGTAGGGACTGACAACCCCTTTTTCGCGTTGGGTGCAAGTGTTTGATTGTTTGTGCAGGTACATATATTGGAGACTTGCTTGTAGCTCCTACTGGATTGATACCTTGGTTCTCAACTGAGGGAAATACTTATCTCTACTTTTTTGCATCATCCTTTACTCTTCAAGGGAAAAACCAACGCAAGCTCAAGAAGTAGCACACACTAGTGCATGCACACACATCTAGCTTTGCTCCGGGCCCCACACTACGCTCCTTAGGGCTTCTCCAACGGTAACCCGCAAATTTCCTTCTGCATCCATCTGCGGAAAAGGGGGGCCAGTCTGTGAACACAGATGCGGGAGGCTGTCATCTAACCTTAGCCGCACACATCCGGCCTCCTTCATTTTTTTAAGTCTGCACGATCAAATAGCTGCATACATAAAAGTACAAACGTTCAAATAGCCGCATGCAGCACTAGTTCAAGTTTTAAAAAGTTCAAATATTACATCCCAACTTTGTTGTCCCCTTTAATCGACCACAGATGCTCAATCAGATCTTCCTTTAGCTGCTCGTGAGTTGGTTGATGTCGAATTTGTTGATGCATTTGAATAAACTCTTCAAATGTGGCTGGATTCTGGTCTGGAAGTTTGATAGGATCTCCCATGTTCTAAAATTCTAGAGCTGCAGCAGCATCCTCACCCTCATCCCCGACGATCATGTTATGCATGATCACACAACATGTCATCACCTCCCAAAAGTTCTCTGCATCCCATTGTTTAGCAGGTCCACGAACAACTGCCAAACGGGCCTGCAGAACTCCAAATGCCCTCTCGACATCCTTTCTATAGCTGCTTCTTGTGTTTTGGCAAAGTGAGCCTTTTTCTGGCCAATTGAGTTAGAGATGGTGCTGACAAAGGTAGCCCACAGAGGATAGATACCGTCAAACAGATAGTAGCCCATGTTGTACTCATGTCCATTGATAGTATAGTGGCAAGGAGGAGCTTTTCCTCCAGCCAGCCTCGCAAACAACGGTGATCGATGCAGCACATTGATGTCATTATGAGACCCGGGCATGCCAAAGACAGCATGCCAAATACACAGATCATGTGATGCAGCTGCTTCAAGAATGATGGTGGGCTTCTTAACATGACCCTGATATTGCCCTTGCAAAGCCTTCGGGCAATTCTTCTATTTGCAATGCATGAAGTCAGGTGATCCAAGCAAACCTGGCCGCCCTCTTGCTTCTGAGATTGCCAGGAGCCTCTCGGTGTCTGGCACAGTTGGTTCTCTGAGGTTCTGAGGTCCGAACACCTCGACCACGGCAGTTGCAAACCTGACCATGGCATCTCCGCATGTGCTCTCAAACATCCGTAGGTACTCGTTCCACGAATCAGCGGCCGTGCCATATGCAAGCATCCGGAGTGCGGCCGTGCACTTCTGGTAACCAGAGAAGCCAATTGTTCCCACGGCGTCCTTCTTTAGGATGAAGTAGTCATCACAGGACCGGATGCCATGGTACAGACGATCAAACAGTCTTGCGCATTCGAAAATGCCGGTGAAAATGGCAGCGAAGAGTGCGTTCGGGGCAAAATAGTCGGCCATCAGTATCAAATGGCCACATGCCTTGTTGCGGTTGAGCACTCGATGACCCTTGATCATTCCCTTGAAATTGAGAACATGCTCCTCCGCGTCTTTAAGGATCGCCTGCATCATCATCGTCTCATCTGATTACTCTTGCTCGTTGGACGACTCACTATAGTTCTCGTATATGTACTCCAAATCGGAATCTATTGTTAGAAAGAAGGGATAACTTTTTTAGCTCAGGCAATTCATTGAACAGGTGCCGGGCACGGTGAGTATTGCAGTAGCGGATGGTACCTGGCGGGGCGGTTGGAGGAGAGGGGTTGAACGGTGACGAAGAAGAAGTGGGATGGAGCCCGGCTGGAATGATATGTCTCCATCATATCTATAATTTTTGATTGTTTCATGACAATATTATACAACTTTCACATATTTTTGGCAACTTTTTATATGATTTATTGGACTAACCTATTGAACCAGTGCCTAGTGCCAGTTCTTGTTTGTTGCATGTTTTTTGTTTCGCAAAAAATCTGTATCAAACGAAGTCCAAACGCGATAAAAATTTACGGAGAATTATTTTCAAATATTTATGATTTTTGGGAGGTGGAATCAACGCAAACGGGGGCCCATAGTGACCACAACCCACCAGGGCGCGCCGGGCACCCCCTGGCGTGCCCAGGTATCTTGTGCCCTCCTCGAAAGTCGGTTGGGGCCCTTCTTCTGGCGCAAGAAATATAATTTATGGAAAAAAATCATGTAAAAATTTCAGCACAATCGAAGTTACGGATCTCCAAGAATTTAAGAAACGGTGAAGGGCCAGATCTGGGGAACGCGGAAAGGAAGAGAACAGAGAGGGAGATCCAATCTCGGAGGGGCTCCTGCCCCTCCACCGCCATGGAGGCCATGGACCAGAGGGGGAACTCTCCACCCATCTAGGGGGAAGGCCAAGGAATAAGAAGAAGAAGGAGGGGGGCTCTCTCCCCCTCTCTCTCGGTGGCCCCGGAGTGCCGCCGGGGCTAGGATCGTGACGGCGATCTACATCAACAATCTTGCTACTGTCAACACCAACTCTCTCCCCCTCTATGCAGCGGTGTAACCTCCCTTTTCCCCGCTATAATCTCTACTTAAACATGGTGCTCAACTCCATATATTATTTCCCAATGATCTATGGTTATCCTATGATGTTTGAGTAGATCCGTTTTATCCTGTGGGTTAATCGTGATCTTGGTTGGTATGATTGTATATTTTATTTATGGTGCTGTCTTACGGTGCCCTCCATCTCGCGCAAACGTGAGGGGCCCTCATTGTAGGGTGTTGCAATATGTTCAAGGTTTGCTTATTGTCGGTGTTGTGGGGGTGACAGCAACCTAAACGCAGATAAGTGGGTTATGGTGTATGGGAGTAAAGAGGACTTGATACTTATTGCTATGGTTGGGTTTCACGACCTTAATGATCATTAGTAGTTGCGGATCCTTGCTAGGGGTCCAATCATAAGTGCATATGATCCAAGTAGAGAAAGTATGTTAGCTCATGCCTCTCCCTCATATAAAATTACAAGAATGATTACCGGTACTCGTTATCGATTGCCTAGGGACAAATGACTTTCTTGTTGACAAAAGCTATCCACTTTTATTACCTTGCAATTTATTCATAATTTTATTCTCACAAAGTACTCGTAGTTTTATTCTTGCAAAATAGTTTCATACTTGTTTTAGGTAAAGCAAAACGTCAAGTGTGCGTAGAGTTGTATCGGTGGTCGATAGAACTTGAGGGAATATTTGTTCTACCTTTAGCTGCTCGTTGAGTTTGACACTCTTATTTATCGAAGAAGGATACAAATGATCCCCTATACTTGTGGGTTATCATGGAACACTGGAGGTGACGGAGACGTAGAGTTCAGGCAGGGGTGTGGCGTGGCGCCCGGGGTGGTTGAGCGGCGGCGAAGGCAAGTGAGAAAGGAGGAATGAGAGAAAATGGGGAGGATGGAGGCGCAGGGTCTGGGAAGGGTTTTGGGTGGGCCAGGGGTGTCAGAGTCCTACGTGTCTGTTGTCCGAACTCCCGCAAATCTCCCCCACGTTTGTCTTCGGTTTGCAGGAGAAAATGCGTTCGGACTGTCTCATGGACCGATATAGGCCCACATTGGATGGCTTCCACTATCCAGACAACGCAGTCCAGACGTATGCGGGTGGTTTGCGGGTCCGCTTTGGAGATGCCCTTAGCAAGCGGGTGCACTCTGCATCTATGTCCTTCCATATCCTTATACCCACGCCATATGTAATGCACTAAGGTCATCTTCAACGGCTATTCACATACCGCCCGTAACCATCTGGGCCGCGCGGTCCGGATGTGTATTGCAATCCAACGCGGTCCTGCATCGGTTCGCCGGCCGGTGTGGACGTACCTTTTCTCGCAAACCGGATACAATGTGAGGGGAGAGGGCTTTGCGGGCATCTGGACCACTGCCACTTACGCTCCTGACTACCCTGGCCCACTAAAACCTATCCTCCCTCGCTCGCGTGCGTTCCCGCCCGACACTAGTCAGCACCGCATTCATGCCGGCCCAGAGCAGATGTGACCTCTCACTGGAGCCGGCATTGAAGAGGCATACCGGTCGAGAGCGCCGCCTGTGCTGCTTCCCGCTGTAGGCATCGTCTCTCCGCATTCAAATGATACCAGTCGGTCCGTCTGCCTCCATTAAACGCACGTGGTTGCTGAGGAACGGCGAGCTGGTGTCACCCGTTCGTCCACCTATCATCCGCCATTAAACACGTCGTTGGTCTCCCTGCCATCTTCCCGCTATATAAACTGCGGACCCATCCATAGCCGCATCCATCATCCTCCGTTCCCTTCCTCCTCTTTGCACCATGCCCGCCATGGCCTCCTCGAGCTCCAAAGCCATATGGGACAACCTCTCATCCGAGTAGAAAAAGAAGATCCCACCATTGTAGCCGGCAGGTAGGCAAGCGGAGGCCGGAGCTGCGGACGTCCTAATGGAGGACGCGGCTGCCGATGAGTTGGCGCCACCCTCCTCGCCGGTGCATTCCGGCATTACCATCGGTGAGACCTGTGCCCACTACACGGACATGGTGCTGGAGGAGTGGGAGGCCAAGTTCCGGCAAGCGCAGGCCGACCAAGCCTACAACCTCCGCCTCTTCGACGAGCGCCAGCACGCGGAGGAGCAACTGGCCATGGCCATGCCTGACGTGGATGTGGCGGAGTAGGAGGCATTGGTCGGCTCCTACCGCATTGCCAGCAAAATCCATCGTGGCCGCTGGCAATACCTCCAGTATCATGCGGATTTACAGGCCGCCTAAAAGGAGATGGACGAGGCAGCGAATGAGGTGTTCAGCAAGAGCGACGGTGAGGAGGACATCACCAGCTCCCTCATCGCCCCGCCGCCATGTCCACGAGCACCACCAACAACGAGGAAGGGTAGAGCATTGAAGGTCACCGGCGCTCGGGCCCCAGAAAGGCCATCGCTCATCCCCTCCCATTGAAGCCAAGCTTGGTGCGCTCAACATTGTCAACTGATTGGCCGCTTGGCTGCGGATTTGGTGGAGGCAGAGGCAGAGTTGATGACTGCCGAGGCGGAGCTGGAGACTGCGAAGGCGGAGCTGGAGCTTCATTTCATGGAGCTCATGCACAGATGGAGGCGGCGATCATTTTGATTAGATTTAGAGTCGGTTTTAATAAAAATATGTCTAAAATGTAATGAATTTTGTTTGGTTTTTATGAAATCCATCCAGTTTCTATGATTTGTGTCTGGTTTGGTCAAATCTTGTTTCAATTGTATGCGGGTACTGTTGGATGGCCGGCTTCCGCATGCATGTCTGCGTACTGGTCCCCCTATCCTCGGACAGATGCGGGAGCAAATTTGCTTATCATCATTGGAGATGCCCTAATGCATCTCCTATTTTGGCTTTTTGTGGTCGATCAATAGCTTGGTGATGACGTTGTATGTGTGTAGAGAGCGAGGATAGGTCGCAGGAGGCATGTCCCAGCGTTCGGAAAGTGGAATAACCACAACAACGGCGATGGTGATTGCTGGACGGCGGCCGTCAACCTATGCTTCGAGCCTGTCATGGAACACAAATCACTCAAACAGGAACTCACTGGTTACGATAGTGGCGTTGTCGCCATGGGGAAGCAACACAAGCCAGCAAGCTAAACCTGGGAGGCTGACTCTGGGCCCCGCGTGGCGTTGGAAACCTTCTCCTTTAGTGCGGTCAAAGCTGTTGACAGTGACCTTTATGAGGTCCACCGGACATGCTCTGCGCCAAGCCACTACAGGTATGTATGCAATTTTGTGTGTGGTACGATGGTTGTGTTGCATGTTTCGGGATGTTTTCCATGCAAAAAATGTTTCAGGAAGGTTACAACATAAGAAAGAAATTGATTATACATGCAATTCAGGGTTATAACTTTTACGACACAAGAACACTACTAGGAAAAAGCCTAGTAGTAGCGCGGGTTAAATAGCTATTAGTAGCGCTGGTGCCTGCGCTACTACTACGGCACTACAGCTAACTCGTAGTTGTAGCATGGTGCACCCCGCGCTACTAGTACATGTATTAGTAGTAGTGCGGGTTCCACACGCGCTACTACTAACTATCTGTAGCGTGTGTTTGTGACCCGCGCTACTACTATTAATTTCAAAAAACAAAAAAAAAATCTCGATGCCGTGCGTGCTGTCAATGGTGTCAATGGCTCGATCCAGCGACAACAGGGGTCGCCGGAGGTGCGGACGGGCAGCGGCAGACCAGATCCAGCGACGGCTGTTGAAGAGGGACCGGATCTATGGCAGAGCAAGACGATGGTGTGTGGATCCTCTTTCGGGCAAGGCAGAGAGCTCCTGGTTGGCCATGTCGACGACCTGCGCAGGCATGGGCATGGGAGGTGAGTAAAACGGGAGGGAGAGGGAGAGGGAAAAAGAGAAACAAGGGAGAGAGGAAGGAGACGGAGGGCGCACCGGGGATGGATGCTGGTGGTGAGGTGCTTCGTCGTGGTGGCCTGGAGGCGAGGAGGAAGACGGGCGAGCTCCTGGATGGCAGCGACGCGAGGATGCGGCCTCGTTGGGCGCCATGGAGGAGGAGGTGTGCTTGGGCAGGAGCACCATGGAAGAGCCTATGGAGAGAGGGGGGAGAGTGAGGGAGAGAGGAGAGATTCGGTCGAGGATATATGGGGACTTCACCTACCTTGTACTTGGTAGTAGCGAGGGGTATAAACCCGCGCTACTACTATCAACTTAGTAGTAGCACAGGTTTATACCCCTCGCTACTACTATGGCCTGTCCTGGGGGGGCACGACAGAGACCACTTAGTAGTAGCGAGGGTTATAAACACGCGCTACTACTATCAACTTAGTAGTAGCGAGGGGTATAAACCCATGCTACTAGTAAGTAGCAGTAGCGAGGGGTATAAACACGCGCTACTAGTAAGCGTCTGCCTATAAGCTTTTCCCTAGTAGTGGAACTCCAACCCTACATAGTAGACTTTTTTTTTCTTAAAAAAGTTGGAAAAAGTTAGGCTCCTTGGCTTCGGTTTTGCAACAAATTAACTGAAAATACCGCTTTACTAGTCGGTTTCTCTGACAACAAATAGTAGTATCGAATATATTTTCAGTTAACGGCACTAACGTTTAATTTTAGTTTTTGTCAACACCTAATTGCCTTAAATTTCAACTTGTAGAATGGTAGGACGTGGTTGAGGAGTCTGCTGATGAGGAGTTACGGCCTCGAACTACTTCACCTAATAATTAAGGACCATGACGATGGAAGTACTCATCTATTGTTTACCTCTCTCTCTGTGTGTGGGCGTGTGCATTTAAAAGCAAGGGGCTTACATGTTGTTTGCTTGTGCATGCCATCTAGGGCTGACATTGATACATGTTTTGCTGGATCGATGGATGAACCGCACGATGTGGTTCCCCGACCTTGAGATTGTAACTATGTAACATGATAGTGGTGGGTTGAATACTTACATATAGGTCATGTCTTTTTTTATTTTTTATGTATGAGCAAAACTCCCAAGTTGATCAATTTGATTTTACAAATATTAATGTACCGATGATCCACGGTTCTGAGGTGCCGCTCTTTTGCATGTGTTGCTCTCGTCATAGTAGGTGAAGCATTGAAGTCCGAGCTACGCGTGCATCTGAAACTTGTATATATATTGACAGAACCATCCATTGTAATGGCAGCGAGCAGACACAAAAGTGACATTATTTGAGTGAGGAGCAACACAAAGATGCATGATGTCAAAATAGTAGAAAGAAGTGATCTTTATGAATAGGGTGCATCAGGAATTTGTATGTGAGTTTTGCAAGATGTACCCGCCCATCTGTCCATCGAAAATCAACTTGCATTTTATTCCCACCAAGACACTCTGTGCCCATCTGTATTGTTGGAAATATGCCTTAGAGGCAATAATAAATTAGTTATTATCATATTTCCCTGTTCATGATAATCGTTTATTATCCATGCTAGAATTGTATTGATCGGAAACTCAAATACATGTGTGGATACATAGACAACAACATGTCCCTAGTAAGCCTCTACCGGACTAGCTCGTTGATCAAAGATGGCTATGGTTTCCTAGCCATGGACATGAGTTGTCATTTGATAACGGGATCACATCATTAGGAGAATGATGTGATGGACAAGACCCAAACTATAAACGTATCATGTGATCGTATCAAGTTTGTTGCTATCATTTTCTGCATGTCAAGTATATGTTCCTATGACCATGAGATCATGCAACTCACTGACACTGGAGGAGTACCTTGTGTGTACCAAATGTCGCAACGTAACTGGGTGACTATAAAGGTGCTCTACAGGTATCTCCGAGGGTGTCTGTTGTGTTGGCATGGATCAAGACTGGGATTTGTCACTCCGTATGACGGAGAGGTATCTCAGGGCCCACTCGGTAATACAACATCACAAGAAGCTTGCAAGCAATGTGACTAATGAGTTAGCCACGGGATCTTGTATTACGGAACGAGTAAAGAGACTTGCCGGTAACGAGATTGAACTAGGTATGGAGATACCGACGATCGAATCTCGGGCAAGTAACATACCGATAGACAAAGAGAACTACATACGGGATTAGCAGAATCCTTGACATTGAGGTTTGACCGATAAGATCTTCGTAGAATATGTAGGAACCAATATGGGCATCCAGGTCCCGCTATTGGTTATTGACCGTAGAGGTGTCTCGGCCATGTCTGCATAGTTCTCGAACCCGCAGGGTCTACACACTTAACGTTTGGTGACGATGTAAGTATAGTTCAGTCATTATGGTGGCTACCGAAGGTTGTTCGGAGTCCCGGATGAGATCCCGGACATGACGAGGAACTCCGGAATGGTCCGGAGGTGAAGATTGATATATTGGACGAAGGGTATTGGAGTCCGGAATTGTTCCGGGGGTACCGGGTGATGACCAGCATCACCGAAAGGCTTCGAGGGGCCCCGGCAAGTGTTGGGGGGCCCCATGGGCCAAGGGGAGGGGGCAAACCAGCCCACTAAGGGGTTGTGCACCACCCTTACCCTTTCCCACATAACCAGAAGGGGTGGGGGCGCTCCCCTAGGGCAGCCGCCCCCTTTGCCTTGGGGACCAAGGCTTCCAGGGGGGAGGCTCACCAAAACCCATCTAGGGTTTTCCCCTGGTGGCCGCCGGCCCCCCTAGGGAACCCTAGGGCGCCCCTCCTCCTCCCTTCCCCCTATATATAGAGGGGTAGAGGGATGGCAGCCGCACCCATCTATGCCACGGCGCTACCCTCCCTCTTCCTCGTAGCCATCTTGTTCTCCGTAGTGCTTAGCGAAGCTCTACCGAGATTTCTCCACCACCACCGCCACCACGCCGTTCTGCTGCCGGAGGACTCGAGCTACTACTTCACCATCGCTCGCTGGATCGAGGAGGTGAAGGCGTCATCAAGCCGTACGTGTGTTGAACGTGGAGGTGCCGTCGGTTCGGCGCTAGATCGGAGTTCGCGGGACGGATCGTGATTGGATCGCGAAGACATTTGACTACATCAACCGTGTTTCTTAACACTTCCGCTTAGCGATCTACAAGGGTATGTAGATGCAATCTCTCCTCTCGTAGATGGTCATCTCCTAGATTGATCTTGGTGAGCATAGGAAAAAATTGTTTCCCATGCAATGTTCCCCAACAGTGGCATCATGAGCTAGGTCTATGCGTAGATGACATCACGAGTAGAACACAAAGGAGTTTGTGGGCGTTGGTATTCAGATTGCTTTCTTCTTTGTTTTTTTCTTGATTCAGCGGTATTGTGGGATGAAGCAGCCCGGAAGAACTTTACATGTCCACGTACATGAGACCGGTTCCATCGATAGACATGTGACTTTGTTGCATAAAGATGGCTGGCGGGTGTCTGTCTCTCCCACCTTAGTTGAATCGGATTCGACAAAGGCGGTCCTTGTAGAAGGTTAAATAGCAGCTTGCATATCACCGTTGTGGCTTTGTGTAGGTAAGAATCGTTCTTGCTAGATACCCATAGCAGCCACGTAAAACATGCAACAACAATTAGAGGACGTCTAACTTGTTTTTGAAGGGTATGTTGTGATATGGTATGGCCAAAGACATGATGAAATATATTTGATGTATGAGATGATCATGTTTGTAATAGTTTATATCGACTTGCATGTCGATGCATACGGCAACCGGCAGGAGCCATAGGGTTGTCTTTAATTATTGTATGACCTGCGTGTCAATCATTAAGCGCTATGTAATGCTTTACTTTATTGCTAAGCGGTAGCAATAGTAGTAGAATCATGGTTGGCGTGACAACCCCGATGGCGACACAATGATGGAGATCATGGTGTCATGCCAGTGACGATGGAGATCATGTCGGTGCTTTGGATATGGAGATCAAAAGCACAAGTTGATGGCCATATCATGTCACTTATGATTTGGATGTGATGTTAATCCTTTTATGCATCTTATTTTGCTTAGGACGACAGTAGCATTATAAGGTGATCCCTCACTAAAATTTCAAGATAAAATTGTGTTCTCCCCAAGTGTGCACTGTTGCGAAAGTTCGTCGTTTCGAAGCACCACATGATGATCGGGTGTGATAGACTCTACGTTCACATACAACGGGTGCAAGCTAGTGTTGCACATGCGGAACACTTGGGTTAAACTTGACGAGCCTAGAATGTACAGACATGGCCTCGGAACACAAGAGACCGAAAGGTCGAACACGAGTCATATAGTAGATATGATCAACATGGAGATGTTCACCATTGAAACCACCTCATCTCACGTGACGATAGGACTTGGGTTGGTGAATTTGGATCGTGTTACACTCGGACAACCAGAGGGATGTTGATTTGAGTGGGAGTTCTTAGGTAATATGATTAATTGAACTCATTTTTCATGAACAATAGTCTAAGTTACCTTTGCAAATTTATGTTGTAGATCAATGGCTCACGTTGTAGCTCCCTGTTTCAATACGTTCCTAGAGAAAGACTAAGTTGAAAGATATTGTAAGCAATTATGCAAACTAGGGCCGTAGTCTGAGGATTGTCCTCACTGTTGCATAGAAGGCGTATGTCCTTGATGCACCGCTCGGTGTGCCAACCCCTCTAGCGTTGTCTGTGGATGTTGTGAACATCTGGCAAACATGTTCAGATGACTACTTGATAGTTTAGTGCGCCATACTTTACGGCTTAGAATCGGGGCTCCTAAGGTGTTTTGAACACCATGGAACATATGAGATGTTCTAAGAGCTGAAATTGGTATTTCAGGCTAAGGCCCGTGTTGAGAGGTATGAGACCTCTGACAAGTTCTTTGCCTACAAGATGGAGGAAAATAGCTCAGCCAGTGAGCATGTGCTCAGAATGTCTGGGTGCTACAATCGCTTGAATCAAGTGGGAGTTAATCTTCCAGATAAGATAGTGATTGACAGGGTTCTCTAGTCACTATCACCAAGCTGCTAGAGCCTCGTGATGAACTATAACATGCAAGGGATGGAGATGATCCCGGAGATGTTCGCGGTGCTTAAGGCCGCGAAGGTAGAAATCAAGAAGGAGCATCAAGTGTTGATGGTTAACAAGACCACTGGTTTCAAGAAGGGCAAGGGCAAGAAGGGAAACTTCATGAATGGCAAGCCAGTTGCTGCTCCAGTGAAGAAACCCAAGGTTGAACCTAAACCTGAGACTAAGTGCTTCTATTGTAAGGGGAACGGTCACTGGTAGTGGAACTACCCCAATAGATAAGAAGGCTGGCAACTTCAACAATAGTATATTTGATATACGTGTTATTGATGTGTACCTTACTAGTACTCCTAGTAGCACCTGGGTATTAGATACCGGTTCAGTTGCTAATATTGGTAACTCGAAACAAAAGCTTCGGAATAAACGAAGACTAGCTAAGGGCCAGGTGACGATGTGTGTTGGAAGTGTTTCCAAGGTTGATGTGATCACCATCGCATGCTCCCTCTACCTTCGAGATTAGTGTTGAACCTAGATAAATGTTATTTGGTGTTTGTGTTGAGCATGAACATGATTACATCGTGTTTATTGCAATACGGTTATTCATTTAAGTCAAAGAATAATGGTTATTCTGTTTACATGAATAATACCTTCTATGGTCATGCACCCAAGGTGAATGGTTTATTGAATCTCGATCGTAGTGATACACATGTTCATAACATTGAGGCCAAAAGATGTAGAGTTGATAATGATAATACCACTTTCTTGTGGCGCTGCCGCTTAGGTCATGTTGGTGTAAAGCGCATGAAGAAACTCCATGCTGATGGACTTTTGGAGTCACTTGATTTTGAATCACTTGACACATGCGAACCATGCCTCATGGGCAAGATGACTAAAACCCCGTTTTCCGGAACAATGGAACATGCAATTGACTTGTTGGAAATCATACATACTGATGTGTGCAGCCCGATGTGTGTTGACGCGCGCGGTGGATATCGTTACTTTCTCACCTTCACCGATGATTTGAGTAGATATGGGTATATTTACTTGATGAAGCATAAGTCTGAAACGTCTGAAAAGTTCAAGCAATTTCAGAGTGAAGTTGAGAATCATCGTAACAAGAAGATCAAATTCCTACGATATGATCGAAGGGGAGAGTATCTGAGTTATGAGTTTGGCAATCACTTAAGACAATGTGGAATTGTTTCACAACTGACGCCGCCTGGAACACCACAGCGTAATGGTGTGTCCGAACATCGTAATCGTACCTTATTGGATATGGTGCGTTCTATGATGTCTCTTGCCGATATATCACTATCGTTTTGGGGTTATGCATTAGAGGCAACTACATTCACTTTAAATAGGGCACCATCTAAATCCGTTGAGATGACTCGTATGAATTATGGTTTGGCAAGAAACCTAAGTTGTCATTTCTTAAGATTTGGGGTTGCGACGCTTATGTGAAAAGGCTTCAGCCTGATAAGCTCGAACCCAAAGCGGACAAATGGATCTTCATAGGATACCCAAAGGAGACGATTGGGCATACCTTCTATCTCAAATCTGAGGGCAAAGTTTTCTTCGCTAAGAACGGGTCCTTTCTCGAGAAAGAGTTTCTCTCGAAAGAATTGAGTGGGATGAAGATAGAACTTGATAAGGTTGTTGAACCTTTACTTCAACCAGAGAGTAGCGCAGCATAGAAAAATGTTGCTGTGGCACCTACGTCAGTTGAAGAGGAAGCTAATGATGATGATCATGAAGCTTCAGATCAAGTTACTGTCGAACCTCGTAGGTCGACAAGGGTGCGTACAACTTCTGAGTGGTACGGTAACCCTGTCTTAAAGGTCATGTTGTTGGACAACGGTGAACCTACGAGCTATGAAGAAGCGATGGTGGGCCCGGATTTCAACAAATGGCTAGGAGCCATGAAATCCGAGATAGGATCCATGTATGATGACAAAGTATGGACTTTGGTGGACTTGCCCGATGATCGGCAAGACATTGAGAATAAATGGATCTTTAAGAAGAAGACAGACGCTGATGGTAATGTCACCATTTATGAAGCTCGACTTGTCGCAAAGAAGTTTCTGACAAGTTCAAGGAGTTGACTATGATGAGACTTTCTCACTCATAGCGATGCTAAAGTCTGTTGGAATTATATTAGCAGTTGATAACCCAAAAGTATAGGGGATCGCCACAGTTTTCGAGGGTAGTGACAAGCATTAAGCATGGCAAAGTCATAGCAACATCAATCTCAGAACATAATGGATAGTAGGGATCAAGCCCTAACAAAACTAACTCGATTACATGATGAATCTCATCCAACTCCCCACCGACCAGCGAGCTTACGAAGAAATTACTCACTCCCGGTGGGGAGCATCATGGAATTGGTGATGGAGAAGGGTTGGTGATGATGAAGATCGAAGATCCCCCTCTCCGGAGACCCAAATGGACTCCAGATCTGGCCTCCCGATGAAGAATAGGAGGTGGCGGCGGCTCCATCTCATGAAACGTGATAATCCTTTCTCCCCGATTTTTTCTCCCAATATGTGATTTTATAGTATCAGGGTTGAAGTCTGCGGGGCCACCAGGTGGGGATAACCCACCTGGGCGCGCCTGGATGGGGGGCGCGGCCTGGTGGGTTGTGCCCACCCAGGTGCCCCCCTCTGGTGGTTCTTGGTTCCAGAAATTCTTATTTATTGAATAAAAAATCCTCGCAAAGTTTCGTTCCCATCCGAGAACTTTTATTTCTGCACAAAAACAACACCATGGTAGTTCTGCTGAAAATAGCGTCAGTCCGGGTTAGTTTCATTCAAATCGTGCAAATTAGAGTCCAAAACAAGAGGAAAAGCATTAGGAAAAGTAGATACGACGGAGACGTATCAACTCCCCAAAGCTTAAACCTTTGCTTGTCCTCAAGCAACTCAGTTGATAAACTGAAAGTGAAAAAGAAAAACTTTTACGAACTCTTTTGCTCTTGTTTACATAAATAAGCTTAAGTAGCACCCAGGTTTTCAGCAAAGATTATAACTAACCATGTCGACAATAACTCTTAAAAATTATATTAACTCATAACAATGGCATAATATCCTAGCGAGCAATAATAAGATATCTCAAACAATCAACACTTTGTCAAAGCAACCATGATATAATATGACAATAGTGGTATCTCGCTAGCCCTTTCTGAGACCGCAAAACATAAATGCAGAGCACCTCCAAAGTTCAAGCAGCGACTAAACATTGTAATTCATTGTAGAAAAGATCCAGTCATGATGCACCCAACATTAGCTATACACAATGCATGAGGATGACAATAGTGCTCTCAGGTTCTGGCGCTTATTTGAGAAGGTGATGGCACAACATAAAAGTAAATAGATAGTCCCTTCGCAGAGGGAAGCAGTGATTTGCAAAGGTGCCAGAGCTCAAGTTTTAAAACAGAGGTAACTGAAATTTTGAGAAATGCACCCTTCTTATTTACTTCGCGACCATTAGTTATCGGTATCTTCCATGCTAAACACATTAGTGGCGGTTCCCAAGCGATAAAAGTAAAGGTTTACTCCCCCTCCACCAACAATCACACTCCACGGCTTGTCCGAAACAACGGGTGCCGTCCATACCAACAACATTCCTAGGGGAGTTTTGTTTAATTATTTGCAATTTGAATTCGGGACTGGGAATCCCTATTACCACCCCTCTCGTGCAAGGACGAGTGAATAAACACTCATCATGAGAATAACCCGCTTAACATGGAAGATACTGACTACCTCCTGTCGCTCTATGAACAATCCAGGCACACAAAAAAGGATATTTATTTGAAGTTTTTCAGAGGTGGCACATGCAAATTTACTTAGGACGGCAGGGTAATACCGCATATAGGTTTGTATGGTGGACTCATCTGGAATAACTTGGGTTTCAGGGTTTTGATGCACACGCAGAATTCCCACTTAGTACAGGCGAAGGCTAGCAATTAGGTTGAGAAGCGGCCAGCTAGAGAGCGAAAACGGTCATGAACATGCATTATGCATAAGTAACATTGGATACTAGCATGAGTACGATATGAACACCATGAACATAAATATCATAGAGGCTATGTTGGTTTTGATTCAACCACATGCATGAACATGTGCCAAGTCAAGCCACCCGAACATTCAGAGGAGGATACCATATCATCATACTGCATCACAATTATTTTAACGCAATGTTGACATCCAAGATAAATCATTATCCACTCCTAGCTACTTAAGCATGACATGAGAAACTATAATCTCTAAGGGTCATTGCAAACATGTTTGATCATAATGAGCTTAATCATGGATACTAGGTTAAACATATTTACAAAAACAGAACAAGTTGAGTTCATACCCGTTTCTCTCTGCCACAACCAGTTCATCAAATATCATCATTATTGCCTTTCACTTGCACGGCCGAACGATATGAAAATAATAATAGTGCAAGAGTGCCGTGGACTAAGCTGTAATCTGCAAACATTTTATTCAAAAAGAAGAAAACAAGGTAATATGGGCTCTCAGTTAGATCAACAACAATGCATATGAGAGCCACTCAACATTTTCATCATGGTCTTCTCCTCGGTATAACTTAATAAAAAGAAATTCAGAGAAACACACTGAAATATTTTTGGAGTTTTTTGGTTTTCTGAAAGAAAGCAAGTTTAAGAAAGGAAAAACAAAAACGAGAAAAACTATTTACACGGGTGAGCTCCCAACAAGCAAAAAGAAGAACAAGAAAATCTTTTTGGGTTTTCTTTTTAAATACTACAGTTAGTTATACTAGAAAGAAGCAGGAAATATTTTTGTATTTTCTCAAAGTTTTTTAAACACACAAGAAGAAGGCGAGAAAATAAATCTAGCATGGATAATACAATGAAAAAGTGTGGACACCGACAACTGGAATGAAATGTGTGAACATGAATGTAATGTCGGTGGAAATACGTACTCCCCCAAGCTTAGGCTTTTGGCCTAACTTGGTAATCACCACTCGAAGAAGCCATGGGGTCCTATGTTGAAGTGCTGGGGAGCGGGCACCTGAGGGTCCCATTCTTGGGGCTCCGCCTATGCCGCGGCCAGGTTATTCCGGTAGGCGACAATGTCCTCAGGGATAATCCTGTATCCGCCCTATTCACATTCGGCTGCGATGAAGTCGGTGAGGCCGGCATTAGCAACATACTGTGCAAACTCTTGACGGATTCCGGCTCCCTCCATGAATGGGTTATGCGGCCACTCGCACGGCCGTACCTCCGCCATTCTCCGGGTGCGGAGATCACTGTCAGATGACTCCCCAATAACTCCCTTGGAGTTCTTCTTGGAAGCAAACTTCCTAAAGATACTCATCTTTTTCCTATGAACAAAATTCTGAAATTTTTAGTCCACAAAATTTTTCTCAACAAAACTTTACAAGATTGATAGCAACTACTCATAGGGATGCATAGAGGCCATATCAAGCATTCAAACTACTTAGAACTCTAAGAATTTAATATGCAAGCTCATTTATAGCAGCACCAAGAGTCACTAATTATTCTAAATATAAACCACTAAAGCAAAAACTAATTGGACCAATGGAGGAGTCACATACCAAGCAACAATCCCCCAAAATAGTTTCGGAAATGGAGCTTCGAGCAAAGAGATCGAAATCCGTGGGTTTGAGAGCAAGAACACGAGAGAGAGAGAGCAATGGTGATTTTTTCCTGGAGGTAGGTGATGATATGGAGTGAAGGGATAAGTGAGGGGGCCCACGTGGGGACCACAACCCACCAGGGCGCGCCTGGGGGTGCTGGCGTGCCCAGGTGGGTTGTGCCCACCTGGAGCATCTCCCTCTGATGTTATTTGCACCAAAAATTCTTAAATATTCAGAAAAAAAGTGTATTAAATTTTGAGAGCATTCTGAGAACTTTTATTTTTGGGTCATTTTTTTATTGCATGGAAAACTCCGAAAACAGGCAAGGTATGGCATTTTATTTTATTTAACTAATAAAAATAGAAAACAAAAGGTGGGGACAAAAGGTAGTGCTCACTAAATTCATCAACTTCATACCTCTCAAAAATGATTCATTAATAAGGTTGATCAAGTCTTATTAACAACCACTTCCGATTAGCATGAAACCGATTTTTTTTGTAAAACACTAAGTTACCTCAATGGGGATGTGAATGTCCCCAACAATAAGCATTTCATATTTCTTTTTAACAGTAGGTAGGGGTAATTGAAAACTTCCAATAGTGATTGTCGGAGATTTTTCAATAACATTAATACCATTCACTTGGAATTGTTTCTTCGGAAAGTGCACCGTATGCTCATTACCATTGATATGAAAAGTGACCTTTCTTTTATTGCAATCAATAACAGCCCCTGCAGTATTCAAGAAGGATCTACCAAGGATAATCGACATGTTGTTGTCCTCGGGCATCTCAAGTATAACAAAGTCAGTCAAGATAGTAACATTAGCAACAACAACGGGCACATCCTCACAAATACCGATAGGTATGGCAGTTGATTTATCAACCATTTGCAATGATATTTCAGTAGGTGTAAGTTTATTTAAATCAAGTCTTTTATATAAAGAGAAAGGCATAACACTAACACTAGCTCCTAAATCACATAAAGCAGTTTTCACATAATTTCTTTTGATGGAGCAAGGTATAGTTGGTATTCCCGGATCTCCAAGTTTTTTAGGTACTCCATCCTTAAAAGTATAATTAGCAAGCATGGTGGAAATTTCAGCTTCCGGTATTTTTCTCTTATTGATGATGATGTCTTTCATGTACTTTGCCTAAGGAGGCATTTTTAAGATATCAGTCAAGCGAGTACGCAAAAAGACTGGCCTCAGCATTTCAGCAAAGCATTCAAATTCTTCATCATCTTTCTTTTTGGTTGACTTAGGTGGAAAGGGCATAGGTTTTTGAACCCACGATTCTCTTTCCTTACCGTGTTTTCTAGCAACAAAGTCTCTTTTATCATATTTTTTATTCTTGGTTTGTGGGTTATCAAGATCAGCTGCTGGTTCTATCTCAACATCATTATCTGGTTCTTTATTATTTGTTTGAGTATCTTCATGAACCTCATCATTGTCTTTTTCATTTTCAAAAGGTGGGTGTTCACTACCAGATTGAGTTTCAGCATCAGAGATAGAGACTTCATTATCATTATCATGAGGTTTTTCAACTTCAGGTTCACTAGAGGCATGCAAAGTCCTATCATTTTTCTTCTTTTTCTTTTTAGAAGGATTAGGTACATCAGTGTCAACTCTTTGAGAGTCTTGTTCAATTCTTTTTGGGTGTCCCTCAAGATAAAGTGGTTCCTGAGTCATTCTACCTCCTCTAGTCATTACTCTAACAGCATGATCATTGATATTATTATTCATTTCATCAAGCAACTCTCTTTGAGATTTAGCAACTTGTTCTAATTGAGTTTGGACCATAGAAGCATGCTTTCCCACACCTCTAACATCATTTGAGATTCTAAATAACAAGTCACTCAAGCGAGCAATCATATCAGAATTGTATTTCAATTGTTTCATAACATTTGCATTGAAGTGATCTTGCTTTCTAATGTAATTATCAAACTCATAAAGGCATTGACTAGGATGTTTATTATAAGAAATATCACCTTCATCGAACTTTAGTAAAGAATTTACCTCTACCACCTTAGGTGGTGGTGGTGTTTCAAGCCCATGTATTTCTTCGATAGGTGGTAAATTTTTAACATCCTCTGCTTTAATACCTTTTTCCTTCATGGATTTCTTTGCCTCTTGCATATCTTAAGGACTGAGATATAAGATACCCCTCTTCTTCGGAGTAGGTTTGAGTGGTGGTTCGGGAAGAGTCCAATCATCATAATTTTTCAATATGTTATTCAATAATTCTTCAGCTTGTTCAACAGTTCGCACCCTGAAAACACAACCAGCACAACTATCTAGGAAGTCCCTAGAAGCATCGGTTAGTCCATTATAGAAGATATCAAGTATTTCATTTTTCTTAAGAGGATAGTCAGGCAAAGCATTAAGCAATTGGAGAAGCCTCCCTCAAGCTTGTGGGAGACTCTCTTCTTCAATTTGCGCAAAGTTAAATATTTCCTGTAAAGCAGCTTGTTTCTTATGAGCAAGAAAATATTTTTCAGAGAAGTAATAAATCATATCCTGGGGACTACGCACACAACCAGGAGCAAGAGTATTGTATCAAGCCTTAGCATCACCCTTTAATGAGAACGGAAATAATTTGAGAATATAATAGTAGCGAATTTTCTCATCATGAGCAAATAGGGTGGCTATGTCATTCAACTTAGTAAGATGTGCCACAACAGTTTCAGTTTCATAACCATGGAAAGGATCAGATTCAACCAAAGTAATTAACTCTGGGTCGATAGAGAATTCATAATACTTATCATCAACAAAGATAGGTGAAGTAGCAAACTTAGGATCACATTTCATTCTAGAATTCAAAGTCTTTTCTTTATACTTGCATAATAATTTTTCCAGATCATCTCTATCCTTACAAGCAAGAATGTATCTAGTTGTCTCCTCATCCATAACATAACCTTCCGGTATATTTGGAAATTCATATCTAGGAGAACTAGGTCTAATAGGTGTTTCAAGATTTTCAGTTTCAAGCTCTTCATCAGTTTCAACAATTTCATTAGTTTCATCATTCTCAAAAGCTTTAGTTCTAGCAAGTTGTTCATCAAGAAATTCACCTAGTGGCACATTATCATCAAGCAAGGTACTAGCATCATGATGAGTAGCATTCATAGCAGAAGTAGCATCATCAATAACTTCGACATATCAGAATTGATAGCATGTGGTGGTGTTGCAAGTCTACTTATAACAGAAGGTGAATCTAAAGCGGAGCTGGATGGCAGTTCCTTACCTCCCCTCGTCTTAGAGGGAAAAAAATTAGTCTTAGCATCCTTCAAATTCTTCATAGTGATAATTTGATAATAATCCCAAGTGACACAACAAATATAGCTATGCTCCCCGGCAACGGCGCCAGAAAAAGGTCTTGATAACCCACAAGTATAGGGGATCGCAACAGTTTTTGAGGGTAGAGTATTCAACCCAAATTTATTGATTCGACACAAGGGGAGCCAAAGAATATTTGCAAGTATTAGCAGTTGAGTTGTCAATTCAACCACACCTGGAGATTAATTATCTGCAGCAAAGTGATCAGTAGCAAAATAGTATGATAGTTTTGATAGTAGTAGCAACAGCAATAGTAACGGTAACAGTGATAGCAATGATTTTGTAGCAAGTGAAACAGTGACAATAGCAGTAGTAACTTGGCAAGAACAATATGAGGGAAATTCGTAGGCATTGGATCGGTGAATTCATTGGATGATATTCATCATATAACAGTCATAACCTAGGGCGATACGGCACTAGCTCCAGTTCATAAATATAATGTAGGCATGTATTCCGTAAATAGTCATACGTGCTTATGGAAAGAACTTGCATGACATCTTTTGTCCTACCCTCCTGTGGCAGCGGGGTCCTATTGGAAACTAAGGGATATTAAGGCCTCCTTTTAATAGAGAACCGGAACAAAGCATTAACACATAGTGAATACATGAACTCCTCAAACTACGGTCATCACCGGGAAGTGTCTCGACTATTGTCACTCCGGGGTTGCCGGATCATAACACGTAGTAGGTGACTATAACTTGCAAGATCGGATCTAGAACATATATATAATGGTGATAACATAAACGGTTCAGATCTGAAATCATGGCACCCGGGCCCAAAGTGACAAGCATTAAGCATGGCAAAGTCATAGCAACATCAATCTCAGAAGATAATGGATACTAGGGATCAAGCCCTAACAAAACTAACTCGATTACTTGACGAATCTCATCCAACTCCTCACCGACTAGCGAGCCTACGAAAGAATTACTCACTCCCGGTGGGGAGCATCATGGAATTGGCGATGGAGAAGGGTTGGTGATGACGAAGATCGAAGATCCCCCTCTCTGGAGCCCCAAACGGACTCCAGATCTGGCCTCCCGATGAAGAACAGGAGGTGGCGGTGGCTCCGTCTCGTGAAACGTGATAATTCTTTCTCCCCGATTTTTTTCTCCCAATATGTGATTTTATAGTATCAGGGTTGAAGTCTGCGGGGCCACCAGGTGGGGACAATCCACCTGGGCGCGCCTGGAGGGGGGCGCGCCCTGGTGGGTTGTGCCCACCCAGGTACCCCCCTCCAGTGGTTCTTGGCTCCAGAAATTCTTATTTATTGAATAAAAAATCCTTGCAAAGTTTTGTTCCAATCCGAGAACTTTTATTTCTGCACAAAAACAACACCATGGTAGTTCTGCTGAAAACAGCGTCAGTCCGGGTTAATTTCATTCAAATCATGCAAATTAGAGTCCAAAACAAGAGGAAAAGCGTTAGGAAAAGTAGATACAACGGAGACGTATCAGCAGTTGCTTCATTTTCATTTACGAAATCTGGCAGATGGATGTCAAAACAAAGTTTCCTTGACGGTTTCCGTGAGGAAAGGTTGTATGTGATACAACCAGGAGGTTTTGTCGATCCTAAGGATGCTAAAAGGTATGCAAGCTCTAGCGATTCTTCTATGGACTAGAGCAAGCATCTCGGAGTTGGAACATACGCTTTGATGAGGTTATCAAAGTTTTTGGGTTTATACAAAGTTTGCAAGTAACTTGTATTTACAAGAAAGTGAGTGGGAGCTCAACAACATTTTTGATAAGTATATGTGGTTGACATATTGTTGATCGGAAATGATGTAGAATTTCTGGAAAGCTTAAAGGTTGTTTGAAAGGAGTTTTTCAAAGGAAGACCTGGGTAAAGCTGCTTACATGTTGGGCATCAAGATCTATAGAGATAGATCAAGACGCCTGATAAGATTTTCACAGAGCACATACCTTGACATGATTTTGAAGAAGTTCAAAATGGATCAGTCCAAGAAGGGGTTCTTGCCTGAGCTGTAAGGTGTGAAGTTGAGTGATACTCAAAGCTCGACCACGACAGAAGAAAGAGAAAGGACAAAGGTCGTCCCCTATGCCTTAGCCATAGGCTCTATACGATATGCCATGCTGGGTACCGCACCTGATGTGTGCCTTGCCACGTGTCTGGCAAGGGGGTACAAGAGTGATCCAGGAGTGGATCACTGGACAGCGATCAAAATTATCCTGAGAAGAATAAGGAAATGTTTCTCGGTTATAGGGGTGATAAAGAGTTCGGCGTAAAGGGTTACGTCGATGCAAGCTTTAACACTAATCCGGATGACTCTGAGTAGAGTTTCTCGGTTATGGAGGTGATAAAGAGTTCGCCGTAAAGGGTTACGTCGATGCAAGCTTTAACACCAATCCAGATGACTCTGAGTAGCAAACCGGATACGTATAGTGGAGCAGCCATTTGGAATAGCTCCAAGTGGAGCATGGTAGCAGTTTCTACAGTATGACATAAAAATTTGCAAAGTACACGCGGATCTGAATGTTGCAGACCCGTTGACTAAAATCTCTCTCACAAGCAAAACATGATCAAACCCCAGAACTAATTGGGTATTAATCACATGGTGATGTGAACTAGATTATTGACTCTAGTGCAAGTGGGAGACTATTGGAAATATGCCCTAGAGGCAATAATAAATTAGTTATTATCATATTTCCCTGTTCATGATAATCGTTTATTATCCATGCTAGAATTGTCTTGATCGAAAACTCAAATACATGTGTGGATACATAGAAAACAACATGTCCCTAGTAAGCCTCTACCGAACTAGCTCGTTAATCAAAGATGGCTATGGTTTCCTAGCCACGGACATGAGTTGTCATTTGATAATGGGATCACATCATTAGGAGAATGATGTGATGGAGAAGACCCAAACTATAAACGTAGCATGTGATCATATCAAGTTTGTTGCTATCGTTTTCTGCATGTCGAGTATATGTTCCTATGACCATGAGATCATGCAACTCACTGACACCGGAGGAGTACCTTGTGTGTACCAAACGTCGCAACATAACTGGGTGACTATAAAGGTGCTCTACAGGTATCTCTGAGGGTGTCTGTTGAGTTGGCATGGATCAAGACTGGGATTTGTCACTCCGTATGACGAAGAGGTATCTCAGGGCCCACTCGGTAATACAACATCACAAGAAGCTTGCAAGCAATGTGACTAATGAGTTAGCCACGGGATCTTGTATTACGGAACGAGTAAAGAGACTTGCCGGTAACGAGATTGAACTAGGTATGGAGATACCGACGATCGAATCTCGGGCAAGTAACATACCGATAGACAAAGGGAACTACATACGGGATTAGCAGAATCCTTGACATTGAGGTTCGACCGATAAGATCTTCGTAGAACATGTAGAAACCAATATGGGCATCCAGGTCCCGCTATTGGTTATTGAACGTAGAGGTGTCTTGGCCATGTCTGCATAGTTCTCGAACCCGCAGGGTCTACACACTTAACGTTTGGTGACGATGTAAGTATAGTTCAGTCATTATGGTGGTTACCGAAGGTTGTTCAGAGTCCCGGATGAGATTTCGGACATGACGAGAAACTCTGGAATGGTCCGGAGGTGAAGATTGATATATTGGACAAAGGGTATTGGAGTCCGGAATTGCTCCGGGGGTACCGGGTGATGACCAGCATCACCGAAAGGGGTTTCGGGGGGCCCCGGCAAGTGTTGGGGGGCCCCATGGGCCAAGGGGAGGGGGAAAACCAGCCCACTAAGGGGCTGTGTGCCCCCCTCACCCTTTCCCACATAACCAGAAGGGGTGGGGGCGCTCCCCTAGGGCAGCCACCCCCTTTGCCTTGGGGGCCAAGGCTCCCGGGGGAGAGGTGCACCAAAACCCAGCTAGGGTTTTCCCCTGGTGGCCGCCGATCCCCCTAGGGAACCCTAGGGCGCCCCTCCTCCTCCCTTCCCCCTATATATAGAGGGGTAGAGGGAGGGCAGCTGCACCCATCTGTGCCACGGCGCTGCCCTCCCTCTCCCTCGTAGCCATCTTGTTCTCCGTAGTGCTTAGCGAAGCTCTGCCGAGATTTCTCCACCACCACCGCCACCACGCCGTCATGCTGCCGGAGGACTCAAGCTACTACTTCACCATCGCTCGCTGGATCGAGGAGGTGAAGGCATCATCAAGCCGTACGTGTGTTGAATGCGGAGGTGTCGTCCGTTCGGCGCTAGATCGGAGTTCGCGGGACGGATCGTGATTGGATCGCGAAGACGTTCGACTACATCAACCGCGTTTCTTAACGCTTCCGCTTAGCGATGTACAAGGGTATGTAGATGCAATCTCTCCTCTCGTAGATGGTCATCTCCTAGATTGATCTTGGTGAGCGTAGGAAAATTTTTGTTTCCCATGCAACGTTCCCCAACATGTATAAGCAAGATCAATCGTACAATCGCACATCTCACATGGGGATTCGCTACTTCTAGCCAGATGCTCATTGTCTGGATCTCCTAGACATGGACCGTTTGAGTATCAATGCACGATGTCTCTATGAGGGATAAACTTTTGCCAAATGATGGAGGTGAATTTCCCTATTTATAGTTTATGTCTTTCATTTTCATGTACAAGCAATACTCCCAAGTTGATCAATTTAATTTTTCAAAGATAATGTAGTATTTGTTCACGGTGAACCTAGGGATCCCGACTACTAGACCAAAAGAGCCAAGCTAATTATGGATCCCGACTACTAGACCAAAAGAGCTGAGCTAATTAATGGTACTCCCAAATATGGACCATGGTGTGAATGGACCAACAATCAACGGTTCTGAGGTGCCACTCTTTGACATGTTCTGCACTAGTCACAGTAGGTGAGGCACTAGGTCCGAGTCACTCATTCATCTGAAATCTGGCCGAAATAATTGTACATTTTTTGAAAAAAATGAATTGTTTAAAAAAAGATCGATCGTTGCACATGCACTTCAGGATTATAATTTTTACAACACAAGAACTCCAATTCTATATAGACATGTATTTTTGTTCTTGGTCGGTTTTGCAACAAATTAGCTGAACATACACTTCGCTAGTTGGTTTCTTTGTTAGTAAATTGTAACATGGTATATATTTTCCATTTTGACGATTGTAAGTTTCCTGCACGCGCTACATGACGTTTCCAATAGCACTAATGTTTAATTTTAGTTTTCCATTCATGAGCCTGCTGATGAGGTGCTTCGGCCTCGACTGCTTCGCCTAACAACTAGAGGACCATGATGATCGAAGTACCCATCTATAGTCTTGTTCAGTGTGTGTAGAAGCAAAGGTGCTCACATCTTGTTTGCTTTTGCATGCCGTGTAGGGATCATATTGGTACATGTATTGATGGATCGATGGAGGAACTACACGTTGTGGTTCACCATCCTTGAGAATGTAAGAAAGTAAGATGGTAGAGGTGGGTTGATAATTTACATACAGGCTATGATTTCTCATTTATTTATTTATGCATGAGAAAACCCCCAGGTTGATCGATAAATTAGATTTTAGAAAGATTAATGTACTAATAATGTCTTGATGTTGAAATGAAGAAGGGAACGTGCACATGTTATTAGCATTATTGTGATCTCCTCTTTGATAGCGCCGTAATAATCCATGGTTTTGAGCTGCCGCTCTTTTGCACGTGCTGCTCTGGCCATAGTAGGTGAAGCACTAAAGTCCAAGTTACTCACTCATGTGAAACCAGCATATATATTGGTGGAACCATCCACTGAAATGGGAGGAAACAAAAGAGTGACATTATTTGAGTGGGGGGCAGCACAAAGATGCATGATGTCAGAATAGTAGCAAGATGTGATCTATAGGAATAGGGTGCGTTAGGAATTCCTATGTGTGTTTAGCATGATGTGCATGTACATCCGTTGAAGATCGACTTGCATCTTAGACCCACCAAGATAATGTCCGGCCCTTCTGCTAAGTAGGATCGACCGGACAATCTCACACTTTGCATGGGGATTCATTACTTCCAGCCGGATGCTCATCATCTAGTTCTCCTGGATGAAGATTGCACGATCATTGATGTGCAACATATCTGTGAGGGAGAAATTGTTGCGATATGGTGTAGGTGGAATTCCACATTGTATAGGCTATATCTTTTATTTTCATGTACGAGAAAACTCCTAGTTGTAGTAGGTGCACTAGGTTCGACTCATCCGAAACCTCGTCGAAGTAGCCATGAGACAGACACTAGTGGTGCAAAACACAACATCGCAAACGTTGAAAAGGTTCATTGTACATGGATTTTGGATCTGTTCTTTACAGGACAACACATCGCAAACATTGAAACATTGTGTGCAATGTGCCACTACATTACCCGTGTTTTCACTGGCAGCCGCCTTGTGATGTCGCTTCATGTTGAAGACAGCCTCCGGCAGACGTGCATCGATGCCCTCATTGCAAATGGTTTTCTTTGATTAATCATGTGTGAAGTATACCACATTGCACATGGTCTCATTTGTAATGTGTATAACAAAAGCACATGCTTTCAGATGTAAACATCACATAGGCAAGATCACATCAACATAGCATAACCAACATGCATATGACAAAGTTCTAGATGACATCCATATGCGTGACAGAGTTTAAAGCCAAAATAACACTTCCCAAAATAACACTTCCATACCATGAATCATAGATCATAGTCATGCACCTAATGGCAAAATGCGAGAAATCTAACTGCAAAGTTCTAAAAATCAAACTCACAAAGTTATAGAAATCTAACTGCTATCAGCAAGGTAGGTTCTACAAGAGTTTCTTCCCCAAGTGGGTCCGCTGACTGGTCAGGCAAATGTAGCATCATTCTAGCACCAACTACCGACTACCCAATTGCTCCAGTATGCTCCCTTCTATTCCAATAATTTTCACCAATGAGTTCGAGTGGCCCTTGAGGAAAATATCTATGATATGCAATAAAATAATTTACAAACTAAGTATGGTTCTACAAAAAGAACAAAGGACACCCGACCCAAACAGTGAAACTCGGACAAAGAAAACCCACACATAAAAAAGGCCAGAAACAGTAAAAAAAATTAGACAAAATAGAAAAACGCATGAGCTACTACAGTAGTGGGCCGGGCCGGTCGCTCCACACATGAGGCAAGGTGAGCATACATCTCACTATAAGCGAGATGTAGCTCCCGCGCTAATTTTACTATTGTGTTATACTTTGTAATACCAAATAATGGTCCCATCCTAGGCCTGGTCCCAGGCAGTCGTCCCTCCCGCCTAGGTTATGTCTTTTCATTTCTTATGTATGAGATAAACACCCAAGCTGGTAAATTTGACTTTTAGAAATACTAAAGTACTAATGTCTTCCATATTTGATGACATGGAGAAGAGAACATGCCCTTAAGTGCATCTCTAACAGTTCCCCCAAAAGTTATATTTACTTAATTAGGAAGAAAAACTCTGGCTTGGGTAATGAACCCTTAGCTGGCATATTAACTAAACGTCTAACTCCTTAAAATTATAGGTTTCCATACCTTAAAAAACCACACTCTATATTATTTTTACTCCAAGAAGGGGAACTATCGGGATATTTAGGCAGCCCATGGCGCCTCTCTCCCCTAGCTATGTGGCGCCGTCGTCGCTTGTGTAGTCATCTGAGAGCCGCCAGCGGTGAATCAGTCTACGTCGCCCCCCCTCTCCTCTGTCGTTGGCATCAGACACATCATCGCCGTCGCAGTCACCCCCATCACAATGCTTCAATCTGTTGCCGGTGAGCCTTGATGTGGACGGAAAACTGAGCCACGTGAGCTTGGGGAAGCAGTAGGAGCCCCGCGCGTGAGCCCACGCCGGTCGACGGCACTGGAATGGTTCTTCTTCACTGCCCCATGGTCGAGCTCCACGTCGCTCCCGCCGGGAGATCCCCGCCATGGCCTACACACTATGTCGAATCATCCCGATGTAGTAGCGCCGCCATCGCTTCTGCCCACAATCCGATGAGCACCCCCACCCCTTCTCCTTTGCAGTTGCAAGTCTCCCATTGTTAAAAAACTCACACATACTGAGGAATACCAATCGAGACTTCTTCACGTGTGGTGGTTGTGAAAGCGAGGTATAACAAAAATTGTCTATGTTTTGCAACTTGGTATACAAATCTCATTGCTCTGAATATTACACGTGCAGAGAGGATTTGGCAGCACATAGATATGGGTCGATCTCGTGAAGTTTTCGTTAACCATATGTTATATTAGTACTATCGGTCACTGAGAGAGAAGCTAGGTGATGCACTGACAGACGCACACGAGAAGCAAGTCCAAATCAACGAGATGCAAGTCGAGAGAAGGAAATTTAAGAAGCTTTCGCCATGCAATCGTAGCTATAGTAATAATTTGGTGCATACTCCCTGGATCATCAACAGTTCTTCTTGTGGGAGCCATTGCACAGCTGATGTTCTTAGTTTAGGTTAGCTAGAGAAACTACTATGTTCTTACTAATATGCACCCTAGATCATCGCAAACAGTTCTTATTGTGCAACATTATATTTAATATGTATCCTAGATCAAGTTTTGGATTAAATAGGTTATGAAATATATGTCCAAATGAAGTTTGTATGCAACATCTGGAAGCAAAAGTTAATTTTTGTGGGATTAAGTTCGAGGGTATGCTCCACCCCCTCCCTCCCTCCCCCCCCCCCCCCCAAGAAATAGCATTTTTTTTTCTAGAATAGGGGATACAATTATGAATTACATGATAGGGGATCTTCTTTGGGGTGCCTTCTGGCTTCGAAGATCTTCCTTAGGGTGATAGCCCGTGGTATGACATCTCGTTGGACCAACCAACATTGGGGCACGAGCAATGATTCCTTCCTGAAGGTGTTGTCTTAAAAGCGTTGCGCCCTTTGTCTGCTAATATGTAATCGTAGCTTCGATGATACAATTTGGTAATGCTATCGCGAGGCATGTGCTATGTGAATGGCCTCAAGGTTTTTGTATTTTTCCTCTTTGTAAGATGATTTTTTGACATTATTAAAAATTAATAATATATGGTTTCGAAAAAGAGAAAAGATCCAGTAGGTACCACTTGATACTTTGTGGCCCGCCGGCCCTATAATCCTGGACAGAGGAAGTAGGTTATGTCTTTTTCTTATGTATGAGGAAAAATCTCAAGTTGATTAATTTGATTTTAGAAAGATTAATGTACTAATGTATGCCATATTTTCTAAAATGAAGAAGGGAGTGTGCCCATAGTACTAGCTATTGTGATCTCTTCATGAACGGAAATATGGAAATCCTATGCACAAATTGTATCAACTCGGTGTTGTACCAGATCTTTTGCACATGCCGCCCTAGTCATAGTGGGCGGCATGGTAGGTAAAACACTGAAGTCCAAGCTACTCACTCATCTGAAACCTATATATATATATATATATAGTGGCGGAACCATCCATTGAAATGGACATGAGGGGACACAAAAGCGAGATGTGATCTATAGGAATAGGATGCATCAGAAATTCGTATGGAAGTTCTACATCACTAGCTCGTACATTTGTGTATTGCTAGTCGACTTGAATTTACTCCCATCAATTGCATAATCTCACTTCTTGCATGGGATTCACTACTTCTAGCCAGATGCTCATCATCTGGATCTCTTGGACGAAGGCCGTGTGAGCATCAATGCATGATGTCTATTGGGGAGAAATTGTCATGGCATGGACGGCAGTGGCAGACCTAGAAATATAATGGAGGGTGTGCACACTTTAAAAAAAGAGAAAAATTCACTGTACATCACCAAACTTGAGCCGGGTGACAGTTTGGTACCACTACTTCAAAATACCCTAACTACGGTCCACGTACTTGCGTGAGGGGTTCACTTTGGTCCATTTGTATGATTTCGTGTACGTATTTGCTGACTTGGCCGAGTCAGCGGCCGCCAGCTCGCTTTGACCGACACCTGGTCGATCCTAGGGTGAATACTAGTCGATCTGGGGGGGTTTGCAAAAACGCCATGACCTGGTCGTACCGACCGCACACCTGGTCGGCCGCTCGCTTATCCCCTTGCTCTCCTCTTCCTCTCCTCCCAACCCTAGCCCAACTCCCGTCCCCGCCGCCGCAGCCATTGCCGACGTCGACGCCCTCCGCCGCCGCAGGCATTGCCGACGCCCTCCTCCGCCGCCTCCATCCCCGCCGTCATGTCGTCTTCCAGCTCCGTCCGCACTACATTGCGTGGCCGCTCCGTTGCTGTACCATTGATCGGGTGCCCGGATTGCGGCGAGCAGGTGAGGTTCTACCGGTCTAGCACCGATGAGCATGATGGATGGATCTTCTACAAGTGCGTCAACCACACTGTAAGTGCCAGTTCCTAGCTACTTGTTGGTTCATGCCGTGTCAATTCTTAGCAACAGTAGTATTGAAGCAGAGCGCTGATTAAATTAGGCACATTAGTTGGTTAACTAGTCATTGCTGTGATTAATACAGTAGTTTAGACTGTCCTTGGTTGCAAAATTACTGACAGAACTAGTTGGTTAACTAGTCTGCCATTGATTCATGCACTCTGAACTTTACTGTCACTCTGTAGGTGAATAAAGATGTATTTTTTTCTCAGGTTACTTGTGATTTCTGGCGCTGGGAGCTTGAATATGTGGAGCATCTGGTTGAAACAAGGCGTCTGGTTGGTGATGCTGCTGTAGATGCAATTGGTGCAGCTGAGGACAGGAGGGAAGAGCTTGAGAGGCAGAGGACTGAATCAATGGCAGGCAGAAGCATAGCTGGAAGGGGCATGGCTGGAAGAGGCATGGCTGGAAGAGGCACTGTAGGCAGAGCTAATTATGCCAGCTCCAGTGAGAATAAGTATGCTACCAAGCAGCAAGTTGCTATGCTATTAGGATTAGGCAGAGAGATTTTGCTGCTGCTAAAGCTGTTGATGGCTTTTGTTATAGTGCTTTGTGTGATGTGTTTCACCTTAATTATGAAGAAGTGAAGTGTTGTTAAATGAGTAGGTGTAGGTGTTCTAAGAGATCTCTTGTTCTAAATTGAGCATACTAAATGCCATTGTAGAGATCTCTTGTGTGCTCAGTATGAAGTCTTGGTTGTAATGCTTGTTGTAATGGATAATATGTCAGTAATATGAAGACTTTGTCCTAATGTTTGAACTGTATTGCAATTACCTACAGAAATATGACAGATGTAATATATGAGTAATATGAAGTCTGCTTGACCTAATTGCTTTGAAATTACTGACAGATGTATTTGATGTCAGAAGTGTAGTTAAACTAATTCTGACAGAAGTGTACCTAATTCTGTCAGAATTGTACTTAACCTCATTGCTTTGAAATTACTGACAGAACTGCTGTCATAACTAATTGCTGACAGAAATGCACTTAACCTAATTGCTGTCATAACTGAACTAACTTATGTTAACTAATTGCTGTCATAACTGTAACTCATGTCAGCCTAGGTCCCCTTTCTCAACACAACTGAACTCAAAAGCAAGCATGTACTTGCACCTGTTGCAAACACCCACCCAGCAACTTGCACTCTACATGTAGCTTTGGTCCACCACCAGTCCACCACCACCACCAGATCCCCTTCTTCTTCCTCATCTTTCATCTTCAATTTCGTGCACCACCAGATCCCCTTCTCTCCTCTGTCCAATAGCACCACCAGATCCCCTTCTCATCTTCATCCAGCAGTAACCATGGTCTCCTGGGATGATCTTCCCAGTTCTTCTAAAGATGACTCTGTGACCAGCAAGGTTAGTGTGCTCCCCACCCAGTCTAGGGTTTCTCAGCTAGGGTTTCTCTGTCAATTGATTCCAAATGTCTTCTTTTTAGCCACCTGCCACAATTTCCTGTGAGGAATGGAGTGGCTTGGCTACAGATATGCCTAGCTTTAGATGTGGGTATGGATCTTTGTGTGAGAAGCATGTGGCATTTGAATCTGTTGATAGTGGCAGAAGGTTTCTAGCTTGTGCATAGAAGGTTAGTAATTTTTTTGCATTTGGCAGACTTTGTTAAACAGGAAGTCATTTGAAGTATGGTTTAAGTTTCATCATCATGCACAGAACTGAATACTGGCAGTTAACTGAATTTTTTGTTTGGTCTAAATTGTTAGGAAGTACCTAAATGCAGATATGTTGAGTGGGTTGACCCTGAGTGGCCTGATGCTCTGAAGATGAGCCTAGATAGTATATGGACCATGTATGAAGAGGAGAGAAAACAGAGGCTCAGACAGAATGTTGTGAGTGGTGAAGAAAACTTGAAGGTTCTTGAAGAGAAGAAGAAGATGGAGAATGAGTTGAGGCATTTCAAGCTTGATTTTGCTAAGACGGTGGCTGAGAAGGTGCAGGCAATGAGCCAATTAGGCAGCACACAACTTGCTCTGACTGATCTAAAGGAAGAACTTGAGAAGAAGAAGATGACAGACAAGTCAGTAACCAACATTCATCAGGTCTTCAGGGTTAAAGCAGAGAAAGAGAGGGACCAAGCAGTGCAGGAGAGGGACCAAGTGATTCAAGAGAGGGATGATTTGAAGCATGAGAAAAGAAAGCTTGAGTACATGATTGGTGACCTATTCAAACACAAAGAGGCCACCAAGGAGAAGATAAGGAAGCTGAAGGGCATGCTGAATGAATTTGATTGAATTTGTGTCATTGTAAAAAAAATGACTTTGTATCTTTCCTAGAATGTGTACTGTCTGTCAAATGAACATGAACCTCCTCCTGGATTTGTATCTCTTTTACTCTTATTTGTAACTTAATTTGATTGAATTTGTGTCAGTGTAGTTAACCAAGGGCATTTTTGTTATCAAGCCATTTTTGTTAACTCAATTTCTATCTTTCCTGACATGTGTAGTTGTGTAGTTAACCTAGGGCATTTTTGTTATCAGGACATTTTTGTTGTTAAGAAGGGCTAGTTACCAAATTTAGTTAAGTAAATATATCTAATAAAATCAGATAACTATAGTTGCTGCTGCTGTTGCCATTTTTGTTAACTCAAATTGAAGTTATCTGTCAGTTAACTAAATTGTATTACTGAATTTGCTGCAAAATGAACATATGTACCAAATTTTGATTAAAGAAAAAAAAATTAACTGTAGTTATCTGACAAAGTTCAGTTAAGATAACTGAATTTTTACAGTTAACTGAATTTTAACAGTTGACTAAATTTAGTTATCTGACAAAGTTCAGTTAAGACAAAGATTCAATTTTCTGAAAACCTTAGCAGCTTCTTCTTTTGGATTGTTGCCTTATATAGCAACAAGACACTTTTGGATTGTTGCCTTATATAGCAACAAGACAGCATCAACAACATAAACTACACTATTTTGTAGCACTTCATCATTGCCACTTACTTAGTTCAACTTAATTATTTTAGCATCAACTAGACAGCAGCATCAACAAGACAGCATCAACTGCAGCATCAACAACCTTATATAGCAACTGGGAACATAAAACAGTGGATCAACAGCATAGTTCAAACAAGCATTACAACCAGCATGAGATCTCAAACAGCATCAACAGCATAGTTCAACTGCCACTTAGTTCAACAACCAGCCAACACATAGTTCAACATTGCCAATAGAAACTAGAAATAACTTATGTGCTTAATATACAAGCACACCTAACAAACTACACTATTTTATAACTTATATGCTGAAAATTTGTATATTTCAGCATACCTAACTAACTGCATCTTCTTCATGTTGGCAACTGCATCTTCTTCATCTTCAGTTCTTCATCTTCTGGAGGCGCTCCGAGCGGCGAACCTCCATGGCAACTGTCACCTTCCTCTTCTTCTTCCTCTCTGGCTGTGCTGCGACATCAACCTGTGCTTCCAGGCCCAAGACCACCTCTACCTCCTGCTTGACGATGTCAGGAACATCGGGAAGCAGCTCGACGTCAATGGGGCGGTGCTTGTCACCCTCCCTGGCGACGGGCGCCACCATCTGGACCTCCGGCTCGGGGACGACGGGCGCCGCCACCTTGATCTCCGGCTCGTCGTCAGAGAGGACAATCACCTCCGGCTCCTCCCAGCCAGTCCACCAGGATGAGTCGGCGTCATAGCTAGAGGTGTCGTCGGAGTCGTACTCCGAGTCGGACGAGTTGGCGTCGGAGACGTCGTCGCGCACCAGCAGGTCGGGCTGGAAGTGGTCCCAGTACGCCGTGTTGACAGGCGCGGGGAGGACCGGTTCGACATCCTTGACGCACTCCATCCTGGAGGAAACGCGATGCGGATCGAGCTGCCGCGGCGTGGTGGCGGACCGGTACATCCACCACCGCGCGCGCTGCCGCGGGTCATCGGAGCGCATCTCCTGCATCCCGAAACAGAGGACCAACGCCGGAGAGATACCTTTGGGGTCGGTGATGGCGCGGTCCAGCTCGTCCTCGGTCATGACCTTGAGGAGGCCACGCGTGTGGTGACGCATCAGTCCGATGCTAGGGAACCACCGCCCGATCTCCTTCAGGTCGGCGCGCATGGCCTTGTCGTCGCCTGCCAGGTTGTCGATGAGCCTCTGCCAGGCGGGGCTGTTGTCCATGGCGTCGACGGCAGTGTGGTGCTCGGCGGCGGGGGTTTTCTTGACGGCGGAGTGGGAGTTTGGTAGCGGGGTAACCGAGGTGACGTGGGTGGACTGTGGACTGGAGGTGAGTGGAGAGTGGAGCGGTGGGTGGGTGGGCTTAAAGAGCAGAGAAGGAAACCGAAAAGGCATGGGCCATTGGGCCACTAGCAACTACTAAATAGTTAGCTTAGTACCTGCCCTTGATCAAAGCACTAGTACTTACCCCACTGGCATTGCCCCCAACGTTCAATACCACAGGTCCTGGGTTCGAGACCCAGGCCACCCTTTTTTTATTTATTTTATTTTATGCAGTTAAGTACAAAACCAGTGAAGAGATAAATGAACCACTGATTCATTGCAGTTTTCATTTTGAATTCAGTGAATAAAGACACTGATTCTGCACTGAACTCTAACAGTTTTCATTTTGAATTCAGTGAATCAAGCCATTGAATGAGTACAAATATTACAAGCGCAACAGCACTGAATCATCTGAACTCTAACAGTTTCAAAGAGTCTCATTGTAGTTTTTGCCAAAAAATTACAAGTGCAACATCACTGAATCATCTCAACTCCAACAGTTTCAAAGAGCCTCATTGTAGTTTTTGCCAAAAAATTACAAGTGCAATAGCACTGAATCATCTCAACTCCAACAGTTTCAAACAGCACTGAATCATCTCAACTCATCAAACATGTTCACTCTCTTCAGCTTCTTGGGCACATGTCCACTTGGCCCTGCTTGCTTCCTCTGCTCAGCTCTTATTCTCTTGGCCTCTTCTTGTTCTTTCTTCCTTGCTTCTTGATCTTCTTTTTTCTTCAGTGCTGCCATAGTACTCTTTGCTTCTTGATCTTCTTTTCTCTTCAGTGCTGCCTCTGCTTTAGCTGCCATTGCTTCAAGGGCTCTGGCCTCCTTCTCTTCTTGCAACCTGAAAGATGCCATCACCAGCCCCTGAAACCATGCATGTAGCTGACAGCTCTATATTCTTCTCAATTATTTTCCTAATTTTTTGGCATATTGAGCCAAGCCAGGTCTCTGCCTCCTTTCTTTTGTTGTAGAATCTGACCATGAGCTGTGTTTTGATCTTGTCAATCATTGATCTGAGATGCATCTCCCTAGCCTCAAGAATATATTTGTTGAAAACCTCACAATTGTTGTTCAGAAGGATATCACACTTGACCAATTCTCTTTGGAAGCACCTAACCCAAGTGTTGGGTGGTAGCTGCTCAAGCCATTTGTATGCTTCTAGGCTGATGGCCTTCATTTCCTCCATGCTTTCAGCCCACAGTTCTGGTGTTGTGCTCCTTGCACACTTCCACAACTGGTTCTTAAGAACATCTCCTTTGTGCGTTTGCTGAAAATTCTGCCATATATGCCTAACACAGTGGCTGTGCTCTGCATCAGGAAAGTGTTGCCTCACTCCCTTGATCATCCCCTTTTGCTTGTCTGACATTATAGTCCATGGCTCTGTGTTTAGAATTCCCAAGTCACTCTTCAGATTTGACAGAAACCATTTCCATGTGTCAGTGTTCTCTACCTCAACAACTGCAAAAGCTAGAGGGTAAATGCAGTCATTAGGATCCATGCCAACAGCACACAGCATAACACCTCCATACTTTGTCTTCAGGTGGCATCCATCCAAACAAATGACAGGCCTACAGGCTTGCATGAAACCCCTTTTGCAGGCATTCAGAGAGAAATAACAACTTCCAAATATGCCATCACTGACACCCTCATAGAAAGAACTCCCTGGGTTTGATCTTCTGAATTCTTGTGCATAATCCCACATGCTGTTGTACTGCTCCAACTCATCTCCTTCAATGACTTTCTTCACTAGCCTCTTAGCCCTTCTGAGCTTGCTCCTTGTTGCTGTCATGTTCCAATCTTTCTGAACCACCCTTGCAAAAAAATTCATATTCATGTTTTCATCTGCTCTGAAAGAATCAACATATTTTCCAGCCATAAAAGGAGCAGTGAATGACTTAACACACCATTTCTTTATGCATGTATGCTTTGGGTTGTATTTCTTGATCGTGAAGCAGTTGATTCTCCCATCAAATGATGCAGACAAGGTCCAAGGGCACCCATCTTCACAAATGGCATTGAGTCTTTTCCTATCATTTCTGGGGCATTTAATGTCAACTCTCTCCTGACAGCTGTACTGTTTGATAGCTTTCCTCAGGAACTCAACAGATCCAAAGGTCTGGCCAACTTGAAACTGTGGTTTAGTCAGGTCTTCCTCTCTAAAACTTTTGAAATTCAGCTTCACCTTATCTTCATCAGAAGAAGGCAGACACATATCCACATCTTCAGTAGGATCATCATGTTCTTCTTGCACTGCTTCACCTTTACCTTTCTCACAATCAACATTTCTGTCAAATAATTCATCATCATCTTCAAGATCAATGTCTGAATCAACAAGCTGAGGATTGTATTCTTCATCTGAACCATGGATTACTAAATCACCAACTGCATCTGCTGCATCCATGTTCAAAAACCTACAGGATTTTCTGGCCCTAAACCCAAACTGAGATGAAAGGTAAGTAGTTCCTGGCTGGGGTGGACTTGGTATGAAATCATCTTCTTCTGACTCTGCTCCACTTTTTGACTCTGCTTCATCTTGCTCATGCTCTTGATCATGCTCATGCTCTTGATCATGCTGAGGCAGCTCCTGTTCCACTTGAGGGAGCTCAGCCTGCTCCTGTTCCACTAGAGTGAGCTCAGCCTGCTCCTCTTGCTGCTGTTGTGCCTGCTCCTCTAGCTGCTGGTGTGCCTGCTCCTTCTTTGGCCTAATGCCACTGAACCTGACAATTGGAGGATCCTCATCATCAGAGTGAACATGAACAAGAGAAATATATGATCTCATGCTCTCATCATGATCAAGGAAAATCTGTTGGAAGTGGTTGCCATTCAGAGCACAATCCTTCATGTTTTCTGTCATAGTGTTGTCCCCTATCTTAATCTCTCTTAATCCATTCCTATACACTGTCAATCTAGGAACACACCAATAAGCCCTGATCCTGCCCTCAAACTCATATCCAATTTCCTCCACTAGACTGGCAACAACATTAGGTGTCCAATTATCTATGTCACAGTAATCATACCAAATGGAGTGACCTTTGTGATAATCCCTATGCTTGCTAGCACAAACAAAATAGCCACCATGTATGACCTCAACAGAGAAGTGGTTGCTTAAGGGTCCTGCAAAACAATCAAAGTGAAAAAAGTTCAGACATTTCAGACAAAGGCAAGTACAGAGAGGTTCAGACAGTACATAATTCAGACTTTTTCAGAAAGAAAAGCAGAGATTCCTGGCCTCCAATTAACAAATGTATGATCTTACAGGTCATAAAGCAACCATTTTTGGTAAATCAGAGCTAATGTAATTGCAAATTAAAACAATTCTGCACACCAAGTCAACTCTGACACTAAAATCAACCTTTACTGCTTAAACCCTAGGCCCCTGGACCCATGACAAATTGGGGGAGAAAGAACCCTAACCACTCCAGGTCTCTGCAAACACTACAACAACTGCGAACCCCCCATCCTAACACAGGACGCAGCCCTATTTTTGGCCTGCCACTAAGTTCATCAAGAACTGCTAAAACCCTACCACCCACACCCAATCCGTCAGAAAGTACAACAAAAGCCCAAACCCTAGCTCGTACGCGCAATTGATCCCACCAGGAACTCTTTACCGGAGCTAAATTATACAGATCGATCACCGGAGCTGCTGGCGACGGCGACGTACCGTACAGGGGCGGCGAGGCATCATCACGACGACACGAAGGAGCAAGAGGGACGTCGCACAGGCCCCTCCCGAACGGCGCGGACGGCGGCGGCTCAGCGTCCGACGACGTGCTCATGGAGCCATCGTCGACGCCGACGAGCTCGGAGGACCTCGGCAGCGACGACGAGCAGAGAGGGTGCGGGAGGAGAGGGAGATAGCGAGCGGGTGCGGGAGGAGAGGGAGACATCGAGCTGGTGCTGTCCGACCAGGTGGGCTGGTTTAATGGTCATGGCGTTTTTGCAAAAAAAAACCCGGATCGACTAGTATTCACCCTAGGATCGACCAGGTGTCGGTCAAAGCGAGCTGGCGGCCGCTGACTCGGCCAAGTCAGCAAATACGTACACGAAATCATACAAATGGACCAAAGTGAACCCCTCGCGCAAGTACGTGGACCGTAGTTAGGGTATTTTGAAGTAGTGGTACCAAACTGTCACCCGGCTCAAGTTTGGTGACGTACAGTGAATTTTTCTCTTTTTTTAAAGTGTGCACACCCTCCATTTTATTTCTAGATCCGCCACTGCCGTCCATGCCATGACAATTTCTCCCCAATAGACATCGTGCAATGATGCTCACACGGCCTTCGTCCAAGAGATCCAGATGATGAGCATCTGGCTAGAAGCAGTGAATCCCATGCAAGAAGTGAGATTGTGCAATTGATGGGAGTAAATTCAAGTCGACTAGCAATACACAAATGTACGAGCTAGTGATGTAGAACTTCCATACGAATTTCTGATGCATCCTATTCCTATAGATCACATCTCGCTTTTGTGTCCCCTCATGTCCATTTCAATGGATGGTTCCGCCACTATATATATATATATATATATATATATATATATATATATAGGATTCAGATGAGTGAGTAGTTTGGACTTCAGTGTTTTACCTACCATGCCGCCCACTATGACTAGGGCGGCATGTGCAAAAGATCTGGTACAACACCGAGTTGATACAATTTGTGCATAGGATTTCCATATTTCCGTTCATGAAGAGATCACAATAGCTAGTACTATGGGCACGCATAAACCCTAAACCCTAAACCCTAATTTGAAGTCTATTTCAATTAGCTTGCATGGGCCTTAAAAATAAGCTATTTTTTACCTGGTGAAAAAATGTTTTCCAAAAATCTAGGTGTGCCATGGCACACCTGGCACACCCCCTGGGTACGCCACTGTTGGACGGTGTAGGTGGAATTCCCCTGTATATAGGCCACGCCTTCTATTTTCGTGTACAAGTAGAACTAGTTGTAGTGGGTGCACTAAGGTTCCACTCATCTGAAACCTGCCCATAAATAGCCGTGAGACAGCGAAATAATGCTTCGGAGCACGGACACTAGGTTTTTTCTTTCCAAGTTCAAAAGAACTTATTTTTACGGTTCAGAAAAATATGAAAATTTTGTGTACATGCACATATAGATAGCTCACGGCGATTTGTATTTTGCAACAAATGGGATTTTTTAACACATGTATAACATATTTTCAACAGATACTTAGAACACATGCAATTTGTGTAAAAAAATCAACTGTTTTTTAAACTTCTATATACCGTTTTTGAGTTATTTCAAAAAACGTGCTTAGAACACCAGATCAGGCTTATCGCACATGGATTTTGTATCCATTGCTACCGACACATTGCAAAGGTAGACATGCCGTACGCAATGTGCCACCACATCGTCCTGTTCTGACGTAGCCTGAGAAAAAAAAAAGTCCGTGTTGTAACGTCGCACACAGGGTCCGGCAGACATGCATCAATGCCCTCATTGCACACGATTTCATTGATTAACCGTGTGCACAGTATGCCACATTGCGCACAGGCTCATTTGCAATGCGTGCAGTATAACAAAAGTAGATGGTTTCAGATGTAAACAGAAGATCACATCATATAGGCAAGATCACATCCATATAGGATAAGCTGCATAAGCAACATGCATATAACAAAGTTCCAGACGACATCCATATGTGTGACAAAGTTCAAAGCCAAAATGACACTTCCATCATGAATCATATGATCAGTCATGCACCTAATAGCTAAAATAACACTTCCATCATGAATCATATAACAAAGTTCTAGACGGCATCCATATGATCAGTGTCATGCACCTAATAGCAAAATGCTACTATAAATCTAACTGAAAAAGTTCTAGATATCTAGCTGGTATCAGCAAGGTAGGTTCTAGAAGAGTTTCCCTGCCCAAGCTGGACCGCTGAGTGGTCAGGCAAATGTAGAATCATTCTGGGGTGGACTAATAACCACCCAATTGCTCCAGTATGCTCCCTTCTATCCCAATAATTTTCACCAATGAGTTCGAGTGGCCCTTGAGGAAAATATCCGTGATCTGCAATCAAATGATTCACACACTGAGTATGGTCCCACGAAATGAAGTCTCAAACAACTGATGCTATCAAATGACTCATGCCATGACATCGAACAGCTATGAATTATGAAAGTTCACAATGTTGCTCTCTACAAAGCTGCTTTCACAGGAAGAATGGGCCAGCAAAAATGTCTGACATTATATATTAACAGGTAATACTTGGTACGATCTACACATATCAGCATACCTGGGTACACCCAAATAGCTTGAGAGTTCTCAGTGATGAGCAACTGTCAACAATCAGCCCCAAAGCTTCATTGGTCAGACCACGGCAGAAGGAAACATTCAGAACCTCCAAGCGCACAGAGCACTTGAGAGCAATCGCCCGTGCAGTAAGGTTTCCAACCTAAAGTAAGAGCAGTAAATTATAGATTAAAATGTGCATAAAATTCGGTCATATACGAAACAACCGAGAAGCATCGCAAAAATACAGTGAAACAAAGTAGACAGGAACAGTGCATGAAATGTGAGGCCAAAGGCAAGATGCATTTTCTGTTCCACATCAGTATTAGATGTAAAGAAGGTGGGGGCCCCAGGGATTGGTGTCATCTGTGTAAGGGGGTTCTTTATTCTATGATATAGGAGTTCAATTATGTTTGTCAGAACTGTGTGCATGACTTGTGTATGTGTTATATACTTATATGTCGGCATGCGAGAGTTGGAGTATAATGAAAGTGTGTTTGCCCGATAGAGGATTAGTAGTACAACTTATAGAAGATCTATTGTCGATTTATTTCATGACTACCTTGAAATTTTATGGATCATCAAACTTAGATTTTTATAACAGTGCACCCGCTAGCATATTCTTATTTCAAGTATGATGTCGTGGATGCAGGTGCACACACTGGATGATAGAGTTATGTTTTGAAGATTTCATATCAATGAGAAACACACATCCGAGAAGAAGAAAAGGAGAATGGGGACAAAGTACCTTCTCAATGTTGTTTAGGCTCAACTCAGTTAAACAGCCTCCAGATTCTTCCAAAAACTGAGACAACGCTTCATCACTGCAAAATTGATTAGGTTGATTAAAGCATGAGGAAGATTTTTTGCATGACCTCATTACACAAAAATCATGTGCAGATCCATACAAAAGAAGACTACGAAAAACAATATGTTCATAAACTGAAGCATCCTAAAAATGGAGAACATGTTCAGAATATTCATAAGTGTTAAGCTGTGCTGATGCATTGGTTGAGACAGCAAATATCCTAGGAGAATAATAATATGTGTGAATATTAAATGATCAGGGGATGGTATCTTGTACACATAACTAAAGCATGGATCCTTTTTTTCTGGTTTGAATGTCCATGAGAACTTTTGGGAAACAGGAAACTAGTCAAGAGTCCTAGTAGTGTGTTTGCTTTTCTTATCTCTTTGAATTTTACATTTTGGTGTTTCCAACATCCTAAAATAAACAGTAGCAATAAAATCTATTGAAACAGGACATCATGACCACCAAACAGGTTGCCTACACATGCCATCCAGCAGCACATAAGACCTTCACAAATAGTGGAGTAAGAATCATGAATTCGCTTCTCATAATCAGTTGACGTTATTAAAACACTCACTAAAGTCAGACCAAACCATATTGGCATTCCTACAAATCTACATATAATCCCATGTGTAAATTAGCTTACTGAAAATCATGGGTAGATTGCTAGTGAAAGGGAATCTAGTTCACATTCAATTATTATATACACCACAAAATTTTGAAAGGCTTAAGATCCATATGCAAAATTTCAGCAGATATAAACATGAATATGAATGGAAAAATGGGAATACCTGAATGTATTCTTTTGAAGCTTTAATTTCTTTATAAGCCGACAGCCATCACGAAGATGTCTCGTTGCTGAGTCACGCAACCTATTCAAGTTTCGTATATCTAAAGATGATAGCTGGGGGCAGTTCACCCCAATAGTCTTAATGGAGGATGAGGTCAGTTTCCTGCAAATTAGACAGCACGATAACAAAAAAAGTCAAAATGTACACTCATATCACTTCTCTTTATCTGCATAAACATGTCATAGTTAACTTAAAAAACATGACTCATCATATTTATTGGTAAGTGGACACATTATGGTTGCAAGCGACCATGAGGAACACGGTTGGTTAGCATATAGGACAGGGGGCTCCTTAAGTTACTCCACAATATAGGATATAGATATGGAATATTATTTAGATAGATAGGGGAGGCATTTAAATAGGAAAGAGATTGGATTGGGTTTTGCAAGATTAGAGTTAGGAGGGTCAATGAACAAGAGAATAGTTATCAATCAAGCAAAAAAGAATTTTAGCAATCTATTTATGCCATTGTTCATCCTCTCTAACCTACTCCACAATCCACTACAGGTCCAGCCATCTTCACGGCAGTAGATACCTAGTTTGTAATATTAAGAATATTAATGTCCACCCAGGTGTGAAGAACAAAGGCAGAAATGACCAGGGACTCCAACTATAACTGAATTAAGGCTAAGGATCTAATCTGAATGACAAAATGAAAGTAAAGTACCAATGCCATTAGCAGCATGGGAAATCATGCTACACTTTCAGCTACTGTCTCCTACACACACACATGTCCACACAAAAATGTCACTAGAAGGTTTCAATGCATAGGTAAGCATTTTTCAAGCAACACAACTGACAGAGTACTGATTACGAACAAGACAGAGCAGCCATCTATCATATGACCAGTGAAGTTCGATAGTTTTCGTAACAAAATATATTTTGACAGGCTTCCTAATTCAGTAACAACTTATAACTAGTGACTTCAGTTATAGAATGAAATTCTACGGAAAAAATGCTCCTGGCATTTAAGTAAAAGGAAAATTAATAGGTAAAGTAGAAAATTGTAATCTTCTAAGAGAACTACAAGATATAATCTACACTGAAGAAACTACAGCTATAAGTACAAAGACTTACAGGCAACCAGCAAATGCTAACTCCCTTATATTAGAGCCATGTATAGGAATGAGCTCATTCACAAACTTGTCACAGACAGACTGTATGCCAGACATTGATAAAACCTCCATATGTTTAATTTTCTTTAGAGCAGGAAGAATCGTCATGGCATCCACATTTAGGCAGTCATTAATATATAGTTCTCTCAATACAGATTGCAGCCTATTAGCAAGATTCTCAATTCCAGTTGATGTGAGAAGAGAGCACTCGCTTAAATTTAGCGAACTCAGAGAAGGTGCTGCTGAGATGAGTTTGTCTAACCCATTATCAGAAAGACGGTAATTTCCCATCAGAGATATTTTTCTTAATAATGGCATGCAATTTGGAACCTTTGCCAAGGTAGCAGGCAAAATATAGTCAGGCATGCATCGCCCAGATAAGTCAAGCTGCAGAACCTTCACAAAAGAAAAGGAAAAAGAAAATAAGTCCTTGAAAGATGGCTTGCCCAAAAACAGGGCAGCAAAGTCTGCTGGTCAAATACTCATAATCAGCAGAGGCAATGATGTCTTAGTTTCTCAATAACAAACTCATATGTTTAGCAAAAGCAGTAGATGACTTGATCATGAAACATGAAATTGCGTAAGTGAAAATCAGTACCTCTAAGGATTCAGTCATGCATTTCCCAAACACAGTCTCAAAGTCATCCTCATTCAACCACGAACACTCGCTAAGCTGCAGTGCCACAGGATTGTCACACAAGATTTCAGTAAGAAGATGGGTATTCATCTTCCTAGAACGGCACAGTTCCGTGAGAAGTTTATGTTTTAACTCCTCAGGTATGCCTCCAAGTGATTCAATACCTTCAGCATGGCTTGCAAGAGTTTGCATGCATAAGCTTGCAAGTGATGGGACAGGTCGCAGCGGAGCTTTCTTGGTTTTCAGAGGTGTCCACAAAATGACATTATCAACATCATTAGCTAGTTTAGACGACGGATTCAACTCCCGGGCTCTCAATTTAGCATCTCTATCATCCATGATCCTCAATGCAGTAGAATATGGACCTGGCCAATCCTGAGCATCAGCCACAGGCTCTAACTCTTCTTCATCATCTTCGTCACTATGTACATCTTCATCTGCTTTGAAGAATGCAAATTTTGGGGCCAGCTTAATAGCTCTCTCTCTTGCCGCTTGCCTCCAAAGCGGCTCCACATCAGCATCAGCTGCTCCTGAGACGCTCTGATTCTCTTCTAAAACCACAGGTTCCCAATCCATCTCATCATCACTTAAGTTCTGGGGCAATAAAACCTCTTCCATAACCATTTTCCCCTTTCCTTTATCATCGCGACTGAACTTCCTGGCCCTGGTAACAGATCGAATACCCACACTGACAGCAGCACCAGAATCGTTGTTCCCAAGAACCAGCTTTGAGTTTCCTTCACCTCTATTTCTAGACTCATGCCTGAGAACCTCGTCACTGAAATCAACATCCGCAAAGGCTTTGTCAGCAGCAGATGCTAATGGCTTAACAATGCCAGCAGCTGCCTTCTCTGCTGAATCATGAATGAGCATATACTCCTCACTGAAGAGCTGTTCATTCCTGTCATTAACTTGTCCAATTCCCCCTTTACGAGCCCTCACAGAACCACCACTCCCCTGGCCGGTCATATGCGAACCCATAGCCACCACATCCGGTTCAGTCAGATTAAAAGGAGTGAACAAGTTTGCCGGTACCTTCATGCCATGACCCCCCTGCAGCACAAAATCCTCCCTGTCGCTCTCCGAATCAGGCACGTAATCAGCTGCTCCAGCCAACGTGCTCGCACTCCCTTTCGCCGGCAGCATAAAGTCATCATCACTGTCGCTCTCTGAATCAGTCACGTAGTCGGCCAGCCGAGCCGATACGCCCTTGCGCCGCTTCGCCGACCCGTCCGCGTCCTGGTGCAGCATTTCGTCGTGCACCTTGTCTCCAGGCCCGGACCCTCCTCCATCCGGTCCAAGCCCCATCTCCGAGTGAACGTCTGGCTCCACGGCCCGCTTCCCGAGCCGAGACCCTGACCACAAGCTCATGCGCGTCCCCTGACCACCGGAGCTGCCGCCGGTGCCGCCCGAGGCCCTAGCCTCGCCGCCGCCGCCGCCATCGCTCCCCAACTCCCCAGCCTCCGGGGAGGCAACGGCGGCAGCACGGGCGGAGACACGAGGCCTCCCGCTCCTCCCGCGAGCGCCCGACGAAGCGCCGTCCCGGTCGGAGGAGGCCGGCGCGGGGGTGTCCGGGCTGGCGGCGCCGGCCAGGCGCAGGCTGCGGCGGGGCGCCTCGACGGCGGGGGACTTGAGGGCCCCGTCGTCGGGGGGGTCGAGGCCGAGGGAGACGGAAGTGGACGGGGACGGCGCCGGCGTGCTCAGCAGGCCGACCATCGCCGCCGGCGGCGACTGCGGGGCGGGGGCGGGGGCGGGCGGGATGGCGGCCCTGGCGCGCGAGGGCCGGCCGCGCATCGGGTGGGTGGGGGTGGAGGTGGAGCGGCGCGATGGGTGGATGGGGTGGGGAGGGGAGGCGGGAGGTATATGGAAGGGGAAGGGGGAGGCTTGTCGAGGAAGGAGGCGGCGGGGATTCGGCGGAGGTTTTTTAATAGGCTTCCTTCCCGCGCGATGGAGGAGCGGGGCGGGCGGTCGCCGATTGCGGCGGGCGGCGGTTGGGTCGTGGGACGGAGCGAGGCCCGATGCGGCGGTGGGCGTTGGTTCGTGGGGTGGGGTGGGCTCGGCGCAAACCGTACGCGCGGCGCGTGGGTCGTGTCGTGCGTGCGTGCTGGGCTTTCGTGCGCTTCATGTGCCCGTTCGTTGTGGCCTTCTGGGGGCAAGTGCTGTGGTGTTTTTTCTTAGAAGTACGTGTACGTGTTCCATGATGCTAAAAAAAATCGTACGTGTTCTGTTCCATTCATCTCAGTCAAATCAAAAAGAGGTCACAAGAAAACGCCACGCACACGGAGTCTATAAAAGATTGGAAAATGGAGGTCTGGAGGAAACGCCACGCACAAGATGTTATTATTATAAAACCAAAAGCAACGCACACACACGAGAAGTATATATAAGAAAAACGAAAATAAAACTTTGAGAGGCGTCAAATACATCTTGAAAAAAACCCGGAAATACATCTTGAAAAACGGAAACCAAAAGCCACGCACACACACGCATATACCGAGGTATTTTGTGCATGCGTGGAATTTTGTTAGGAGATACTCCTAACATATGAAATACTTGCACGAATCTTAACGTAAAATCAATGACATCGGATTTAGATGTGCAATACTTAGAGCACATCTAGATGTGCTTTAGCAAAACTGAATAACATTTGCTATTCAGTATTCACAAATCCGTCTAGTTGTGTGGAGCTCGCACGTCAAACAAACCTGTCAACGCTGATCCGCAAATTCGCTTCGTATCCATCGGTTCACGGATAGGGATGCGAGAGGGGCAAGCTATCCGCATATGTCCGATTACATTTCAAATCTCTACTCCTAAAGGAGGAGTCCGTTGTCGTTTCGTCTCGTTAGCCTCTGGCAAGCTATCCGCATACGTCCGATTACATTTCAAATCCCTACTCCTAAAGGAGGAGTCCGCTGTCGTTTCGTCTCGTTAGCCTCCACCGATCGATCAAAGGAAATCGCCCCCTCGTCCCACCTCCTCGCCCACCGATTTTTTGTCCCTCGTAGTAGAAAAACCGGCAGCATATAGTAAGTAGAAAGAGAGAACCGGTCTGCATATCTCTCCATCCATCCAATAAAAAAAACAGGTAACCAAATCACACATAGATCGTTCCGTAAAAATCACGTGGGTGCTTTCCTAATGAGAAAAATTCACTGGAGGTACTCATACTCGTCGCGTTGCCCAATTTAGTCCTCGTACTTACAAATACCCAAAATACAGTCACTGAACTTGTCTCAGGTGGTCATCTACGGTCCAATCTACGGTTTCTTGTACGTACACGCTGATTTGGCAGTTGACTGGCATGTCCACGCGGGCGTTGACCGCCAACTCATCAGCACCTGATCTGGGCCGATCGATTTGTTTTTTTTTTTTTTGCAAAAATCACCGTATTTACGTTCCTCCCCCCGCCTGGTCGGACCGCACCTTGCTCCTAAACTAACACCTGGCCGCCCCCGCCCCCGCTCCTCGCCACACCTGGTCGGACCGCTCTCCTCTCCTCTCCCCTCTCGAACCCTAGTCAGTCACCACAAATCCCTCGTCGTCATCGCCGCCTCCGCCGCCGTCGCCGCAGCCACTACCGCCTAGGCTGCCGCCGCCTGGCTGCCATAGGAGTGCTCCCGTCGCCTGGATCTACTGCCCCCTCGCCGACGACGTCGTCGACATGTCATCTGCGAGCTCCCGCTCTGGTCTGCGTGGCCACTCTGTTGAGGTGCCATTGGTCGGATGCCTCGATTGTGGCGAACCTGTCAAGTGCTACCGCTCTAGCACCGATGAGCACGATGGTTGGGTTTTCTACAAGTGCACCCACCACAATGTAAGCTATCTTGATCTGTTCGATTCATGTTTGATGCTGCCCTACTAGCTGTGATATATGTTCAGTAGCCATGAATCTGCTTAGAAGTCTTGAATCTGCTCAGTAGCCATGAATCTGCCCTGGTTACTTAGTTTACTAAAAAAATCAGTTATCTAGTTAACTGAATTTTAGTAGTTAACTGAACATTTCCATGTTAACTGAAGTTTTTCAGTCATCCTGGACACATTTTCTGTGGTCACTATGTTCCAAGTTAAACTGAACTTTTACAATTAACAGAGCTATTTCAGTCATTTTCACACATTGCATTGCTTTGGTTGTTCTGAAATAAAGAGGTATCTTTCTTGTAGGTCACCTGTGATTTCTGGCGCTGGGAGCTGGAATATGTGCAGCATCTGGTTGAAACTAGGGTTCTTGTTGGTAATGCTACTGTAGATGCAATAGGTGCAGCCGAGGACGGAAGGGAAGAGCTTGAGAGGAAGAGGACTGACTCAATGGCAGGAAGAAACTTAGCTGGAAAGGCCTTGGCTGGAAGAGGCATTGCAGGCAGAGTGAATGTTGACAGCCCTAGTGAGAAGAACCTTGCTACCAAGCAGCAAGTTGCTATGCTTCTTGGATTAGGTAGAGAGATCCTACTAGTGCTAAAGCTTGTTATGGCTAATGTTGTGGTGCTTTGTGTGATGTCTTTCATCTTAATTATGAAGAAGTGAGATGTTGATAAATGAGTAGGTGTCTCAGCTGAAGGTGTTCTTAATTGAGCAGACATGATGTTATTTTGGCTGTATGGTTGTAATGGATAGAGATCTATCAAGTAATATGAAGACTGCAGTGTCAATGTTTAATCTTCCAATTTGTTGTCAGTGTTTAATCTTCCAATTTGTTGTCATTTGAAAATTTTATGTTTACACAGCAAATCATGATATGGAGAACAATACAGCCAAAATGTAACTGAACTTAACTGAAAAAGATTCAGTTAACTGAGCTTAAATGAAATGAAATGTAAATGAACCTAACTGGAAAATATTCAGTTAACTTTGTCTTTTCTGAACTGAAAAGAACTAAAGAGCATCACATGCACACTGGCACCCTACAACTTGCATTCTACGTGTGCCTTTGGTCCACCACCACCAGATCCACCTTTTCTTCCTCCCCAGCCACATGCTTCATCTTCTTCTCTTTTCTTCCACCACCAGATCCATCACCACTCGTTCCCCTTCTTCTCTTCTTCCTCCAGCGTCAACCATGGTGTCGTGGGATGATCTCCCTAGCTCTTCTGAAGATGACTCGGTTACCAGCAAGGTTGGTCATCTCCTCCTCATCTCCTACTAGGGTTACCAGCAGCTAGGGTTTCTCTTCTCCATATGTGGATTGAATCCAATCTATATTTGTTTTAGGCTCCTGTCACAATCTTTTGTGAGGAATGGAGAGGCCTGGCGACAGATCTGCCTAGCTTTACATGTCAGCATGGATCTTTGTGTGAGAAGCTTGTGGCATTTGAATCAGTTGATACTGGCAGGAGGTTCCTAGCCTGTGCCCAGAAGGTTAGTACAAATTCAGTCACACTGTCAAAAGTTTAGAAAGCTCAGATAAAGCAAGAGGTCCAGTTAAGTTCAAATTTTAGTTATTTTCTTGAGTAGTGAATTTGTATGCCAATCATGTGCTATGTGTAGTTAACTGAATTTCTTGAGTAGTTAACTGAATTTCTGTTTGTTTTAAATTGATAGGAAGTACCTAGCTGCAACTATGTGGAGTGGGTTGACCCTGAGTGGCCTGATGCTATGAAGATGAGCCTAGCTAGGATATGGAGCATGTATGAAGAGGAGACAAAACAGAATCTCAGACAAAATGTTCTGAATGCTGAGGAAAACTTGAAGATTATGGAAGAGAAGAAGAAGATGGAAAAAGAGCTTAGCAATTTTAAACTTGATTTTGCTACTATGGTGGCTGAGAAGGAGCAGGCAATTAGCCAATTAGACAGCACACAAGTTGCTATGGCTGATCTTAAGGAAGAGCATGAGAAGAGGAAGATGAATGACAAAATAGTAACAAGCATTCATCAGGTATTCAGGGCTAAGGCAGAAAAAGAGAGAGAGACCAAGTCATGCAGGAGAGGGACCAAGTCATTGGAGAGAGGGATAAATTAAAGCAAGAGAAGAGAAAGCTTGAATACATTATTAGTGACTTGTTCAAACACAAAGAGGACACCAAGGAGAAGATAAGGAAGCTTAAGAGGATGCTGGATGATTTTGATTGAACTGATGTTGTACTAGATGCTGAATGATTTTGATTGAACTGATGTTGTACTAGATGCTGAATGATTTTGATTGAACTGATGTTGTACTAGATGCTGAATGATTTTGATTGAACTGATGTTGTACTAGATGCTGAATTTCTAGTTGGATGGTCTTGTTTGTCAAGTGAATTTGTTTATCCAGCAGCTAACCACATATGCATTTTACAGTGCTAACAGTGTACTGACAAAAGACATGGAAAATGGCTAACTAAATTTTGACTGACATAGATAATAACTGCAAGAATTCATTTAACTGACAAAATCCAGTCAACCCCATATGCATTTTTACAGTGCTGACAAAAGACAGAAATGCTTAACTGAATTTTGACTGGCATAGATAACTCTCAGAATTCATTTAACTGACAAAATTCAGTTAAACAGCAACACCAGATCTCTTACAACACTGTAACACTTCAGCATACCTAACAACAAATAATGACAGCAACAATGACAGCACACAGAAACAAAACATCAACATAGTAGCAACAATGACAACAACACTTCAGCATTTCATAGTACTTGTCCACAAATAGATAGTTCAGCAGCAGCCATCACATCACATTACCAAAAGAAGACCAGCAGACAGTAATATTAACTTATGTGCTCACATTATACAAGCACACCTAACCAAACATCTCTAGTTATAACTTATATGCTAAAAATATGTATACTTTCAGCATACCTAACTAACATTCTTCTTCACTTCTTGGGCATCTTCAGTTGTTCATCTTCTTCAGGCGCTCTGACCGGCGAACCTCAACTACACCTGGCATCTTCCTCTTCTTCTTGTTCTCTGCCACCTCCGCATGTGCTTCCAGTGCCAAGACCACCTCCACCTCCTACTTGACCATGACAGCAACATCTGGAAGCAGGTCGACGTTAATCGGGAGGTTCTTATCACCCTCCTTCGCGTCGAGGACTGGCGCCACCATCTGGACCTCCGGCTCCGCGGCCTGGACCTCCGTCTCGTCATCAGAGATGACAACCACCTCGATCTCCTCCTCGCCAGAAGACTCCAAGTCCGGCTTGTAGCCAGAGTCGTCCTCGGAGTCAAGCTGAAGTTACTCCGAGTCGGACGACTCGGCGTTGGAGATGTCGTCGTGCACGAGGCGATCGGGCTGGAAGCGGTCCCAGTAGGCCGTGTTGACAGGCGGGGAGACGGCCAGGATGACGTTGTGGACGCGCTCCATTCGCGAGCCAACGCGGAGCGGATCCGGCTGCTGTGGCGCGGTGGCGGACCGGTACATCCACCACCGGGCGCGCTGCCTCGGGTCGTCGGAGCGCGTCTCCTGCATCCCGAAGCGGAGGACCAGCGCAGGAGGGATACCTTTGGGGTCGGTGATGGCGCGCTGCTTCTCGTCGTCGGTCAAGACCTTGAGGAGGCCACGCGCGTGGTGACGCAGCATCCCAATGCTAGGGAACCACTGCCCGATCTCCTTCAGGTCCGCGCGCATGGCCTTGTCGTCGCCTGCGAGGTCATCGATGACCCTCTGCCAGGCGTGGCTGTTGTCCATGTCGTCGGCGGCGGTGTGGTGCTCGGCGGCGAGGGTTTTCTTGACTGTAGGGAGCGAGGAGAAACCTAGGCGACGCGGGTGGACTGTGGCGAGTGGAGAGTGGAGAGCGGTGGGTGGGTGGGCTTAAAGACAGAGGAGGAGAAACCGACACGGCATGCAGACAACGCAGCGCACGCTCGCCGTACATCATGTGCAACGAACGCTGGACCTGAGGGCCACAAGGAAATAATAAGTTGACTGTTAAGTAGCATTTGGTCAGACCACTAGTACTATCCCACTGGCATTGCACGCATCGCTTAATACCACAGGCCTGGGTTCGAGACCCAGGCCAACCCTTTTTTTTCAATCAAAAATTCATTTGCACTACAGTTAGTTACAATTCAGTCAAAACATTCAGGTTAGCAGATAGTATGAACTCAAACAATCAATTTGCATAAATTTCAGTCAAAACATTCAGCTGAGCTGAGTACTAACTTCAAAAAATTCAGCTACTAAACTGAAGCACTCAGTTCAAAAATGCAGTTAACTGAATGAGCCAATGATTGAACTACATTTGAATAGTTTCAAACACTGAATGGCTGGTACATTTGAATAGTTTCAAACACTGAATGGCTGGTACATTTGAATAGTTTCAAACACTCAGATTGAAGTTTTTGACAAAAAATCAGATGACTACAAGTGCAACAGCACTAATTCATCTAAACTCATCAAACATATTGACTCTTTTCTACTTCTTGGGCACATGTCCACTTGGCCCTGCTTGCTTCTTCTGCTCAGCTCTTCTTCTCTTGGCCTCTTCTTGCTGTTTCCTCTTTGCTTCTTGATCTTCCTTCCTCTTCAGTGCTGCCTCTGCTCTCTTTGCCTCTTGTTCTTCTTTTCTCTTTAGTGTTGCATCTACTTTAGCTGCAATTCCTTCAATTGATTTTGCTTCCTTCTCTTGTTGCAATGCAGCTTTTCTTGCTGCTGTAGCTTGCTGCTTTGCTGCTGTTTCCTCAGCCTTCTTGTCTTTTGCTGCTCTTCTTCTTCTTGCTGCCTGATCTGCTTTCCTGAGAGCAATTTCTTGCCTTTTTTGCTTCTGCCTCCTCTGCTCTCCTCTCTGCCAACTCATTCATGGCCTCCGGTGCTGCATCTCTTCTGGCTGCCATCTGCCTTTCTTTGTCCTTCTTCATCTTCAGCAGCTTCATGGTCAGGCTCCCATCAGTTGTAGCTGTTGTTGTATGTGCTGTAGCTTGAGAACTAGCTGCCAATGAGATAAATGTTGAATCTGGCACAGTAGTTTCAGTGTATTCTCTAGGCACTGGTCTAGCTTGCTGCATCCTGTGAAGCATTGTACATCCAAAGTCCTACATCTGTTCAAAGACAAGAAGTGGACACAACTGATAAGCATTGTACATCCCGTGAAGCATTCTACATTCTAATTGATTAGACACAACTGATAAGAAGTGGACAAAAGATTAGCATTTGCATGAAATACAAACTGGTGTATCATATTCATCATCTTCTTGAGCAGCATCTTGAGCAGCATGGACCTCCTTCTGTGTGAGTTGGCCATCATCTTGTGTTAGATTGACCTCCTGCTGTGGTACTTGGGCATCATCTTCTGCTAGATTAACCTCATCCTATGTGAGTTGGCCATCATCTTGTGTTAGATTGACTTCCTACTGTGGGAGTTGGCCTTCTTCTTGAGCAGCATGTGGTACTTGGCCAGCAGCTTGTTGTGCCATAACTTGTTCATCATCTGACACATCATCAGGTATAGCCCTTGGCCCCCTTCTCACTTGTTTCTTTGGCAAAATGCCAGCCTTTCTCTGATTGCATCCTTTGATATTATGGCCCTATTCATGGCAGTAGGAGCATGTTATTGTGCCTCCATGTCTGGTCGTTACCTTGGTTCCATCTTTCTTTTCAATCTCATAAGGCTGCTTTCTCCTACTCTTGTTTGAAGGCCTCCCTACTTTTTTTTCATAGACAGGTGGCTTGATTTCACACCCATTCATCTTCTCCCACTCTCTCCTATCTCTGCAAGGCTTGATAATGGGTTTGTATGCTAGCTTGAATGCTTCAATACTGTAGCAGGAGTGCACCAAAGTCTCAGGGTCAATTCTTTCATGTCTGCAGCATGCAACTGCATGGTGACACGGAACTCCACTAAGATCCCACCTCTTGCATGTACAACTCTCTTCCTTGATGTCAACAATGTATGTCCTGTTCTTGTTGTCAACCTGGAAAATGCCATCACCAGCCCCTGAAACCATGCATGTAGCAGACAACTCAATATTCTTTTCAACTCTTTTCCTTATTTTTGGGCATATAGAGCCAGGCCAGTTCTCTGCCTCCTTTCTTTTATTGTAGAATCTGACCATGAGCTAGGTTTTGATCTTGTCAATCATTGATCTGTTCAGCATCTCCCTAGTCTCAAGGATATATTTGTTGAAAACCTCACAGTTGTTGTTCAGAAGGATATCACACTTAGGCAATTCTCTTTGGAAACCCCTGACCCAAGTGTTTGGTGGTAGTTGCTCAAGCCATGAGTAGGCTTCCAAGCTCATGGCCTTTAGTTCCTCCATGTTTGCAGCCCACCGTTCAGGTGTTGTGCTCCTTGCACACTTCCATAACTGGTTCTTTAGTACATCTCCTTTGTGTGTTTGCTGAAAATTCTGCCATATATGCCTGACACAATGTCTGTGCTCTGCATCAGGAAAGTGCTGCCTCACTCCCTTGATCAGCCCCTTTTGCTTGTCTGACATAATAGTCCATGGCTCTGTATTGAGTATTCCCAAGTCACTCTTAAGGTTTGACAAAAACCATTTCCATGTATCAGTGTTCTCTATCTCCACAACTGCAAATGCCAGAGGATAAATGGATCCATCCCAATAGCACACAGCAAAACACCTCGATACTTGCTCTTCAAGTGGCATCCATCTAAACATATGACAGGCCTGCAGGCTTGCATGAAACCCCTTTTGCAGGCATCCAGAGAGAAATAGCAACTTCCAAATATGCCATCATTGACACCCACATAGAAAGAGCTACCTGGGTTTGATGGTCTGAATTCTTGTGCATAATCCCACATGTTGTTGTACTGCTCTAACTCATCTCCTTCAAGGACCTTCTTGACTAGTCTCTTAGCCCTTCTAAGTTTGCTCCTTGTAGCTGTCATGTTCCAGTCCTTCTGAACCACCCTTGAAAAATTCTTCATGTTCATGTTTTCATCTGCTCTGAAAGAATCAATATATTTTCCTGCCATGAAGGGAGCAGTGAATGACTTCACAGACCATTTCTTTATGCAGGTATGCTTTGGGTTGTATTTCTTGATCATCAAGCATTTTGTTCTGCCATCAAATGATGCAAACAAAGACCAAGGGCACCCTTCTTCACAAATGGCTTGCAGTCTTTTCCTATCATTTCTGGGGCACTTAATGTCAACCCTTTCCCTACAGCTGTACTCTTTGATAGCTTTCCTCAGTAACTCAACACTTGCAAATGTCTAACCCACTTGGAACTCTGGTTTAGACAGGTCTTCTTCTCTGAAATATTTGAAATTCAGCTTAACCTTATCTTCATTAGAAGAAGGCAAACACATGTCCATGTCTTCAATAGGATCATCAGGTTCTTCTTGGACTGCTAAACCTTTACCTTTATCACAATCAACATTTCTGTCAAATAGGTCATCATCATCTTGCAGATCAATATCTGAATCAACAAGTTGTGGATTGAAATCTTCATCAGAATCATGAATTGCTGAATCACCAACTCCATCTTCTGCATCCATGTTTAAAACCCTACAGGTTTTCCTTCTGCCCCTGAACTCAAATTGAAATGTATGAATATAATCTCCTGGCTAAGGAGGACCTGGTATGTACTCCTCTTCTTCTGACTCTTCCTCACTTTTTGCCTCATCCAATTGATCTTGCTCAGCCTACTCCTGTAACACTTGCACTTGCTCAGCATTTTCCTCTTGCACTTGCAGTTGATGTGACTGCTCCTCTTGCACTTGCTCAGCATTTTCCTCTTGCACTTGCAGTTGATGTGATTGCTCCTCTTGCACTTGCTCCTTCTTAGGCCTCAGGCTACTGAATTTAGCTAAAGGAGGATCCTCATCATCAGAATGAACTGGAACAGGAGAAATATATGACCTCATGCTGTTATCATATCAAGAAATATCTGCTGGAAATGGTTCCCATTCAGAACACAATCCTTCATGTTCTCTGTCATTGTGTTGTCCCCTAACTTAATTTCTCTTAAACCATTCTTATACACTGTCAGTCCAGGACACACCAGTAAGCCCTGATCCTGCCATCAAACTCATACCCAATTTTCTCCACCAGACTGGCAACAACTGTAGGTGTCCAATTATCTATGTCACAGTTGTCATACCAAATGGAGTGTCCTTGTGGTAATCCCTATGCTTGCCTGCACATAGGAAATAGCCACCATGTATGACCTCAACAGAGAAGTGGTTGCTTAGGGGTCCTGCAAAACAATGGAAATGACAAAATGTTCAGACAGACAGTAATAACAGAGGAGAAGAGACAATGTAACTGCACAATGACACAACCATGCTATTTGAGAGCATCTAAGCTAGGAAATTGACACAAGGTAACTGCACCAGTCTAACCAAAGTGTCAATGTTCGGACAAAAATGTTCAGACAGTAATAACAGACAGAGACAGCACTAAATTCAGCCATTTCCTGATAATTGAAGACATGACCCAACCATGCTATTTAATAGCATCTGAGCTACAAATAGCTCAGTGTAACTGCACCAATCTAACCAAAGTGTCAATGTTCAGACAGGTTCAGAAATAGATAATTTAGACAGGTTCAGACATTGAAAGTTCAGACATTTATGGCCTATCCAGTAAACAAATTTATGATCCTTCACGTCCAAAAGCATGTTCTTTTTGGGGATATGGCAAACAAACGGTCATCTCATGAACAAAACAACATATGGTCGATGCATGTAACCTAATTGAAGCTAACATTTTCGGCCAAACTAACAAGGCATACCCTTTGCCTAACAAATCAAGCAATCAAAACCTTATTTACCTCTGTACAACGATAGTTCAACTACGAAGAACCTATCGAAAGGCCTCATGAAACCCTAATTTTGATCTGCCACTAACTTCACCATCCACGGCTAAAACCCTACATGCGCACCCCATCCGTGACAAAAGAGAGGGGAAAGAACCCTAAACCCTAACCCGTATACGCAATTGAGTCGGACGCGCACTCTTTCCCGGAGCTAAAATGGACAGATCGGACAGAGAAGGTGGTGACGACGGCGACGTACCATACAACGGCGGCGAGGCATGCTCCTCACGCCGGGAGGGAGCGAGAGGGACGTCACACAGGCCCCTACCAAACGGAGCAGATGGCAGCGGCTCGGCGTCCGACGACGAGCTCATGGCGGCCGTCGCCACACTCGGCCACGCCGGCGAGCTCGAGGTCACACCTCGGCAGTGACGACGAACAGGGGAGAGGAGAGCGACTCGGTCTGGTCCGACTAGGTGGATGGATCGGTCCGACCAGGTGGGCTGTTGTTTTATTCCCTAGTGATTTTGCAACCCCCCCCCCCCCGGCATTCCCCCGAATCGATCGGCCTAGATCAGGTGCTGATGAGTTGGCGGTCAACGCCCGCGTGGACATGCCAGTCAACTGCCAAATCAGCGCGTACGTACAAGAAACCGTAGATTGGACCGTAGATGACCACCTGAGACAAGTTCAGTGACTGTATTTTGGGTATTTGTAAGTACGAGGACTAAATCGGCCAACGCGACGAATACGAGGACCTCCAGTGAAATTTTCTCTTTCCTAATCAACGCCCTCGCGTCTCTCTATGCCGCTGCCGCCGCTCGTATCTGGATGAAGCCGGTTGCTACTCCGCTCACATGTATCCAAGCACCTCGCGTGGACGGTGTCTCCTCGTCCTCGGACGACGGCGGCACGCCTGGACGCCGCCGTCTCGCGTTTGGGCGACGGCGGCACTCGCGTGAGCGTTGTCGGGCCTCATGCACAACAGAACAGGGTGCAAGCGGCAAGGGAGTTTGGGCAGCTGCGACAGCGACGTCATGTCTCATCTTTGAGGTGCGTACACGAGCTCTGTTCTTTATCGACTGCTGCTAGGGCTGATAATGGCGCTGCTTCTGAACGTGCTTATTCGTGAACATGAGATTTTTGATTTCAGTTACGGTGCAGTTGGGTCTTAACTAAGAGCTGTCAATGTAGCTATAATTTCCGCTTGTTAACAGAGGCTTCCGTCGACCTGGACATAGTTACTATAGTGTCCATGCCATTTAGCCCAACAAATTATATTGATCTCTTCCAGTTTACCCTCCGGCAGAAATTGTCAATTAAATTCCTTTTTGCCACATAGATTATTTTATCACTGTCAGGCACAAGCAAAATCTTTAGGGGAATATCTATATCTATGTTCGACGTGTCGGGGTATGCCTTAAGGATTGGTCCATATTTGGACCCGGTTGCTTCTGACTTCACTTAAAAAATGGAACGACAATGTAACAATAAATATGAATAAAGGGAAGAGAAGCACTTGTACTAATTTATGTTAATCTACGGTCATGCACTTTGCTCGCGAATGTTCAAAACAAAATATGAAGGGTCCACCAGCTATCTCTAATTCTCTCCTCTGACGCTACTGCACAAACTATATCAATGAACTTTGACACGATATTATTTTGCTTGAGACAATTAGTCACCTACTTAGTAGATATGATCCCATTTTTTGGTTACTTTGTGTTTAGACCTTCAACAGTGCTTATATTTGACCTTTCCATTTGGTCTTGAAAATTAAAGCCAGCTCACATAGTTGACGTTGCCAATAGATTAGAGAGTCATATAGTTGTCACCAGATAGGCAGAATTTGGACATATTTGTCGTTTGCCCGTAGGAACACACGGGCATTGTGCTATTTTGTTTCATTACCAATAGAAGGAAATTTTTCATCGGTTAAAGAGATAATAAAATAAGGCAAGCAATAGTACAAAATATACGGGAAATCATATGCAAGATTTGATAAACATTTATTTACACAATCGCATTAATACGGGTAGGTCATCACAAGCTAACATACTACTGCATATGGACCTATAGCTATTTTGTTCACCTTAGGAACAGTACCAATCTTAGAATGTGACAATTCCAAGGTGTTTTTTGCCATTCCTACGCCACCCCTTCATTTTATTTTGATATATATGAGAGTACACATTAAGGGGTTTGTAGGAAGTAAGAAAAACTAGGAGGATACAAGCCCTTGTCACCTTATGGGGTGATGATGGAGGAGACACAATGAGGTGAAAGAGGTGTGATGGCCATAGAAGAGTAGAGCCACGAGGATACAACGATCGGCATTTACGAAGACATGGATAAGTAGAAAAAGAGTATCACACTTGACAACCAACAAATGACACATGTTGCTATTGGGGCATATCACCCTCCGTTGCATTATACTTCCTCCATCACAAAATAAGTGTCTTAGTACAAAGTTGTACTAAAGTTGAGACACTTATTTCGGTACAAGATTAAGACGGAACACTTAATGCGGACGATTAACCCCCCCCCACCCCACCACGAATTATGTCTCATGTTGGATGCATTTTCTGATATTGCTTGCACAGGATTTAGAGGGATGGCTGGTATCCACGCTGACCGAGATGCGACTCAAGCAGGGGGCGGCGTTCGACACCACTCGCCGGCTTTAGGGTGATGAAAACCCATAAGTATAGGGGATCGCAACAGTTTTCGAGGGTAGAGTATTCAACCCAAATTTATTGATTCGACACAACGGGAGCCTAAGAATATTTGCAAGTATTAGCAGCTGAGTTGTCAATTCAACCACACCTGGAGATTAATTATCTGTAGCAATATGATCAGTAGCAAAGTAATATGATAGTTTTGATAGAAGTAGCAACAGCAATAGTAACGGTAACGGTGATAGCAATGATTTTGTAGCAAGTGTAACCGTGGTAGCAGAAGTAGTAACTTAGCAAGAGCAATATAAGAGAAATTTGTAGGCATTGGATCGGTGAATTCGTTGAATGATATTCATCATATAAAAGTCATAACCTAGGGCGATACAAAACTAGCTCCAGTTCATAAATATAATATAGGCATGTATTCCGTAAATTGTCATACGTGCTTATGGAAAGAACTTGCATGACATCTTTTGTCCTACCCTCCCGTGGCAGCGGGGTCCATATGGAAACTAAGGGATATTAAGGCCTCCTTTTAATAGAGAACTGGAACAAAGCATTAACACATAGTGAATACATGAACTCCTCAAACTACGATCATCACCGGAAAGTATCCCGAATAGTGTCACTCCGGGGTTTACGGATCATAACACATAATAGGTGAATATAACTTGCAAGATTGGATCTAGAACATAGATATAATGGTGATAACATAAATGGTTCAGATCTGAAATCATGGCACCCAGGCCCAAAGTGACAAGCATTAAGCATGGCAAAGTCATATCAACATCAATCTCAGAACATAGTAGATACTAGGGATCAAGCCCTAACAGAACTAACTCGATTACATGATGAATCTCATCCAATTCCTCACCGACCAGGGAGCCTACGAAGGAATTACTCACTCCCGGTGGGGAGCATCATGGAATTGGCGATGAAGGAGGGTTGGTGATGACGAAGATCGATGATCCCCCTCTCTGGGGCCCAAAACGCACTCCAGATCTGGCCTCCCGATGAAGAACAGGAGGTGGCGGCGGCTATGTATCGCGAAACAAGATAATTCTTTCTCCCTGATTTTTTCTGGAAAAATAGGTATTTATGGTGTTGGAATCAGGGTTTGCGGGGCCACCAGGTGGGCACAACCCACTTGGGCGCACCTGAGGGGGGGGGGCGCCCTGGTGGGTTGTGCTCACCCAGCGGCCCCCCTCCGGTGGTTTCTGGCTCCAGTTTTTTTCTTTTATTCTGAAATAATTCTCCAAAAAGTTTCGTTCCAATCCGAGAACTTTTATTTCTGCATAAAAACAACACCATGGTAGTTCTGCTGAAAACAACGTTAGTCTGGGTTAGTTTCATTCAAATCATGCAATTTAGAGTCCAAAACAAGAGGAAAAGCGTTAGGAAAAGTAGATACGACGGAGACGTATCAGGTGACGGTGGTAGGTGGTTAGGTACGAAGAGGTAGGTGGGTCGATAAGGTGGGCGAAGAAAAAACAACAGCGGGAGTTAAAAAAGAACCAGTAGCAAAGGCGGGTCGTTGCTCGCGGAGAAGGGGTAGTGGACTAAAGGATTTGAGTGCAGGGTATGGGAGGTCTTGGATGGAGGACATGGTGGCAGGGTTTAAAGGAATGGACGGTGCAACGTGCTACAACATTTTGATTGCAGAATCCATCTTGAGCAATCAAAAAAATAAAAGAAATTGGTGGAACTATGTTAGAAAGATCTATTTGGGTGGAGAGACGATGAATAATGCAACTCATGGCAGTCGCTTTTATCATCTATGTATTGTTGACATAAGGATGCAGATTATCTGCATCGTCATCCGTAGCAACGCACGGGCGTTCTACTAGTGAACTTTAACGAGAATGAACAAATTTGACTCAAACTCGAACAAACCCAGGGGCCCCCCTCCGGTGGGTTTTGGCTCCAGTTTTTTTTTCTTTTATTCTGAAATAATTCTCCAAAAAGTTTTGTTCCAATCTGAGAACTTTTATTTCCGCATAAAAACAACACCATGGTAGTTCTGCTGAAAACAGTGTTAGTCCGGGTTAGTTTCATTCAAAGCATGCAAATTAGAGTCGTAAACAAGAGGAAAAACGTTAGGAAAAGTAGATACGACGGAGATGTATCAACTTCCCCAAGCTTAAACCTTTGCTTGTCCTCAAGCAATTCAGTTGAAAAAACTAAAAGTGAAAAAGGAAAACTTTTACGAACTCTTTTGCTCTTGTTTACATAAATAAGCTTAATTAGCACCCAGGTTTTCAGCAAAGATTATAACTAACCATGTCAACAATAACTCTTAAAAATTATATTAACTCATATCAATGACATAATCAACTAGCGAGCAATAATAAAATATCTCAAATGACAACACCTTATCAAAACAATCATGATATAATATGACAACAGTGGTATCTCGCTAGCCCTTTCTGAGACCATAAAACATAAATGCAGAGTACCTCCAAAGTTCAAGCAGCGACTAAACATTGTAATTCATGGTAGAAAAGATCCAGTCATGATGCATCCAACATTAACTATACACAATGCATGAGGATGACAATAGTGCTCTCAGAATCTGGCGCTTATTTGAGAAGGTGATGAGTCAACATAAAATTAAATAGATAGTCCCTTCGCAGAGGGAAGCAGGGATTTGCAGTGGTGCCAGAGCTCAGATTTTTAAAACAGAGATAAATGAAATTTTGAGAAATGCACCCTTCCTCTTTACTTCGCGACCATTAGTTATCGATATCTTCCATGCTAAACACATTAGTGGCGGTTCCCAAGCGATAAAAGTAAAGATTTACTCCCCCTCCACCAACAATCACACTCCACGACTAGCCGAATCCTCGGGTACCGTCCGTACCAACATCAATCCTGGGGGAGTTTTGTTTAATTATTTGCAATTTGATTTCGGGACTGGGAATCTCTATTACCGCCCCTCTCGTGCAAGGACAAGTGAATAAACACTCATCATGAGAATAACCTGCTTAGTATGGAAGATACCGACTACCTCCAGCCGCTCTATGAACAATCCAGGCACACAAAAATGGATATTTCTTTGAAGTTTTTAGAGGTGGCACATGCGAATTTACTTAGAGCGGCAGGGTAATACCGCGTATAGGTAGATATGGTGGACTCATCTGGAATAACTTGGGTTTTAGGATTTTGATGCACAAGCAGTATTTCTGCTTAGTACAGGCGAAGGCTAGCAAATAGGTTGGGAAACGGCCAGCTAGAGAGCGAAACGGTCATGAACATGCATTATGCATAATGAACATTGGATACTAGCATGAGTAGGATATGAACACCATGAACATAAATATCATAGAGGCTATGTTGGTTTTGATTCAACTACATGTATGAACATGTGCCAAGCCAAGCCACTCAAAACATTGACTCAAAACATTCAGAGGAGGATACCATATCATCATACTACATCACAATCATTTTAACGCAATATTGACATCCAAGATAAATCATTATCCACTCCTAGCTACTTAAGCATGACATGAGAAACTATAATCTCTAATTGTCATTGCAAACATGTTTGGTCATAATATGCTGAATCATGGATACTAGGTTAAACATATTTACAAAAACAGAACAAGTTGAGTTCATACCCGTTTCTCTCTGCCACAACCAGTTCACAAAATATCATCATTATTGCCTTTCACTTGCACGAATGAACGATATAAAAATAATAATAATGCGAGAGTGCCGTGGACTAAACTGGAATCTGCAAATATTTTATTCAAAAGGAGAAGACAAGGTAATTTGGGCGCTTTGTTAGATCAACAATAATGCATATGAGAGCCACTCAACATTTTTATCGTGGTCTTCTCCTTGGTATGACTCAATAATCAGAAAAGAAATTCAAAGAAACACACTGAAATATTTTTGGAGTTTTTAGTTTTTCTAGAAGAAAGCAAATTAAAGAAGGAAAAACAAAAACGAGAAAAACTATTTACACGGGAAAGCTCCCAACAAGCAAGAAGAAGAATCGAGAAATCTTTTTGGGTTTTCTTTTAATACTACAACTAATTAAACTAGAAAGAAAAACCGAAAAGAAGCAGGAAATAATTTTGGGTTTTCTCAAAGTTTTTTAAACCCACAAGAAGAAAGCGAGAAAATAAATCTAGCATGGATAATATAATGAAAAAGTGTGAACACCGACAACTGGAATGAAATGTGCGAACATGAATGTAATGTCGGTGGAAATACGTACTCCCCCAAGCTTAGGCTTTTGGCCTAGCTTGGCAATCACCGTCGGTAGCCTACATAATAATCGGAGTGATAGCTCACGGAGGCTCTTGGTGCAGCCTCCTCAGCCCGCCGAGCAGCCACCACCTCTGCGTTGTGTGCTCGGGCCTCGCTCTCAAGAACATAATACCTTCCTTTGCTGTGATAATCAAAGAGAGCAGGAGCGGGCAAAAAGGTGTGCACAACGGAAGTTTTATTGAACAGCAGGTTATAAATATAATCAGTGGTCTCGCCCTTAAGGAACTTATGGCGCTTCATGGCCTCAAAGTCTAAGTACTGAGTGGGTAGGATGGGGTCATTAGGCCAAGGTGATACACCCAGCTCCTTTGCTAGACGTGAAGCATAAATCCCACCATAAAAATATCCACTACCAGCGTTGTGTTGCAGTCTGCGTGCAACAATCGCTCCAAGGTTATAACATTTAACACCGGTGAGAGCAGTGTGTATGAGGCTCAAGTCAGGAGCACAAAGTGTGCTACAATCCTGCTTGCCTACGATGCATTTGCCATTAAAGAGTGCAACGTATTGAATCAATGGGAAATGAATACTCTTTATTCTACCTTGTGTCACTCCTCTAGATTCACCATAGCAAAGGCTAGTCAAGAATGCCTCATACTCAGATCTTGGGGGTTCGTCCAGCGAACCCCAAAAAGGAATTTTGCAGAAGTTAGAAAATGTCTCTAAAGGTAAGGTAAATGGATGGTCATATAGTTTAAACGACACTCTAGATCACGAGGATGAAATTTAAATTCCTTAGTAAATGATTCTGTGAGGCTGAGATATTGGTTGCACTTATCTCCCATGTAGGGACCGAGCTCGGCGTTGCGAACATATTGCTCAAATTCTTCTTTGATTCCTGCCCTCACCATAAAATCATTGCATGGCCATAGGCAGGATTTGGTAGTTGCTTCCCGTATCGAACTTGCGCTTGGTTCAACATAAGACCGGCGCACCGAGCCACTACTAGATGATGCCTCCGAAGACCTCCTCCTTGAAGAACTCCTAAAGAAACTCATCTTCTTCCTATGAACAAAATTATGAAATTTTTAGTCCACAAAATTTTTGTCAACAAAACTTCACAAGATTGATAGCAACTACTCATAAGCATGCATAGAGACTATATTGAGCATTCAAACTACTTAGAACTCTAAGAATTCAACATGCAAGCTCATCTACAGCAGCACCAAGAGTAGCTAATTATTCAAAATATAATCCACTAAAGCAAAAACTAATTGGACCAATGGAGGAGTCACATACTGATGTCTATTACGCAACCTTCTTCTTGTAGACTCGTGTTGGGCCTCCAAGCGCAGAGTTTTGTAAGACAGTAGCAAATTTCCCTCAAGTGGATGACCTAAGGTTTAGAGAGAATTCCTTATTTGACACTACCTTAAAATGTGGTTCCCTATTTGGCCCTGAAGAAATTTTTCTTCCCTGTTTGACATCTGCTCTAAATTTCTTTCCCAATATGACACTCTAGTGCATTTTGTTCACTAGTGGTGTTAAAGACAGACGTGAAAAGACCTTTTTACCCCTGGCGCATAAGGTGACCAAAAATTTGTACATGACAATATCTACGGGCGCTGCTACGCGTCGGCCGGCCGATCTTTTTAAAAGATCCGTCACCTCGCGAGCCGCTGGATCCCACGAATTGAGCGACTAAGTGCCATCCTTTTATCATTGCAACACAGGTCGCGTTGCAGGAAATTTCTGGAACACGAGTCATGTTGCAGAAATTTTTGCAAGATATTTCTTTTGCAACAGAGGTCTTGTTTCAACTTTTTTTTACACAGAGGTCTTGTTGCAATTTAATTTTTTTTTTCAACGAAGGTCTCACGCAAATTTAATTTTTCTGAAACAGCGGTCTTGTTGCAGTTTTTGCTGCAATAGAGACCTTGCTGTGGAAACTCATTATAGTGGACATTAAGCAACGATCAGCGGCCACGTTGACCGAAAGAAAGAAAAAAAGACCACTCTGTCAGGACACGCGTCGTATGGACGAGCCGGCGGATGCTCGCGTGCGATCCGCTGGTAAAATGCAACTGGACTTAGCTTTCTCAAAGCGACAAGCACAAAAACACGTCAAACAACAGAGACGAGAGGGATGGCTAGATCGGGATCGGGATATTTTCTTTTGTTTGATGTGGGCTAGCGACTAGCACAGGGGTATTTTGGTCCATCCAATTTTTTTGACGGAATAGTGTAACGAAACCGACGGCAATGTCACGTAAGGAAAGAAATTTAGACTACATGTCAAATAGGGAAGAAAAGTTTCTTCAGGGTCAAATAAGGAACCACATTTTAAGGTAGTGTCAAATAAGGAATTTTCTCTAAGGTTTATCAATCCGTGGGAGGCGTAGGATAAAGATGGTCTGTCTCAAACAACTCTGCAACCAAATAACAAAGAGTCTCTTGTGTCCCCAACACACCCAATAGAATGGTAAATTGTATAGGTGCACTAATTCGGTGAAGAGATGGTGACACAAGTGCAATATGGATGGTAGATATAGGTTTTTGTAATCTGAAAATATAAAAACAGCAAGGTAACTAGTAGTAAAAGTGAGCAAAAACGGTATTGCAATGCTTGGAAACAAGGCCTAGGGTTCATACTTTCACTAGTGCAAGTTCTCTCAACAATGATAACATAATTAGATCATATAACAATCCCTCAACGTGCAACGAAGAGTCACTCCAAAGTCACTAATAGCGGAGAACAAACGAAGAGATTATTGTAGGGTACGAAACCACCTCAAAGTTATTCTTTCTGATCGATCTATTGGGCTATTCCTATAAGTGCCACAAACAGCCCTAGAGTTCGTACTAAAATAACACACTAAGATACACATCAACCAAAACCCTAATGTCACCTAGATACTCCAATGTCACCACAAGTATCCGTGGGTTTGATTATATGATATGCATCACACAATCTCAGATTCATCTATTCAAACCAACACAAAGAACTTCAAAGAGTGCCTCAAACTTTCTACCGGAGAGTCAAGATGAAATCGTGTGCCAACCCCTATGCATAAGTTCACAAGGTCACAGAACCCGCAAGTTGATCACCAAAACATACATCAAGTGGATCACGTGAATATCCCATTGTCACCACAGATAAGCACATGCAAGACATACATCAAGTGTTCTCAAATCCTTAAAGACTCAATCCGATAAGATAACTTCAAAGGGAAAACTCAATCCATTACAAGAAGGTAGAGGGGAGAAACATCATAAGATCCAACTATAATAGCAAAGCTCGCAGTACATCAAGATTGTGCCAAATCAAGAACAAGAGAGAGAGAGAGATCAAACACATAGCTACTGGTACATACCCTCAGCCCTGATGGTGAACTACTCCCTCCTCGTCATGGAGAGCGCCGGGATGATGAAGATGGCCACCAGTGATGGTTTCCCCCTCCGGCAGGGTGCCATAATAGGGTCCCGATTCATTTTTCATGGCTACAGAGGCTTGCGGCGGCGGAACTCCCGATCTAGGTTTCTTTTCGGGGGTTTCTGTATTTATAGGAATTTTTGGCGGCGGTTTCACGTCAGGGGGTCCACGAGTCAACGACAAGACTGTAGCACCCTCCCTGGGGGGTAGGGCGCGCCCTCCACCCTTGTGGTTGGCTCGGGACTCTTCTGGCCCAACTCTTTTGCTTCGGGGGCTTCTTTTGGTCCATAAAAAATCACCGTAAGTATTCAGCTCGTTTGGACTCCATTTGATATTCCTTTTCTGTAAAACTCAAAAACAAGGAAAAAACAGAAACTGACACTGGGCTCTAGGTTAATAAGTTAGTCCCAAAAATAATATAAAATAGCATATAAATGCATATAAAACATCCAAGGTGGATAATATAATAGCATGGAACAATAAAAAATTATAGATACGTTGGAGACGTATCACATACCAAGTAGCAATCCCCCAAAACAGTTTTGGAAATGAAGCTTCGAGCAAAGAGATTGAAATCCGTGGGTTTGAGAGCAAGAACACGGGAGAGAGAGCAATGGTGAATTTTTTCTGGAGGTAGGTGATGACATGGGCTAAAGAGATAAGTGAGGGGCCCACGTGGGGACCGCAACCCACCAGGGCGCGCCTGGGGCAGCTGGCGCGCCCAGGTGGGTTGTGCCCACCTGGTGCACCCCCCTCTGATATTATTTGCACTAAAAATTCGGAAAAAAATCGTATTAAATTTTCAGGACATTATGAGAACTTTTATTTTTGGGTCATTTTTTTATTGCACGAAAAATCCAGAAAGCAGGATAAACATGGCATTTTATTTTATTTAACTAAGAAAAACAGAAAACAAAAGGAAAGGACAGAAGGTAGTGCCTACTAAATTCATCAACTTCATTCCTCTAAAAAATGATCCATTAATAAGGTTGATCAAGTCTTATTAACAACCACCTTCGATTAGCATGAAACCGAAGAACTTTCGTAAAACACTAAGTTACCTCAACGGGGATATGCATGTCCCCAACAATAAGTATATCATATTTCTTTTTGGCAGTAGGTAGAGGTAGTTGAAAACTTCCAATAGTGAGTGTCGGAGATTTTTCAATAACATTTATACCATTCACTTGGAGTTGTTTCTTCGGAAAGTGCACCGTATGCTCATTACCATTGATATGAAAAGTGACCTTGCTTTTATTGCAATCAATAACAGCCCCTGCAGTATTTAAAAAGGGTCTACCAAGGATAATCGACATGTTGTCGTCCTCGGGCATCTCAAGTATAACAAAGTCAGTTAAGATGGTAACATTTGCAACAACAACGGGCACATCCTGACAAATATCGATAGGTATGGCCATTGATTTATTAGCCATTTGCAAAGATATTTCAGTAGGTGTGAGTTTATTGAAGTCAAGTCTTTTGTATAAAGAGAAGGGCATAACACTAACACCAGCTCCTAAATCACATAAAGCAGTTTTCACAAAGTTTCTTTTGATGGAGCAAGGTATAGTTGGTATTCCTGGATCTCCAAGTTTTTTAGATACTCCATCCTTAAAAGAATAATTAGCAAGCATGGTGGAGATTTCAGCTTCCGGTATTTTCCTTTTATTAGTGATGATGTCTTTCATATATTTTGCATAAGGGGCCATCTTTAAAATATCAGTCAAACGAGTACGCAAAAAGACTGGCCTAATCATTTCAGCAAAGCGTTCAAATTCTTCATCATCTTTCTTCTTAGTTGATTTAGGTGGAAAGGGCATGGGTTTTTGAACCCATGGTTCTTTTTCCCTTCCATGTTTTTGAGCAACAAAGTCTCTTTTATCATATCTTTTATCTTTGGGTTGTGGGTTCACTACTAGAAAAAGGGATGTTAGTGGCGCACCTGTTTTTGCTGTTAATGGCGCACTACAGGTGCGCCACTATTAACACGCCACTAGTAACAAATAGTAATGGCGCACCTCTGGTGCGCCACTAGTATCCCAGATAATAGTGGCGCACCACATAGTGCGCCATTACTATGTCCACCAGTGCGCCATTACTATGCCTCCCAGGGGGCCATATTTACCTTGTACTCTGGGTTACTAATGGCGCACTTTTAGATAATGCGCCACTGGTGTGTTTATTTCAGTGCGCCACTAAAGTGCAATATAGTGCGCCACTACTATGAATATTAGGAATTTTTTTTTCTTTTCTGATATTTGCACAGGTTACAAAATACATTACTGCACAGAATATAAATAGCACAACATATAAACAGCAGATTTATCGAATACAATAGAAGATTAGTCTCCGAATACAATTCATCATATTAGTCTCCGAATTCAAAATACCGAACAAAGTTAGAACATTACAAGTCTCGAGACCGCGAGTAGCGAGTTTGTCTTCACATTACAAGTCGATATCGATCATCTAAACTACCATCACATAGAAGAGAGCTGCGGTCACGATGAGCATCATCACGATGAAACTGGTCTTCATCCGGTTCCTCCTCCGCTCCCTCCTCTCTCCCGCTAGATAGCGCGCGTATCTAGCTTCCGCCTCCGCCCTAGTGGTGTACCCTTTGTAACTGTTACCGCTGAAACGGTGAACCTGTCTCTGACACTCCTCCCAGTCGTCGTAGACTCCGGGAACCTTACCCTTGTACACGACATACGACGGCATCTCTATGGACTAGACAAACAAAATGTTAGTAGCAATTCACAGACAATACATAAGCAATATATAAGTATGCAACAAAAGGATCGGAAGAGAAAAGCAACACATTAATAGCACGATTCATGGTCCTACTAATAAATAGCATCGATTACATATAAGTTGAACGATTGTCCAAACTAAAGAGACATACAAGTTCATTAAAGTTTAATTACAACATGAGCTAATCGATATTTCAGAACTACATAGCATCACTACTTTCGACTCGACTCAGGGACCGGAGCGTGGATGAAGCCGCCGTCTTTCGTGATGGTCATGAAATCGCGGGCGTTGTCAGCCTGCATTTGTAGCGTTGTTTCTATCTCACTGTTGGACGGTTGATATCTGACGTAGAACTGCCCCGAGGTACGAAGGACATCTTGATGGATGATTTCCGCAAACTCCGACTGGATGCGAAAGAATTCTTGTTTGATGTCCGCGTCCTGGATTGCCGACAAGCGTGCGGCCCAATCTTTGAGATTATTTGGTAGCAGAAGGTGATTATGGTCCCGTACGATCGCCCGCATGTGATGGAGGGCGTAGTAGGCATCCTTCTGACCGCCAGGCGGCTGCTTGACGCAGGGGAACGTCGTATTGTGGGTGAACACATGCTTGCCGTACCTACGAATTGGCCTGCTGAAGGTGCCTCCAGATCTGGCGTAGCCGGGAAGAGCTTCATCAAGAACTTTCTTGATATTTGTGTAGTCTTTCTTCGACTGACAGTCCGAGTCGAAATACGTGGCCGTGGAATATTTCGGGCTTAAGAGGATGAGTGTGCAATGTGTGTCACAGCACAAAACACGGAATGTTAGAAAAAAAAGAACGATCGAAATCTAAGAAATCATATGTTACGGGGCGGTGAGGGGATGACTTACTCGGGAAAGTAAGGCACGAGGAAGTTATCCTTATCTGGGTTTGCCAGAATGACGCCTTCGAGGTATGAACTCGTGACTTGCCGGTCCCCAGTGCTGCCCAAGATCTTGGCATGCATGTAGAAGGGGTCGACTATCACGATGTCCGGGGTCTTGTCTCTAATGATCCGCATCTCCATACTCAGCGAAAATAGCCGAATGAAGGTGTAGTGCAGCGGATGAAGGTTAAACATAGCGAAGATGTCATCAAACCGCAGGATGATCATACCCCCGATGGTGCTATCGACAAAGCCCTTGCCCTCTGGCACCTTGGCCACGAAAACTGGGTATGCCACATCATTCTCGGAGAGACGCCGCTTCTCCAAAGAAAGAACACTGTCATGCAGACTCCGCATAGCACCGGTTGCAGCATTGAGCAGATTAGTCGGTAGCATCGGCCTACTCGCCACATGCACCCTCCTCGAGATATCCTTAGGTGAAGGTGGCCCGTCCTGAGCACGGATCGTACTCGGTGCCGGCTGGCTTGCACCCTGCTTGTTATTCTTTCTTTTCCGTCCCTTCTTCTTCTGCTGTAATGGGATCGAGTTCTGCTCAGAGACCGCCTTCTTGAGTGTGTTGGGGCTGATAATATTTCGCACCTCGGCTATCTGAGGCTCGGTGAAGGCGGCAGCTGGAGGCGTCTCTTGAGAACTGAACGCCAGACGACGCCTATTGCAATTGGGTTTCTCCGCGGTACCAGCTAGATCGCGATCGTCTTTTGCAGGGTTGGGTTCTTGAGAAGGAGGCCCCAAGAATTCGTCACCGTACCCATGTTCGTTGAAGTACTTATCGATGTTGGTAAATGTACCGTCGTCGTCGTCGTCGTCCGGATCCTGTGCCATATGCATGTCCGGATCCTGTGCCATATGCATGTCCGGCATGTCCGGTAGCGTTGCGGCGGTCTTGCCATGGCTTGGCGCCGGCACGACTGGCGGTGTTGTCTGTGGGGTGGTGTCCCCCGCCCCCAAACGAATTTGGCTCTTCGGCCAAAGCAGGTGCTGAGGGTCATCACATCATCTTCGTCGGCCCCAGGGGGTCGAAACGGAGGTAACAAGTCGTCGCAGCCCGGCAGCACCCGAACTAGTTGAACCCTATACACGGTGGGTGGCATCGGATTACCGTGGAACACGCGGCTGCCCGGTTGAACGATTCTGGCCTTGGCGACATCGATCAACTGGCCGTCCACGAAGTGCAGGAGAGTGCATGGAACGTCGGCGGCGCCCTGCGAAAACATGTAGGGCGTCAGGGATGCCCAGTCAAAGGCAAGGAGATGAAGTCATCGGCCGAGAGGCTTAATTAGTTACCGTGATGGCGTTGAGCTCGGCTAATGTCGAGGCACCACCAACGGCGGGTGTGCAAGTGACGGAGGGGCCACTTGCTGCCGAGGTGCCGGCCGGCGTATTCTTCCCACACCCGGGTGCATTAAGCTCCAATGCCGGCGCCGACGCCGGAGACACCAATGTCGCCTCCGCCGGAGACACCAATGGCGCCGCCGGCGCGTTGTGCGAGTTGCTGCCCGTGAAGCTGGGAATCGGGGGCGGCCCCTGTTGGCCGCCCGCCATCCACGCCTGCAGCCCCTCAATCAAGGTAGGCACAATGGCGGTGATCGTCGCTCCCAGTTGGTCTCGCACTTGGTCTTCGACTATCTCCGGAATCCATGCCACTTGTGCCTTGAGTTCTTGAACCTCGCGCTCCTGGCTTTCCGAGCTGGTCTTTCTCTCCTTTCGCCCAGCGGTATAGTAATCCAACCATTTCGTGGACAAGCCTTTGCCGGCCACACGACCAGCTGACGATGGCTTACTGAGCTTATCCTTGTGTTTCATTACGTTCAACGCCCTATTTAAAGTGGTGTCCCAAGGGGAGCTCTTAGACGACCCCGCGCTACTGCTTTCAGTTTCCTGCAGAAGGAACGTGAACCATTTAGAAATTTGGCTTCATTAATTAGAATGCAACCATATGGAGCTAATTATGCGGGGGTGTATTCCTTACCAGAACAAGCTCAAGCGCCTTGGTCTTCGCATCCGTGGTAAGCTCCTTTGTTACCGGGTCCACCTTGTACCGGGCCCTGACATAGTTCCTGGTCTGCTTGTCACGGTATTTATCGAAGCGGGGCGGTAGGCCTTGCTCGGGACGCTCCGCGTCCTCCTTGTCCCATATAGGTTCTGCCACTCTGTAACCACCGGGACCGAGTGTGTGGACCCCTAAGTTCAAGTCCCGCATATCTTTCCCCCACTGACTTGATTCCTCGGATGCGTTGCTCTCGCACTTGATCTTGAACTCCAGGTAGTCAGCTTCGCTGATCGAAGGGATTTTCTCCTTGATCTTCTCATAACTATCACCTCTTAGAATCCTACTCTTCACCGCGGCTCTCCAAGTAGCCAGGGCCGTGCTCATCTTCATGAGGGCGGCACTGTTCACTTTATTCCCTGAGAGGCGTGTGTTTGCGCAGTCACCGGGGAACTTGTATTGTTCGTGCAGCTTCGTGAAGAGGAGGTTGCGCAAATTCCCTCGGTCATGATGCCTTAGGTTCTCGGTGTTGATCGAGACGGTGCTCCGGAGAATGCACCCGAGCTGTCCCGCGTACCCCTTGACTAATTCTTTGGGCGCCGTTGGATGCCCACCGGAGGACACTTCAGTAAATTCCTCCTTGACGGTGCCGAGCACGTTCGGGCGCCGGTCCTTCCGTTGCCTCTTCGGTTGGCTGCCATCTGTGCGTGCGCTGCCATCATCAGTGGTGGCATCCTCGGCGGCACCATCAGTGGTGTCATCCCCGACGCCACTAGGGGTTGTGTAGTTAGGATCGGTGTCTTACGCGGCGTCCTCATAGCGCTGAGGTTCTTCCTCCATCTCCTGGGACAGCTCCCAGAATGCCTTGCCGCCCGAACCGCTGGCCTCATCGTTGTGGGCCATGTTCGCTCTAAATAGGAAAAAAGTTTGTTCAAAAAGTTGGTTATTGTCAAGGAACAAGATCTCTAAGTTGACCAAATAACCTAATTCTCGAGGAATGTCGCCAAAAAGTTGGTTATTGTCAAGGAACAATTAAGAGATGTTTGTGATATTGCCTAGGTGTTTTGGGATGGAACCTGTTAGTGTGTTGTTGCTTGTAACATCCCCAGGTTAACCCACTCTGGTTAAGCTACTTAACCTGCCATGTCATCATGATCACTCTAATAAAATTGCATTAGAAAATATTTCAACTAAAAATTCAAATTACAATTGGGAGTCAAATAAATATTTCTTCTAACAATCAAACTAAAATGTACATGATGTTGCAAATAATCCAGGAACATTTATAAAATCATCATCAATAAGGCTGGAGTTAGATAAGTGACTCTAACAAGATGAAACAGCCCCAAATCAGATTAATAAAATCCATTCAAATTCATTTCAAATTCAAATGGATTCCAACTTTGTCCAAAACAGTTTTTGGAGAAGGGTAATATTGCATCACATTAATTGGACCAACCCTCACATTTTACAAAAAGGCAAAAGAGACCTAACTAATTCAAAACAGAAAAGGTTAAAAGAAAAAGGAAACAGAAATCGGTAAAGAATAAAAACGGGACACTGTGCACTAGGCCTTAGTGCACAGTGCCCCGGACACGGCCGCGCTGGCCCAGCCCACCTCCCTCACCTGCTCCCCTCCTGCGTGTCACCGCCGCCATGGCCACGCTTGCCGCACCGCTCGCGGCTCGCCACCGCGACGAGGCAGGAGGCTGGAGGGGATAAGGGCGACGCCCGAGCCATCCCCCCTGGTCCTCCTCGACCACTCCTCCCTTCTCCCCTCGCTTTCTCCTCCTCTCCCCATCGGAGCCCGAGCGTGCTCGCCGCCGTGCCTCGCCGATTGCCGCGGCCACCGACGCCTGCTCCACTCTCCGAGGTGTCCAGAGGATTCGCCGGGGTCGACTCCTTCGTCTGGTGCCCGCAGTCGGAGCGGGGAGGCACTGCATCAACCGAACACCGCTGCCCCCTTTTCTTCTCTGTCTCCGGTGCCCGCCAGCGACCTCGAGTCCTCTGCTGCTACTAAGCTGTCACTGGCTTTTCGTAGCCGCGCGGTGAGCTCCACTCCGCCTTTCCCCTCTCCTCCCCATGTGTTTCCGTCACCGTAGAGGCCGCACCCGAGGCGCTTGAGCTCCGCGCCGCCGACGAGCTCGTCATCGTAGCCATGCCCGCCCTCGAGCTCGTCCGAGCTCGTGGCTGTGTTCTGCACGCGCATAGGGCCCCGTAGAGCTATCTAGCTCGCTCCACCGTGCCTCCTGGCCGCATGCTGCACCTCGGCCGAACTCCGGCATCCGCCGCGGTCGACGCTGTCGTCGATTTAGGTCACCTCCGGTGAAACCATTAGCACCACGCGACGCGCGCGAGCGCCAGCTTTCGAACGCAAGTGGAACCGCGCGATTTGGTGCGCTATGGCGAAATCCCGAGCCTCTCCGGCGAGACAGCCGCCGCGGGAGGCTCGCCGACGTAATTCCGGCGGCTCTGCTGAGCTGGCGACGTGTGGGGTCCACCCCAGGTCGCTGCCAGTGGGCCCCGCCCACCGTTTGACCACGTTGACTTTAGTCAACGCTGATCACTGTTCACACAGAGACACTAACGTGTGGGCCCCCTCGTTAATTAAACTAATTAGGATTTTTAAAACTAATCTGATAATTATAATAGTCGCTGACATGTGGGGTCCACCCCTTAATTAACTCTGTTTTTGCTAAGTTAATCTGCTGTTAGCCCCACTGTCTATGGCAGGTGGGACCCACTGGTCAGTTTGACCAGTCAGCTGGTCAGCTGACTGCTGACGCAATGCTGACATCACTGCTGACGCAATAATCTATTTCTGTTAAATAAATAAATTCTAGAAATTCAAATAAACTTTGAAAATTAATAACTTTTAAACCGTAGCTCGGATTGAAAAAGTTAAAACATGAAAGTTGCTCAGAACGACAAGACGCATCCGAATACGCAGACCGTTCGTGTGTCACGCGTCCCTAGCATAGTGAACCTGCAACCGTCCTCCTCCGTTTCATCTGTCCGGAAAGGTCAGACTTCGGGAAAACATTCCCGGATGTTCTCCTCCTTCACCATTGCCGTGTAGCACCACGTTAGGCCACCTCTAGCATCGTGTTTCGTATTGTCATGCATATGATGCTATGTATTTACATTGTTTCTTCTCCCCCATTCTTCCCGGTAGACCCCGAGGCCGCTGATGATGACCTGGAAATCGACTACTACACCGTCGGAGTTTCTTTTCCATCTGCCAAGCAAACAGGCAAGCACCCCCATTTTGAGCATGCATATATCGCCTATTCCCTTCTCTCTTATGCTTGCATTAGAACTGCTACTGCTACTGTTTTCCTATATCTGCTGCATAGCCTGATTATTGTACCCTGCTTTGTTACCTTACTGGTTATCCTAGACTGCTTAGTATAGGCTGGGTAGAGACACGACAGAGACCCCCACTTGATCCCGACTGCCCTGCTGGACATCAGAAGACCCGACCATCGGGATTGAAGACTAGACCCGGGCACAGCACATCACTTCCCCCTTAGTTGCCGACACTGCTGGGTTACCGTCGAGTGCCGAGGGTGATACCTCGTTAGCACTTCTGATGTTAACCTTGTAGGTTAGTTACTCGGTCGTGGTAAGCGAGGGTGATTCCTCCTACACCACCCCCGATAACGACATCGTCGCGCAACCTCTCAAGTGTGGACCTTGAGGGTGATTCCTCCTTCGTTCACCTTGATGATAACATCGAGCGGGAACTCCATCGAGGGTGATTCCTCAGGGTTCCCTTCGGTGTCAGACACACAGTTACCTTGGATTTTATGACTTGACTATGAACCACGATACTAAAGACGGGTCGGCCCTGAGGGGTACCCGCGCGAGCTTATTGCGAAGTGATGTGGAGTCGGGTTGACCTGGATGGTGCCCGTGAGATAACTACGAGGCGTGGCCGGGCATTCTTAGCCCTTGCCGCAAGTCCTCGAGACGGGGCGACGGGGTCACATCGATCGTGAGTCTCTGCTCGTTTCCGCGCGCTCCTAATCCACTATGATTTGGATATTTGATCCGAGGGGCCTCTGGCCCGATAGCACTAACCATCACGTGGGCATAGTATGGGCGTTCTGCGTCGTATACTTCAGCCGGAGCTTAATGGACGTCAGCGACTGATGCGGCACACGCTGGGTTGGACTGGGAATGCAACCGCGCTTGTATAAGGGGTTGCTAGGTCTGCTCACCGGCGGTGCACGTAACGTGCAGGAGTTCCCGGGGCGATGGCCCAAGACCCCTGGGGGCATAGGTTAGTCCGGCGTGCTGGCCTCTCTGTTAGGTATTCGGTCGGGTTGCGGCGTGTTGCTTAGCCGAGGCCGGGCATGACCCAGAAAAGTGTGTCCGGCCAGAGTTAAGCGAGCGTGGTGGGTAAGTTGGTGCACCCCTGCAGGGAAGAAACTTCTATCGATAGCCTGTCCTACGGTAACGGACACTCGGAGTTGTATCCCGATTGGTACAACTAGAACATGTGATGAGAACTGGATAGTACGGCTCTGGGATTGCTTCCTCGCAGGGAGTCGAGAAAGGATCTCAGGTCGAGGTTGATGATACTACTACTACTACTTTATATTATGTTCATCTATTCTCGTCTATTGCTGCAAGACTGTCGAAGATTGTTGAAGATGCTAGTTTTCGATAGGACTAGGCTTCCCCCACTATTCTGGCATTTCTGCAGCCCAGTACACATATACAACCCCCTTTGAAAATGATGCATATGTAGTGTAGATCCTTGCTTGCTGAGTACTTCGGATGAGTACTCACGTTTGCTTTATTTTCTTTTTTCCCCATTTTCCATTTGATGCCACCAGACGACGGAGCCCCTGAGTCAGACGCCCCAGCTGACGACCAGTACTACTACCCGCCTGGCGAGTACTACTACTACGAGGAGCCGACTGACGACCAGGAGTAGGATCGGAGGGTCCAGGGCAGGAGGCCTACGCCTTTCGATCGTAGTATTTTATTTTACCCCGCCTCTGTGAAGGCCTATTTCTCTCTCTGTAATATATCTGTACCCAGATATCTAATGCTTCCGCTGACGCTTGTATGCCATCGAGCTATGTATTCGAGCCCTCGAGGCCCTGGCTTGTAATATTAAGCTTGTATGACTTTATTTATGTTTTAGAGTTGTGTTGTGATATCTTCAAGTGAGTCCTTAGGCTTGATCGTGCGCATTTGCGTGTATGATTAGTGCACGATTAAGCCGGGGTCGTCACAGGTTGGTATCAGAGCCGACTGCCTCTAGGTATTCCCCTTTCCAATTCCTTGGCCGAAGTTGAGTCTAGTGGTTCAAAACTGTTTTACTAACTTGGTTGTGTGTCTTACGGGCCCACGTCGCCAACTGGGTGGTATTAGGATCTTTTATTCCTCGTCTATACTCTGGGACTCTAATCTCTCTTCTATTCGGGTTTAATAAATTACTAACACCGACACTTAGGTTCTCGCAACCGTTTTCTCCCGGAGAGCCCCCCCCCCCTCATTCCGGAAGATGGCGTGTCATCCTCAGAAGACTCCGAAGATACTTCCCGAAGTTTTCCGAGACCCCTGTACCCACTGCTTTTGCAGTTTACTAACACCGATAATCCCCGTGGATATCTACACATCCTTGCCGTTGTATCATCATGGCCAGTCAATCATGCCTGTACGAGCTACCCCGTAATACTCCTCGTTAAACCGAGAATCCTTTGAACCTACTGCGGTGCAGTTTCTTTCGCACTGCGGTCGATTACTCACAATACCGGGGATCCGATCATCCCCAGTTGTTCCTGTGATTCCTAAAACACTTTGAAATATCATTTGATCTTCCGAGAATCCTACGCAGCCTACTGCTCCTGAAATTCTTGCTTGCTTACGTTATGGTTAGCTCCATATGTCAAGAAATTATTGTTGAAATCCCTTGTCATTATCATTTCGATCCCATTGATTCAACATGTGTGCAAATACTTGCAATCATCAGTTCTTCCCTACTAATTCATCCTTCTGGCTCAGATATCATTTCGGAGATGAGCTGGAACTCGGCCAGTCAAGTTGCAAATGGTTGCCCATCTAGTTCTATCCAACTTACTCATCCTTTGATTAAAGCTTCTGCTTCTGATCCTTCGTCTTGAGAATCGTAACCCCTTTTGTGCTTAAGCGCCGAATTATTTTGGTGTTTCTATAATTCGATGCCTTTGCATCCCTTCTTTATCTGATTGATTGACGATACTCATAATCTTGTCTTTTGCGGTCCGCCAGATCTTTTGGTGGAACATTATCTGATAGTGTTCTCCATATTCCATAACCTTGATAGTTATCCCCCGTTACCCAATACCTTCGATACATTGTATCACCCGCTTCGATTCCGATACTCTGCTTTCAGTTCGCATCCCTTGCTTTGGCAGCTGGTTGTATAGATTCGTAAAATCATCCTGATGGGTTGTATCTATGCTTCTGCCATCTGCAAGAACGCAGAAACTTTTATAAGTCATACTCTTCTGGTGCTTCACCAGATAAATCTTCAGCACTACAATTTCTTCGAAAACGAAAAGTGAATGAAAGGTTATACATTCAAGAAGTGGGAGTCGACCTTGAACCTTTGTGTTCATGCCCATGGACCCGATGTAGAACTTATCATGGAAGCTGCTCGTAAAAATAATTATTTCCCTGGTACAAGTTCATCTTGTATCTATGAATTGATCCTTTGCAATCGTGGTTCCGACCATGAATTTTCTTCTTTGATCCCAATTCACGGACAAGTTAAAATACTTGTCTTTTGCAAATCATTTCCCCCGTCCAACCTCTACTCTGATTTACCTTCCGGTATTACCCCTAGTATTTGCTACTGGGAAGTTTAATACCCCATCACATCATCCCTAGCCTGATCGGCTATATTTTTATCGTGCCAACTTTCAACTGTGCTACCTGGTCCCTACGCCCGGAGCAACTCCCGACGATGAGCGAAGTTACATCGGTCTTCCTCATCTTATCATTTCACCTCGAACAACAAGCTTGATTTCGAGCTTGTGTCGCATCAGTGGTTCCAATAAATTTTCGTTTCATCATTCCTTTTGCTTGATGTCATCGCTGACCGATTACATCTTCTTATAACCTCTCGACAAATGTGTCATGATCATCATCAACATATCGAACTCTTTCAGGATATCGATCGAATTCATGGTGAGAAATATCATCCTTGCTCTTCGATGATTTGTGTTATCATTGATGTCATCCTTGACTTTCGACCAACACAAACCTGGTTGTGTTTGGTTATTCCTTACGTCCCGAGATACCCTTGTAAATGTTTCTCGGTACCCCTTGAGATCTTCGAACCCAATCTATTACTTGACACCATATCATTGCTGCAACGAAGCATGACTGTGGACTCCCGAATATCAACAAGAACATTGGAGGCACATTGCCAAATGCTTCTTGACCTATTATCCGGACACCATTGTGCGGGTAACATCTTGATTTCTCCCTCGCCCTTTACCTAAATGGTTTTGTACCGGCTGAACTGTTCAGGTATATCGTGTTCTACTTTTCCCTGGAATGGATATACCCCTAATTCTTGTGTATAGGCGCATCTATCCTTTTCATTGGTCTGTTGAATCCGATAATTTCATTTTCCTTTCCATTGTTTTGTTTAACCTTTCCTGTAATCTAATTTGTTTGGGCAGAAATAAATTCTCTGCTTATGATAACGTATCGGTCTACAACCCTGTCAGTGAGACCCTGTTACTATCGTCGAAGACATTCCGGTAACCACCGATGGACGAGAACTTTGCCTTTTGGTCCGCCTCGTTCAACGAGCAGGAAAATGGTTCTCTTCGTCCCTCGCCCTTGGTACCGACCTTGTTACCGACATAAATGACAGACTATCCTCTGACATACCCTGATGTCGTGACCGGTAAGATGTCACCGTTCTCCCTACTCTTGATCGACACCCCTCCACAGTTCCACAGGATCGGAACCTGACTCTCCTTTAACATACTTGATTCTGAAGCATCCTTTTGCTCTTAGTTTTGTGTGTTATTCCAAGCCACCCCTTGAGAGTTGATCTACTCCCGATACCCTGAACCCCTGTTCACACTTTGTTCAGGTATCGATTGAATGTCCATTCGATTGAAACTTCTTATTGTACCTTCATACTTGCTCTCGATATTTCCTAAGTTTCAACTCGAGAGATTCTTCTGCCGCATTCCCTGAATTGTTCACCAGCTAATCGATCCTATAAGGATCAGTTCTCTCGAAGTTACTCTTTCTTCCCCACTTAAACATCGGGACGAGATATCTTGTAGTGGAGGAGACTTGTAACATCCCCAGGTTAACCCACTCTGGTTAAGCTACTTAACCTGCCATGTCATCATGATCACTCTAATAAAATTGCATTAGAAAATATTTCAACTAAAAATTCAAATTACAATTGGGAGTCAAATAAATATTTCTTCTAACAATCAAACTAAAATGTACATGATGTTGCAAATAATCCAGGAACATTTATAAAATCATCATCAATAAGGCTGGAGTTAGATAAGTGACTCTAACAAGATGAAACAGCCCCAAATCAGATTAATAAAATCCATTCAAATTCATTTCAAATTCAAATGGATTCCAACTCTGTCCAAAACAGTTTTTGGAGAAGGGTAATATTGCATCACATTAATTGGACCAACCCTCACATTTTACAAAAAGGCAAAAGAGACCTAACTAATTCAAAACAGAAAAGGTTAAAAGAAAAAGGAAACAGAAATCGGTAAAGAATAAAAACGGGACACTGTGCACTGGGCCTTAGTGCACAGTGCCCCGGACACGGCCGCGCTGGCCCAGCCCACCTCCCTCACCTGCTCCCCTCCTGCGTGGCACCGCCGCCATGGCCACGCTCGCCGCACCGCTCGCGGCTCGCCACCGCGACGAGGCAGGAGGCTGGAGGGGATAAGGGCGACGCCCGAGCCATCCCCCTGGTCCTCCTCGACCACTCCTCCCTTCTCCCCTCGCTTTCTCCTCCTCTCCCCATCGGAGCCCGAGCGTGCTCGCCGCCGTGCCTCGCCGATTGCCGCGGCCACCGACGCCTGCTCCACTCTCCGAGGTGTCTAGAGGATTCGCCGGGGTCGACTCCTTCGTCTGGTGCCCGCAGTCGGAGCGGGGAGGCACTGCATCCACCGAACACCGCTGCCCCCTTTTCTTCTCTGTCTCCGGTGCCCGCCGGCGACCTCGAGTCCTCTGCTGCTACTAAGCTGTCACTGGCTTTTCGTAGCCGCGCGGTGAGCTCCACTCCACCTTTCCCCTCTCCTCCCCATGTGTTTCCGTCACCGTAGAGGCCGCACCCGAGGCGCTCGAGCTCCGCGCCGCCGACGAGCTCGTCATCGTAGCCATGCCCGCCCTCGAGCTCGTCCGAGCTTGTGGCTGTGTTCTGCACGCGCGTAGGGCCCCGTAGAGCTATCTAGCTCGCTCCACCATGCCTCCTGGCCGCATGCTGCACCTCGGCCGAACTCCGGCATCCGCCGCGGTCGACGCTGTCGTCGATTTAGGTCACCTCCGGTGAAACCATTAGCACCACGCGACGCGCGCGAGCGCCAGCTTTCGAACGCAAGTGGAACCGCGCGATTTGGTGCGCTATGGCGAAATCCCGAGCCTCTCCAGCGAGACAGCCGCCGCGGGAAGCTCGCCGACGTAATTCCGGCGGCTCCGCTGAGCTGGCGACGTGTGGGGTCCACCCCAGGTCGCTGCCAGTAGGCCCCGCCCACCGTTTGACCACGTTGACTTTAGTCAACGCTGATCACTGTTCACACAGAGACACTGACGTGTGGGCCCCCTCGTTAATTAAACTAATTAGGATTTTTAAAACTAATCTGATAATTAGAATAGTCGCTGACATGTGGGGTCCACCCCTTAATTAACTCTGTTTTTTGCTAAGTTAATCTGCTGTTAGCCCCACTGTCTATGGCAGGTGGGACCCACTGGTCAGTTTGACCAGTCAGCTGGTCAGCTGACTGCTGACGCAATGCTGACATCACTGCTGACGCAATAATCTATTTCTGTTAAATAAATAAATTCTAGAAATTCAAATAAACTTTGAAAATTAATAACTTTTAAACCGTAGCTCGGATTGAAAAAGTTAAAACATGAAAGTTGCTCAGAACGACAAGACGCATCCGAATACGCAGACCGTTCGTCTGTCACGTGTCCCTAGCATAGTGAACCTGCTACCGTCCTCCTCCGTTTCATCTGTCCGGAAAGGTCAGACTTCGGGAAAACATTCCCGGATGTTCTCCTCCTTCACCATTGCCGTGTAGCACCACGTTAGGCCACCTCTAGCATCGCGTTTCGTATTGTCATGCATATGATGCTATGTATTTATATTGTTTCTTCTCCCCCTTTCTTCCCGGTAGACCCCGAGGCCGCTGATGATGACCTGGAAATCGACTACTACACCGTCGGAGTTTCTTTTCCATCTGCCAAGCAAACAGGCAAGCACCCCCATTTTGAGCATGCCTATATCGCCTATTCCCTTCTCTCTTATGCTTGCATTAGAACTGCTACTGCTACTGTTTTCCTATATCTGCTGCATAGCCTGATTATTGTACCCTGCTTTGTTACCTTACTGGTTATCCTAGACTGCTTAGTATAGGCTGGGTAGAGACACGACAGAGACCCCCACTTGATCCCGACTGCCCTGCTGGACATCAGAAGACCCGACCATCGGGATTGAAGACTAGACCCGGGCACAGCACATCACTTCCCTCTTAGTTGCCGACACTTCTGGGTTACCGTCGAGTGCCGAGGGTGATACCTCGTTAGCACTTCTGATGTTAACCTTGTAGGTTAGTTACTCGGTCGTGGTAAGCGAGGGTGATTCCTCCTACACCACCCCCGATAACGACATCGTCGCGCAACCTCTCAAGTGTGGACCTCGAGGGTGATTCCTCCTTCGTTCACCTTGATGATAACATCGAGCGGGAACTCCATCGAGGGTGATTCCTCAGGGTTCCCTTCGGTGTCAGACACACAGTTACCTTGGATTTTATGACTTGACTATGAACCACGATACTAAAGACGGGTCGGCCCTGAGGGGTACCCGCGCGAGCTTATTGCGAAGTGATGTGGAGTCGGGTTGACCTGGATGGTGCCCGCGAGATAACTATGAGGCGTGGCCGGGCATTCTTAGCCCTTGCCGCAAGTCCTCGAGACGGGGCGACGGGGTCACATCGATCATGAGTCTCTGCTCGTTTCCGCGCGCTCCTAATCCACTATGATTTGGATATTTGATCCGAGGGGCCTCTGGCCCGATAGCACTAACCGTCACGTGGGCATAGTATGGGCGTTCTGCGTCGTATACTTCAGCCGGAGCTTAATGGACGTCAGCGACTGATGCGGCACACGCTGGGTTGGACTGGGAACGCAACCGCGCTTGTATAAGGGGTTGCTAGGTCTGCTCACCGGCGGTGCACGTAACATGCAGGAGTTCCCGGGGCGATAGCCCAAGACCCCTGGGGGCATAGGTTAGTCCGGCGTGCTGGCCTCTTTGTTAGGTATTCGGTCGGGTTGCGGCGTGTTGCTTAGCCGAGGCCGGGCATGACCCAGAAAAGTGTGTCCGGCCAGAGTTAAGCGAGCGTGGTGGGTAAGTTGGTGCACCCCTGCAGGGAAGAAACTTCTATCGATAGCCTGTCCTACGGTAACGGACACTCGGAGTTGTATCCCGATCGGTACAACTAGAACATGTGATGAGAATTGGATAGTACGGCTCTGGGATTGCTTTCTCGCAGGGAGTCGAGAAAGGATCTCAGGTCGAGGTTGATGATACTACTACTACTACTACTACTACTACTACTACTACTACTACTTTATATTATGTTCATCTGTTCTCATCTATTGCTGCAAGACTGTCGAAGATTGTTGAAGATGCTAGTCTTCGATAGGACTAGGCTTCCCCCTCTATTCTGGCATTTCTGCAGCCCAGTACACATATACAGCCCCCTTTGAAAATGATGCATATGTAGTGTAGATCCTTGCTTGCTGAGTACTTCGGATGAGTACTCACGTTTGCTTTATTTTCTTTTTTCCCCATTTTCCATTTGATGCCACCAGACGACGGAGCCCCTGAGTCAGACGCCCTAGCCGACGACCAGTACTACTACCCGCCTGGCGAGTACTACTACTACGAGGAGCCGACTGACGACCAGGAGTAGGATCGGAGGGTCCAGGGCAGGAGGCCTACGCCTTTCGATCGTAGTATTTTATTTTACCCCGCCTCTGTGAAGGCCTATTTCTCTCTCTGTAATATATCTGTACCCAGATATCTAATGCTTCCGCTGACGCTTGTATGCCATCGAGCTATGTATTTGAGCCCTCGAGGCCCTGGCTTGTAATATTAAGCTTGTATGACTTTATTTATGTTTTAGAGTTGTGTTGTGATATCTTCAAGTGAGTCCTTAGGCTTGATCGTGCGCATTTGCGTGTATGATTAGTGCATGATTAAGCCAGGGTCGTCACATTGCTAAGGTCCAAGTCCCTTCCTAACCCCCTTCTTCTTGTCTCCTCTCACTATCTCTCTCACACACATGGCAAGCAAGGGTGTCTGAGTGTGTGAAAAAATACTAAACTAATCCAAGGGCTGAAAATTGATCATCTGTTTCAGTGCAAGGACTGCAGCTGCGAGAACACATGGGGGAGCTATGAGTGTGGCTGCGGTGGTAGCAACATGCTGTACATGAGAGAGCATGACACTTGCATCAGTGAGTTGCCTAGCCTGAATTTCCTTTTGGACCTCACTATATGATGGTCCAGGTCTCATCATATTTCTAGTTTATCTTTCAAAGGTGTTAATGTGGAATGTGCTAGTACCACCTTCAAACAGTCCTTCCTTCGTCTACAACAACGCGCTAATTTGGTAAATCCTATCATTTAATCATGATTAGCCCATCATTTTGACCAGAGATTAGTTTTGATGTCAAGATACATGCTGATTAATTTTTGTTTCGGTTGAGAATCGGGCACCTTCTAGGTCAAGAAAATTGGGCATGACCTTTGCTAATTTTCTTGACCTAGGAGTGCCCCATTCTCAACCGAAACGGAAATTAATCAACATTTCAGGAGAAAGGGGTCATTTCAGAAGATCACAAGTAGCAGCAGCATCACTTGACAAAATCACAAGAAGCAGCAGCATCACAAGTAGTACAGCAGCATCACAAGTTAATTCAGTAAATACATTCACAGCAGTACACAGTAGCTGGAAAACCAATGCAGCTCACAACTTCATAGTAGTAGTAGTGACCACCAGAATAAGTTCAGACTAGCAATGATGCAGCACAGCACTTGACAGAGTAAAAAAGTTTGGATGATTTCTGCCAATGCATTTTGGTTTCACAGCTTGATCACACGATGGAAACTTGAACAGGAAATAACCTAACGTTTAAGAGTTGGTTACTTGCTATAGTGACAACAAAGACTATGCCGTGCCATATGTTACTTGCTATAGTGACCACAGTAGCTAGAAGCTAACAACTTTCATAGTACCACTCCATATGTTAGTAGACAGAATTTTTCTAGGTAACTTGCTGTACCAACCAAATGAACAGAACAGACACTTAGCTACGAGTTACACTGACAGTTTGGACTCTGACTTAAAAGATTGCCTCGGAACACCAACCAAATGAGCTAATTTCTCTAGATAGTTGAAGTAATTGAGGGAAGAAGCTTGTCTTCTCCGAGGAGAGAATTTTCTTTACAAGTTCTCAAGAAGATTGGTGATACATATGATGGAATTGTCAGTTTAGTGTTCCACTATGATGCATTGGTTCACCTGTGATTTCCTGATGGCACTGGCCATACCTTTGGTCATTTTCGTTGTAAATATTCCAGAGTTTGACTGCAACGATGCTTAAACAGCAAGCTATTATCTTACTGATCTTGTACATATCTCCAAGTCTCTTGGGATCTTGTCCAATATTTTCTAAATGAAGGCGATAGCTAAGGAAAACCAGTTCAGGCTTCTTGGGAACTAGAGTAGCATATTCAGTAAATCAACTTGCAGTGGGAAGTACAGCAAGTTAAATCAAGTAGTCAAAGACAATAGGATTAGTGTACTGAACCAGGGAGCAGAGGTGGAGCGGAGACCGGAGTTGAGGTGGCCGGAGTTGAGGAAGACGGCGGCGACCCGAGGAAGAAGACGAGGTGGACCTCGTGCTGTGCGGCTCCTCGGCGGCGGCGGTCTGGCGGCAGGTGGGAGGAGACGGGGTGACGGCGGCGAGGCTTTCTGGGCTCTGGGGGAGAGGAGAGGGCGGAGAGGGCGAGGGGAAGCGCGAGAGGGCAGGTGGGGAGGGGGGCCCGAGGAGGCAGGGCGGCGGCGGTGGAGCGGGCGCGGGCGGACGGCGGCGGGGGTCGTCAGGTTAGGTCGTCGGGTTAGGTGGATCTGGCGAGGGAGGGAGAGAGGCCAGAGGGAGAGGGGAGCAAGTCGAGTGGGGGGAGGGTTAGCAATGGCGCACCTTTTAGGGGTGCGCCATAAACATACGTATACCAATGGCGCACCTTCTCCTGGTGCGCCATTAGTAACTTTTTTTTTGGATTTTTAGTTGCATCTAATAATTTTTTAGAAAATGACGATCAAATTTGAAAACATTTATGAATGTGAAAAAATATCATAAAATTTGTTATTTAAAAATATTTATGAATACGAAAAAATATCATCAAATTTGAAAAAATACTCATGAATTCAAAAAGTGCCCATGAAATTTAAAAATATTCATGAGTTCAAAAAATATTAACAAATTCAATACTTTTTGTGAGTTACAAATTCAATACAAGAATAAACCTAAATAAAAATTGGTATACCAGAATAAACATAAATAAATATTCATGAGGACTAGAACAGAAGAAATGTCATTTCCATATGTCGAAATACAATCGAGAAATGAAGACTACAATTTAAATACAATCGATCTTAGCTAGCTATCTTTTCACAATCTTCTTGCCCTTCTTTTTCGCAAATGGAGTTCTTCTCTTGAACGGACATCCTTTAGGTAGGGTGGTCCTGCTTCTTCTTGTGGTGTATGGTACTTCATCGTCGTCGTCATGTTCCATCTTCGGGTCGCCGTACTTGTCGAAGTCTTGCTCATTGGCGACTCCATCCATTCCGATGATCTTCCTTTTGCCTCTCCTCACGACAACACGACTGGGCTTTGACGGGTCGGTAATGAAGAAGCATTGGTCCACTTGGGAAGCCAGTACCCATGGCTCATTTTTCGCGGTGACATTTGCGCCCGTGATCTTGGATTTGGCTTCGGGTATAACCATGGTGGTGAAATACCGGTCTTCTTTTAGGACGCTCTTGGCCCATCTGACACGGAACATCGGGACCTTCTCTCCAGCGTAGCTCAGCTCCCAGATCTCCTCGATCCTTCCGTAGTATCTGTCCTTGTCGTTACCGATGTAGGATTCCATCGTTACCCCGGAGTTCTGATAACCATCGCTCTTCATGTCCTTTTCCTCGGTGTAGAATGTGTAGCCGTTGATATCGTACACCTCATAGGTCATCAGGTTGTGCTCGGCGCCCTATGACAAGGCGAATATGAGTTTTTCTTCCGCGGAAGAATCCTCATGTAAAGGGTACGACAGAAGCTTCTCCTTGAACCAACGCGTGAAACATGAGTTGTGCTTTTTGATTATATCTCCGTCCGTCCTCTGTTGGCCTCGGTCATTGTACGTCTTCTCAATAAAGGTTTTATGCTCTACCACCCAAGGATCGCCCACGTCTATGTGTTGTAGCGCGACTAGGTTTGCTCTTTCAAAGTCGGCGAGTCGACCCTCGAAGTCGACATGCATTTCGCAGCGACCCTCGCGGTGACCCCATCCAGCGAGCCTGCCGAGGTGCCTGTTGACGGGCAGACCAATGGGGTTCTCGATGCCTAGATAATTCGTGCAGTAGGAGATGCACTCTTCGGTCAGAAAGCCCTTGGCTATGCTTCCCTCTGGACGTGACATGTTGCGAACATATCCTTTGATGACACCACTCATCCTTTCGAACGGCATCATGTTGTGCAGGAACGTCGGCCCGAGTTGGATGATATCCTCCACGATATGGACCAGCAGATGCACCATAACGTCGAAGAATGCGGGCGGGAAGTACATCTCAAGCTCGCATAGTATCACCACGATCTCTTCCTGTAGCCTTCTGAGTTGCCTCACGCCAACCGACTTCTGAGAGATGACGTCAAAAAAGTTGCGTAGGCCAAATAGCGTTTCACGGACGTGCGCGTCCATGATCCCACGGATTGCAACTGGAAGTATCTGCGTCATCAGCACGTGACAGTCGTGAGACTTCATCCCGCTGAACTTCTGCTTCGCTGAGTCTAGGTATCTGCTTATCTTCCCCGCGTAACCGTAAGGAAGTTTTACTCCTACGAGGCAGGTGAAAAATTGCTCGATCTCCTCCTGACTTAGAGTGAAGCACGCGGGAGGGCAGTCATTTCCGATCTTCTTGGCCTTTTTGCCTTTGCGATGACTTTCCGTGTCCTTCGCCTCATCATCATCATCATCATCATCATCATCATCAGCGTGAAGCCCCTCCCTGATGCCCATTGATTTCAAGTCTGCCCTTGCTTTCGGCCCATCTTTGGTCCTCTCTGGCATGTTGAGCAGGGTACCAAGCAGACTCTCGCACACGTTCTTCGTGATATGCATGACATCAAGACTGTGAGGCACACGGAGGATCTTCCAGTACGGCAAGTCCCAGAAAACAGACCTCGTTTTCCATACCTTCAGCAGCGGCTCTGGTGCCTTTCGCTTCTTTCCCGGCTCTGGCGCCTTTCGCTTCTTTCCCGGCGGTGGGCACTCTTTCCAATTTTTCAACAGCTCGTCTATTTCCTTGCCGCTCCTCGTACGCAGGCGTCTTCGGGGTTCGGTTTCACCATCGAACAGATCCTTGCGTTTTCTCTATGAGTCATCGTCGCAAAGCCACCTTTGATGTCCCATGAACATGGTTTTCGAAGACCCGGGATCTCTATCTAGCTGGCGATACGTTGTGTCATCCATGCACCTGACGCATCCAGAAAATCTGTGGACCACCTGCCCCGCGACATATCCATAACCGAGATAGTCGTGCACCGTCGTGAGCAGTGCGGCTCTCATAGGGAAATATTCTCTCTCTGCGGCATCCCACGTATTGGCTGGCGTTTTCCACAGCGTGTCTAGCTCCTCTTTCAGCAGCCCCAGATACAGATTGATGTCGTTCCCTAGTTGTTTCGGCCCTTCAATTAGCATACTCATGTGAATGTACTTCCTCTTCATGCACAACCAGGGGGAAGGTTGTACATCCACACAAACATAGGCCAGGTGCTATGTGTGCTTCTCTGGCTACCAAACGGATTGACTCCATCGGTGCTCGTGCCCAGCATGATATTCCTTGGATCGTTCCCAAATTCTGGGTGTTCGAAGTTCAACGCTTGCCACCGGCTCGCATCCTTAGGGTGACTCAGCATCTTTTCTTTTTTATTTATCTCCGGATCATTTCCGTCATCTTCTCGCTTCTTCTCCTCCCTATCCGCGTGCCAACGCAGGAGCTTTGCTACCTTAGGGTCCACGAAATACCGCTGCAGACGAGGAGTGATCGGAAAGTACCACACCACTTTTCAAGGAGCTTTCTTCCTCTTCTTGTATCGAGTGACGCCGCACACCGGACATATGGTCGACTCCGCGTGCTCGTCCCGATAAATGATGCAATTGTTCATGCACACATGGTATTTCACGTGCGGTAAATCCAGAGGACACATGATTTTCTTCGCCTCCTCGAAACTGGTCGGGCACTTGTTCCCCTTGGGAAGACGTTCGTGCCAGAATGACATGTTCTCGTCGAAGCATGCGTCGGTCATTTTGTGTTTTACCTTCATCTCCAGAGCCATGAGCGTTACTTTCAGGCAGGTATCCTTGGGCCTGCATCCTTCATACAATGGAGTAACCGCGTCTATCTCCAGTTGATCCAGCTTGGCTTTCTCTCGGGCGGCAGCTCTTGCGTTATCCGTCTGCTTGAGAAGCAGCTCTTGAATATGAGGGTCCTGCACCCAGCCCATCGATGGTCCATCGTCGTCTGCTCCGGCATCTTCATCTTCATGATCATACCGTTCGTCTTGATCTTCCTCATCATCATGTCCGGCATCTTCTACATGATGACTGTGTACTGCATCTACTTCGTGATCATGTCCTGGAGATTCTTCGTCTTCTCGCCCGCCCTCGCCGCGGTTGTCTCGCTGCCCTTCCTCATTTCTTGCCTGGCCCCCATGGACGACTTCATAATCATCTTCATCACCTTGCCACCGATAGCCATCCATGAAACCATGCAAGAGCAGGTGGTCCTGCACCTGTACGGAATCCGGGTCCATAAGGCTCTTCAGCTTGCATCTTCGACACGGACATCTTATCTCCGTCTCGTTCTTTTGAAGCATCTCGGCCTTCGCGGAGCTCAAAAACCTATTCACGATGCCTTCGGTCATCGTGCGGACCATGGTCGCCTGCGGGGTAGAGCAAAACGATATTTTAGAACCAAAACAAAAAATTTGGCATGACTTTACCTAAAAATAGGACCAAAAAGAATGCATAGTGCCAAATTCTCGCCGAAACGGAAATGAATCAACATTCCGGCAAAATATTGGCAACTATCGCATTTCAAATACCGGTACCTGAAAACACAAACATATGCAACACCACAAACATATGCAACACCACAAACATACGTAGATCTAGGCCATAAAAAGTGCATGTTGTTGGAGGGAGAAAAAAGTAGATCTAGAACATAAATAAAGCTTTTCCCTTACTTACCTATCAAAAAAAGGAAATTTAACCACTTAATTTGGGTGAATCTATGGTGCAAATGAGGTGAGGAGGAGGAGGCAGCCGAGACAAGCTTGGAGGAGGAGGTGGAGAGAATGAAGTGGGGAAAGTGAGTGTGGTAGGTGGCTGTCCAAAATATCTAGCTGCTCTCAGGTTACCAATGGCGCACCTCCTAAGAATGCGCCATTAGTAACCCTGGTTACTAATGGCGCACCTGGTATGTGGTGCGCCATTACTAGTTTTGAAAAAAAAAATTGTTAGTAGTGGCGCACCATGGTTGTGGTGCGCCATTAATAGTTTTAACTAGTAATGGCGCACTATCCCCAGGTGCGCCATTACTAGTTTTGAAAAAAAAAGTAAAAAAAAATTGTTAGTAGTGGCGCACGGAGTGTGTAGTGCGCCATTACTAGTTTTAACTAGTAATGGCGCACTATCCCCTGGTGCGCCATTACTAGTTTAAAAAAAAATAAAAAAAATTGTCAGTAGTGGCGCACCGTGGGTGTGGTGCGCCATTAGTGATATGGACACTAATGGCGTACCTGTACATGGTGCGCCACTGCTATATAGCAGTGGCGCACCACATACGTGGTGCGCCATTAATGTCCATATTAGCTATAGCCTTTTTTCTAGTAGTGGTTATCAAGATCAACAGCCGGTTCTATTTCAACATCATTATCTGGTTCTTTATCATTGTTTGGTTGAGTGTCATCTTGAACATCATCATTATCACTAGGTGAATGTTCATTACCAGATTGAGTTTCAGCATCTGAAATAGAAACATCATTATTAGCTTCAGGAGGTTTTTCTAACTCAGGTTCACTAGAGGTATGCAAAGTCCTATCATTTTTCTTCTTCTTTTTCTTTTTAGAAGGAATAGGTGCATCAGTGTTAATTCTTTGAGAGTCTTGTTCAATTCTTTTAGGATGAGCCTCAGGATAAAGTGGTTCCTGAGTCATTCTACCTCCTCTAGTCATTACTCTAACGGCATGATCATTCATATTATTGTTCATTTCATCAAGCAATTCTCTTTGAGATTTAGCAACTTGTTCTAGTTGAGTTTGAACCATAGAGGCATGTTTTCCTACACCTCTAACATCATTGGTAATTCTAAATAACAAGTCACTCAAGCGAGCAATCATATCAGAGTTGTATTTCAATTGTTTCATAACATTTGCATTGAAATGATCTTGTTTTATAATATAGTTATCAAACTCATAAAGGCACTAACTAGGATGCATATTATAAGGGTTGTCCTTTTCATCAAATTTCATTAAAGAATTTACCTCTACCACCTTTGGTGGTGGTGTATCAAGCCCATGTATTTCTTCAATAGGAGGTAAATTTTTGACATCCTCAGATTTAATACCTTTTTCCTTCATACATTTCTTTGCCTCTTGCATATCTTCAGGACTGAGATATAAGATACCCCTCTTTTTTGGAGTGGGTTTAGGTGGTGGTTCAGGAAGAGTCCAATCATCATAATTTTTCAATATGTTATTCAATAATTCCTCAGCTTGTTCAATGGTTCAATCCCTGAAAACACAACTAGCACAACTATCTAGGAAGTCCCTAGAAGCATCGGTTAGTCCATTATAGAAGATATCAAATATTTCATTTTTCTTAAGAGGATGATCAGGCAAAGCATTCAGCAATTGGAGAAGCCTCCTCCAAGCTTGTGGGAGACTCTCTTCTTCAATTTGCACAAAGTTAAATATTTCCTGTAAGGCAGCTTGTTTCTTATGAGCAGGAAAATATTTTTCAGAGAAGTACACTACTGTAGGATGCAGCTAACGCGACACTACGATCAGAGACTCGACGAAACTGTGTGCAATGCATTAATCGCAAATGGTGATGTAAAAAAACCATAAAAAAAGATACAAAACATTTGCGATGGAGGATTCATCAAACACGGTTCAAATTTTAGTTGCGTGTGCGATGCGGGGCATACGATTCAGTTCAATTAACTATTTGCGATAAGGAAGAAGAACAGAAATGGGCAGGCAGATGAAGGCGTGTGCGATATACGGTATACAGTTCACTCGGATTAACTGTTTGTGATGAGGTGGAACAACAGAAACGGGCAGCCAGATGAAGGTGTGTGCGATTGAGGGCATACGCTTCAGAAGGATTAACTGTTTGCGATTAGGCAACACAACATAAATGGTCAGCCAGATCAAAGTGTCTGCGATTGACGGCATACACTTCACATGGATGAACTATTTGCGATTAGCCACAACAAACAGAAACAGTTAGACAGATCAACGTGTGTGCGCTAGACGGGCACACATTCCAATTAAAAGAAGCGTGCGCGATGGTAATAACGAGCGCGCATGGTTGTTGGAACAAGACGTGTGCTGACATTGCCTATTGCGGTGCACCGTGCAAATGCCACGTACGCGGCCGAGAAAGTGTGCCCACGTTACGCCGTCCGGGAATAGTGCCGCACTTAGAAATTATATAACCGTCAATAAATTTTGAGCCTTAATCCCGTCACATTCCAAATTACTACCACGCTACATTTAATTGCAAACCTGTTCAGACCGATCAAAAACTAAACGGTTTCCCACTTAGCTAGGAGCGTATTAGTACTCGGTTATAAATACTACTACTCCAAGATGACTGCACATTCCTCCACAACTCCTCATCCACAAAAACAAACAAGTCATTCATCATCATTCCCTTGCGTCTGCCATGGCCAGCGTGAGTTCTGGGTCGAGAGATTACCACCAGGGAGAGGTGAGCATGGAAGCGGAAGCACGAGAGATGTCCCGCCTCGCCGCGAAAGCAGCCGACATGTCCCGCCGCGCGGCCGTAGTAGCACAGAGGTCCCGCCGCGCCGCCGAAGCAGCACGGATGTCCCGCCGCGCCGTCGATGCAGTAGACTGGTCCGGCCGCGCCGCGGAAGCAGTAGAGATGTCCCGCCGCGCCGCGAATGCAGCAGAGATGTCCTCCCGCGCCGCGGCGGCCTGGGAAAATGTCTCGCGGGCAGGCGAGGACTCTTACAGGCGCATGAATGCGATTGTCCATAGCCAGATGGATTAGATCTCTGGCTGGGCGAGGTTGCAGGACGACATGAAAGCCTTGTTTGAATAGGCTACCGGCGTTCATCCGGCAACTAAGTGAGGGCAATGCGAAGCTCCGAGCCGAGCGCGACCTGCTGAGGGCGAAGATCATCGGAAGTGCGGAGCAGCAGGAGGAGAACACTGCCTTGTTGAAGAGGACCGGCATCATCGTCAAGAAACTTATGGACGAGAATGACATGCTCCGCATCGAGCGCCAAAGGCTGGTGGAGGAATCCTTGGATGCTCTCAAGCAGCGTCTTGAGGACACGAAAGAGCTCATCGCCGCTCGCCGCAGAGACTAGTTCCCGCGACCTGGAGCAACGCATCAAGAAAGTAGAGATCAGCGAGCCAGATCGTTGTCTTCCTTCTTCTTTTGCCCTTGTGTATGTCGAGCGTTGCCGCATGTGGCTTTTTTAATTATCTTCCTAAATATGTCTGACAATTATTATCCACTGTCATCATCCTTATATTCATCAGTCTTGCTATAAGTCGCAGTCGATGCTATATAGGTCCGTCGGATCTTACATCAAGATCCGTGCAAAACTTTCTTTTCAGATTTTCTTTTTTCTCTCTTAAATCTCAGTCGAGTGAGACATAGCCACGCCATGAAACAGGGGCTCGGGCACCATTAATGGAGACGTTGGGAGGGAGGTTGGCGGCGGATAGAGGTCAAAGGGCTCTCCTCCCGATGAGCACGCGCAGGTGTCTGATTGCACGCCTCCCGTACTCAAATAGCTACCCTGCACGGCACCTCCTAGCCAATAAAAAAAGGGGACGCGTGGCGGCACGTAAATGGTAAGTAGAACACCCACGGTTTCAATAATACTTGTGTTTCCGATTTGTAACGTGACAGCACTTGTTCCAAAATGACTTTGTTGATTGTTAATGTGTGCGCCTTCGCAAATCGGACAAAAAATTTACCATAACACGTTGATGCCATGTCATGACACCATGCCAAGTTTCATGATTTTCAGGCGAGTTTTGGATTTACGGGAATTTTAAAACCAAGTTTCTCGATGTTTCCAGCAGAGCCAAGATGCCCAGATGTTTGAATTCCATTCCCACTTCTTCCATGGCACCTAGAAGTTCGCCCAAGTACACATAAATGATTTTCCAACTAACTTTTGTGCACTGGAGCATGCGCTTGTACATTAAATTTGAATTATGTGCATTAAATGCCTAGAAAATCAATTAATGTATAAAAGGCCAAACGAACCCGGAATAATAACAAAATTTAGCACGAAACTCCTATTTGGTCTAAGCTGCCTGTGTAAAAAAAATCAAGGCGGGAGAAGGCAGTGTATGTCGTTTCGCACACGGAGGTGACACGTTCCCTCTCGGAACCACGAGCCTTCTTGAGAGAAGCTCCGGTTTGCAAGAAGCTTATACCAAAGCTTGTCCCAATTCGGCCAAAAAATTTACCACAACATGTTGGTGCCATGTCATGACACCATGCCAAGTTTCATGATTTTCAGGCGTGTTTTGGATTTACAGGAATTAAAAAACCAAGTTTCTCAATATTTCCGGCCGAGCCACGACACCCAGATGTTTGAATTACATTCCCATGTCTTGCATGGGACCTAGAAATTCACCTAAGGACACACATGTGATTTTTCAACCAACTTTGGTGCACTGGAGCATGTGCTTGTAGTTCAAATTTGAATTATGCATATTAAATGCCCAGAAATTCAATTAATGTATAAAAAAGGCCAAACAAACCCGGAATAATTCCAAAATTTAGCACGAAACTCCTATTTGGTCTAAGCTGCCTGTGTAAAAAAATTAAGGCAGGAGAAGGCAGTGTATGTCGTTTCGCACACGAAGGTGACACGTTACCTCTCGGAACCACGAGCCTTCTTGAGAGGAGCTCCGGTTTGCAAGAAGCTTATACCAAAGCTTGTCCCAATTTGGCCAAAAAATTTACCACAGCATGTTGGTGCCGTGTCATGACACCATGCCAAGTTTCATGATTTTTAGGCGTGTTTTGGATTTACATGAATTAAAAAACCAAGTTTCTCAATATTTCTGGCCGAGCCATGACGCCCAGATGTTTGAATTTCATTCCCATTTCTTGCATGGGACCTAGAAATTCACCCAAGGACGCACATGTGATTTTTCAACCAACTTTGGTGCATTGGAGCATGTGCTTGTAGTTCAAATTTGAATTATGCACATTAAATGACCAGAAATTCAATTAATGTATAAAAAAGTCCAAACGAACCCGGAATAATTCCAAATTTTAACACGGCACTCATATAGTTCTATGGTGCCTCTGTAAAAAAATCAAGGGGGGAGGCAGCGTATATCGTTTCGCACACAAAGGTAACACGTCCCCCCTAGGGAACCACGAGTCTTCTCAAGAGAAGCTCTGATTTGCAAGAAGCTTATACCAAAACTTGTCCAAATGCGGCCAATTTTTTTATCACAGCATGTTGGGGCCATGAAATTACATCATGCCAAGTTTCATGATTTTCAAGCGAGTTTTGAATTTACAGGAATTTAAAAACCAAGTTTCTCAATGTTCCCGGCCGAGCTACGACACCCAGATGTTTGAATTTCATTCCCATTTCTTGCATGGGACCTATAAATTCACCCAAAGACACACATGTGATTTTTCAACAAACTTTGGTGCATTGGAGCATGTGCTTGTAGTTCAAATTTGAATTATGCATATTAAATGCCTAGAAACTCAATTAATGCATAAAAATGCCAAACGAACCCGGAATAATTCCAAATTTAAACACGACACTCAAGTAGTTGCATGTTCACTGTACATAAATGTTCTAGCAATTCAAACACCATCCTTTCCCTCTGTAACACCATTTTGTCTTTCAAAACATAATGAAAAAATCAGGTATACCACAAACAGTTTACTAGCAAGAATCATGTGGGATGCGATATAAATATCTTGGCGCCCGTCTTGTCTGGCTTACGCAGGAGGCTTCGTCGTGTACACTCCACCGGCTGCGCTTGAACCACACTTGCGCGCCAATTTCTCGCGGCACCGAGCGAAATTTTTCTGCCACCGCGGAAATATCTATCTCCCCGCCCCTCCCTCCCACCAAAAGCCACATTTCCACTATTCCTCCTTGCTTTCCAAGTTCAAACCTTCACTACTGCTTACTGGCAGCTCAGCCTCCTCGCCGGCGACCCTTCTTCTTGCAGCGCCACCGCCTCGCCGGTGACCCTTCTTCTTGTAGCGCCGCCTCCTCGCCGGCGACCCTTCTTCTTGCTGCGCGGCCTCCTCGCCGCCGACCCTTCTTCTTGCTGCGCGGCCTCGTCGATATGGTCATGTAATCCACACCCCACCCACACCATCCTCCTCCTTCCCCGTCCCACATGCCCCGACCGATGGCGTGACACCTTCCGCCGAAATCACTGGCCCCGTCCTCCAATTAAGCGCCGCCCACAACCATTTTGCACGCAGTATAACATGGAGCTCAGTAGCATTTGGCAGCGGAGAAGCAAATCATGGCCGCAGGCGCGCACGAGGTCGCTGTGGCTGCCATGCGTGCCGATCGCCAGATCTTGGAGGAGCACCTCGTCTTCGAGGCCACCGTCGACACCGCCACGCGGTTGTCTACTTTAAAATACAGTTCGTGCTGTTTTCTCGGGGCCACCGCCAGTGCCTTCTAGTGATTTGTCCTCTGTAATGTTAATATGCAATCTGATGTTCAGTTAACAGTTTGGTCCTCTGAAATGTAATGTTCAGTTAACAGTTTGGTCCAACAATTGCTACATTTTGTAGTACTGTTCTCAAGCATTCTTTGTTTTGTTAACTGTCTTATCTTCTAGTACATGTTTCTATTCTGCAATGTCGTGCTTAGTTAACTGTTTTGGTTCATTTGGTCTGCTATCCATTTAACTATTTGGTTCAATTCTGCAATTTGATTTTCATTTGTTGTGCATACAATTTTGTATTGTTATGCATGTGAGAAATAAATCGAATTTGGCTATACTCAATACATATTCTACTGATAGTATGGCAACTCTCAGTTAACCTGATCAAGATCTTCCTTATGTGTGTTGCAGGGAAACAATGGGAGACACTGCGGTTTACCATCGAGGTTTATTCATGCATGGTCCTTTCGCTAATAGCACATTATTGTGCAGTTGTAGGAATCATTCTAATATTTAGGTTTCTTACAATTTGGTCTTGCACATGTAGGTCCTGCTGTCAGAGGCTTAGACCCACTGTTTGACCCATTTTGTATATGGGGAAATGAGATGTCCATGAATATCAGTCAAGTCAAGAAACTCGGAAAGATTGTTAGGATGAAGAAACTTGCAACGAATAACAGCAAGTTCTTTGTTTGCACAATGAAGAAGACATCAGTCAACTATAGGATGGTACTAAATCTTACCTTGTTTTTACCCCTTGCACCATTTCAAAATATATAACAGCGATTTATGCATATCTTTGTTTTCAGTACTTTTCAAAGCAGTTCACCGATGATTACCTCTCAAACCACCTGCATGGTCAAGAGGCGAAGAAGGTATTCATTCAACACCCACGGTACAATATTGAAGTCTTCCTGAAGAGGACGAAGGTTGGGCGGGCAATTATCCATAGCCACTGGCCTAAAGTTGCAAGGACATTCAACATCACTGAAGGCTCAATATTTGCCTTCCGCTTCTGTAGTTTCCCAGATGAGATTCATCTGTCTATTTACCGTGTATGATGCTACTTTCCAAAGGTTTTCGATGTTGCATGTGAAACTTGGTGCTGTTGTGTAATGGCGTAACTGAGTGCTGAAGCTATCTGATGTAATTCGATTATGAAATCCTGGTTGCCGTTATACGGATATGAAATATCTGGTGCATTTTATAAGAAATGTCAATTTGATTAGTACATGGATTATCAATAATAGGCTAATTACCCTGCTTATTGGGGTTTTCTATTGCAAACGGTTACTCAGACAACACCGTGGGCGATGAACTCAAACAACCCACACGGTTTCTAGAAAGTAGGCATGTTCAATCAACTAACAATCACAAACGGCTTCCGGCAGAGAACTGTTTGCGTTAGGCCACCTTGCACAAACGTTTCCACACAAAAAACGGTGTGTGATATACATACGAATGGAAATGTTTTTCTGGGATTCACCGTGTGGGATGTACATACGAACGGAAACGATTGGGTTTAGATGCCTCGCCCGATCGCACGCGAGCTCATTTTGCCCCAGCCTGTGTGCCAGGAGGGCCTATCCCCGACGGTTTCTGGGTCGTGTGGGAAGTACCCCCCCCCCCCCTATCGTAGTCACTCACTTGGCGACGGTTCGAAACGCCGTAGAGGAAAGGGGTTAAAAACCGTTTGTATAGCACGTCTCTGCACCAGTGGTAGTAAATCATAACCTGGGGACTACGCACACAACCAGGAGCAAGAGTATTATACCAAGTCTTAGCATCACCCTTTAATGAGAACGGAAATAACTTGAGAATATAGTAATAGCGAATTTTCTCATCATGAGCAAATAGGGTGGCTATATCATTTAATTTGGTAAGGTGTGCCACAACAATTTCATTTTCATAACCATGGAAAGGATCAGTTTCAACCAAAGTGGTTAACTCTGGGTCGACAGAGAATTCATAATCCTTATCATCAACAAAGATAGGTGAAGTAGCAAACTTAGGATCACATTTCATTCTAGCATTCAAATATTTCTCCTTCAATTTGCATAATAATTTATTAAGATCATCTCTATCATTGCAAGCAAGAAAATCTCTAGTTGTCTCCTCATCCATAACATAACCTTCAGGTATCTTAGGAAATTCATATCTAAGAGAACTAGATCTAATAGGTGTTTCAAGATTTTCAGTTTCAGGTATTTCATCAGTTTCAATAATTTCATCAGTTTCAGCATGCTCCATATTTTTAGCTCTAGCAAGTTGTTCATCAAGAAATTCACCTAGTGGCACATTATCATCAAGCAAGGTACTAGCATCATCATAAGCATTATCCAGAGTAGAAGTAGCATCATCAATAACTTGCGACATATCAGAATTAATAGCATGTGGTGGTGTTGCAAGTTTACTCAAAATAGAAGGTGAATCAAGTGCAGAGCTAGATGGCAATTCCTTACCTCCCCTCATCTTAGAGGGAAATATCTTAGTCTTGGTATCCTTCAGATTCTTCGTAGTGATAAATAGATAATAATCCCAAGTGACTCAACAAATATAGCTATGCTCCCCGGCAACGGCGCCAGAAAAAGGTCTTGATAACCCACAAGTATAGGGGATCGCAACAGTTTTCGAGGGTAGAGTATTAAACCCAAATTTATTGATTCGACACAAGGGGAGCCAAAGAATATTTGCAAGTATTAGCAGCTGAGTTGTCAATTCAACCACACCTGGAGATTAATTATCTGCAGCAATATGATCAGTAGCAAAGTAATATGATAGTTTTGATAGAAGTAGCAACGGCAATAGTAACGGTAACGGTGATAGCAATGATTTTGTAGCAAGTGTAACAGTGGTAGCAGCAGTAGTAACTTAGCAAGAGCAATATAAGAGAAATTCGTAGGTATTGGATCGGTGAATTCGTTGGATGATATTCGTCATATAACAGTCATAACCTAGGGCGATACAAAACTAGCTCCAGTTCATAAATATAATGTAGGCATGTATTCCGTAAATTGTCATACGTGCTTATGGAAAGAACTTGCATGACATCTTTTGTCCTCCCCTCCCGTGGCAGCGGGGTCCATATGGAAACTAAGGGATATTAAGGCCTCCTTTTAATAGAGAACTGGAACAAAGCACTAACACATAGTGAATACATGAACTCCTAAAACTACGGTCATCACCGAAAAGTATCCCGAATACTGTCACTCCAGGGTTTACGGATCATAACACGTAATAGGTGAATATAACTTGCAAGATTGGATCTAGAACATAGATATAATGGTGATAACATAAACGGTTCAGATCTGAAATCATGGCACCCGGGCCCAAAGTGACAAGCATTAAGCATGGCAAAGTCATATCAACATCAATCTCAGAACATAGTGGATACTAGGGATCAAGCCCTAACAAAAATAACTCGATTACATGATGAATCTCATCCAACTCCTCACCGACCAGCGAGCCTATGAAGGAATTACTCACTCTCGGTGGGGAGCATCATGGAATTGGCGATGAAGGAGGGTTGGTGATGATGAAGATCGATGACCCCCCTCTCCGGAGCCCAAAATGGACTCCAGATCTGGCCTCCCGATGAAGAACAGGAGGTGGCGGTGGCTCCGTATCGCGAAACGAGATAATTCTTCCTCCCTGATTTTTTTCTGGAAAAATAGGTATTTATGGAGTTGGAATCAGGGTTTGCGGGGCCACCAGGTGGGCACAACCCACCTGGGCGCGCCTAAGGGGGGGGGCGCCCTGGTGGGTTGTGCTCACCCAGGGGCCCCCCTCCGGTGGTTTTTGGCTCCAGTTTTTTTCTTTTTTTCTGAAATAATTCTCCAAAAAGTTTTGTTCCAATCTGAGAACTTTTATTTCTGCATAAAAACAACACCATGGTAGTTCTAGTAGCTTGGTGATAGTGACTTGAGAACTCTGTCAATCACTATCTTATCTGGAAGATTAACTCCTACTTGATTCAAGTGATTGTAGTACCCAGACATTCTGAGTACATGCTCACTGGCTGAGCTATTCTCCTCCATCTTGTAGGCAAAGTACTTGTCAGAGGTCTCATACCTCTCAACACGGGCATAAATCTGAAATACCAATTTCAGCTCTTGGAACATCTCATATGTTCCATTGTGTTCAAAACGTCTTTGAAGTCCCGGTTCTAAGCCGTAAAGCATGGCACACTAAACTATTAAGTAGTCATCATATCGATCTTGCCAAACATTCATAACGTCTGCATCTGCTCCTGCAATAGGTCTGTCACCTAGCGGTGCATCAAGGACATAATTCTTCAGTGCAACAATGAGGATAACCCTCAGATCATGGACCCATTCCACATCATTGCTACTATCATCTTTCAACTTAGTTTTCTCTAGGAACATATCAAAAAATAGGGGAGCTATATCACGAGCTATTGATCTACAACATAGATATGCAAAACTATTAAGACTAAGTTCATGATAAATTTAACTTCAATTGATCAAATTACTAATGAATTCCCACTTAAATAAACATCCCTCAAGTTATCTAAGTGATACGCGATCCAAATCAACTAACCCATGTCCGATCATCACGTGAGATGGGGTAGTCTTCAATGGTGAACATCTCTATGTTGATCATATCTACTATATGACTCACGTTAGACCTTTCGGTCTCCAGTGTTCCGAGACCATGTCTGTACATGCTAGGCTCGTCAAGTTTAACCCAAGTATTCTGCATGTGCAAAACTGTCTTACACCCGTTGTATGTGAATGTAGAGTTTATCACACCCGATCATCACGAGGTGCTTCGAAACGACAAACTTTGGCAACGGTGCATACTCGGGGAGAACACTTTTATCTTGAAATTTAGTGAAGGGATCATCTTATAATGCTACCGCCGTTCTAAGCAAAATAAGATGCATAAAGGATAAACATCACATGCAATCAAAATATGTGACATGATATGGCCATCATCATTTTGTTCTTTTGATCTCCATCTCCAAAGCATCATCATGATCTCCATCGTCACCGGCACGACACCTTGATCTCCATCGTTGCGTCGGGGTAGTCTTGCCAACTATTGCTTCTACAACTATTGCTAACGCATAGCAATAAAGTAAAGCAATTACATGGCGCTTGCATTTCATACAATAAAGAGACAACCCTAAGGCTCCTGCCGGTTGTCGATATTACAAAACATGATCATCTCATACATCAACATATATCACATCATATCTTGACCATATCATATCACAACATGCCCTGCAAGAACAAGTTAGACGTCCTCTACTTTGGTGTTGCAAGTTTTACGTGGCTACTATGGGCTTCTAGCAAGAACCGTTTTTACCTACGCAAAAACCACAACGGTGTTTCATCAAGTTTGCTATTTTAACCTTCTTCAAGGACCGGCCGTAGTCAAATTCGATTCAACTAAAGTAGGAGAAACAGACACCCGCCAGCCACCTTTATGCAAAACTAGTTGCATGTCTGTCGGTGGAACCGGTCTCATGTGCGTGGACATGAAACGTTGGTCCGGGCCGCTTCATCCCACAATACCGCCGAATCAAAATAAGACGTTGGTGGTAAGCAGTATGACTATCACCGCCCACAACTCTTTATGTTCTACTCGTGCATATCATCTACGCATAGACCTGGCTTGGATGTCACTGTTGGGAAATGTTGCATGGAAAACAAAAAAAATTCTACGCACACGCAAGATCTATCCATGGAGATGCATAGCAATGAGAGGGGAGAGTGTGTCTACGTACCCTCGTAGACCGTAAGCGGAAGCATTTAATAACGCGGTTGATGTAGTCGAACTTCTTCGCGCTCCAACCGATCAAGTGACGAACGTACGGCACCTCCGCGTTCAGCACACATTCAGCTCGGTGATGTCCTCCGCCTTCTTGATCCAGCAAGATGGCGAGGTAGTGGATGAGTTCCGGCAGCACGACGGCGTGGTGACGGTGATGGTGAAGCTATCGCCGCAGGGCTTCGCCTAAGCACTACGAAAATATGACCGGGGGTGTAAACGGTGGAGTGGGGGGGGGGGGGGGGCGCCGCACACGGCTAAGCAATTGTTGTGGGTTGTGCTAGGCGCCCCCTCCCACATATATATAGATGGGGGGTGGAGGGAGCAGCCAGGAGGCGCCCCCAAGTAGGCCGAATCCTACTTGGGGTCTTCCCCAAAGTGGCATCCCCCTTCCTTATTTGGAGTGCGGGAGGAAGGAAGGAGGAGGTGGCGCCCCCCCCCCCCCCTTCCTTTTTCTCTTGAGGAGGGCAAGGCAAGAGGGGCCACCACTCCCCTTTCCTTCCCCTAGGGCTGGCCAGCCAAGGGAAGGGGCGCACCAGCCCCCTTGTGGGCTGGTCTGTCCCCCCCTTTGGCCCATAAGGCCCATACACTTGCCGTGGGTGCCCGGAACCCCTTCCGGTGACCCGATGAGTACCCGGTGCACTCCGAAACTATTCCGGTGTCCGAATACCATCATCCTATATATCAATCTTTACCTCTCAACCATTTCGAGACTCCTCGTCATGTCCGTGATCTCATCCGGGACTTCTAACAACATTCGGTCACCAAAACATATAACTCATATAACACTATATCGTCAACGAATGTTAAGCGTGCGGACCCTATGGGTTCGAGAAATATGTAGACATGACCGAGACACCTCTCCGGTCAATAACCAATAGCGGAGCCTGGATGCCCATATTGGCTCCTACATATTCTACGAAGATCTTTATCGGTCGAACCGTTATGACAACATACGTAATTCCCTTTGTCCATTGGTATGTTACTTGCCTGAGATTCGATCGTTGGTATCTTCATACCTAGTTCAATCTCGTTACCGGCAAGTCTATTTACTCGTTCTGTAATACATCATCCTATAACTAACTCATTAGTCACTTTGCTTGCAAGGCTTCTTATGATGTGTATTACCGAGAGGGCCCAAAGAAACCTCTCCGATACTTGGAGTGACAAATCCTAATCTCGATCTATGCCAACTCAACAAACACCTTCCGAGATACCTGTAGAGCATCTTTATGATCACCCAGTTACGTTGTGACGTTTGATAGCACACAAGGTATTCCTCCGGTATCCGGGAGTTGCATAATCTCAAAGTCGAAGGAATATGTATTTGACATGAAGAAAGCAATAGCAATAAACTGAACGATCATTATGCTAAGCTAACCGATGGGTCTTGTCCATCACATCATTCTCCTAATGATGTGATCCCGTTATCAAATGGCAACACATGTCTATGGTTAGGAAACCTTAACCATCTTTGATCAACGAGCTAGTCTAGTAGAGGCTTACTAGGGACACGGTATTTTTTTATGTATTCACACATGTATTTAAGTTTCCGATCAATACAATTCTAGCATGAATAATAAACCTTTATCATGAATAAGGAAATATAAAATAACAACTTTATTATTGCCTCTAGGGCATATTTCTTTCAAATTCTTCCTCCCTGATTTTTTTTCTGGAAAAATAGGTATTTATGGAGTTGGAATCAGGGTTTGCGGGGCCACCAGGTGGGCACAACCCACCTGAGCGCGCCTGAGGGGGGGGGGCGCCCTGGTGGGTTGTGCTCACCCAGCGGCCCCCCTCCGGTGGTTTCTGGCTCCAGTTTTTTTCTTTTATTCGGAAATAATTCTCCAAAAAGTTTCGTTCCAATCCAAGAACTTTTATTTCTGCATAAAAACAACACCATGGTAGTTCTGCTGAAAACAGCATTAGTCCAGGTTAGTTTCATTCAAATCATGCAAATTAGAGTCCAAAACAAGAGGAAAAGCGTTAGAAAAAGTAGATACGACGGAGACGTATCATGTGACGGTGGTAGGTGGTTAGGTACGAAGAGGTAGGTGGGTCGATAAGGTGGGTGAAAAAAAAACAACGGCGGGAGGAAAAAAAGAACCAGTAGCAAAGGCGGGTCGTCGCTCGCGGAGAAGGGATAGTGGACTAAAGGATTCGAGTGCAGGGTATGGGAGGTCTTGGATGGAGGACATGGTGGCATGGTTTAAAGGAATGGACGGTGCAACATGCTACAACATTTTGATTGCACAATCCATCTTGAGCAATAAAAAAAAAGAAATTGGTGGAACTATGTTAGAAAGATCTATTTGGGTGGAGAGACGACGAATAATGCAACTCATGGCAGTCGCTTTTATCGTCTATGTATTGTTGACATAAGGATGCAGATTATCTGCATCGTCATCCGTAGCAACGCACGGGCGTTCTACTAGTGAACTTTAACGAGAATGAACAAATTTGATTCAAACTCGAACAAAACGGAAGATATTCATTTAAACTAGGATAATTTTTACATTAAACCGGGCGATATTTCGTCCAGTCAACTAAAAATCTAACACTACACTATCCTATACTTCACGGTGACCTCGTAGGCTATGCCGGGCTGGCTGGTGGCTCCTCTGTCATCGTTGTTGGAGTCAGGCATCGGGCGGCGGAAGGGGCTGACGTCGCGACAGGGCTTCCCGGCAGCCGCGTGACACTCGCGGATGATCCTCTCCGCTTCCTCCTGCGCCATGTGTAGTGCGACCGCGGCCACTGATAACCCACTAAGTTGTAGACTTTTTGATAAATAAGAGCGTCGAACCCAACGAGGAGCTATTGGTAGGATTTACACTCTCTCAAGTTCTAACGCTCACTTTACCTAGAATAAGAATAAAACTAGTTTGCGAGAATAATACTAGAAGTACTTTGCGAGACAATAAAAGTTAGTTTATTGTTTAAACCTTTTGGAGAACGATGAGAAGGATTGTCCATACACAATTGAATATGACACGTGTGGTACTTATCATATGCATGAGGGAGAGGCCTAGGCTAACATACTTTCCATAAAAAAAAATTAGATAAACAGGGAGGCTCCTCCCTGGTTCCATTACTAGAATGAAACCACAAGCAATTGTCTTACATCGGTCCACTAAGAGGAGAAGTTCATGAAGGGTGTAGCTAGGGAAACAAGGTAAAATGAAGAACTAGGCACGCAGGCCCGGAAAAGGAAACAACTATCACACAACCAAAGAACTCCACATCGGCGCTCCAAACCATGGCCATCTTACTGGACCTCCTGATCTTGAATGGCGGCGCCGTAGTAGCTTGGGGGGACCAGCAACAGTCAGAGTTGACACTGGGTTGCTTATTGTGTTCTTGCTCCATGGGCCTCTTTTGTTAATTGGAGATTGGAAGCTTCCATCATCCTTGGAGATTTTGAGCTTGCTCCAGTGATCAACAACTCCATCTTTGGTGATCTTCCTCATTGTCGGCCACTCGGTATCCGCAACGGTTGTTGGGAGAAGATTGTCAGTGCGTTCAAAAATTCCTCAAATCTCGCCTTGCTAGTCGTCGGGGACAGGACCGCCTAGAATTTGAGAGTTCTAAGGATCAGTCTCCATACCTGAATAACAGATGTCCAAATGGTGTTGTTAAAAATCATAGAGTTCCTATACTTCCATAAACACCAGAGGATAGCTGAACTAGTAGTATTTAAAGCAGAACTCTTCTGATCAGAGACCCAAAATCTAGCAACGGACTCAAAATCTGTTCCAATGGGGATCTTGAAGTGGTTACATACAAAAGACCAAATATTCCTTGCTACTCTGCAGCCAAAGAACAGATGGGAGATTGATTCATCTCTATTACAAAAGACACAATCAAGGGGTTTGATGATGTGTCTTTTCCTTAAGTTATCTTCTGGTCATCAACTTGTTATTCGAGAACAACCAGAGGAAGACATGAATTTTTGGGGCTCTGAGAAAACCCACATCCGCAGGAAGATAGTAAAAAGGTGGAGGAATACCATGATCCACTACTTTCATACTTCTATCACACTTAAAACTTGGTTAGCAATGCTTTAGTCAACAAGAATAATTACAATTATAACTTTAAAATAAATTAAAAATTGAAAGAATAAAATGATGCAGCAGAAAGACAATAATGAAAACGCATTTTTATTTGAACAAAAAGGTAATGCATAAATAAGTAAAATTTAAAATATATTATTATTCTATATTTCATACAAAGATATGGAAAGTAAAACAAAAGGCAAAAAATAAAAACCAGGAAAAACTCGTTAAAATAAAAATAGAAACATCAAACAAGAAAAGAAAAAAGTAAAAAAAATACCAATTTCAGATACTTCAGTAAAAACTGGCCGCTCGTACAAGAGCAAAAGGCTCGTGTGCATCCCTCACAACTACACACGGTTGAAATGCAATAGGAGGACAAAAGAGCATAAGCCATGACTGAAGCCATGCGTATTGATCACTCGCCCACAAAAAAAACCCTATCATCCATTGCGTATGGCACGTCCGCACGTCAACATCTACAGACAAAAAAAAATGAAAGACTGCATGAATCTTTGCGTCAAGATCTTATGGCTACCGAATCGACTGAGACTTGATCAATTCTTATTCGACTGAGAATTAGCAAATCCCGAAAAAATAAAGATAGCAAGAACCGCACTGTTAGAAAGGAAAAAAGTTTAAAAAGATAAAAGGCAAACAGAAAAATAGAACACACAAGTAAACAGAAAAGAAACAAGAAAAATATGAAAATAAAAATCAGCTTTTTTAGCAATAAAAAAACATCTCACACCATGAGGAATAGAAATGAAAAAAAGAAGGAAAAAAGCCCACAAGCCCAACACAGGTTTAAACAGCGACCAACACGTACCTAAGGCCAAGATTGAAGAAAATGAAAGAAACGAACAAGGCCCAGGTAGAAACGGCACTACGGTGCGAGCGACTTGTATATATACATCCAATAGATAAAAGTTCCAGCGCGAATCTTAGCATCAAATCTAACGATGAAAGACTCGACTGAGACTTCGTTACTTCGTTAAAACTCAGTCGATTGAGTTTTAGCGTATCCATTTCCTCAAACGTGCACATATATAAAGGAGTATATAGGAACATGATGCCTTTTTTTTTAGAATAGTAACATGATGTCTGATAGAGGTAGCCCAAGTCACGATTATATTGATCCTCAAGAAAAAAAGTCACGATTATACTCGTACATGATCCGCAAAAAAAAAAGAGAGATTATACTCGTACACTTGTCCGGAGATGACATGTTACAGTCCGAGATCTGTTGCATATCTATCGGCTTGTGCCTCCTGATTTGCCGCACATTGCGTCTGCTGCAAGGACAAACCCCGTTGGTCGTCTCATGTCTGTCTTGTCCGCCCTGCGTGGCGCTGGCCGCCGGCTCCCCACTTCCACCGCTGCCCTATCCGCCCTGCGTGGCGCACGCCGGCAGCTCTCCACTTCCACCACCGCCCTGTCCGCCCTTCGCGCCGCCGGCCGGCAGCAGCTCTCCACTTCCACCACCGCCCTGTCCGCCCTGCGCGGCGCCGGCCGGCGGCAGCTCTACACTTCCACCGTCGCCCCGAGCGAGACCGGCTCCACAGTGTTCCGGATAAAAAACTACACGGAAGTCAAGAAGAAGCTGGCCGTCGGGCAGGATCTCAGATCAGGGCACTTCGTCGTCGGTGACAAGCTCTGGCGTATATTGTGCTGTCCAAACGGCTCCAGCGGCAAGTACGCGGGCTTCCTCTCCGTCTTCCTCGAGTATGCCAACCACGGGAGTACCACGGCAAAGGTTCAGATGAGTATAGTGCGCAACGAGTACTCCAAGCCCACCTACAGCAAAACCAAAGAAGAGTACCGCTTTTCGGGTCGCGGCGACACCTGGGGTTGGAACGACTTCATCAGCCACGAGGATCTGCAAGGGCGGCCGGAACGAAAACAGATCACCTCCAACTCCGAGGACACTTCCCTCGACTGGTGGACAAACGCCATCGTCAAATGCCAGGATCTGATGACGGTGAAGCATCTCAAGAACGACTGCCTGATCTTGCGGTGCGAAGTCACCGTCACCGAGCCATGTCTTACCCGTTAGAAGAATTCTTTGGTCCGGGTCATTTGTGTTGATTATGAAGTGTTAGAGATCGGTCGGGTTTATCTAGTACTCCCTATGTTCCTAAATACAAACGTTTTTGCCCTTCCTAAATATGAGGGGTAGTACTTATATTATAGGAGTAGCAAAGAAAAAGAAGCACCGCAGTTGCGGTCAAATTTGTCAAAAAGCCACTAGGTTTGGTTTCATCTTTTTCGAATGAAACTGTGATATATCTCGAAAATTCAATTCGACATCCAGACTCATCTACACCTGCATCCATCTATTTTTGTGCTGATTTTATGCTTTTAGCCGAAAGCATCTTTTGTTATTTTTTTGACGTCAGCATCTTTTGTTCTTGGGGAAATGATTCTCAACCAATTGATTTGTCCAGAAATCAGCCGTGTCCAGTGGCTGCATCCTTTCTTCGCCCCCAAAAGCTCCGGCCGTTGTGAGAAAGATGCCCTCGCCATCACGGCCTGAGTCGGCGCTGCATGCTGCCGACTTGCCTCTCGCAACCATGCCGGTGATTCGGGCACACATTGCTGGGTTGCAACGTCAGGAGAGGCACGGAAGCTCGCTGGGATCCATCATGCAATGACATGACATTGTGTTGTGCTGCCACACAGTGACCGCGACATCGTCAACAACATTACCCATGTTGCAATGGATGACCGCATTGTCAGTATATCTCAATGGCATCAATACAATCCAGCGGCTCTAAACACGAGATCGAACGGCTGCTGACATCTTTGCAAAAGGTCAACCGTCCGACAAGTAGCGCGAGCCTTATTCTTGCCTTTCCTGCATGGCATTGGCTGTATGTTCCCGCGCCCGATCTTTAAGGGGTTACGGATTTCGAGAGCAACGCAGGAACAGGAAACGGATTGACAAAAAATCTGCGCTTATAATGGGCGCCGGTGTTGCAAATCTATTTTCTGAAACCAATTTTCCTGAGGCGTGCACATAAAATATGACGTTTGATAGCAGTAGCCATGTCACGATTATATTCGCGCATGTGTCCAGGGTTTACACGTTACAGTCCGAGATCTGTTTTCATACCTATCGCCTCGTGCCTCCTGATTTGCCGCACATTGCGTCTGCTGCAAGTACAAGCCCCGTTGGTCATCTCATGTCCGTCTTGTCTGCCCTGCGCGGCGCGGGCCGGCAGCTCTTCACTTCCACCGCCGCCCTGTCCGCCCTGCGTGGCGCACGCCGGCAGCTCTTCACATCCACCACCGCCCTGCCCGCCCTTCGCGGCGCCGGCCGGCGGCAGCTCTACACTTCAACCATCGCCTCGAGGGCGAGCGGCGCCTGCGTGTTCCAGATCAAGGACTACACGGACGTCAAGAGGATTTTGACCGTGGGGCAGGACACGACGTCAGACGACTTCTACGTCGGCGGCTATAGATTTCGCATCCTGTGCTGCCCAAACGGGTCCAGCGAGAACTACGCCGGCTTCGTCTCCGTCTTCCTCGAGTATCTCAGCGTCAGGGACATCAACCCCATTGCAAAGGTCAAGATGAGCATACTGCCCGGCAAGTACTCCAACAACCCCACCTACAGTCTAACCAGAGAGGAGTTACCGCTTCAAGAAGTGCGGCGACACCTGGGGCTGGAACAACTTCATCACCCACGAGAAGCTGCAAGGGGACCCAGAACCAAAGCAGATCGGCTCCAAGAAGCCCAAGGACACCTCCGCCGACTGGTGGACAAATTTCATCGTCAAATTCCAGGACGGTCTCGAGGCGCCACCGGTGAATCATGTCAAGAACGACTGCCTCACCCTCCGGTGCGACGTCAGCATCACCGGCCTATACCGTACTACCGATTAGCTAGTATTGTTTGCCTCTATTAGCTAGTATTGTTTGGCTCTCTGAGTCATTGTTTTTTTATTATTAATAGTGTTGTTAGGAGTCCCTCCGTCGTGTGTCATATGTGTAACTGTACTACTTAGAGAAAAAAGAGCACTGCGTTGAGGTTGAATTTGTCAAAAACCACCGGGTTCCATCTTTTCTGTATAAAACTGCGACATACTCTTTTTTTTTTTAGGAAAAACCATCACGGCGGTTTATATTTCATGAGAAAAGAGTGATTCATTGTTTGTTAACACATCAACTAAGAATCCCGGAGGTTTAGATTTCCAAACAATGGTTCGTTTCACCTCGGAGTTCCTAGCCACTACATCTGCCGCCATATTGGCCTCCCTAGGACAATGTGTAAAAACTATGGAAATAAAATTACTAGCTAGAAAAGAACATTCTTCATAAATCGCCGCTGCTGGCCCAAGCAAATTCCCGCCATTCTGCATGATCTCAATGACCTCCATGCAGTCCGCCTCCACATGCATGTATCTTATTACACCCCACCTCGTTCATGGATCTAGGACATTCACACCCTAAATGCACAGTATCTCCGTAGACAGGAATCGCATGCACGCCTCCTTCAGCACGGGGCAGCGGTGCCGCTCGGCCAAAGCTAAAGTGTCAGACACCGAGTCCATGCCGATGTGCCGGCACAGTGCCTCCTCGCAGACGAGCTTTAGCTTCTCCAGCTCATACCTGTCCGCCGCGACAAGCGGCCTCTCGGCCGTCGTCGCCGCCTGGAGCAGGCCCTCTGGAGGCGAGTCGGTGTAGATGAACTGGAGCAGAGCCTTGAACACCTGGGGGTCCATGTCACGGACGCGTAGTAGTTGAGCGGTGCTGTTGTAGGGTGGATTCTGGAGGCGGGCCAAAGATCCGCCTTGAAGACGGCCTTGAAGACGGGTGAGCGCGCCTCGAGTATCCACCGGTGTGCAGGGAACGTCTCCCGGCCGACCTTGATCCTCACGTCTGGTACTTCCTCGTTCCAGATGGCTTCCGTGAGTTGCCCATGCAAGTCGAACGGCGGCGCCACCGGCGGAATCTCCATGCGCTCGTCCGTTCCGGTGACGATGACGGTGAGGTCGCAAAGGACGGTCAGGCAGTCATCCTTGAGATGCTTCCCTTTGTCGAAATCCTCGTGGGGGATGAACCACTCGAACCCGCTCCATTGCTGGTAACCACGGACCGGCTGCAGTATTGTGGTTTTAGTGTAGGATGGCTCCAAGGCCTGGTCGAGTATAGTAAACTGGATCTTTGCCATGAGATCCCCGATACTTTCCTGGCTAGCATGGCGCCCGGCATTTTCGATGAAAAGGGAGATGTGGTCCTCCTGCTGGCGGCCGTTTGGATAGCACAAAATACGCCAGTCATGGCCGCCGACGGCGAACGTGCTTGATCTCATCTCCAGCCCATTGGACTCGTCTAAGCCCGCTTGGACCAACATGTTCTTGACTTTCGTGAACTCATTGATCCGGAGAGGTGCGAGCCGGTCGCCTGCCTCGGCACGATGGTTGAAGCCGAGAGTTGCTTCCGACCGGCGGCGCGCAGGGCGGACAGGAGAGCCGACATGGACATGATCGGCTAGGAGCGCTTTGAGGAAGGAGATGACAGCGTTTTTTCTAGAAGAATGGCAGCTGGTAGCCTGCTACGATATATGTAAATGTGCGGCAAAATGGGAAACGATTGATACATCATATGCATGCACAACCAGAATAATATATCCTTAGACACTTTTTTCCCCACGAAATGGATATCTTTTCTCTGATGCCTATTTCTTTGGTATGATATATTATACTCTTTGTCCTCCTAGCTTGCAGTCTGGCTCTCCTGCTGGGATCCCTGCACGCACTATCGTGCAGGGCCAGCCAGCGGCCAACACGTGGCCTGGTGGACCCCACCACTAAAACAACCAGCCCGTATCTCTCTAATTACAGAAAATCAGCAAAACTGCCTTTCTTTCTCCCGCGTATCAACAGAATGCCGCCAAAATCTCCAACATCCTTTCTCCTATCTATCTACTCCATTGTGGATCACACAAGAATAGATCAGGATCGATAGAGAATTGCCCTCTCACGTGGACCAGCATCTACGGTGTTCTTCGGCATGGAAGGAGCTCCCGCGACTTCATCATCCATAGGTTTGTTGTTGTGTCTTGAATCTGCAAATTATCAACACTCTCATCATATGGAGGAGACAAGATTAAACAGAAACAAAGGAAGAGCTTAATCTATGACATGCAAATTAATCCTTGAGACTTAGGTCCTCGTACTTCATCTTCCATAGATCTGTTTCTTGTGTCTTTTTTGCCAATTGTAATGATAGAGATTATTGTATCTAAGAAAAAGGACAATGTTTTGCTAATGCTCCTATGAATACAATGTGATATTTGGCAAAATATGTTGTCCCATCTTCAAGTGTTGTTCAGGTTTCACTACAACAGGACTCTGAATATCGTGTTTTGTTTTTACAAAAATGTGTCGTCCATGAACTAATTAGTATATGATATTTTTATGTTGTGTAGATCATGAGACCACTAATGTGGGAGAGGCAGTTCGAAACACAGATGATTATTACAGCAAAAGGTTAAAACCAGAGATAGGAATGGAATTTGAGAATGAAGATATAGCATATGAGTTTTATAATGCATATGCAGGACATGTAGGTTTCAGTGTCAGGAAATTTTGGCATGATATATCCTCAACGAATGTTATTCGAACAAAGAAATTTGTATGCTCAAAGGCAGGTTTCAAGGACAAGAGCAAGGAACAATGCCAGCGGAAGCGAGCAGATACAAGAGTTGGCTGTCTGGCAGAGATGACTATCAAAATAAGTGCTAACGGAAAATATGTTGTAAGCAGCTTGGAGGATGCCCATAATCATGAACTCGTAACTCCAAGCAAAGCCCATCTACTGCGATCCCAAAGAAGAATTACAGAAGAAAGGTATGGTATAGCTCAAGAAATGGCTACATAATTATCTGCTCATGTTATTCAAATAGATCTAACAATTTATTTTCCAAATAGGTCAAGCAACAACATGTAAGAATAGGAATGGTGATTGTGCTTCTGCCTCAACTGAAGCAAATCCTAGCTTCACCATGTCAAATCAGTACTCCAACTTGCAAGTACTGCACAGTGCCATGCCTCTAGTACCACATGCTACGAACTACAGTTTGCAACTATCGTCGCACGCTATGCCTCCACTACCACATGCTGCGAACTACAATTCGCAAGTATCTTTCATCCACAAGGATCTTTCACCAATTTGAGATTTCTGTGACTGTCGTGTGACTAAAAACAGAGAACATAGCTACATGAGGCTGCCTAGTTTGAAGTCATTGAAAGCTAGATTAATCTCAAATTAACGCTTATCTTAGGAATATACTACTACTCCATCATCGGTTTGCCCACGAACATTAACTCTCTGAGGTGTACTCCCCTGTACTCTCTGAGGTAATTAACTCTCAAATTAACTCTCTGAGGTGTTCAAATTACTACTCCTAAGATAAGCGTTAGAATGAGGAGTAGTAATTAATTGGATAGCCCCTGTACTAGTTTGAAGCCATCCAAAGCTAGCTACTAGTACAGGATAGATGAAGAAATCAGCTACCACTAACCTCTGTCCGGCGAGTGTGCATCGGGCTCCCGTCTTGATGTGCGCCTGCACGGCCTCTTGCGGCATCCCGGCGAAGCAGCGCTGCACCCAACCGGCCGCATGCCCTGCAGTTCCCCACCTTCTCCAAGGGATCTGGTCGGTCCAGGAGGGGAACCGCGGCATGCCAGAGCAGCTGCTCCAGCCTTGACCGGGGCTTGGGCGCGCCGGAGTCAGGCAGCGGCAGCCACGGCTGCTCCCTCTGTCGCTCGCCACGACCACGACACCGCCGTACGGCGGACCTCACTTTCTGGAACTCTCTCTTTCTCTTTCTCTCTCACTCACGGAGCTCAGTTCAGTGGAATAATGGTAGTACTAGCTCGAAGCGTCCGCGGCGGATAAGGCAAGGCGAAGTACTTTTCAGAAAATTAAACAAAACAAAATCTGTTTATTAAGTGGTGGGGTCCACGGGAACATGTGTTGCTCAACGATTGGCCCTGCACAATAGCGCGTGCACGAACCCCCTAGCTTGTACTACTCTGTCGACTATCCATTTTATTGTTGACTTGGGCTACAATTAATCCCTAGACACTTTTTCCCCCACAAAATCGATACATCTTTTCTCTGATTGTAAGACCAGCCAGTAAACAGGTTTCCCAATTACCCCAGTAACACCACGGAAAATAGGTTTTACGCCGAGTGTTTTGGTCCTTGCTGAGTTCCTTCTCACGGGCACTCGACAAGCATGGTCTTTCCCGAGTTCAATATTAAAATCTCTCGACAAACCATTGAAACTTGATAATGTAGGGCCTTTGCCGAGTACTCCCTCCGTCCAGGTATATCGTCCAGGTATATAAGTCATCTTACGAAAACCAAATAATCCCAAAAGACTTAGACGCGATGCATTAACTCCCACCTCGTTTCTTGTTTCTTGACATGAATAAATGAATCAACCAATAATAGACGTGGGACGTGTATGTTTTTAATGACTTGAGACTACCTAGCACGACATGCAGTGGTCAGTTCATTGCATGCAATGGTATTAATGAGCAAATAATCATTAAGTTCTCTCGTTTTCCCCTCCACCTTGGTCACGGTGCACAACGTAAGATGACTTATACACCGGGACGGAGGGAGTAGGAAGCAATTGTGGGAAAACAAAATTTAATGGGCCATGCTGGTTGGCGACCTGCATGGCTGATTGGAAACTAAACTAAATCGAGATTCGTGGGCAACTTACATGGCGAGGACCATTGACACACACATCAGTTTGCAAGTGACATGACGTGGGTTATATACTTCACCTGAATAAAAGGAAGAGTAAATGGATGGTGGATACCCTCCCAGAATATCTGCGTACGCCGACGGCCTCATCTATGCCGACGGCCCCCGTCGGCATAGATGGATATATCCCGACGGCCTAGGGCAGGCCGTAGGCGTAGAAATTCTGTCGGCATATGTCGATCTATGCCGACGGCATACGATGGCCGTCGGGACCGCTCGCGATACGCCTACGAGGGTCGTCGGCATAGGTGATGCCGTCGGCATAGCCCGTGCCCACCTACCCGGTCAGCGACGACCGTTTGACGGCGTCGAAACTACGCCGACGGGTGCTAACGGCGGCCGTCGGCATAGTTTTGCTGACATCACTGATCCGCGTCGTCGACACGTCATCGATCCGAGGGAGTGGGGTCCCGTGGTGTGGCAGATATATGCCGACGGCATAGCCGTCGGCATAGGCCTGGCCCATGCCCTCTGCCACATCATCGATCCGCGTGCGATGCCACGTCAACGATCCGTGGATGCCGTCGGCATACCTTTATTTTTTTTATTTTTACTTTATATTATTTTTTATTTTTTCACAAGATAAATGTGCCTTATCTAAAAAAAACATACCCCGATGGTATATCGATTGCCCACCTCACGGACGTCGCTGCCGCCGTGTCACGGAGGGGGGGAAACGATCGACACGGAGGGAATCTGGTTAGTGGGGGGATTCGGGGTGGCCTTCGGGGTGTAGCTATGCCACCGAAACATCGCACGGGTCCCGATGCATGTGTGAAAGTGTTCTGGCATGCGTAGACGCCCGTCTTGGGGCTCCGCGGTGTGCCCCCGCCCCCCCCCCCACGGAAGGCAGTGCCGCCGTCACTTAGAGGGGGGCCACACCCCGGAGACGCATGCCGCCTCTTCAGACATGCCACCACACCACCCCGCATGTATGAGGGCCCGGTGCGACGCTCTGGTGGCATTGCTACCCCCCAGGGCCCCCGTCCCGCCAAATACTGGAGCGGTTGACCACAAGATCTAGCCCTTTGACTTTCCACGGACGGGCTTTGACCAGTGGACCTCTCCACCCGGTTGTGTTAGGTCAGCCCATAGGAACACTTGGGAGCAACATCCGGGCCAAACCCACAGCAAGATCCCCTCCGTGTAGACCCGACGCGTCCGTTTCCCCCCTCCAGGTGCTGGCGGCGGCGCCGTCCGTGAGGGGGGCCACACCCCGGAGACGCATGCCGGGCATTTGCAACCGCCACAACACTTTCAGACTTGTGAGAGGCCGCCTACGCAAGATTTGACGGCATGCTAGCCCCCGGAGCCCGCCGGCCACAGTCGTAGACACGCGAAGAGCAATCCGCGTAGAGGGAAGTGTTCAGATACTTCTCCATCACCAAAAATTATGAAAAATTACCATCAGTCCTATATCATATGTGCCCACGTCGTGTAAAAAACTCATGATTTTATCGTGCTCTGAGAATTTAATAATATTCACGCCGCATCGTTACCGCAGAACATCTACTACTGTGTCATCGCCGTCCGTGAGGGGGGCCACACCCCAGAGACGCATGCCGCCTCTTCAGACATGCCACCACGCCGTACGGCATGTATGAGGGCCCGGTGCAACGCTCCGGTGGCATTGCTACACCCCCAGGGCCCCCGTCCCGCCTAACCCTCTATAGCGTTTGACCACGAGATCTAGCCCTTTGACTTTCCACGGACGGGCTTTGACCAGTGGACCTCTCCACCCGGTTGTGTTAGGTCAGCCCATAGGAACACTTGGGAGCAACATCCGGGCCAAACCCACAACAAGATCCCCTCCGTGTAGACCCGATGCGTCCGTTTCCCCCCTCCAGGTGCCGGCGGCGGCGCCGTCCGTGAGGGGGGCCACACCCCGGAGACGCATGCCGGGCATTTGCAACCACCACAACACTTCCAGACTTGTGAGAGGCCGCCTACACAAGATTTGACGGCATGCTAGCCCCCGAAGCCCACCGGCCACAGTCGTAGACACGCGAAGAGCAATCCGCGTAGAGGGAAGTGTTCAGATACTTCTCCATCACCAAAAATTATGAAAAATTACCATCAGTCCTATATCACATGTGCCCACGTCGTGTAAAAAACTAATGATTTTATCGCGCTCCGAGTATTTAATAATATTCACGCCGCACCGTTACCACAGAACATCTACTACCGTGTCATCGCCGTCCGTGAGGGGGGCCACACCCCGGAGACGCGTGCCGCCTCTTCAGACATGCCACCACACCGTACGACATGTATGAGGGCCCGGTGCGACGCTCCGGTGGCATTTCTACACCCCAGGGCCCCCGTCCCGCCTAAACCTCTGTAGCGTTTGACCACGAGATCTAGCCCTTTGACTTTCCACGGACGGGCTTTGACCAGTGGACCTCTCCACCCGGTTGTGTTAGGTCAGCCCATAGGAACACTTGGGAGCAACATCCGGGCCAAACCCACAGCAAGATCCGCTCCGTGTAGACCCGACGCGTCCGTTTCCCCCCTGCAGGTGCCGGCAGTGGCGCCGTCCGTGAGGGGGGCCACATCCCGGAGACGCATGCCAGGCATTTGTAACCGCCACAACACTTCCAGACTTGTGAGAGGCCGCCTACGCAAGATTTGACGGCATGCTAGCCCCCGGAGCCCGCCGGCCACAGTCGTAGACACGCAAATAGCAATCCGCGTAGAGGGAAGTGTTCAGATACTTCTCCATCACCAAAAATTATGAAAAACTACCATCAGTCCTATATCACATGTGCCCACGTCGTGTAAAAAACTCATGATTTTATCGCGCTCCGAGTATTTAATAATATTCACGCCGCACCGTTACCGCAGAACGTCTACTACCGTGTCATCGCCGTCCGTGAGGGGGGCCACACCCAGGAGCCGCGTGCCGCCTCTTCAGACATGCCACCACACCATACGGCATGTATGAGGGCCCGGTGCAACGCTCCAGTGGCATTGCTACACCCCCAGGGTCCCCATCCCGCCTAACCCTCTGTAGCGTTTGACCACGAGATCTAGCCCTTTGACTTTCCACGGACGGGCTTTGACCAGTGGACCTCTCCACCCGGTTGTGTTAGGTCAGCCCATAGGAACACTTGGGAGCAATATCCGGGCCAAACCCACAGCAAGATCCCCTCCGTGTAGACCCGACGTGTCCGTTTCCCCCCTTCAGGTGCCGGCGGTGGCGCCGTCCGTGAGGGGGGCCACACCCCGGAGACGCATGCCGGGCATTTGCAACCGCCACAACACTTCCAGACTTGTGAGAGGCCGCCTACGCAAGATTTGACGGCATGCTAGCCCCCGGAGCCCGCCGGCCACAGTCGTAGACACATGAATAGCAATCCGCGTAGAGGGAAGTGTTCAGATACTTCTCCATCACCAAAAATTATGAAAAATTACCATCAGTCCTATATCACATGTGCCCACGTCGTGTAAAAAACTCATGATTTAATCGTGCTCCGAATATTTAATAATATTCACGCTGCACCGTTACCGCAGAACGTCTACTACCGTGTCATCGCCGTCCGTGAGGGGGGCCACACCCAGGAGACGCGTGCCGCCTCTTCAGACATGCCACCACACCGTACGGCATATATGAGGGCCCGGTGCGACGCTCCGGTGGCATTGTTACACCCCCAGGGTCCCCGTCCCGCCTAACCCTCTGTAGCGTTTGACCACGAGATCTAGCCCTTTGACTTTCCACGGACGGGCTTTGACCAGTGGACCTCTCCACCCGGTTGTGTTAGGTCAGCCCATAGGAACACTTGGGAGCAACATCCGGACCAAACCCACAGCAAGATCCCCTCCGTGTAGACCCGACACGTCCGTTTCCCCCCTCCAGGTGCCGGCGGCGGCGCCGTCCGTGAGGGGGGCCACACCCCGGAGACGCATGCCGGGCATTTGCAACCGCCACAACACTTCCAGACTTGTGAGAGGCCGCCTACGCAAGATTTGATGGCATGCTAGCCCCCGGAGCCCGCCGGTCACAGTCGTAGACACGCAAAGAGCAATCCGCGTAGAGGGAAGTGTTCAGATACTTCTCCATCACCAAAAATTATGAAAAATTACCATCAGTCCTATATCACATGTGCCCACGTCGTGTAAAAAACTCATGAATTTATCGCGCTCTGAGTATTTAATAATATTCACGCCGCACCGTTACCGCAGAACGTCTACTACCGTGTCATCGCCGTCCGTGAGGGGGGCCACACCCCGGAGACGCGTGCCGCCTCTTCAGACATGCCACCACACCGTACGACATGTATGAGGGCCCGGTGCGACGCTCCGGTGGCATTTCTACACCCCAGGGCCCCCGTCCCGCCTAAACCTCTGTAGCGTTTGACCACGAGATCTAGCCCTTTGACTTTCCACGGACGGGCTTTGACCAGTGGACCTCTCCACCCGGTTGTGTTAGGTCAGCCCATAGGAACACTTGGGAGCAACATCCGGACCAAACCCACAGCAAGATCCCCTCCGTGTAGACCTGATGCGTCCGTTTCCCCCCTCCAGGTGCCGGCGGCGGCGCCGTCCGTGAGGGGGGCCACACCCCGGAGACGCATGCCGGGCATTTGCAACCGCCACAACACTTCCAGACTTGTGAGAGGCCGCCTACGCAAGATTTGACGGCATGCTAGCCCCCGGAGCCCGCTGGCCACAGTCGTAGACACGCGAATAGCAATCCGCGTAGAGGGAAGTGTTCAGATACTTCTCCATCACCAAAAATTATGAAAAATTACCATCAGTCCTATATCACATGTGCCCACGTCGTGTAAAAAACTCATGATTTTATCGCGCTCCGAGTATTTAATAATATTCACGCGCGCACCGTTACCGCACAACGTCTACTACCGTGTCACCGCCGTCCGTGAGGGGGGCCACACCCCGGAGACGTGTGCCGCCTCTTCAGACATGCCATCACACCGTACGGCATGTATGAGGGCCCGGTGCGATGCTCCGGTGGCATTGCTACACCCCCAGGGCCCCCGTCCGGCGTAACCCTCTGTAGCGTTTGACCACGAGATCTAGCCCTTTGACTTTCCACGGACGGGCTTTGACCAGTGGACCTCTCCACCCGGTTGTGTTAGGTCAGCCCATAGGAACACTTGGGAGCTACATCCGGGCCAAACCCACAGCAAGATCCAGGGACGGGGTACCTGGGGGGTAGCAATGCCGCCGGTCACAGTCGTAGACACGCAAAGAGCAATCCGCGTAGAGGGAAGTGTTCAGATACTTCTCCATCACCAAAAATTATGAAAAATTACCATCAGTCCTATATCACATGTGCCCACGTCGTGTAAAAAACTCATGATTTTATCGCGCTCCGAGTATTTAATAATATTCACGCCGCACCGTTACCACAGAACATCTACTACCGTGTCATCGCCGTCCGTGAGGGGGGCCACACCCCGGAGACGCGTGCCGCTTCTTCAGACATGCCACCACACCGTACGACATGTATGAGGGCCCGGTGCGACGCTCTGGTGGCATTGCTACACCCCAGGGCCCCCGTCCCGCCTAACCCTCTGTAGCGTTTGACCACGAGATCTAGCCCTTTGACTTTCCACGGAGGGGCTTTGACCAGTGGACCTCTCCACCCGGTTGTGTTAGGTCAGCCCATAGGAACACTTGGGAGCAACATCCGGGCCAAACCCACAGCAAGATCCGCTCCGTGTAGACCCGACGCGTCCGTTTCCCCCCTCCAGGTGCCGGCAGTGGCGCCGTCCGTGAGGGGGGCAACATCCCGGAGACGCATGCCAGGCATTTGTAACCGCCACAACACTTCCAGACTTGTGAGAGGCCGCCTACGCAAGATTTGACGGCATGCTAGCCCCCGGAGCCCGCCGGCCACAGTCGTAGACACGCAAATAGCAATCCGCGTAGAGGGAAGTGTTCAGATACTTCTCCATCACCAAAAATTATGAAAAATTACCATCAGTCCTATATCACATGTGCCCACGTCGTGTAAAAAACTCATGATTTTATCGCGCTCCGAGTATTTAATAATATTCACGCCGCACCGTTACCGCAGAACGTCTACTACCGTGTCATCGCCGTCCGTGAGGGGGGCCACACCCAGGAGCCGCGTGCCGCCTCTTCAGACATGCCATGACACCATACGGCATGTATGAGGGCCCGGTGCAACGCTCCAGTGGCATTGCTACACCCCCAGAGTCCCCGTCCCGCCTAACCCTCTGTAGCGTTTGACCACGAGATCTAGCCCTTTGACTTTCCACGGACGGGCTTTGACCAGTGGACCTCTCCACCCGGTTGTGTTAGGTCAGCCCATAGGAACACTTGGGAGCAATATCCGGGCCAAACCCACAGCAAGATCCCCTCCGTGTAGACCCGACGTGTCCGTTTCCCCCCTTCAGGTGCCGGCGGTGGCGCCGTCCGTGAGGGGGGCCACACCCCGGAGACGCATGCCGGGCATTTGCAACCGCCACAACACTTCCAGACTTGTGAGAGGCCGCCTACGCAAGATTTGACGGCATGCTAGCCCCCGGAGCCCGCTGGCCACAGTCGTAGACACGCGAATAGCAATCCGCGTAGAGGGAAGTGTTCAGATACTTCTCCATCACCAAAAATTATGAAAAATTACCATCAGTCCTATATCACATGTGCCCACGTCGTGTAAAAAAATCATGATTTTATCGTGCTCCGAATATTTAATAATATTCACGCTGCACCGTTACCGCAGAACGTCTACTACCGTGTCATCGCCGTCCGTGAGGGGGGCCACACCCAGGAGACGCGTGCCGCCTCTTCAGACATGCCACCACACCGTACGGCATATATGAGGGCCCGGTGCGACGCTCCGGTGGCATTGTTACACCCCCAGGGTCCCCGTCCCACCTAACCCTCTGTAGCGTTTGACCACGAGATCTAGCCCTTTGACTTTCCAGGGACGGGCTTTGACCAGTGGACCTCTCCACCCGGTTGTGTTAGGTCAGCCCATAGGAACACTTGGGAGCAACATCCGGACCAAACCCACAGCAAGATCCCCTCCGTGTAGACCTGATGCGTCCGTTTCCCCCCTCCAGGTGCCGGCGGCGGCGCCGTCCGTGAGGGGGGCCACACCCCGGAGACGCATGCCGGGCATTTGCAACCGCCACAACACTTCCAGACTTGTGAGAGGCCGCCTACGCAAGATTTTATGGCATGCTAGCCCCCGGAGCCCGCCGGTCACAGTCGTAGACACGCAAAGAGCAATCCGCGTAGAGGGAAGTGTTCAGATACTTCTCCATCACCAAAAATTATGAAAAATTACCATCAGTCCTATATCACATGTGCCCACGTCGTGTAAAAAACTCATGAATTTATCGCGCTCTGAGTATTTAATAATATTCACGCCGCACCGTTACCGCAGAACGTCTACTACCGTGTCATCGCCGTCCGTGAGGGGGGCCACACCCCGGAGATGCGTGCCGCCTCTTCAGACATTCCACCACACCGTACGGCATGTATGAGGGCTCGGTGCGATGCTCCGGTGGCATTGCTACACCCCCAGGGTCCCCGTCCCGCCTAACCCTCTGTAGCGTTTGGCCACGAGATCTAGCCCTTTGACTTTTCACGGACGGGCTTTGACCAGTGGACCTCTCCACCCGGTTGTGTTAGGTCAGCCCATAGGAACACTTGGGAGCAACATCCGGGCCAAACCCACAGCAAGATCCCCTCCGTGTAGACCCAACGCGTCCGTTTCCCACCTCCAGGTGCCGGCGGCGGCGCCATCCGTGAGGGGGGCCACACCCCGGAGACGCATGCCGGGCATTTGCAACCGCCACAACACTTCCAGACTTATGAGAGGCCGCCTACGCAAGATTTGACGGCATGCTAGCCCCCGGAGCCCGCCGGCCACAGTCGTAGACACGCGAAGAGCAATCCGCGTAGAGGGAAGTGTTCAGATACTTCTCCATCACCAAAAATTATGAAAAATTACCATCAGTCCTATATCATATGTGCCCACGTCGTGTAAAAAACTCATGATTTTATCGCGCTCTGAGAATTTAATAATATTCACGCCGCATCGTTACCGCAGAACGTCTACTACTGTGTCATCGCCGTCCGTGAGGGGGGCCACACCCCAGAGACGCATGCCGCCTCTTCAGACATGCCACCACGCCGTACGGCATGTATGAGGGCCCGGTGCAACGCTCCGGTGGCATTGCTACACCCCCAGGGCCCCCGTCCCGCCTAACCCTCTATAGCGTTTGACCACGAGATCTAGCCCTTTGACTTTCCACGGACGGGCTTTGACCAGTGGACCTCTCCACCCGGTTGTGTTAGGTCAGCCCATAGGAACACTTGGGAGCTACATCCGGGCCAAACCCACAGCAAGATCCAGGGACGGGGTACCTGGGGGGTAGCAATGCCGCCGGCCACAGTCGTAGACACGCAAAGAGCAATCCGCGTAGAGGGAAGTGTTCAGATACTTCTCCATCACCAAAAATTATGAAAAATTACCATCAGTCCTATATCACATGTGCCCACGTCGTGTAAAAAACTCATGATTTTATCGCGCTCCGAGTATTTAATAATATTCACGCCGCACCGTTACCACAGAACATCTACTACCGTGTCATCGCCGTCCGTGAGGGGGGCCACACCCCGGAGACGCGTGCCGCCTCTTCAAACATGCCACCACACCGTACGACATGTATGAGGGCCCGGTGCGACGCTCCGGTGGCATTGCTACACCCCAGGGCCCCCGTCCCGCCTAACCCTCTGTAGCGTTTGACCACGCGATCTAGCCCTTTGACTTTCCGCGGACGGGCTTTGACCAGTGGACCTCTCCACCCGGTTGTGTTAGGTCAGCCCATAGGAACACTTGGGAGCAACATCCGGGCCAAACCCACAGCAAGATCCGCTCCGTGTAGACCCGACGCGTCCGTTTCCCCCCTCTAGGTGCCGGCAGTGGCGCCGTCCGTGAGGGGGGCCACATCCCGGAGACGCATGCCAGGCATTTGTAACCGCCACAACACTTCCAGACTTGTGAGAGGCCGCCTACGCAAGATTTGACGGCATGCTAGCCCCCGGAGCCCGCCGGCCACAGTCGTAGACACGCAAATAGCAATCCGCGTAGAGGGAAGTGTTCAGATACTTCTCCATCACCAAAAATTATGAAAAATTACCATCAGTCCTATATCACATGTGCCCACGTCGTGTAAAAAACTCATGATTTTATCGCGCTCCGAGTATTTAATAATATTCACGCGCGCACCGTTACCGCAGAACGTCTACTACCGTGTCATCGCCGTCCGTGAGGGGGGCCACACCCAGGAGCCGCGTGCCGCCTCTTCAGACATGCCACCACACCATACGGCATGTATGAGGGCCCGGTGCAACGCTCCAGTGGCATTGCTACACCCCCAGGGTCCCCGTCCCGCCTAACCCTCTGTAGCGTTTGACCACGAGATCTAGCCCTTTGACTTTCCACGGACGGGCATTGACCAGTGGACCTCTCCACCCGGTTGTGTTAGGTCAGCCCATAGGAACACTTGGGAGCAATATCCGGGCCAAACCCACAGCAAGAACCCCTCCGTGTAGAAACGACGTGTCCGTTTCCCCCCTTCAGGTGCCGGCGGTGGCGCCGTCCGTGAGGGGGGCCACACCCCGGAGACGCATGCCGGGCATTTGCAACCGCCACAACACTTCCAGACTTGTGAGAGGCCACCTACGCAAGATTTTACGGCATGCTAGCCCCCGGAGCCCGCTGGCCACAGTCGTAGACACGCGAATAGCAATCCGCGTAGAGGGTTTTCAGATACTTCTCCATCACCAAAAATTATGAAAAATTACCATCAGTCCTATATCACATGTGCCAACGTCGTGTAAAAAACTCATGATTTTATCGTGCTCCGAATATTTAATAATATTCACGCTGCACCGTTACCGCAGAACGTCTACTACCGTGTCATCGCCGTCCGTGAGGGGGGCCACACCCAGGAGACGCGTGCCGCCTCTTCAGACATGCCACCACACCGTACGGCATATATGAGGGCCCGGTGCGACGCTCCGGTGGCATTGTTACACCCCCAGGGTCCCCGTCCCGCCTAACCCTCTGTAGCGTTTGACCACGAGATCTAGCCCTTTGACTTTCCACGGACGGGCTTTGACCAGTGGACCTCTCCACCCGGTTGTGTTAGGTCAGCCCATAGGAACACTTGGGAGCAACATCCGGACCAAACCCACAGCAAGATCCCCTCAGTGTAGACCCGACGCGTCCGTTTCCCCCCTCTAGGTGCCGGCGGCGGCGCCGTCCGTGAGGGGGGCCACACCCCGGAGACGCATGCCGGGCATTTGCAACCGCCACAACACTTCCAGACTTGTGAGAGGCCGCCTACGCAAGATTTGATGGCATGCTAGCCCCCGGAGCCCGCCGGTCACAGTCGTAGACACGCAAAGAGCAATCCGCGTAGAGGGAAGTGTTCAGATACTTCTCCATCACCAAAAATTATGAAAAATTACCATCAGTCCTATATCACATGTGCCCACGTCGTGTAAAAAACTCATGAATTTATCGCGCTCTGAGTATTTAATAATATTCACGCCGCACCGTTACCGCAGAACGTCTACTACCGTGTCATCGCCGTCCGTGAGGGGGGCCACACCCCGGAGATGCGTGCCGCCTCTTCAGATATTCCACCACACCGTACGGCATGTATGAGGGCTCGGTGCGATGCTCCGGTGGCATTGCTACACCCCCAGGGTCCCCGTCCCGCCTAACCCTCTGTAGCGTTTGACCACGAGATCTAGCCCTTTGACTTTCCACGGACGGGCTTTGACCAGTGGACCTCTCCACCCGGTTGTGTTAGGTCAGCCCATAGGAACACTTGGGAGCAACATCCGGGCCAAACCCACAGCAAGATCCCCTCCGTGTAGACCCAACGCGTCCGTTTCCCACCTCCAGGTGCCGGCGGCGGCGCCATCCGTGAGGGGGGCCACACCCCGGAGACGCATGCCGGGCATTTGCAACCGCCACAACACTTCCAGACTTGTGAGAGGCCGCCTACGCAAGATTTGACGGCATGCTAGCCCCCGGAGCCCGCCGGCCACAGTCGTAGACACGCGAAGATCAATCAGCGTAGGGGGAAGTGTTCAGATACTTCTCCATCACCAAAAATTATGAAAAATTACCATCAGTCCTATATCACATGTGCCCACGTCGTGTAAAAAACTCATGATTTTATCGCGCTCCGAGTATTTAATAATATTCACGCGCGCACCGTTACCGCAGAACGTCTACTACCGTGTCATCGCCGTCCGTTAGGGGGGCCACACCCCGGAGACGCGTGCCGCCTCTTCAGACATGCCATCACACCGTACGGCATGTATGAGGGCCCGGTGCGATGCTCCGGTGGCATTGCTACACCCCCAGGGCCCCCGTCCGGCGTAACCCTCTGTAGCGTTTGACCACGAGATCTAGCCCTTTGACTTTCCACGGACGGGCTTTGACCAGTGGACCTCTCCACCCGGTTGTATTAGGTCAGCCCATAGGAACACTTGGGAGCTACATCCGGGCCAAACCCACAGCAAGATCCAGGGATGGGGTACCTGGGGGGTAGCAATGCCGCCACGTGTTGCGGTGGGCCCTCCTATGCTTGTGGAAGCGTGGTGGCTCGCGCCTCCGGGGTGTGCCCCCCCCTCCACGGACGACAGTGTCGCCGTCACTTCGAGGGGGGGAATCGTGCGGGTACGACTAAATATATTTTTATTTTTTTTACAGTACTTTACATCGGTGCCGAACTTGTCACCTGGATAGCTAGCTTATGTAAAATTAATAATTATATTTTGTTAGGACATTTTTAAAATAAATTGAGTTTAATGTAAAAAATAAAAAAATAATATAAAATAGGTATGCCGACGGCATAACGGTCGGCATAGGTGGAAACAACCTATGACGATGGTTACACCGTCGGCATACCTCACACCTTATCCAACCGGACACCCCACGCCCCGACCACTCATTCGACCTAACCCCCTCATCCGCCCTCCCCGCTCAATCCAGCACTGCCGCCGCTCGATCCCCGCCCTCACAGCCCCGCCGCCGGCCATCCCAGCCCCGCACCGCCGACGCCCCCATCTGCGCCGCTGTCGCCCCCGTCCTGGCCGCGTAGCGCCGTCCCCTCCCTGCGCCGCTCGCCCCCCGTCCCTGCCCCGCACCGCGCGTCCTCGCGCTGCACCGCCGCCGGCCGTCCCCGCCCCGCACCGCCGCCGACCGTCCCTGCCCGCCCCGCATCGCCGCTGGTCGTCCCCGACCGCCCCGCACCGCGCGGCCCCGTCCCGGCACTGGCCCCGTCGTCCTCGCCCCCTTCCCGACCCTCCTACTGGTGGTGAGCTGGCTGTGGCCACGGCTCCGGCGGTCCGGCGCCCCCTTCCTGGCCCTCCTCTGCTGCTGGTGAGCACCGGGGAGCCCCCGGCCGCCCACGCTCCGCCGCCCGTCGCCGGCCCCTCCGACACCACCTCCGCCACCACCTCCCCCGTCCCCCTGCGGTCCTGCCGCTCCCCTACTGCCCCCCTCGGTGAGCTCCCCCGCCACCCTGCCGCTCCCCCCGCTGCTGCCATTGCTCCACTGCCGCTGCTGTGCTGCTAGATGAATGGATGGATAGATAGTTAGATAAATAGATTTTTTTTGTATGTTTTTTTCTTCTTCTTGCTACTGTTTTTAGGTGGATGGATGTATGGATAAATTTTTGTTAGATGGATGCATGGATGTTGTTAGAATCATAGATGGTGGATGGATGGAATGTCGGTGAATTTTTTTTAGAAACTTTGTTTGTCATAAATTTAATGTTAGGTCATGTTGATGAATGGATGTTGGTCAAGTTAATGATAGATGAATGGATGGATGGATGTTGGACAAAATTTTGACACTTGACTGAGATGTGATGATCTAACAAAAATAGAAGACAAAAGTTTGAGACTTGACTGAGATGTGATGATCTAAGTTGTTCTTTCGGTGGAATTTGCAGGCTTTGTGGTGTTGCATTTCATCGGAGTGACCGTCGTCCGACGCGTTGGTCCCTGAGCATCCCGCTGTTGTTCGACTCCTTCCCCTACAACCGAGGGTGAGCTACAAGTCCATCTCCTACATTTTTTCATGTTACTAGATTCCATTCTCAAGTCAAGTCGCGTAACCTAGGTGTCTCCCATCCGAAAGGGTTGCATCGATAAATATGCATTCAATTGCATATTTATCACCGCAGCTCTTTCGGATTGTCCAGCGTTTTCCACGGATAGCCCGAGGATGTGTAGATTGGGTATGTTCTCCATGTTCTACCCCGTTCCGAGACAGGATTTCGGCGGCGCCTCCCCATTGTTCTCCGGAGCACATTCTCTCGGCTATTTGCCGAGACGTGTATCTGGAGAACAGCGGGGAGGTGCTGCCGAAATTTTGTCTCGGAACAGGGTAGAATGGAGAACGTACTCAATCTACACATCCTCGGGTGGGATTAGGACCCATCTTTACCTATTAGAGATGTAGGTGGATTCAACGCGGTAGAAAAAGAAAATTTGATGTGATTAATTTAAGTGAATCCTTAATTATGTTGTGTGGCTTGCAAAAAAGCAGAGGATGGCAGATAATCAGTGGATGTACAGTGGTTTTATCCGTCGGAATCGAGTAACATCAGAGTGGATCGTGAAAACCGATGTGTATTTGAAGGAGATATTTCGTCGTCCAATGAGAATTATCCCACCATGCTCCTGTGCGAGATGTGCCAGACGTCACCGTAGAAATCAGAAGGACATGACTGAGCACCTTCGCACGCACGGATATATGCCAAACTTTGACATGCCGCCGATAAACATAGCCGAGCAGGACCGTGGTAGAGACAAGGTGATGCGACAACGCATCGATGGATATGAGGACGACGGGGTCAGGGACATGCTAGATGATGTCATTGCTGCAGAAACGGCAAATGCGACACCTTTAGAGAATGAAGCAGAGGAGCCGGAGGCAACCGCAAAGGCCTTCTTGGAGGTCTTGGCCTCGTCGAAGAAACCTCTTTATGCGGGTGCGAAAATATCTCAGCTGGATGCCATCTCGCAACTGATTGCAGTCAAGGCTGAGTACGGCTGTAGCCAGAAATGCTTCGAAGCATTCCTGGGAGTATGGGCTGACAGCCTCCGTGAGGGTCATGAACTGCCTAAAAGCATGTACGCTACAAAGAAAATCATGAAGACACTCTCTATGGATTATGAGAAAATAGATGTTTGCCCGAAGAATTGCCTTTTGTTTAGGCACGAGTATGCGGATAACAAGTACTATAGGGAGTGCGGTTCGTCTCGGTACATTGAGGTGGTCGGTGAGGATGGTGAGAAAAAGCAGCTAGCCATCCCCGTTAAGGTTCTTCAGTATCTCCATTTCATAGAAAGACTGCAGCGCCTTTTCATCACGGAGGAGTCTGCCAAAATGATGAAGTGGCACAAGGAAGGTATAAGGTACAATCCAAATAAAATCGTACATCCATCGGAAGGCGAAGCATAGAAGTCGTTCGATGAAGAATACCCCGAGGAAGCAGCCGAGGCTGGGAATGTCAGAATAGCCATATCAGGTGATGGGTTCAATCCGAGCTGAGCCTGAGCCAGCGCACGAGCACGCCCATGACCAGTGCGCAGTCACAGTCCCTCATTCAGGAGCGGCAATCTGTAAGTATTTTCCCTCTTATCTTCATTGCTCACTTTATTTTCCGCATTTAGTAGTTTTATGAGTTCCATCATGTCATACCGTAGGCCTACATGGAGTACACACGCCAGGAGACCATGGCGTGGCACGAGAGCCTTTTTGCATTCCATGAGCAGAACAATCGCATGATGCAGCACGCTCATCAGGAAATGGCGGCCGACAGGGTTCCTCAATTGCAACCAGCACCATCTCCTCCACCACAACCAAGGCTGCTTACCTTTGAGGAGTTTCTGGCACAGAACGCTGGTCCCTCGCCAGTTAGTTCATCCCCAATCTATTCACCCAAAGCATATCGTTTATTCAACACAGTCATATATCCCGTTAACATGTCTTTTCAACATCCAGGGAACCGGTGGATCGTCTACCGTTGGTGGTGGTCTTCGCAGCACTCTCGAGTCACGGAGCCCGATCACTCCGATCCACGGAGGCGGAGGCGGAGGCGGTGGCGGTCTTGGCGGTAGCGCTGCCACTAGCAGTGACGACCTGGGCTTCGGCAGACTTGGCGGTGACGACCTCCGCGGTGCTCGACGTCCAGGCGCTTAAGCCTTTGGGTGACTTGTGGCGGTCTTGGTGGTGATGATACTTATATGCTTGTGATGTTACTTATTGTTGTTTGTGATATTCTTATATGCTTGGTGGTGATGATACTTATATGTTTATGGTTTGCGATGCTTCTTATGTTGTGTGATGATGCATTTGTTGTGTGATGCTACTCCTTATTGTTATGTGATGCATATATTGCTGTATGATTCTTATATATGCTGTATATATTCAAATGAATTGAGCTGAAAAGAAACAGAAAAAAGAAAAAAAAAACAGACAAAAACTATGCCGACGGCCTAGCCGTCGGCATAGAGATGGCGTGAGCTCCCAGTGGCTGCCACGTGGCAGCTATGCCGACGGTCTAGCCGTCAGCATAGTTGTAAAGTACGCCGACGGCTAGGCCGTCGGCATATCTGCCACGTGGCAGCCACTGGGCATTCTTGGTGCAGGGCTAGCTGTCGGCATAGATTTAAACTACGCCGACGGCTCAGCCGTCGGCATAGCCCTACCCCAGGAGGTACAGCTGCGCGCCACGTAGCACATGTATGCCGACGGCACTTGACGGCCGCCACCGTTAGGCGGGGACGTTGCCGACGGCCGAGGCCGTCGGCATAGATGTACGGACACCGTCGGGATAGGATCTATGCCGACAGCCTTTCTATGCCGACGGCCTCCCGGGCTACGCCGACGGATATGTTGCCGACGGCCCTATGCCGACGGGGGCCGTCGGCATAGGCCTGTCCCGACGGGAATCAGGGCTATGCCGACGGCCAGGGCTGTCGGCATAGGGGGCGATTCTGGTCAGGATATGAAAAGACATCACACGTACAACATCACAACATGATCGAGTGAGCCATGTACTCCCCATAGATGCATTGCCCCGCCGTTTTAGAAACAAAGGAAAAAAGGCGAGCACAATTGCATGAGAGTATCGGAAAAAGTTACAGTACAATGAAAACTTCACATAAACCACGTTTGAAAGTTTACCAAAAATTATCAATAAACAGAGTATGACAAGAGAGGGTGATGTCCATTAGCATATGAAATTTCAAGTTCAACCACAAATTTTCTTACAAGGCATGAAAAAAATGCAGCAATGAACAATGACGGTACTTAGAATTTTCATGTCTATAGAAAACCATCTCTTTGACATATTGTATCTTTCTTACTTTTTTCAAAACTTCAAAAATACTTTTCACATGGTTTCCATCGATTTTCACCGCAACCAGGTTTCCACAAGATACTCTTTTTTTTAAGGAAAACCCCCCTCTCTGATTTCATGTAACTGAAACCAAGTGTCTTCTAGAGAAAAAGAAAACACAACTACATCTATCTAAAGAAAACGACATCCACGATTCAAACAAACAATCAGCGAGCGGAGATAGAGAGGCACATGCGGCGGGTATAAATTAGTTGGTTCGTGCGAGACGTTGAAATTAATCATTGGGAAATCAAACGTTGTGTTATTTTATGTGTAATTAATCTAATTTGTAAGAGAAAATCAAGCACGTTAATTGAACACTTTTGTTGTAAGTTCCACAATTTTTCCCTCCGTTCTTGATTCTAGCTATTTTTCCTTGGTTTTTCTTTTAGCGAAACTATGGTAGGTAGGCATGATGACAATAACATTATTTCAACACTATTACTTGAAGAATCACTAGAGATGAGAGTAAACTTATTTGTGACTTTTTAAAATATGAAGTGCACTAGATTTTTTGTGAGAAATATTCTTTTCCTCTATCCATGTTCATACAGAATTTGTTAGGTTGGATAGAAGAAGTGGCGCGCGGAGCAAGTTTGTGAAATGGACAAGACCTAACAATTCTCACTAAATTTGAATCCAAGTCAAAAATTTATCTCATTGCAACACACGGGCATCTGTGCTAGTGTAGGGAAAATATAGATAGGTAGATGGGCACTAATAGGCGCCGGCGCGCCGGCCCAAATTTGGGTCGGTCACACCACAGCCACACGATTAGCGCGCGTCAACCTCCTGATTTGCCAGCTGGCCCATGTCCCTCGCTGTCTTCGTCTTTCACCATCGCCAGATCCTCAAAAATCCTCCCTCTCTGCGAGTAGTTCCCACACCACCGCTCGTCCCCGCCGACTGCGGACCTCGCAACAGGTCGTGCCTCGCCCCCCTGTAGATCGCAGTTGGCCGCCTCCGCCTCGTCATCGGTCATCGCCCGGCTCCAACAGGACGCCGTCGCTCCTCATAGCAAAAACAATGCAAAGACGGCCGACGCCTTTCACGTTGCAGCACCTAGCTTCGTTGTCTTTGTAGCGCGTCCATCGCAGCACCACCGTGCTGCCAGCCGCAGCTCTCGCCGTCGTCCGCTCATACCATTTGCGTTCCCCTGGTTGAAGCTTTTTTCACACGTGGAAGCTTTTTTGTCATTGTCGCTCGAAACTTTTCCTCCCGATGGTTGAAGCTTTTCCACCGCCGCTTGAAGCTTTTTTCCCGCGGTGGAAGATTTTTCCTGAGGGCATGTATTATGCTACACCGTGGACAGATGCCTCATGAGTCCACGTCAGAAAAACAGCCTATGTGGAAGCAAGAAAGAAAAAAGCTACTGATGTCAGAGGGAAGCGGGCTCTTGCAGAAGAGGCGGCTGCCTCGTCCAAAAGCAGAGGGAGAGCTGTGATGCATGTATGAAGGCCCACTGAGAAAGTAAGAGAGAGAATCAAGAAAAATAATGAAGTGTGGTCCGGTGATTGCATCGTTGGAGGCTGGGGCAGCACCAAGGGGTAGCCTCCATAAATCATGCCCTGATGCCACTTTGAAGTTTTTCCTCTAGCTGGATGAAGCTTTTCCTTAGCCGATTGAAGCTTTTTCCAAAACGGTTGAAGCATTTTCTCCCGGGTGGAAGCTTTTTTCCCATGCCGGCTTGAAGGTTTTTCCACAGCCGACACTTGACTAGTTCCAGCAAAATAAAATGCCACTCGTAGCTCATGTAAGCACCGGTTGTAGCATTTTCCCCCCGGTTCCAGCATTCCCCGCACCGGATGCAGCATTTGCGACCACCGCCTCCCAGTCATGGCGCAACCAGCAGCGGCTGCCGGCCGGCAGCAGTCGGGCAGTCCCCTGGCTCGGCGAAGCACACGGCCAGCAGCGGCCGCCGGCCGGCAGCAGCGCAGGGAAAAGGAAGAAGAAATACGGCCGCGGGAAGCGATCTGTTTGGAGGTAGGGGATGAAGGCGGCAGTTGGGGAAAAGATAAGGGAGGAGGGGTGGTCCACGTGGGGCCCAACAAAAACAGGCGTCTCGCGCGGGGCGCGGTTTGGGCAAGCGCGGGGCACCAGCGTGGCTCGCGACCGGCCCAAAGTTCAGCCAGCGCCCCGGCGTGAAACGTTTTCCTAGGTAGATAGTAGTTTCAAGAACGAAATTCTTGATGCTTTAGTGTGTCGTAAATCTTAAATACCGATTAGGTAGATTGCATCCAGCTTTACCTTTTTTGTTTGGGAGGGATGCATCCAGGTATACACAGTAATATAAGGCAGATCAATTGAATGTCTACTTTACTTGTCGGCGAAAATTGGTCTAGGCATGAATTGTAGCCCAAGTCACTGTATTCGTCAATCGGTTCCCATTTTAGCACAACATATATCCCAGCAAATACAAGTGTGATTGACATAGCCATATATAACACACATGTGCACGCCATCTCCTGATTCACCGCACATTAACATAAATAAATCGCGCTACCATGCATGCTATACCAGCTGCATTTGCAAGACCGCAAGCCGCTCTCATCTCCTTCCACAGAGCGATCCTGCCCCATCATGTCCATGTCCGCTCTCATGTCTGCCCTCCGCGGCGCCGGCCGGCGTCAGCTCTCCGCTACAACAGTCACCACGAGGCAGGCCACCGCCTCCCACCTGTTCCGGATCGACGGGTACATGCATGCCAGCAAGATAGCGAGCGAAAGTGAGCCGATGAGATCAGACACGCTTAGCGCCGGCGGCAACGACTGGCGTCTTTCATGCTATCCAAACGGCTCCCACATCTCCCTCTTCATGCGACGTGAACGCTGCGAAAGGGTCTGGGGCAAGGACCTGGTAAAGGCCCAAGCGAGTATACTCGACACGGCTGGGATGCCATCCTACACTCGAACAATGACAGAGTTCCACACCTACAATAGCGATTTCGGCTGGTACAACTTCATCAGTGATGAGGAACTCGACAAGCAGAAGCATCTAAAGGACGACTGCCTGGCCATCCTGTGCGACTTCACCATCGTCACCGGGAACTGCACCCAGATTGCCGGAGGCCCGCCGGCGCCATTCGACTTGCACGGGGAACTCGTGGAAGCCATCTGGAAGAAGGAGAATCCGGATGTCAGGATACTGGTAGGCAGAGAGACGTTGTGGGCGCACCGGTGGATGCTCGAGGCCCGATCCCCCGTCTTTAAGGCGGACCTCTCGCGCGCCTCTGCAGCCACCCACGACGAGGACACTGTCGAGCTACGGGTCGACGACGACATCGAAGCCGAGGTGTTCAAGGCTCTGCTTCAGTTCATCTACACAGACTCGCCTCCTTCTGCAAACCTGCTAGAGGCGGTGACGACGGCGGAGAGGCTGCTCGTCGCGGCGGACAGGTACCAGCTGGAGACGCTGAAACTCGTCTGCGAGGAGGCTCTGTGCCGGCACATCAACGTGGGTTCAGTGGCCGCCACTCTGGCGTTGGCGGAGCTGTACGATTGCATGGTGCTGCGGGAGGCGTGCATGCGGTTCCTCTCTTCTCCCGGGAATCTGGAAGCGGTCATGGCGTCGGATGGGTTTGAGCTGATGAAGACAGGTTGCCCCTCTGCTCTGTTGGAGCTCGTGTTGAAGAAGATGATCCGACAGGAGCTATAGATCCAAGAATCGTGTACTAGATAGAAAAAATAAATGAAAAAACTACTAAGATGCAAACATGCATGTACCAAAGAACAGCCTCCTTTATAGTTTTTTTTTAAGAAAAGAATAACCTCCTATATGAAATATAAAAATAAGATTGATCAGCTCTATTTTCTGAGATCTCCGCATTGGCTTCACCCCTCTCCACCATGTGAATGAGACCAAATTATATCTCAACTAGATGAGTTCTAGGCACTCCCTTAATGCAATACTTTGTAAGGTCTTCGTGAATAATTAGTAAAATGACTGCATGCATCTTCCAGATGCAGAGACCGGGGGTCATCCTCCTTTTTCTAAAAAAAATAAAAATATATGTTTTTCTTTTCTTTTTTTCATTTTCTTCAGAAACTCCATGTACATCCTAACGCTAGCAATGAAAACAGAGCCTAAACAGTCAAAACTGAGTGCTGCTACATTTATATTTATATATGACGAAAGCATAAACATAAGGAAATCTCAGAAATGAATGTGGATATACGTACCGTCGGAAACGAATACAAAATGAATATGGTGGGGAGACATTTATGTTTGTTTTTTCCTGCTCCGTCGAGAGGCTCTTCCACATCGCTCCAGCGCTCGCGGTCATCGCGGAGGTGATGCACGGAGGAGGATTGAAAGTGGGCGTGTTTGTGGTGCGAATGGTGACGGGCGATGTTTAAAGAGCAGGTGCTGACCAGGTCAAGCAGCGGATTTTGTCAATGTGGGAGCCGGAGTGGATTTCTCGGCCGCCACGCCTATTTAATTAATGCTTCTCGCCAAGCAGCCAGTTTAAATGTGGTAGATAGTCGTCCCGCCCAGTCCAGTTACGTCGCTCCGGCATTGAACAGGTGCAGAGACCAGGACGCCACGTGGGAGGCACTCTTGGCCGGTGGGCAACTTCAATGACGGCTCCAGTGAGAGGTCGCGTCTGCTTTGGGCCGTCATGAATGCGGCGCTGGTGCTCTGGATTGGCATGAATGCGCGATAACCACTTCACACTGGGGAGGGCGCGGGGAAGATTTTCGGGTGAGTCCGGTAAGCCAGGCGCGTACGTGGGCAGCGGTCTGGATGCTCGCAAAGCCCACGTCCCCTGTTTTGCGTCCGGTTTACGAAAAAATGGATGTCCGGACTAGTCCGTGGACCGATGGGATATCGCATTGGATGACAATCTACGTCCGGATGTAGGCGTGCTGCCCTATATATAGTTTGTTGATTTTGGAGTTGAGGAATCATTTTTATACTTTCGAAAGAGTCAAGGCACCAAAAATATAATTTTCCAAAGAATTTATCCATTTGTGGAAACTACTTTCTGAGAAGTCATATGCATGGCGCCTGATGATGAATTTAGCCGTGATAGTCTTTCCCTACAAAAACGACTGAGAACGAATTGTAGCCCAAGTCAAGACTATGTATATTGGAGATATGCATGTACCATAAAAGCTGAGATATCAGAACCTGAAGATCTGGTGCGTATCGATCAATTCCCATTTCAACACAATATGTATCTATGCAAATACGAGCATCTCCAGATTTGCGTGCGTGCACCTCCTGATTTGCTTGCCACACATTCCACGCTGTGTTATCGTGTACCAGCTACACTGCAAGCCCCTGTCATCTTCTTCCCCAAAACGCGCCGAACACATCATGTCAATGTCCGCACTCCTGTCCGCCCTGCGCGGCCCCGGTCGGCAGCAGCTCCTCTTTTCAACCACCGCCGTGACCGTGAGGCAGGCGACCGGCTCCCACCTTCTCCGCATCCGTGAGTTCACGAAAGTCCGGAGCAAGGTGGCCACGGGGATGGAGATGAGATCAAGCACATTCGCCGTCGGTGGCCACGACTGGCGCATTTGCTGTCATCCAAACGGAACCTACTACGACAGCACACACATCTCCCTCTTCATCCAAACTGCTTGGCCGGGATGCCATCCTACACTAAAACCACACCAGAACCAGATCGCCGCACCCACATATTCGGCTGGAGCGACTTCATCAGCCCCGATGATCTGGACAAGGAGAAGCATCTCACGGGCGACTGCCTCACCGTCCTGTGCGACCTCACGGTCACCGTCGAGGCTACGCCGGCCCCGCCGTTCGCCTTGCAAGGTCAGCTCGCCCAAGCCATCTGGAGCAAGGAAAGGCCGGACGTGAAGATTGAGGTCGGCCATGAGACGTTCGCCGCGCACCGGTGGATACTGGAGGCCCGATCCCCCGTCTTCAAGGCGGATCTCTCGCTCGCCTCCACAATCAACGACCATGATACCACCGCCCGACTACTACGCGTAGACGACATGGACGGTCACGTGTTCAAGGCTCTGCTCCAGTTCGTCTACACGGACTCGCCTCCGGACACGAGCCTGCTCGAGGAGGCATCGACGGTGGAGGGGCTGCTCGCCGCGGCGGACAGGTATGAGCTGGAGAAGCTGAAGCGCATCTGCGAGGAGGCACTGTGCCCGCACATCAGCATGGGCTCCGTGGCTGACACTCTGGAGTTGGCGGACTGGCACCGTTGCCCTGTGCTGTGGGACGCGTGCATGCAGCTCCTCTCTTCTCCCAGAAATCTTGAAGCATTCATGGCGACAGATGGGTTTCGACAGCTAAAAACGTATTGCCCCTCTGCTCTGCTGGATCCAATGTTTTAAATAGCGGGCTATAAAAAATAGTGGCGGGCCTTCAAATCAGCTATAGCGAAGCTGGGCTAAAGCGGGCTATAACGAGTTATTTGTGAAGGCGATCATTTAGCGACACCCTGCCGAAAAGACTATAGCGGGCTATAGCGAAGCTATAGCTGGCTATTTAAAACTATGGTTGGATCTCGTCATCAAAAAGATGGCATGCCAAGAGAAGAAGAATAACGCCGGTGTCCATCGCTAGCTACAGATAGTTGTAAGTTCTAACGAGCTTCGCACATTTTTCTTGATATGACACTTTTTTATACAGATTTGCTATTTCACATCTAGATGTGAAATAATTATCTCACATCTAAATCCAGGACCGTTTGATCAAAGGCTTTAAGATTCACATTTTTATGTGCACAGGCTCGTACGAAGCGGTTGTTTAGCTGTTTTCAGCCCACCCGTTTTCTGTGTTGTTCGTTGGGCCGTGGTAGTTTTAGTTGCCTTTATTTTTGGGCTGCAGTTTGTACGAAGCGGTTGTTTCGCTATTTTCAGCTCGCCCATTTTCCATGTTGTTTGTTGGGCTGTTGTATTTCTGGTTGTGTATATTTTTGGGCTGCAGTTTCTACGCACGTTGGGCTGCGATGCTCAGTTTTTTTTTCATTTGGAAAGCGATTGGGAAACAGATGCCAAGAGGTTGGATGTTTGAGCGCCAGTGATACACTAAATATATCATTTTCTAATCACCTTAGTCTCATCCGTTTTTTCTTTTCTTTTTCAGTTTTTATTCCACTGCACACAAATAATATCTCGTTAAATCCAACCACATTAACGTTGTATTTGTCGTAGTGAACGAGAATTATATGTACACTTTTAACGCTTAATTTTTTTGTCCTGTTTGCAAGCTCACCCTCGACTCGCAATGAGACCGACATTTATTGTCCCAGTCGCAGGGTCCAACCTCGACTCTGGGGAAACAATTTTTTCCTACTTGCAAGTCCACCCTCGAATTGCAACTAGGCCTGACCTTTTTTGTCTCAGTTGCAAGTCCACCCTCGACTCGCAACTAGGGCTTAAACTTTTTTTGTCCGAGTTGCAAGCCCACCCTCGACTCGCAACTAGGGCTTGATCTTTTTTTGTCCGAGTTGCAAGCCCACCCTCGACTCGCAACTAGGGCCTATTTTTTTGTCTCAGTTGCAAGTCCATCTTCGACTCACAACAGGGTCCGACCTTTTTTGTCTCAGTTGCAAGTCCACCCTCGGCTTGCAACTGGTGCCTGACCTTTTATTTGTCCTAGTTGCAAGTCCACGTTCAACTCGCAACTGAGGCCAAATCTTTTTTTGCCCCAGTTGCAAGTCCATCTTCGACTCGCAATTGGGGTCCGACCTTTTTTTGTCTTAGTTGCAAGTCCACCCTCGACTCGCAACTGAGGCCCGACCTTTTTTTGTCCTAGTTGCAAGTCCACGTTCGACTCGGAACTGAGGCCTGTTCTTTTCTTTGTCCCAGTAGCAAGTCCATCTTCGATTGCAATCGGCTCCAACCTTTTTTGGTCTCAGTTGCCAGTCCACCCTCGACTCGTAACTAGGGCCCGACCTTTTTTTTTGTTCTTGTTGCAAGTCCACGTTCGACTCGCAACTGAGGCCTAATTTTTTTGTCCCAGTTGCAAGTCTACTCTCAACGGGGGTCCTTTTTTGTCCCAGTTGCAAGTCCACCCTTGACCTGCAACTGGGGCCCGACTTTTTTTGTCCCAGTTGTAAGTCCACCTTCGACCCACAACTGAGGCCCGACCTTTTTTCTTCGTTGGCTTTCCATTTCTTTTATGTTCCTTTTCAAAAAATGGATTTTTCCTTTTCTTTTTCTTAATCATTTTTCTATTTCAAAAGGTGTTTGGAATTTGAAAAGTTCTTTGTTTTAATAAAAAAAGGGGATTTCTCAAAAAATGTTAGAAAATACCAAAACAGCTCACATTTTACAAAAAATATTTGCAAGTTTTAAAATAAGTTCGTTCTTTAAAAAAAGTTAAAAAGTTTGAAACAATGTTCCTTTTTCAAAAATTGTTCACAAATGCTAATCACCTCCAAGTAACTCTCAAACTGTACACGTACTGGACTAAACTGCAAGGTCACAGCTAGACTACAATCGTTTCCAAACCCATAGGCATCCAGGTGCCGTGTCTGATTGCTAACAAAAGAAAGTCACACGCAGGGTACATCCACACTTGGGTCCTCAAGTTTGGATTAGGCCCCAGCCAGATGTCAGATCGCTGGATGAGAGATCGCGCAAAGTGATTACTAGCAGCCAACGGGTCACGACTGCTAGGGAAGGACGTGAGCGTCAAACAAATAATCTAAGACAAACAAACAAAAGAGGACCACAAATAGTGTTGATGTCATACTTAGATGTGAGATATTATATCACATCTAGATGTGATATAGGCAAACCCTTTTTTATATTATTACGGAAATCCAGTTCGGCTCTCGGGAACATATGCTCCTGGGAGCAAAAAATGCTATATGCAAATGTCAATTTTTTTTGAAAAAAAAATAGATATGTTCATTGTTACACTCAAATGCTATCTGCAAATTTTTAGATGAAAAGCTTAAGCATTTTGACATGCACAACATAAAAACAAGTCGAACACCAACTCAAATGTAACACTTAATTATTATTTTTTGCACCAATGAAAAATGGTCAAGGATGCTTGTTACACTAACATGAACATCTAAAAAAATCTAGTTTAAAGAAAACCTCTTTTGGTTCTATTTGTTTCTACTCGGTTTGGATGGTCACTGATTTTTTATGTACTATTTTCCTAAGTTCTATTATGCAGCTACTTTGGTTTTAATAGATAATTGCAAGCATTTTCCTCAAAAATAAACAAATGAACATGGGTCTAGGCGCATCCTATTTGAATTTTTTTAAGAAAAAAATATTCCAAAACTTTTTTGTGGCAAACACGGCTGAGTATTCTACTCTGGTATGAAATTTCGCGGCGAAACGACTTCCATAGTCTTTTGTTCGAATAATAAAAAATCATATATATATATAATTTACTGTTCATTTTTTAAATTCATAATTAAAAAAACAAAATTAGAAGTCTATATAGGGTGCACCTAGACATAGGAACCAAAGATCTGCTTCAGCATTTCCCTTGTCTATGTTTAAACCAGTTGGATATTTACATGTTTGTTTGTTGTTGGTATATAAGTCTCGTAACCAGCTAAAGGTCGAAAAAGTTATCAAATACGTGTGAGGTTTAGACATTTGAATCTGAGAGAGTAATAAAAGTCTAGAGGAGGGGTGTCAAATATGTGATCACCATGTTCCACCGAAGCCACACTACAAGCTGCATCAACACATTAGTTGGGTGCATAAGGCTGTTTGGATTGTGCCCCAGCTAGCCCTACCAAATTATTAGTGTGACCAAATCAAGGGCATTACCAAAAAATTGGCAAGTTGTGGCTGGTTGGATTGTAGATTTGTAGCCCATAGTACTTGTTAAGTTTTGTGGCAAAACCATTGGCTATCATTTGGTTTGAAGCCAAATAGTTGGCAACTTTGATTGACCTTTCTTTGGTTTGTTTCCAATTTTTGGTATCAACTAAGCTCACATATATAACATGGTACGGATACAAAATTGTGAATTAACTAACACACAAAAATAAGCAAGCCTTCACAGAACTTCAGAATAACATTGTTCAGTTCATATATTAAGTAGCCATATGTTGTTCGTACATAAGATTCATCGAAAAGGCCAAATAAAGTTCACATATTAACATGCCATCCAAGACATGATAGACAGCCATGCACTATGTCTGCTTCATATAAACAAAATATGATGCATCCAAGCCTACTCCATATCGACAACGGAACAACATCGTTGGCCGCCCGGTGATTTTAGATCGGGGATGTGGTATTTTTTCCGTGCGTATAGGTGAGAAGAGAGAAGGGGAAAGTGCTGACAGGTGAGAAAAGTCGTGGCATCCTTTTACACCTCGGTGGCCGGTTCACACCAGATTTGGCAGCCAATTTTTTGGCGGGCGATTTCCGCGCGCTGTTTTGCCCGCGAGTTGGCAAAAATAAGACGTGGGCAGGCCGAAGCCGACGATGGCGAGCCAAAATAAACGGCAGACCAAACGGTAGCCAAAATCTATGGGTGTGACTAATATTTTCGTAAGGTTGCATTTGGTCCCAATCCAAATAGCCCATATATCTCGCTTCCCGCGTGTTAGGTGGGGTGCTCGCCCACATCGCGTGGGGGGGGGGGGGGGGGGGGGGGGGGGGGGGGGGTGGAGGGACCGGCCCACTACACTATGTGATAGATGTTGGCGTGGGCCACGTACGGTTTTGTATTACTAAAAAAGCTTCCATTTTCTGAACATTTTTTCTTATCCGCGCAACAACTTATATGATATTTTTATTTTGTTAAATTTATGAAAATGTTTAACGTGTATTAAAAAAATTGACCGGCTGTTTTTAAATGTTCAGCATGTATGCATCAATAATACATCACGTATTAAAAAATTATCCATCTTCTATTTCAAACATTCATCTTGTAATTAAAATTTGTCCATCATTGCGTTAAGAATTGTTGAACGTGTATTTGAAAATATTCATCATGAATTCAAAAAGATGTTCATCTTGTGGTAAATAATCTTCATCACGTATTGAAATTAGTTTTATCCTATATTTGCAAAATATTCACCAAATATTTTTAAAAGTATATACTGTAATTGAAAAGAATGTTTATCATGTATTAAAAATTGTTCACATAACGAATTTGAGTGTTCAATGTGTATTTCACGCAGTTCGGAGGCATCCGAACCGTGCCCTTGCCCGGTTTTTTTCTGGATTTGTTTTAAAGTTTTTTTTCTAAATGCCAAATCAGTTTTCTAATATTTTCAAAAACATACAAATATTCAGTAATTTGGACAAAAAATGGGTCCTTCCCCCTAGTTGCGCATTGAGGGTGGAGTTGTAACTGGGACAAAATTGGTCGGGCCCCTGTTGCATAATGAGGGTGGACTTACAATAGGGATTAACAAAATGCGGGCCCTCAATTACGTGTGGAGTGTAGACTTGCAACCGGGACAAGAAAAAAAAAGGGGGGTGGGGGGGGGGGTGGAATTGGGGGGTGGAATTGCAGCCCAAGTCATGAGTATATGGGTGGTCGTACATGTACCAAAGCTGAGATGTCACGAGATCTCATTTTTGTTTCTACACATCGGCGTTCAATAGTAATTAAACCTGATCTATATATCTCTGCACATATACCAGAGCCGTTCTAGCCATATATACTCGAGGATGCACCTCCTGATTTTCAGCAAAACTTCCCTTGGCTAGTACTAGAGGAAAACACATCGACAAAAATAACAAGCACAATCAAATCCATCAGTAAACTGAGAGCCAACAACAAGGACAGACTGACTTTATCCCTAAAGATGAGATAACTGGATTATCCCAACAAGAGAACTAAATTGTGATATGCAAAATAGAAATACATTCCGTATTCAAAGTTTTTTTTTTAGATCCATGGCAAACCGAATTACACCATGGTTGGGACGAACTCGTTCGTCATATCATCTCTAATATCAGCCGGGACATCCGCAACGAGCAGAAAATCTTTAGCTCTTTGTGTTCTAAATGCTAGTTAATGGGCCAACTCGTTTCCCCCCCTGTTTATAACACTGATCTCTGTGTTTGCGAAGCTTGAGGAAATGGTCTTCGCGTCGGCTAAAGTTGCGAAGCAGGCTGATCTGCACGTCTCTTCCGCCTGTAGGGCCCGCCCGATTCAGGCGCAATCAGCTGAACTGCACTGGTCAAGGCGCTAGCCTACTAATAGGAAGACATGGCCTCGATATATCTTCAACGTATCTATAATTTTTTATTGTTCTATGTTATTATATTATTTATTTTGAATGTTTTATATGCATTAATATGCTATTTAATATTATTTTTGGGACTAACTTATTAACCTAGAGCTCAGCGCCAGTTTCTGTTTTTTTCCTTATTTTTGACTTTTACAGAAATGGAATATCAAATGGAGTCCAAACAGAATAAAACTTTACGGTGATTTTTCTTGCACCAGAAGAAACCTACGAGAAGTTGAGAGGAGGTCAGAAGACCTACGAGAAGTCCACAAGCCGTAGGGGCGTGCCCTGAGGGGGGTGTGCCCTAGGGAGGGGGGGGGGGGGGCGCCCCCAGGACTTGTGGGCCCCCTGGAGACCTTCCAACCTTAATTCCACCACTATATATTTTCAAATATTTCCCCTATACTGGAAGCGTCCACAAAAATATTTTTCCGCCGCCGCAAACTTCTATTCTCGTGAGATCCCATCTTGGGGCCTGTACATTGATAACCCACAAGTATAGGAGATCGTTTGTAACCTTCTTTGATAAATAAGAGTGTCGAACCCAACGAGGAGCTAAAGGTAGAACAAATATTCCCTCAAGTTCTATCGACCACCGATATAACTCTACGCACACTTGACGTTTGCTTTACCTAGAACAAGTATGGAACTAATTTGCAAGAATAAAAGTACGAGTACTTTGCGGGAATAAAACTACGAATAAATTGCAAGGTAATAAAAGTAGATAGTTTTTGTCAACAAGAAAGTCATTTGTCCCTAGGCAATCGATAACTAGACCGGTAATCATTCTTGCAATTTTATATGAGAGAGAGGCATGAGCTAACATACTTTCTCTACTTGGATCATATGCACTTATGATTGGATCCCTAGCAAGCATCCGCAACTACTAAAGATCATTAAGGTCATGAAACCCAACCATAGCATTAAGTATCAAGTCCTTTTTACTCCCATACGCAACAACCCACTTACTCGAGTCTGTGTATTCTGTCACTCACGCCACCCACCATAAGCGAGTTATGAACGCATTGCAACACCCTACAGCGGGGACGCCTCATGTTTGCGTGAGATGGACAACACCGTAGGATAGCACCATAAATAAAATATACAGTCATACCAACCAAGATCACGATTAGCCCACAGGACAAAACGAATCTACTCAAACATCATAGGATAGCCAAATATCATTGGGAAATAATATATGGAGTTGAGCACCATGTTTGAGTAGGGATTACAGCGGGGAGAAGAGGTGTTACACCGCTGCATAGAGGGGGAGAAAGTTGGCGTTGACGATAGCAAGATTATTGATGTAGATCGCCGTCACGATCCTAGCCCTGGCGGCACTCCGGCGCCACCGGGAGAGAGGGGGAGAGAGCCCCCCTCCTTTTTCTTCTTCTTCCTTGGCCTCCCCCCTAGATGGGAGGAGAGTTCCCCCTCTGGTCCATGGCCTCCATGGCGGCGGAGGGGTGGGAGGCCCTCCGAGATTGGATCTCCCTCTCTGTTCTCTTATGTTTCGCATTCCCCAGATCTGCCGAAAAGCGTTTCTTATATTCCCGGAGATCCGTAACTCCGATTGCGCTGAGAATTTAACACGATTTTTTCCGGATGTAAGCTTCCTTGCGCCCGAAGTAGAGTTCCAACCGACGTACGAGGTGAGCACAACCCACCACGGCGCGCCTGGGTCCTGGGGCGCGCCCATGTGTCTTGTGGTGGGTGTGGGCCCCCGTTTGCGTTGATTCCAAGTCCCAAAAATCACATATATTCCAAAATAATTTTTCGTAAATTTTTATCGCGTTTGGACTTCGTTTGATATGGGTATTCTGCGAAACAAAAAACATGCAAAAACAGGAACTGGCACTGGGCATTGGATCAATAGATTAGTCCAATAAATCATATAAAATGTTGCCAAAAGTATGTGAAAGTTGTATAATATTGGCATGAAACAATAAAAAATTATAGATACGACGGAGACGTATCAGCATCCCCAAGCTTAATTCCTACTCATCCTCGAGTAGGTAAATTATAAAAAAGATAATTTTTGATGTGGAATGCTACCTAGCATAAACTTGATCATATGTCTAATCATGGCATGAATATTAAGACATAAGTGATTCAAAGCAATAGTCTATAATTTGACATAAAGACATCAATACTCAGGCATCCCAACAAACAATCACGTCTTTCAAAATATCAACGCTAAAGAAAGCTATCCCTACAAAATCATATAGTCTTGTCATGCTCTGTCTTCTCGACCCAAAGTATTTATCATGCACAACCCCGATGACAAGCCGAGCAATTGGTTCATACTTTTTAACGCGCTTCAGCTATTTCAACCCTCACGCAATACATGAGCGCAAGCCATGGATATAGCAATATGGATGGAATAGAGTATGATGATAGGGGTAAATATAGAGAAGATAAAAAAGTAAGAAAGTCTCACATCGACGCGGCTAACCAACGGGCTATGGAGATGCCCATCAATTGATATCAACGTGAGGAGTAGGGATTGCCATGCAACGGATGCACTAAGAGTTATAATTGTATGAAAGCTCAATATGAAAACTAAGTGGGTGTGCATCCAACTTGCTTGCTCACGAAGACCTCGGGCATTTGAGGAAGCCCATCATCGGAATATACAAGTCAAGTTCTATAATGATAAATTACCACTAGTATATGAAAGTGACTAAATATAAGACTCTTTATATGAAAAACATGGTGCTACTTTAAAGCATAAGTGTGGTAAAGGATAGTAACAATGCCCCTTCTCTCTTTTTTCTTTCTTTTTTTTCTTTTTCTTTTTTTCTCTCTCATGTCCGGAGTCTCATCCCGACTTATGGGGGAATCATAGTCTCCACTATCCTTTTCTCACTGGGACAATGCTCTAATAATGAATAATGATGATCATCACACTTCTATTTACTTACAACTCAAAAGAAATAAAAATTACAACTCGATACCTAGAACAAAGTATGACTCTATATGAATGCCTCTGGCAGTGTACCAAGATGTGCAATGATATAGCATAATAACGATATCAAAAAACGGACAAGCCATGGAAATATCATGCTAGCTATCTTAAGATCATGCAAAGCAATATGACAATGAATGCTCAAATCATCAAAATGGAGGCGGTGGAAGTTGCATGGCAATATATCTGAGAATGGCTATGGAAAGGCCATAATAGGTATGTATGGTGGCTGTTTTGAGTAATATATAATGAGGCTTATGTGTGATAGAGCGTATCATATCATGGGGTTTGGATGCACCTGCGAAGTTTGCACCACATCTCGAGGTGAGAAAGGGCAATGCACGGTACCGTAGAGGCTAGCAAATTGCGAAAAAGTAAGAGTGCTTATAATCCATGGACTCACATTAATCATAAAGAACTCATATACTTATTGCAAAAGTTTATTAGCCCTCGAAACAAAGTACTACTACGCATGCCCCTACGGGGATATATTGGTAGGAAAAGACCATCGCTCGTCCCCGACCGCCACTCATAAGGAAGACAATCAATAATAAATCATGCTCCAACTTCATAGCACAACGAGAGACTATACGTGCATGCTTCGGGAATCACAAACCTTAACACCAATATTCCTACTAATCACAACCATTTACTAGTACCTCCCACATATTACCATCTCTATATCGCAAAACTATTGCAAGGAATCAAACATATCATATTCAGTGATCCCTAAGTTTTATGTAGGATTTTATGACTAACCATGCAAATGACCAATTCCTGTTGACTCTCTAAATAGATATAAGTGAAGCAAGAGAGTTTAATTCTTTCTATAAATACCATGCTCTAATAAATATAAGTGAAGCAAAAGAGCATTTTTCAAATAACGGTTTTCTATGTGAAGAGAAACAGGCAATCCAAACTTCAAATGATATAAGTGAAGCACATGAAGCATTCTACAAAGCCATACTCAAAAGATATAAGTGAAGTGCAATGAGAATTCTATAAATCAACCATGGACTATCTCATACCAGCATGGTGCATAAAAGAAAAGTGAAAACTAAATGCAAAATACGCTCCAAGATTTACACATATCACATGAACGAAACGAAGACGAAAACATACCAATACTTGTTGAAGGAAGATGGGACGCCTTCCGGGGCATCCCCAAGCTTGGACGCTTGAGTCTCCTTGGATATTTACTTTGGCTGCCTTGGGCATAACCAAGCTTGAGCTCTTGCCTCTCCTCCTTCTTCTCATATCGAGACCTCCTCGATCTTTGATCACTTCATCCACACAAAACTCAACAGGAACCTCGTCAGATCCGTTAGTATAATAATGCAAATCACTACTTTAAGTACTGTTCAAAACCAATTCATATTTTATTTTTGCATTGTAGCTACTGTAATATAACTTTTTCATGGCCTATACCACCGATACAATCGATAGTTTCATCAAAACGAGCAAAACAATGCATCAAAAACAGAATCTGTCAAAAACAGGACAGTCTGTAGTAATCTGAACATTCACCATACTTATGTAACTCTAAAAATTCTGAAAAAGTAGGAAAAAATAAAAAATTTCTATATAAATACTGTACAAAAAGTTTAAGAGGCTTTTGACGTTTCAGTAAAAAATGTAAAATCACGCACTACAGCCAAAGTTTCTGTTTCTGCACCGCACATACCAAAAAGCAATCTAATCATCCTAAAGGCAAATCTTGCCACATTATTTTTATAATACAATGGATTTGTACAAGGGGATAATTATTTTTGTTGAAAATTTTCTGTAATTAAGATTCACAAAGTTTTCATGGGCATGAACAAAGTTCAAGGCTAGCTCCCACTTTCACAATGCTCGTCTATCTCACTTTCACTTTTCTTTTTGTGAAGTTTTAAGTTCCCCTCTATATTTTTTTTGTTTTTAAACTTTATAAAAGCACTCAACAGAATAAAATGACTCTCTAAAACTTCCGGGTTGTCTCCCTGGCAGCGCTTTCTTTAAAGCCATTAAGCTAGGCATAAAGTGCTCAAGTAATGAATCCACCCGGATCCCAAGGTATATCAAAAGCAATTTTAATTAACAATGATTTGGTATTTAGTAGTGATCACAAAGCAACATATATCATGCAATGACGAAGTCTAACTCTCTTCCTATGCATCGGCATGTCATACAAGAACAATTCATGCACACCAAGTAAAGGCCAATACATAGCATAAGCAGTTTCTCTCATAATAATTGCAAGTAGGAGCAGCAAGCACATGCATATTATATTCATCAAAATCATCATGTGCAACGGTAAAAGGCAACCCATCAATGTAATCCCTAATAACTGCAAACTTCTCCGATATAATGTAGTTGGGAGAATTCAAAAAGATAATAGGACTATCATGTGTGGGTGCAATAGCAACAATTTCATTCTTAACATAAGGAACTATAGCAAGTTCATCTCCATAAGCATAATTCATATTGGCATCTTGGCCATAAGCATAGCAAGCATCAATTTCATAAAAAACGAATATTTCAAATGAATCAACGGGATCATAGAAATTATCATAGCATTCATCCATCGGTAAGCATGAAGGGACATTAAACAATGTATGAGTTGAAGAGTTACTCTCATTATAAGGTAGGCACAGGTGATCAATCCGCTCTTCCTCCATTTGTTCTTCACTCTCCTCATCATCTTTTTCATCCAATGAGCTCACAGTTTCATCAATTCCTTCTTCCATAGACTCCTGCAAAATATTAGTCTCTTCTTGGACAGCGGAGACATTCTCAATAAATGCATCAATATCGGAATTGTATTTATAATTCTCATAGCAATATTTAATTATAGCAAAATTTTCAGGTCTATAAACTGAATCATCAAATCTTCATACTTTTCAAACAAAGATTCAATTTCATAAGCATCCTTAAAAGCAAAAAATTCTTCTATTCGTTCCACATCATAGCAATCATATCTAGCATTAGCATAAGAAGCTAAGGTTTCATTATCGTTAAATTTGCATGGAAAGGGAAGGTGTGGAGCATTCATCCTAGAGCAACAAGTAAAATCATATCTCTGGCATAAATTCCAAGCATACCAATGCAACATATCAATTTGATCCCATAATAATTTCCCTTTTTGTGTCAAGCGGTAATCCCTAAAGTATTCACGTTGATCCAATGTGTCTCCCATTATCATTTTGAATAGGGTTTTCTTAGCATTATCAAAGTAGTGTTTAATATTTTTCACATAACGAGCATCGAGGGTTTTAGGAGGTTCCCCATCTCCATGAGTAGCAAGTACAACTATTTTTTTTGGTGTTTCATGTTCCATATCCATAACTAAAGGTAGAGAACAACTTAGAACAAAAAAATAAAAACTACTTAGTGATAAAGCAAACAAGCACACATGAGAATATTCACCCCACGCTATTGCTCCCCGGCAACGGCGCCAGAAAAAGGCCTTGATAACCCACAAGTATAGGGGATTGTTTGCAGCCTTCTTCGATAAATAAGAGTGTCGAACCCAACGAGGAACTAAAGGTAGAACAAATATTCCCTCAAGTTCTATCGACCACCGATACAACTCTATGCACACTTGACGTTTGCTTTACCTAGAACAAGTATGAAACTAATTTGCAAGAATAAAGCTACGAGTACTTTACGGGAATAAAACTACAAATAAATTGCAAGGTAATAAAAGTAGATAGCTTTTGTCAACAAGAAAGTCATTTGTCCCTAGGCGATCGACAAGTAGACCGGTAATCATTCTTGCAATTTTATATGAGGGAGAGACATGAGCTAACATACTTTCTCTACTTGGATCATATGCACTTATGATTGGACCCCTAGCAAGCATCCGCAACTACTAAAGATCATTAAGGTCGTGAAACCCAACCATAGCGTTAAGTATCAAGTTCTCTTTACTCCCATACGCAACAACCCACTTACTCGAGTCTGTGTATTCTATCACTCACGCCGCCCACCATAAGCAAGTTATGAACGCATTGCAACACCCTACAGCGGGGACCCCTCACGTTTGCGCGAGATGGAGGGCACTGTAGGACAACACCATAAATAAAATATACACTCATACCAACCAAGATCACGATTAGCCCACAGGACAAAACAAATCTACTCAAACATCATAGGATAGCCAAATATCATTGGGAAATAATATATGGAGTTGAGCACCATGTTTAAATAGAGATTATAGCGCGGAGAAGAGGTGTTACACCACTGCATAGAGGGGGAGAAAATTGGTGTTAACGGTAGCAAGATTGTTGATGTAGATTACCGTCATGATCCTAGTCCCGGAGGCACTCCGGCGCCACTGGGAGAGTGGGGGAGAGAGCCCCCCTCCTCCTCCTTCTTCTTCTTCTTCTTCCTTGGCCTTCCCCCTAGATGGGAGGAGAGTTCCCACTCTGGTCCATGGCCTCCATGGCGGCGGAGGGGCGGGAGCCCCTCCGAGATTGGATCTCCCTCTCCGTTCTCTTCTGTTTCGCGTTCCCCAGATCTGGCCGAAAACCGTTTCTTATATTCCCGGAGATCCGTAACTCCGATTGCGCGGAGATTTTAATACGATTTTTTCCGGATATAAGCTTCCTTGCGCCCGAAGTAGAGCTCCAACCGACGTACGAGGTGAGCACAACCCACCACGGCGCGCCTGGGCCCTGGGGCGCGCCCAGGTGTCTTGTGGTGGGTGTGGGCCCCCGTTTGCGTTGATTCCAAGTCCTAAAAATCACATATAGTCCAAAATAATTCTCCGTAAATTTTTATCGCGTTTGGACTTTGTTTGATATTGATATTCTGTGAAACAAAAAACATGCAAAAACAGGAACTGGCACTGGGCACTGGATCAATAGGTTAGTCCAATAAATCATATAAAATGTTGCCAAAATTATGTGAAAGTTGTATAATATTGACATGAAACAATCAAAAATTATAGATACGACAGAGACGTATCATACATCAACCTTGCTGCCCTTCCGATGATGTGTGAGTAGTTTACCACAGACCTACGGGTCCATAGCTAGTAGCTAGATGGCTTCTTCTCTCTCTTTGATCTTCAATACAATGTTCTCCTCGATGTTCTTGGAGATCTATTCGATGTAATCTTCTTTTGAAGTGCATTTGTTGAGATCCGATGAATTATGAATTTATGATCAGTTTATCTATGAATATTATTTGAGTCTTCTCTGAACTATTTTATGCATGATTAAGATATCTTTGTATTTCTCTTCGAACTATCGGTTTGGTTTGGCCAACTAGATAGGTTTTTCCTGCAATGGAAGAGGTGCTTAGTTTTGGGTTCAATCTTGCGGTGTCCTCATCCAGTGACAGAAGGGGTAGCGAGGCACATATTGTATTATTGCCATCAAGGATAAAAAAAATGGGGTTTATATCATATTGCTTGAGTTTATCCCTCTACATCATGTCATCCTGTAAAGCGTTACTCTGTTCTTATGAACTTAATACTCTAGATGCAGGCAGGAGTCGGTCGATGTGTGGAGTAATAGTAGTAGATGCAGGCAGGAGTCGGTCTACTTGTCACGGACGTGATGCCTATACTCATGATCATTGCCTTAGATATCGTCATAATTATGCGCTTTTCTATCAATTGCTCAACAATAATTTGTTTACCCACCGTATGCTATTTTCAAGAGAGAAGCCTCTAGTGAAACCTATGGTCCCCGGGTCTATTTTACATCATATATTTTCAGATCTATAAACCAAAAAACCCAAAAATACCTTGCTGCAATTTATTTATATTTATTTTAGTTTGCTCTTTTATTAATCTTTTATACCTATCTCTATTAGATCTCACTCTTGTTAGTGACCATGAAGGGATTGACAACCTCTTTTTCGTGTTGAGTGCAAGTGTTTGTTAGTTTGTGCAGGTGCATATATTAGAGACTTGCTTGTGCCTCCTACTGGATTGATACCTTAGTTGTTAACTGAGGGAAATACTTATCTCTACTTTGCTGCATTACCCTTTCCTCTTCAAGGGAAAAATCAACGCAAGCTCAAGAAGTAGTAATGATCTCTCACTACCGCGCCTCCCCACATGTCCCCTGATTCCACTAGGAACGCGGCGTCAACATTCAGCTTTACTTTGCTGGCTGGGGGAGCCATCTAATGATTGGATTCTGCACTTGTTGGCCTGCATGCTCTGGTCGGGAACAAAGACTGTTTGTTCTTGTCTCCCACATCAGTAGGGTCGCTTGCCACCATCAGAATCTCCTCATGTAGTCTGAGCAGGTATTGAGCAAATCCTGAGATAGTATCTTTTCCATCCCCATGGATGGCATTGTTCCTTAAACTCCAGGCCTGCCACAAAATTAGCATTAATTTGGTTCTGATCTCCTCGTGTTGAGAGAGCAGCAACAGTTGCAACAAATCCTCCCCTGTATGTTTGAATTCAAATTCTCTAGGGAGTTCCCAGAAGGCCCTCATGGAATGGTGCAATGCTACAGTTCTGGTGCATGCGATAACCGCATGGTGCTCATCTTCCTCATCCCTTCTGCACATTTCACATACACTGTCATCCGCAATTGTCCTTTTGAAGGCATTGTGTTTGGTGGCTAGAGAGTTTGTGGCGACTCTCCAACCGAAGATCTTCACCTTCTCCGGGATCTTAGCTTTCCAGATGGCATCCCAAATGCTGCGGTCACCCGGGTCCCTTGAGGAGCTCGTTGCTTTTTCTGTACCTTTTCTCTTAAGTGAATCTGCAAGTTTGTAAGCACTCCTGACCATGAAGGCGCCCATTTTTTCATAGTGCCAAGCGATACAGTCCTCCACTTCACCCCGCGGGATTTTTAATTTGCAAATCTCATTCGCATCAAAGGAGCGGAAAATTTGCTTCACTAGATCAACATTCCACTCTTTTGTCTGGGGGTCGATCAACTGGTTAACCCACCTGAGTCTGGATCTCCTTATAAAAGATGCCACCTTCAGCCCCTCTTTCCTTGGGCCGTTGATCTCTTGTGATCTGAATGTTTCTTCCATCACCGATTCGCCAGATTAGGCCCCTTTTCAAGAGTTCCAGGCCAAACTCAATTCCCCTCCACGTGGGTGATGCATCCGACGAGAAAACAGTGTCAAGAAGGTTACCATTGGGATAATATTTGGATTTTAGCACCCTAGCACAAAGACTCTCTGGCTTGTGTAGCAACCTCCACCCTTGTCTGGCAAGGAGGGCCTGATTAAATAAATGCATATCCCGGAAGCCGATCCCCCATCACTTTTTGGTTTTGTCATATTCTCCCATGACATCCAGTGGACCTTGCGTCTATCATCATTGTCTCCCCACCAGAAGTCTCTAATTACCTTCTCATAGTTGTCGCAGAAGCTCTGATTGAGTTTAAAGACCCCCATTACATGTGTGGGCAAAGATTGCGCCACCACTTTGACGTTTACCTCTTTTGCCGCTTGGGACATAAACCTCTCATTCCAATTGCTGCATCTCTTCCTGAATCTCTCCACGATCGGTTGAAAATTGCCATCCTTCATTCTTCCCTCTGGCGTTGGAAGGCCCAAGTATTTACTTTCAAACGAGGTTGATTCCACTCCCAGGATTTCTTTGATCTCCTCTCTTTCCTGGCCACTGCTCGCCTCACTAAATAATAGTGAGCATTTGTTATGGCTTAGGAGCTGGCCCGTAGCCTTTTGGAAGGCATTAAGCACCTCTTTCACTTTGTTGGCCTGGGTTGCTGTAGCCTTGAAGAAGAGGAGGCTATCGTCAGCGAAAAGCAAGTTTGATATCCCCGGGCATCCACGACCAATTTTGATTGGTGCGATCCCTCCGTTTCTCACCTCTCTGTCAAGCAAGGTAGCAAGGCAGTCAGCCACAAAGAGGAATAACTATGGGCTGAGGGGATCACCTTGTCTGAGCCCTCTAGAGCGGGATAAGGTTTCCAGGAGCTCTCCATTACATCTGACAGAAAAACTGACTGTTCTGATGCACGTCATCACCCACTTTGTAAACCTCTCCTCAAAACCTAGTTTCTGAAGCACCCTCTCTAGGAAATTCCAGTCAACACGGTCATACGCTTTTGCAAGATCCAGCTTGTACGCGCAATATGTGTCTCTCTGGTTCTTACTGTGTTGGATCTTATGGAAGCATTCAAATGCAATTAACGAATTGTTCGTTATTAGTCTGCCTGGTACGAAAGCACTTTGCGTTTCAGATATAAGGTCGTCGAGGAAAGGCCGCAGCCTATTAACCAGGACCTTGTATATGACCTTGTAAATGACGTTGCACAAACTGATAGGGCGGAAGTCTTTGATGCTTTGGGGGTCATTGTTTTTTGGTACTAGTACTATAGTAGTCTCATTTATTCCTTCCGGCATCACGCCATCGGTGAAAAAATTCTGTACTCCCACGATCACATCCCCCTTCAAGACTGCCCAATTCCTTTGAGAAAAAATCTCTGGAAATCCATCGGGTCCGGGAGCCTTGAGCGGACCAATATGAAATAGTGCATCACCAATTTCAGAATCAGAGACAAGTTTAGTTAGTGCTTCGTTCATATGGTCCTCCACTCTTCGTGGTATGAGATCAATTGCCATCCGTGGATCATGTTAGCTTCTTATAATCTCTGTTGTCACGTTGTTTAGTTTTGTTTTCTGTTAATAACGCACGGCCGCATGTGGCGCGTGCGAGTAGCTAGGATGGGCGTGCTGCACTCTGCACACGATCCCACGTTTTACTTGTTCTCCCGATCCGCAAAAGCTGTGCGAAGAGGCCGTGGGATGGCGCGGCAGAATCGGATTGCAGCCGGTGGATCGGGAGGTAGCTAGCTAGTTGTCACCTGCTGTAACGAGAGATATAGCAGAAGGGAATAACAGAAAACGCTGCGACATTGGCAGCACAAAAACCACTCAGTCTTCCTCCTCTCTACTTCTCTGAAACTCATCAGAGTTCTTACTCGTGTAGCGATTCCGGAAACTACAGATCAACGCCTTTATCCTTCTCATATAGTCCCTTAAAAAACTGTTTATTTCCTTATGTATCTCCTTTGTACTCTCGGCCCAAGATCCATCCCCTCTCTTTAATTTTTCAATCTTGTTTTTTCTTCTTCTCAAGTTCGCCTTTCTATGAAAAAAATCAGTGTTTTTATCTCCTTCTCGCAGCCAGGATATCCTTGATCTTTGCCTCCACATAACCTCCTCTCTTAAAAACCATTCATCAAGCTCAGCTTCTGTTGTTCTAATACTGTCGTCAGTCTCCCTTGAGCGTGGTTGAAGCCTTAGCTTCTAGAGCTTTGTCCGTAGTGTACTGATGCTATTTAGGACCGAATTGAACTCTCTTTGGGCCCAGCGCCCCAGCACATCTCTCATTGTTTTAAGTTTCCTGGCAATGCCTCTGAGTGAAGGATCGCTGCCCCCTTCCATCCATGTGCTGTGGACAGTATCCGTCAATGATTCAGTACGCTCCCACATAGACTCATATCTGAAAATTTTATTAACCTTTCTCCATTCTTTCCTTTTACCAAAACGCAACAGTATGGGTGCGTGATCCGATCTCGAGAAGAAGCCACGGTGGAACATATAAGTTTTATATTTAGATACTACTAAAGGTCTTACAAAAATTTATATGAAGTGCCCGCTTTCCAAAACGGTTCTTGTGTTGTTTACGGGCGAGTATATTTTAATACATGGGAGTATTATTAGCAAGAAAATTCAGCCAAAGAGACTTCCTTTCTTCGTTTTCTTTTTTCTAAAAGAAACCAAAGCATTTCTTTGCTCTTTTATTTTTTGCGGGGAAGACATTTCTTTGCTGCATAGAAGAATGGCTACAATTTATAGAAGAACCAAACCTGGGTTACTTGTCTCTGGGAGAGAGCTAGCCACTTTTTTCTGCTTAAAAACACAGGAATTTCTGTTTGTATTTTTTATTTTCATCAGGGGTGTTCTCGTAAGGCTCGGACTTGGTTAAAATAGGGCTTCCCATGGAAATAACATTCAAAACATTCCATGGGCATGGAAATGAACATGCAAAAAAATCTCTACTACTTAAAAAGAATCTAAGATTTCATCTTTCACTCAGTTTTCTCCCACCACCTTTACATCCAACCGTCCACTCTCCCCCGATTTTTCCTCGTGTTTCATCCTCTTCTGGTTTTCATCAAACAAATCTTTGGTAATTCAATAAACCAGATCAATCTATAGTATAGCAAAAATTCACGATCCGTAAAAAAATTGTTTCTTATGATAAAACCTCGTACCTATCTTTGGTGACTGAATAAATGGCAATAAATTCATGGCTAAGAAGTAAATCAATATCTTATACTCTCTCCATCCCATAATATAAGAACGTTTTTGACACTACATGGGACAGAGGGAGTATTTGGTAACCCAATAAAGCAGATCAATCATGGGCATATATCTATTTCAAAAGTTTAAGAAATAGCTGAAAAATAAAATCTTACAACCAAAACATAATCTTATTTTGTCTGTCCTCTTATATCGTGTTAAAAAATATTTGCCCCCCGTGGCTGCGCACGGGCACATATCTAGTATATTAGAAAAAATAGAGGGGCTTATTTCTCAGCCTCATCATGAGAAGTAAACATGCGTCAACTGAATTAATTTCTCACTCGCTGAAATAAAGCCCAAAAATGAACCAATATTTTTTTGGAAGGAAAATTAATCAGGATTAAAAGGACAAATGAATACCGAATAATCAATTGTTTCACTTTTTATAATTTTTGACAGGAGGTCTAACCGTAAATTACAATGCACATTATAAAAGCGCACAATACATATGGCAACCTTCTCATATCATTCCCCAGCCTTAGAAATCAAAATGGAAAGAGAAGAAAAGATGGGCAGGAGAGTCAACTAGTCAACTGCACCAGAGAATCGCTCCTCAAGTACCCAGAAAATCAATCGATCGATAAGGTTCGATCTGCTTGATTGATCTGCTAGTTCTTGGAGGTGGCGGCGATGGTGAGCGCCTGCCTGAACTGGTGGACGGCGCAGGGGACGCGGAGGATGCCCTCCTGCTTGTACCCGAACTCCTGCGCCGCCATCTCGAGCAGCGCTGCCAGCGACGGGTGCCGCAGCGCCTCCACCCGCACCACGAACCGCTCGCACTCCTCGTCGCCGTCGCCCACCACCAGCACCGGCACGCACCCGCGCGGCACGCCGCCGCTGCCGTCGCTCACCCGGTCCGAGAAACTCAGCCGCCGGATCAGCTCCCTCATCGTCGGTTGATCGCTGATGAGCGAACTGATCACGTAGGAGATAAGTATATATGATATATATAGCTAGATGCTAGCTAGATCTTAGATTTCGATCGATGTGAATGCATATGTGCCGCGTATGTGATTCTCGGCGTTGGCTTGGGGCTCTCCTTTTATAGCCGATGGAATGTTTGATTGGATCACGAGTACCCGAGCGTGTGGTGAGAGAGAGAGAGATGGCGGGTAGGGAGAGGAATGGAAGGTTTACTGTTCTGTGGTGGCGTTTGCAGTCGTGGTTGGGGTCAACCTCCAACGGGTTCAAACATGTTCGCTGTCGTATCATCAGCATCGTTGAAAGTTATGACCATGGAATTTGGTTAGCTACCCGCATTATAATACAAATACTACTGTCCGCAATTACCCAGCTAGCTAATAAGATTCGTCTGGTCAGTGTGCTAGAATTTTAAAAGTTGAAACAGCTCGTGCATGGGCACTGATTTAATTTATTTCGCAGGGAAGGATGTGACAAGAAGAATTTATGCTTCTTCTAGATCGAAGCTCCTTAAGAGTGCGAATTAGACTACCAACGTTTATTTTTTTACAAAATAAACACTATATTACTGTACATATATACAAAAAAATGCCCATAAATCCTGTGATATGTACTGAGCTCACGCAGAGTCTCGTACAAACGCACGCGTACAATCGAAATATGCATGTGCATGCATGATCCAATTATACAGATTACGTGTGTGCTAACTTTTTTTTCAGTGGATTATGTGTGCTAACTAGCCACCCTTGAAGATTAAGGTGAGTCCCTCTCTGACGTTGACAAGACAAGTTCGTCATGGATTAATTAGTTTGAAATTGAATCAAACTAGCAACCGCAAGCAGCTACTCCTACAAGACAGTGCCACATGCATGTATGTTTGTGTTCTGCCCTACAAATTCTTCTTTTTCTCGGTGAGAGGTGGACTTTGAGGTTTCTGATTAACATGCATGATGCAAAGTGGTATTCTGTGGTGTGCTAGGATTTGAAGTCGCTGACAGCGCTATCGAGGGGAGACCCCGAATGATCTCTATATGATCAACCAACGAAATTGATCATCTTTTGCCAGGATATTGCACTCTGGAGACTCGATTGAGGACTAAATCGGACAAACGTGTGGCTTTTTATTCCTGCAAGAAAGGGGCATGAGTTTGAGTATTACAAAGAGTACACATGTGGTCACCACAAGAGACATATATAGATGTCTTGCAATGATAAATAAAAGGTTGTGTACATCATCTGATGCAAAGGCCGAGGGATATTTCATCTTCTAAAAAAAGGTATATATTGCAATATTGCACCAAAATTTCCAATAGAAGTAAAGCTAGAATGTCACTGTGACAGAATCTTGTCCCATCCCGAAACGTTGCCCACGATCGTCCTCTGTCGCCGCTGAGGCAATGCTGAAGAAAGAGAGGACCCGCCATGGTTCGATGGAGGAGACGAGGACCCAGTGATGCCGGTGTTGAGAGAAGGCAAGAGAATCGTCTGACGATCGCCTCTCTCCGGAACGGTTTCCAGGAGTCGAACGAAGCTGTACGAGTTTGGGTTCTTATTATTTAGGAAAATCTGTGTAGGGAATCCCCTTGCTGCTTTCCTTTAAAAAAAAAGAGGCAGGCGTGCATGAGTGTCACATACTCACATAATCACGTGTAGGTAGAATAAGAGGCCGATTTGTTCATCGTTACACCACCATAGTTTTTGCAAACAATGGGTAACATTCATAAATACGACCACATGAAGTACATGCGAAAACTTGTAGAGGAACAAAAATCCTTGAAATGCCGCAATAGTAGACTGTCAGACGGCGGAGATGGCAATTTCACTAAGTAAACCGGTGAGGGAAATTACGCCGACCAAGCAAACAATCCTGCTCGCAAAGGACCCAAAGAAGACATTCAAGGAAGACGATCTTTCCGCCAATGATGCACATGGAGTCTATCCGACATGCAACACAAATTGTTAACCAATTGTCCATGTGAATGGCATGGAAGCCGGAGGACTTTTGTTTTAAATAAAGACGAGGGACACTAGCCGAAGGAGATAGGAGATTGATCTTGATGCAGCTAGGATATCTTACTTTCTTTATTAGTATCCGGTAGTTAACTAGTGCTACCTCCATTCCAAAATAATTAATGTTTTTGGTTTGTCCCAAATCCAACTTATTTTAAGTTTGACCAAGCCTACAAAAAATATATTAGCAACTAGAAAACTAAATTAGTCTCTGAAGATTCTCTATGAAATATATTTCATACTATGTGTATTTGGTGTTATAGATCTTAACACATTTTTCTATAGAGTTTATCAATCTTAAGCAAATTCGTCTTTTCCCAACTCTCTGATTGTTTGCAGTAAATGATCCATGGGCCAATTTTGTCAACAAATAATAATGCATGTGTATAAGACACACTCTCTCTGTAAAGAAATAAGAAATATATGATTCTTTAGATCATCACTATATTAATGGTCTAAATGATCTTATATTTCTCTACAAAGAAAGTACTCTCTCCGTAAACTAATATAAAAACGCTTAGATCACTACTACAGAGAGAGTACATGCCATAATTTTGAACCAGAAAAATGTCAGCCCAAGCACATGCCAGTACTCCGGTGCATGCAAGGCCCGTGTGCTTGCAAGTTGCAGCCGAAGAACTGGACCGGCTGATCCACCTGCATTAAGGAAAATTTTGATCTCCACCTGAATTAATTTAATCCAGTTAATAGTACTAATCAAGCGGGGCGGCGGTGGCTCAGTCGGTGGTTCGTTCTGAGTCACCGGCTGAAGTGCTGGACGAGTCGAGTCGATCGGCGACATAACCCGAGCGCGCGGCTCGATCACTGCACGGATCGCACCACACGTTGCCACCAACCCGTACATACTGCCGGACAAACGGCCGGTCGGGCAGGACTACGTACGTACTGTACATGACATGTCCTGGCAATAGAAATTTCGTCGGCAGTTGCTCCATCTCACCATGTGGATCGATCATCGATCATATTCATACGGTCCATGGTGTCTGTTCGTGTTGTACATATGTCGTCGTCCTCGGTCGCCCTGCGAAGCTGCCGCCGAGCTTCCGATCCATGAGAGAGAGCACAGAGAAACAGTTCATTTGGACGAGGTACGTACGGTCGTTTCATGCCCCTGCCTTGAGATTGTTGTCTGGCAGGTTTTACAAGTTTTACTTGCTTACGTTGCACACACGTGCTTAATTGCGTTACTGACTGAGATTAAGATTAAACTTGCACGTGAGGCAAGGACTATTCTCTTGTGGCATAATTAAGTACGTACAGTGCACCTCGTTCAACTCTTCTAGGGTGAGCAATATATTTCAATAAGAATTTAAATATTGTCGCAGCCTGACTACGCGCCCACATCTCTCTGTCTCTCCCTAAGGTCATATCCAACGCCGACCTGCAAACCCCCCGCATGCGTTCGGATCGCGTTGTCCGGACAATGAAAGCCATCCAACGCAGGCCTGTATCGGTCCGTGGCGTCGTCCGGACACGATTTCTCCCGCAAACCGGTGACAAATATGGGGGGTTTTGCGAGAGTCCGGACCGATCCTACGGCCGCTTCTGTCCGCTCGGGCCCATCAAAACCCCCTTCCCCCCTCCCACGCGTTTTCAGTCAGCGCCGCTCTAGAGCGGCAGCACCCGTATTCTTGCCCGGTCAGAGCGGACGCAACCGCTCACTGGCGCCGGCATTGAAGCGGCGCGCCGGCCGAGAGAGCGCCGCCCTCGCCGCTTCCTGGTGCAGGCGACTGTCGCGCATTCAAACAACACGACGGCCACCCATCAGCCCGTCTGCCGCCCACATTGATGGCACGCGGTTGCCGTGGCTTCTCCTCCGGTGCCACCCATCTATCCCTCTGTCGCCCACCATTGCTATAAAAACCGGTGCACCGGCCATAGCCGCAGTCGTCCACCTCCGATCCCTCTTCGCACCACTCCCACCATGGATTCCTTCCCCGCCAAAGCTCTCTGGGACGGGCTGACGTCGAACCAGAAGAAGGAGATGGCTGCCATTGCTGCCGGCTGGCTGACCGGCAGGAAGCCGGAGGACGACGACCTCCCAATGGAGGACGCTGCCGACGACGAGCCGGCGCCAGTCTCCTCCTCCGTGCCACCCTCCTCCTCCTCCGCGTCACCCTCGCCGGTGCATTGCACCATGACCATCGGCGAGGCTCGTGCCCATTACATGCAGGCCCGGGCCAAGGGGTGTGCCACCTGTGCGCTTGCACAGGGCCTCCGGTTTTCAGGGGGCCCAAATTTTAGACACAACACTGCAGCCCATTACACCACGAACAGTCCAAGTTGCAGCCCAGTTCACCCCATTGGTGGTGTTCCAAATAGTCCGAGTAAGTCCGGTCTGGGCGGCGCGCGCCACGCGGGACGACAGCAGGAGTAGTCGCCGGATGGCCTGATGTTGGATATCCCAATCCCTTTGTTCAACCGTTCGTTCGTCTTAAGGAGAGATCCCTCCGGTTTCCTTTCTTCGTCTGCTGTCGCCAATTTTGTTCCTAAAGTTGGATATCCCAATCCCTTTGTTCAACCGTTCGTTCGTCTTAAGGAGAGATCCCTCCGGTTTCCTTTCTTCGTCTGCTGTCGCCAATTTTGTTCCTAAAAAAAACAATGTTCCTTCGCCCAAAACGGTAGGAGCAGCTCGAGTTCGGCAAATAGTGGAACTCTTTTTCCATTGACAAAGGGCTGGCTACCCCGTATGATCTTGAGTGTGAGCTCCGTTTTTTTTTCATCTTTTGAGTACGGCCATAGCTGATTTTCTTTTTGGCATACACGTTTAGTGTTTCAAGATCCAAGCAATATCTTCATCTAGAAGATGAATCTGCTTATAAAAAATGTAAGAAAGAAAATTGAGGGTTTAACTCAATCATAGGATGGAGCTATATATAAATTAATTATAAAAGAATCACAAATGTCCTCAAGCAGTCACTTGATCAAGGTCATGCACTTGATAATATGCTGACAATCCTAGTTCCAGAGGCGGTTGGATAGGAACATAAAATTATGTTGATGTTGATTTATTTTTTATAATACCAGGGCCAATTTTTTAGTTTCGCACAGGGCCCTTGATTTTGTCGGCCCGGCCCTGATTACATGGACATGGTGCGGGAGGAGCAGTTCAGGGAGGCACAAGCCGACGCCGCCTACAACCACCACCTCCTCCAGGAGCATCTGCAGGCGGAGGAGCAGCTCGCCGCCGGCAGGGCAGTCACACTGGACGCATACATGGTGGAGCAGGAGGCGCTGCTCGAGTCCTATCGTTCCGCCCGCGAGATCCGCCTCGCCCACTGGTGGTACTGCCAGCGGGTGACGGAGGTGGCAGCCGCCGGCAAGGAGTGCGACGATTGATGCGGTCACCTATTACAGGTAAGGTCAAGGACCCATCATTTGTGACCCACATGGGCCCATCACCATCATAGGTAGGTCCCTGGGCCGTGCCAGCATTCGGATGCATACACTAGGAGGTTCACTCGGACGGCTCTGCAGCACTCGGACAATCACACGTCACTCGACGGACGAACTACCACTTGGACGTACCGGACAAGAAGGCGTCGTCGGAGCTGCAACGGTCGAAGAATCCTAAGTCATCCACTAAATAGAGTTATAGCTACCGTTACCTGTAACTGCTGTAGTAGAGGCTCATTACACTAGTAACTGTCTCATTCAACGGCGTTAATTGCCTCGGCGGCGTGGGAGACATGGGGCTGCAGCGCACTCTATATAAGCCGCTCCCCTCTCCATAGCCGGGCACGTTCAATCTCTGTAACTATACCCATCAAATCGAAGCAAGCCTCAAGGCACGAGACGTAGGGCTTTTACCTCCACCGAGTGAGGGGTCTAAACTCGTTAAACACCGAGTGTTGCACCTGCGCCGTAGCTAGTCTCTGCCCCTTATTCTTACCCCTAGTACTCATTGTCACCATCATAATCCCGACAGTTGGCGCCTGATACATCTTCAACGTATCTATAATTTTTTATTGTTCCATGCTATTATATTATTTGTTTTGGATGTTTTGTTTGCATTAATATGCTATTTATATTATTTTTGGGACTAACTTATTAACCCAGAGCCCAGTGCCAGTTTATATTTTTTTCCTTGTTTTTGAGTTTTACAGAAAAGGAATATCAAATGGAGTCCAAACGGAAAAAAACTTTACGATGATTTTTCTTGGACCAGAAGACACACGTAGGACTTGGAGAGGAAGTCAGAAGTCCCGAGGGCTCCACAAGCCCTCAGGGCGCGCCCGCGGGGGGGGGGGGGGGGGGGGCTGGCTTGTTGGTCCCACGGGAGTCCTCCAACCCTAATATTTGGCCTATAAATTCAGAAATATTCCCAAACGACCAGAAGCGTCCACCAAAATACTTTCCCCCCGCCGTAACCTTCTGTTCCCGTAAAATCCCATCTTGGGGCCTTTTCCGGCATCCTGCCGGAGGGGGATTCGATCACAGAGGGCTTCTACATCAACTCTATTACCCTTCCGATGAAGCGTGAGTAGTTTACCACGGACCTACGGGTCCATAGCTAGTAGCTAGATGGCTTCTTCTCTCTCTTTGATTCTCAATACCATGTTCTCCTCGATGTTCTTGGAGATCTATCCGATGTAATATTCTTTTGCGGTGTGTTTGTCGAGATCCGATGAATTATGAATTTACGATCAGATTATCTATGAATATTATTTGAATCTTCTCTGAATTCTTATATGCATGATTTGATATCTTTGTATTTCTCTTCGAATTATCTGTTTGGTTTGGCCAACGAGATTGGTTCCTCTTGCAATGGGAGAGGTGCTTAGTTTTGGGTTCAATCTTGCGGTGTCCTCATCCAGTGACAAAGTAGGGGTAGCGAGGCATGTATTTGTATTGTTTCCATCAAGGGTAAAAAGATGGGGTTTTCATCATATTGCTTGAGTTTATCCCTCTACATCATGTCATCTTACTTAAGGCGTTACTCCGTTCTTTATGAACTTAATACTCGAGATGCATGCTGGATAGCGGTCGATGTGTGGAGTAATAGTAGTAGATGCAGAATCGTTTCGGTCTACTTGACACGGACGTGATGCCTATATGCATAATCATTGCCTTGGATATCGTCATAACTTTGCGCTTTTCTATCAATTGCTCGACAGTAATTTGTTCACCCACCGTATTATTTGCCTTCAAGAGAGAAGCCTCTAGTGAAACCTATGGCCCCCGGGTCTATTTTCCATTATATATTTTCAGATCTATAAACCAAAAAACCCAAAAATACCTTGCTGCAATTTATTTACTTTTATTTTGTTTTACGTTTTAGTAATCTTTTATATCTATCTCTATCAGATCTCACCTTTGCTAGTGACCGTGAAGGGATTGACAACCCCTTTATCACGTTGGGTGCAAGTGTTTGATTGTTTATGCAGGTGCATAGATTGGGGACTTGCTTGTATCTCCTACTGGATTTGATACCTTGGTTCTTAACTGAGGGAAATACTTATCTCTACTTTGCTGCATCACCCTTTCCTCTTCAAGGGAAAAACCAACGCAAGCTCAAGAAGTAGCAGGAAGAATTTCTGGCGCCGTTGCCGGGGAGATCTACATCAAGCCTACCAAGTACCCACCATAAAATATTTGCCTTTTTATTTGCTTTCTTTCCGTTTGCCTTTATGTCTTATTTGGTTTGTTTGCTTGGTATAATTGTGTATTTATTGAAAATCAGAAAACAAAAAGTTTATGGATCCTCATCCACTTGCTAATCTTTTTAAGAGATCCAATTATGATGAACCAATTGCTAGTGAGTTGTGTGCACTAGATTATCTTTATGAAGTTTTGCTTGAAATTCATGAATCTGAAAATTGTGATGAAGTGTTAAAAGAAGAAATTTATGAAGTGATTCACGGTAGCTCTTTGAATGAAAAGCATGATTGCAATGGGGTTATTATAAATTTTATTAATGCCAATTGTGCTAATAATATGCAAAACCCCAAGCTTGGGGATGCTAATTTTGATATGTCCACTACTTGTTGCAATGATCATGATTGGGGTGATTCTTCTTATGATCTTGAAAATTTATTTAAGCCTCATGATAATAGTGTTTGCAATAATATTGAAAGCAGGTTTGGAAGAGTGTCAACTCTAGGTAATAATGATCCCACTACTTTGGAGAATGATCAATCTCATGAAATTTTTGATAAAAGTGGGCTTGGAGAGGTCATGACTTTATTTGATGATAATCCCACTATTTTGGAAGAGTGTCAACTTTGCATGCATGTGGATCATGTAGAGAATATGTTATGTGATAGCTATATTGTTGAATTTGAATATGATCCCACATGTAATTACTATGAGAGAGGGAAATATGGTTGTATAAATTTTCATGCTACTAAATTACCTCTCGTTATGTTGAGATTGCTTTTGTTTCTTTCTTCTTCCTTGCATATGTTAGTTTTTGCTTGTCTTGATAAATCTTTTCCCTATAAAATTCCTATGCATAGGAAGTATGTTAGACTTAAATTTGTTTTTCACATGCTATATGATGCTCTCTTTGTGCTTCAATTCTTTGTCTTTCATGTGAGCATCATTAAAATTATCGATGCCTAGCTAAAAGACTTTAAAGAAAAGCGCTTGTTGGGAGACAAACCAATATTTTTTGTTTTTATGATATTACACATTATTACCTCTGTAGTAATTGTGTTTTGGTGTTTTAATTAGTGTTTGAGCCAAGTAAGACCTTTGGGATGGCTTACGGTGATAGTTGATTTGATCTTGCTGAAAAACAGAAACTTTTGCGTCCAGTAATAGAATTGTTTAAATTCAATGGAGTGTGGGAAAACCCTGAATTTTTTACACAAGATTTATATACAAATTTCTCCGTTTTCCTAAGTTTTCAGAAATTTCGGAGTTACAGAAGTATTAGAACAATTCAGATCTTCGCAGACTGTTCTGTTTTTGACAGATTCTGTTTTCTATGTGTTGTTTGCTTATTTTGATGAATCTATGGGTTGTATCGGGGGGTATAAACCATGGAGAAGTTGGAATACAGTAGATATTACATCAATATAAATAAATAATTAGTTCACAACAGTACCAAAAAGTGGTGATTTATTTTTTATACTAACGGATCTCATGAGTTTTCTGTTGAGTTTTGTGTTGTGAAGTTTTCAAGTTTTGGGTAAAGATTTGATGGACTATGGAATAAGGAGTGGCAAGAGCCTAAGCTTGGGGATGCCCAAGGCACCCCAAGGTAATATTCAAGGACAACCAAGCATCTAAGCTTGGGGATTCCCTGGATGGCATCCCCTCTTTCGTCTTCGTCTATCGGTACATTTACTTGAGGCTATATTTTTATTCATCACATGATATGTGTTTTGCTTGGAGCGTCTTGTAGATTTGAATCTTTTCTTTTTAGTTTTCCACAATCATCCTTACTGTACACACCTTTTGACAGGGACACGCATGAATCGTGAATTTATTAGAATACTCTATGTGCTTCACTTATATCTTTTGAGCTAGGCAATTTTGCTCTAGTGCTTCACTTATATCTTTTTAGAGCACGGCGGTGGCTTTATTTTATAGAAATTGTTGAACTCTCATGCTTCACTTATATTATTTTGAGAGTCTCTCTAAACAGCATGGTAATTTGCATAGGTTATGAATTTAGTCCTAATATGATGGGCATCCAAGGGGGATATAATTAAAACTTTCATATAAAGAGCATTGAATACTATGAGAAGTTTGATTCCTTATGATTGTTTTGAGATATAAAGATGGTGCTATTAGAGTCATGCTAATGAGTAATTGTGGATTGGTAGAAATACTTGTGTTAAAGTTTGTGATTCCCGTAGCATGCATGTATGGTGAACCGTTATGTGATAAAGTCGGAGCATGATTTATTTATTGATTGTCTTCCTTATGAGTGGCGGTCGGGGACGAGCGATGGTCTTTTCCTACCAATCTACCCCCCTAGGAGCATGCATGTAGTACTTTGTTTCGATAGCTAATAGACTTTTGCAATAAGTATGTGTTCTTTATGACTAATGTTGAGTCCATGGATTATACGCACTCTCACCCTTCCACCATTGCTAGCCTCTCTAGTACCGTGCAACTCTCGCCGGTGCACTACAGCCACCATATACCCTTCCTCAAAACAGCCACCATACCTACCTATTATGGTATTTCCATAGCCATTCCGAGATATATTGCCATGCAATTTCCACCGTTCCATTTTATTATGACACACTCCATCATTGTCATATTGCTTTGCATGATCGTAAGATAGCTAGCATGATGTTTTCATGGCTTGTCCGTTTTTTGATGTCATTGCTATGCTAGATCATTGCACATCCCGGTACACCGCCAGAGGCATTCATATAGAGTCATATTTTTGTTCTAAGTATCGAGTTGTAATTCTTGAGTTGTAAGTAAATAAAAGTGTGATGATCTTCATTATTAGAGCATTGTCCCATGTGAGGAAAGGATGATGGAAGCTATGATTCCCTCACAAGTTGGGTTGAGTCTCCGGACTTTACAAAAATAAAAGAGGCCAAAGAAGCCCACAAAAAAAGAGAGGCCAAAGAAGCCCAAATAAAAAAATGAGAGAAAAGAGAGAAGGGGCAATGCTACTATCCTTTTACCACACTTGTGCTTCAAAGTAGCACCATGATCTTGATGATAGAGAGTCTCCTATGTTGTCACTTTCATTTACTAGTGAGAATTTTTCATTATAGAACTTGGCTTGTATATTCCAATGATGGGCTTCCTCAAATTGCCCTAGGTCTTCGTGAGCAAGCGAGTTGGATGCACACCCACTTAGTTTCTTTTTGAGCTTTCATAAACTTATAGCTCTAGTGCATCCGTTGCATGGCAATCCCTACTCACTCACATTGATATCTATTGATGGGCATCTCCATAGCCCGTTGATATGCCTAGTTGATGTGAGACTATCTCCTTCTTTTTGTCTTCTCCACAACCACCATATTCTATTCCACCTATAGCGCTATATCCATGGCTCATGCTCATTTATTACGTGAAAGTTGAAAAGGTTTGAGAACATCAAAAGTATGAAACAATTGCTTGGCTTGTCATCGGGGTTGTGCATGACTTAATACTTTGTGTGATGAAGATGGAGCATAGCCCGACTATATGATTTTGTAGGGATAACTTTCTTTGGCCATGTTATTTTGAGAAGACATGATTGCTTTATTAGTATGCTTGAAGTATTACTGTTTTTATGTCAATATTAAACTTTTGTTTTGAATCTTATGGATCTGAATATTCATGCCACAATAAAGAAAATTACATGGATAAATATGTTATGTAGCATTCCACATCAAAAATTCTGTTTTTATCATTTACCTACTCGAGGACGAGCAGGAATTAACCTTGGGGATGCTTGATACGTCTCCAACGTATCTATAATTTTTGATTGTTCCATGCTATTATATGATCTGTTTTGGATGTTTTATATGCATTAATACATGCTATTTTATATTATTTTGGGGACTAACTTATTAACCCAGAGCCCAGTGCCAGTTTTTGTTTTTTCCTTGTTTTTGAGTTTTACAGAAAAGGAATATCAAACGGAATAAACCTTTACGATGATTTTTCTTGGACCAGAAGACACACGTAGGACTTGGAGAGGAAGTCAGAAGAGTCCCAAGGGCTCCACAAGTCCTCAGGGCGCGCCCTAGGGGGGGCGCGCTCCCCTGGCTTGTGGGTCCCACGGGAGTCCTTCAACCCTAATCTTTGGCCTATAAATTCAGAAATATTCTGAAACGACCAGAAGCGTCCACCAAAATACTTTTCCACCGCTGTAACCTTCTGTTCCTGTGAGATACCTTCTTGGGGCCTTTATCGGCATCCTGCCGGAGGGGGATTCGATCACGGAGGGCTTGTACATCAACTCTATTGCCCTTTCGATGAAGTGTGAGTAGTTTACCACAGACCTATGAGTCCATAGCTTGTAGCTAGATGGCTTCTTCTCTCTCTCTTTGATTCTCAATATCATGTTCTCCTCGATGTTCTTGGAGATCTATCTGATGTAATATTCTTTTGCGGTGTGTTTGTCGAGATCTGATGAATTGTGGATTTACGATCATATTATCTATGAATATTATTTGAATCTTCTCTGAATTCTTATATGCATGATTTGATATCTTTGTATTTCTCTTCGAATTATTGGTTTGGTTTGGCCAACTAGATTGGTTCTTCTTGTAATGGGAGAGGTGCTTAGTTCTGGGCTCAATCTTGCGGTGTCCTCATCCAGTTACAAAGTAGGGGTAGTGAGGCACGTATTTGTATTGTTGCCATCAAGGGTAAAAAGATGGGTTTTTCATCATATTGCTTGAGTTTATCCCTCTACATGATGTCATCTTACTTAAGGCGTTACTCCGTTCTTTATGAACTTAATACTCTAGATGCATGCTGGATAGCGGTCGATGTGTGGAGTAATAGTAGTAGATGCAGAATCGTTTCGGTCTACTTGACACGGACGTGATGCCTATATGCATAATCATTGCCTTGGATATCGTCATAACTTTGCGCTTTTCTATCAATTGCTCAACAGTAATTTGTTCAACCACCGTATTATTTGCCTTCAAGAGAGAAGCCTCTAGTGAAACCTATGGCCCCCGGGTCTATTTTCCATTATATATTTTTAGATCTATAAACCAAAAAACCCCAAAAATACCTTGCTGCAATTTATTTACTTTTATTTTGTTTTACGTTTTAGTAATATTTTATATCTATCTCTATCAAATCTCACCTTTGCAAGTGACCGTGAAGGGATTGACAACCCCTTTATCGTGTTGGGTGCAAGTGTTTGATTGTTTGTGCAGGTGCATAGATTGGGGACTTGCTTGTATCTCCTACTGGATTTGATACCTTGGTTCTTAACTGAGGGAAATACTTATCTCTACTTTGCTGCATCACCCTTTCCTCTTCAAGGGAAAAACCAACGCAAGCTCAAGAAGTAGCAGCGCCCACTGTGGGGCTAGGCGTCTAGCAAAATTGCACGACGTAGGTGGATTTCTTCATCATCATGTCAGTCGGCGGCAAAATCAATTTCGGGATGATCTCCTTCATCGCCGACGACTCAGCGTGGCTATGCAAGGCCCCGCTGGACGTGGAGCATTGCCCGTCCAATGCGCGACGCACTTCCGTGCTTCTTCTTACAGAGTCCTTCTCTGACAGCCCTCGGCTCCGTACCGAGTGGTTGCCCACCCCGCCATTGTGCGCCGTCGCAAGCGCTCCGGGCGTTCGCGGCTGCAGCGCTGGATCAAGCACGCTGTTGCCACCCAGGCAGCGGCGGAACAAGTGGCGGCTATCGAGTTCGACGAGCCCACCCTCAACCTCTCCAATGGATCACTCGGTGATTCCTCAGAGGAGTCCGAGTCTGAAAGCGTCGAGTCAACCGCTGAGATTCTCATGGCGGATAACTCCGAGCACCGCGTACCCCCGGGTTACACGGAGCCCAAAGATGGCCGTGCGTGTATGTCCCACGTTAACACCAACAGCGGCTTCCCGGGCCACGAGCCGTATGTACCTCAGGCTCTCACTCGGGTGCAGCGGGACGAGCTCTGTCGCAGGAATGACCAGCTCCTGAACACTCCCATCACCGGGACAACTCCCGAGGCGTTAGCCATGGAGTCGACTCGCCTGGCCACTCTGGCCGAGCGCGATCGCCTCGAATGACTTCAGAGGGAGCTGGATGAACACGAGCACCGTCAACCCAGTTCCAGTCGGCATAAACGCCGGCTCTACTCGAGTGACCAACCTCGTAAGTATCCATTCCTTAGTACTCCATTGCAAAATCTGGCAGCTGCCACTCGGATCACGGATTCCCTCCAACCCTCCGGCTCCACTGCCGGAGAGGGGATTCGGCAGATCCAGGCGCTCCTGAAGACAACATTGTCATAGAATGTGGTAGTGTCCCAATCCAGAGATCGGATCCACAGCGCATGAGTGAGCGCGGAAACCGTCCAGTCGGCGCACAGCCCACTCGGCTCTGTCAGGCGCCGAGTCACTTCCTCCTCAAGAGACCACCATGAAGATCGGAGGCAGGATCGAGTCGAGTTGCCCTGGCATCACGACGACTATGATCACGCCCTAATGCCTCCACCACGAGACGTCGCGTACGGGCGTCCGCCCTACAATGATAGGCGTACACACAATGGCAATCGTAAGCCAAGTCCGGCTCGTCATACGAGGGACACTCAAGACCCTCTGTTTAACGCGAGATCTGTTCTCGCTCAGAGCTTGGTCGACAGGGGCCGTGCCCTGCGAGAAGGCCGAGATCATGAAATCCCAAGTGGTTCCGTACCCTCGGGCCCGAGTGTTTCAGCCGTTACATACGAGCAGTAGAAATTCCCAATAACTTCAGATTGGCCACGGGGATCAGCAAGTTCGCCGGCGAGTCCAAACCTGAGATTTGGCTGGAAGATTACCGAGTGGTAGTCCAGATCGGTGACGGCAACGATAATGTGGCCATGAAGCATTTACCGCTGATGCTAGAGGGCTCCGCTCGAGCTTGGCTAACACAGCTCCCGCTAGGTAGCATATTCTGCTGGGATGATCTGGCGAGAGTCTTCGTCAAGACTTTTGAAGGCACATACAAGAGAGCAGGTGGTTTAGCTGAGTTGCAACACTGTGTGCAGAAATAGAACGAGACTCTCTGTGAGTATATCCAACGGTGGACCACTTTGCACAATACGGTGGAAACATTACTGAACACCAGGCGATCTGCGCCTTCAAGGCCAGAGTAAGATACCGTGAGCTGAACATGAAGTTCGGCCGAACTGAGACCCCGATTCTCAGTCGGGCTATGGAGATAGCCAATCGGTATGCCAATGGAGAGGAAGAAGAATGATTGAGAAGCAGCAAAAGACGAACATACGACACCCATCAGTCGGAAAACAAGGGCAAGAAGCACAAGCGCAAGGCTGACGCTGGAGGGAGCGCTGAGGCTGCAGCTCTGGCCAGCCAAGGCAAGAGTAAAGGCTTCCAAAAGCAAAAAAAGGACTGGAAGGGGAAGAAGCAAGTCGCCCAGAAGAGTGACATCCTCGATCAGCCCTGCCAGATCCATACAAAGAAAGATGAGGAGGGCAATTTGATTTTGCCCATGCACACCACTCGGGAGTGTCGACTCCTGAAGCAAGAAATGCGTCAAGATTCCTCCGGAGACAAGGATGAAGATGACGACGATGGAAACAAGGGTACTTCTGGGTACCCCAACGTCGAGAACATCCTCATGATTTTCGTCGACGTGGAGAGCAAGAGTCGCCTCAAAGTCATCAACCGAGAGGTCAACATGGCAGTTCCGACTGTCACCAAATACCTCGACTGGACCAAGACACCAGTAACTTTTGATCAATCAGACCACCCAGCTCACAAACCGACCCTTGGGCGACAGGCCTTGGTGGTAGATCCAGTCGTGGGAGGAGTCCGACTGCGCAAAGTTCTAATGGACGGCGGCAACGGGCTTCATATCATTTACGCTGACACATTGGAGGAGATGGGCATCCCGATGACCCGGCTTAGCAAGAGCAACATGCAGTTCCATGGGGTAATCCCTGGGAAGAAAGCCAAATCACTCGGCCAGGTTTCCCTCGACATCGTATTCGGTGAGGAGAAGAACTTCCGAAAGGAACGGCTGACTTTCGAGGTGGTGGACTTCCGAAGCGCTTATCACGCCATCTTGGGTAGGCCTGCCTACGCACGTTTTATGGCCCGTCCATGTTACGTGTATCTTAAGCTTAAGATGCCAGGGCCAAAAGGCATGATCACCATCACAAGCAATCAGAAGCTGGCTGAAGAGTGCCTCTAGAAGGGCTCCCAGATTGTTGATGAACAGATGGCGATGGCCGAGCTGGACGAATACAAGAAGGTGGTAGATTCAAGCGAGCTATTGAAGTCCAAGAAGCCGACTGTGGAATCCGCTTTCCAATCGGTAGAAGAGACGAAGCCTGTGCACATCCATCCTGAGGACCCGAATGCTGCCCCGACCAACATCTCCACCACCCTGGATAGCAAATAGGAAGCCGCACTCGTCTAGTTCCTCCATGAGAACTAGGACATCTTTGCATGGAAGCCTTCTGACATGCTGGGTGTTCCCAGGGAGCTGGCCGAGCACAGACTCCGTGTCGATTCGATGATGAAGCCTATCAAGGAGCATCTTCAGGAATCTTCCACCGAGAAGCGCAAGGCGATTGGCGAGGAGATAGCGCGGCTCTTAGCCGCCGAGTTCATCCGAGAGGTGTACCACTCCGAGTGGCTCGCCAATGTTGTCCTGGTGCCGAAGAAAGACAAGACTCTCCAAATGTGTGTAGATTTTAGGCACATCAATCGGGCCTGCCCGAAGGATCATTTCCCTCTCCCGCACATAGATCAGATAGTAGATTCTACTGCTGGATGTGAGCGGTTGTCGTTTCTGGATGCGTACTCCAGGTACCACCAGATCCGACTGTATGACCCTGATGAAATAAAAAAGCGTTCATCACCCCATTCGGGTGTTTCTATTATATCATGAGGCCATTTGGGTTGAAAAATGCTGGGGCCACATTTCAGCGTATGATGTAGAAGTACTTATGGAAGCAGATCAGTCGGAATGTGGAAGCTTATATGGATGACATCGTGGTTAAGTCCAGGAAAGGTTCCGACCTCCTGACCGACCTCGCTGAGACTTTTGCGAACTTACGTGCTTTCGGCATCAAGCTCAACCCAACCAAGTGTACATTTGGCGTACCAGCAGGCAAGTTACTTGGTTTCCTTGTTTCCCAAAGAGGGATCGATGCAAATCCCGAGAAGATAGGAGCTATCGTCCGAATGAAACAACCGGAACGTCTACACGACGTACAACGCCTCACGGGCTGCTTAGCGGCCCTGAGTAGGTTCATCTCACGACTCGGTGAAAAGGCCCTGCCGCTTTACCGATTGATGAAGAAGTATGACAGGTTCGAGCGGACTCCCGAAGCTCAGGCTGCGTTCCAGGAACTTAAAGCCTTGCTTTCCACCTAGCCGGTGCTAGCCAAGTTGTTAGCACGGTCACGAGCCCTTGGTCTTATACATCGCGGCCACGAGCCAAGTTGTTAGCACGGTCCTCACTTTGGAATGGGAAGAATAAGGCAAAGGTATCCGCGAGCCAACGACCAGTCTACTACATCTCTGAAGTCCTCACGCCTTCCCAGCAAAGGTATCCGCATTACCAGAAGCTAGTATACGGAATCTATCAAACTGCAAAGAAGGTGGCGCATTATTTTCAAGCACACTCGGTCACAGTGATAAGTGACGCCCCTCTATCTGAGATCATGAACAATAGAGATGCCACTGGCCTAATGGCCAAGTGGGCCATTGAGCTCCTCCCGCTGGACATCAGGTTTGAAGCCAAGAAGGCCATCAAGTCACAAGCCCTGGTAGATTTCCTGGTCGAATGGATTGAGCAAGAGCAGCCTGTCCCTAGTGTTCCCGAACATTGAACGATGTTCTTCGACGGCTCCAAGATGCTCCATGGCTCCGAGGTCGAAGTGGTATTGGTGTCTCCTAAAGGCGATCGACTCAGCTACGTACTTCAGATCCATTTTGACTCCTCCAACAACAAAGCTGAGTATGAAGCTCTCTTGTATGGACTGCGAATGGAAATTTCTCTGGGAATTCACCGACTGATGGTCTATGGAGATTCGGACCTAGTGGTGAATCAAGTCATGAAAGAATGGGATATCCGCAGCCCTACGATGACCGGCTATTGCAACGCCGTCAGGAAACTCGAAAAACACTTTGAAGGGCTGGAGCTCCATCATGTGTCACGACTCAAAAACCATGCGACTGACGAACTGGCCAAGATGGGCTCCACTCGGAAGGCAGTGCCCAAGAATGTGTTCCTAGAACACTTGCACTCGCCCATGATCAAGGAAGATCCTTTTGTGGAAGAGCCCCCGCAACTAGTCGGACCTTCCAATCCGACTGAAGTAGAGATTCCCGCAGTAATTGATCTGGTCCAAGAGATACTAATCATCACTCCCGAGTGGACCGAGCCATACCTGGCATACTTGCTCAGGCAGGAGATCCCAGAGGATGAAGATGAAGCCCGCTAGATCATCCACCGATCCAAGGCCTTCACTGTCATGGGAGATCAACTGTACAAGAAAAGTATGTTTGGAGTCACTCAGCGATGCATATCCTTGGAGGAAGGGCAACAAATACTACAAGAGATTCACTCGGGAACATGTGGGCATCATGTGTCCTCTCGGACCTTGGTTGCCAAAGCATTCAGAGCCGGATTCTATTCGCCCCAAGCCAATGAGGCCGCCCGAGACATAGTGGATCAATGCGTCGGGTGCCAGTTCTATGCGAACCAGTCACACAAATCGGCGTCCGCCCTGAAGACTATCCCCCTCACTTGGCCGTTCGCCGTCTGGGGACTCAACATGGTAGGCCCTCTCCGGACTGGGGCGAGTAGACAAGTTCACCAAGTGGATCGAGGCCAAACCCATAAAGAAGCTGGACTCAGCCACTACGATTCAATTCATCAGGGAGATTATCTTCAGATTCGGAGTCCCACACAGCATCATCACTCACAACGGGTCTAACTTCGACTCGGACGAGTTCCGCGAGTTCTGTTACACCCAGGGCACTCGGGTCGATTACGCCTCTGTGGCGCACCCGCAGTCGAATGGCCAAGCCAAGGGAGAAAACAGGCTCATACTCCAAGGATTGAAGCCTCGACTCATGCGTGATTTGACTCACACAGCAGGAGCCTGGGTGACCGAGCTACCGTCGGTCCTCTGGGGCCTGCAAACGACCCCGAATTGATCCACGAACCGCAGCCCATTCTTTATGGTGTACAGGTTAGAAGCGGTCTTGCTGAGTGATCTGCTCCACAACTCTCCCCGATTGGATCTTTACTCGGAAGCTGAAGCCAAGGAAGCAAGGCAGGATGGCCTAGACCTTTTGGAGGAAGAACGTGAGCTAGCACTTATAAGATCGACGTTGTACCAACAAGACTTGCGTCGCTACCATGAAAGACACGTCAGAGGACGTGCCTTCCAGGAAGGAGACCTGGTCCTCCGAGTGGATCAACAGAAACCTCACAAGCTAGCACCCCCCTGGGAGGGACCATTCACCATATCCAAGGTCTTGCACAATGGAGCATACAGACTATACAACTTCACCAGAGGAATAGAAGTGCCCAGAGCTTGGAACGCGGACTTGCTCCGCAAGTTTTATACTTATAATAAAATTTCTCCCTTGTAATAGTTAGTCCGAAAGAACTTAGATGAATAAAAGTCTCGCTTTTTTCCCATATATCGTCTAGTTCGACCTATAGTCGCGTCTCACTCAGGTGACTAATCGCACTCGAAAACTAACACACCTCCAGTGGGTGAAGAGGTGAGAAAGCTTAGCTGTGAACCAGTTTTCGCCTAAGTTAAAAAATAATCCGAGTGAGGATCTGGTCCACACTCGGGGGCTTAGCTGCGAACCAGTTTTTGCCTAAGTTAAAAAAACCATCCGAGTGAGGATCTGTTCCACAATCAGGGGCTTAGCTGTGAACCAGCTTTCGCCTATGTTAAAAAACAATCTGAGTGAGGATCTGGTCCACACTCGGGGGCTTAGATGCGAACTAGTTTTCGCCTAAGTTCAAAAATAGTCCGAGTGAGATCTGCTCCACACTCGGGGGCTTACATGAGAACCAGCTTTCGTCTAAAGTCAAACAAAACACGAGAAGCAAATAGAAGCTCGAAGGGTATCAAACCAAAGATTCGATCCGAATGTTTCCAAGAAAAAATGAGCCCAAGGCTTGGTAGAGTATTTCATTACATCAACCACCCGGCATTCCGGGGCAAGTTCGATCAAGTGTTTTTAAGCCTCAGGCGGAGGGCTAGCTGGGTCAACAAAGGTCTCCAGATCAATCCCGTCAGCGATGCAAGTGCAGCTTCTGCGAAGGTCTCCATGAAATCCTCAAACTTGAGGTTCTTCTTGTTCTCCACTCGGAGGTTCTTCAACTTCTCCTCATCCACGTTCTTGCAATGAACACAGACGAGTGACAGCGCCACATCAGCTCCACTCCGAGCGGCAGACTTCTTCCAACCTTTCACCCTAGTGGGGACTTCATTCAGCCTCGTCATCACCGACTCCAGGCCCATCTGAGTTTCTTCACCTGGCTACAATTCCTTGTCGATCCGACCCAAGGCACCTTGGGTCCGAGTGATGTAGCCCAACGTGTTCTCCAAACGGTCTTCCAACCGAAGGATAGCGAGGGCCACCTTGTCGGCGACATGGGACCTAGCGGGGTTCAGATCTCTCTCAAGCTGCTTTAGCTCCAGCTCCTTGTTGTAGCAATGCTCTGGTCGAAAAATGATGGCCCATGAGCAAATAATTTAAGTTGATTTAGTGGCATATGGATTTCACTCGACCGAGGAAGAACTTACCGTGAAGCTTCCCGCTAAACTCCTCGCAAACTTCCTCAACATGCGCCTCCAAGGCATCCTTCTTTTCGGTCAACTAGGTGACTTTCTCCTCCAGAGTCTGCCTCTCTTGGGCAAAGGCATCAGCGGCAGCCTTGAGGTCCTTGATCTCATCCTCCAATTTGCCGACTGAAGCTAGCTTCTCGTCAGCAAGTTTGGTCTTGGTCCTAGCTTCCTTCTAGGCCATCGCCAGGTCCTTGTCTTTGTTCTCCAGAGCCTGCTTCATAGTTTCTAAAGAAATAGAAGTCCTGAGCCTCATTACCAGTTGGGTGTTCTCGCTATGAACATCTGTCGGAGCGAAATGATTTGGATAAAAGGGGAAAAACAATATGTAGCTACCATTCGGATGAAATAGCATACCTCCCAGGGTCTTCTTCTCTTGTTCCAGTCGGGCACTCTTGAGCCTCTCGGCCTCCAGATCAAGTCGAAGGGTTGTCACCTCCTTCTCCATTGCAGCATAGTGGGATCCCATCTCACAAGTCCTCTGCAACATGCCAGAAAAAGTCAGTCAGAAGACCCAAAAGAGAAACAGAAACATTGGATATTCATAGAATTCATACTAACAACATTAGTATTTTTGATATTCATAGAATTCATACTAACAACATTGCAATCATGCTCATCATTTATGCCAAACATTTTATTGAATTCTTCTTCTATCAATTGAGCACAATTTTCCTTTCCATCATTTTCACGAAAGACATTATAAAGATGAACAATATGATGCAACCTCAATTTCATTTTTTTTGTAGTTTTCTTTTATAAACCAAACTAGTGACAAAACAAGAAACTAAAAGATTCGATTGCAAGATCTAAGGATATACCTTCAAGCACTCACCTCCCCGGCAACGGCGCTAGAAAAGAGCTTGATGTCTACTACACAACTTGTTCTTGTAGACTCGTGTTGGGCCTCCAAGCGCAGAGTTTTGTAGGACAGTAGCAAATTTCCCTCAAGTGGATGACCTAAGGTTTATCAATCCGTGGGAGGCGTAGGATGAAGATGGTCTCTCTCAAACAGCCCTGCAACCAAATAATAAAAAGTCTCTTGTGTCCCCAACACACCAAATACAATGGTAAATTGTATAGGTGCACTAGTTCGGCGAAGAGATGGTGATAAAAGTGTAGCAATGATAGTAGATATTGATTTTTGTAATAGTAACAATAAAAAACAGCAAGGTAGCAAGTAACAAAAGTAAGCACAAATGGTATTGCAATGCTTGAAAATGAGGCCTAGGGTCTGTACTTTTGCTAGTGCAATCTCTCAACAATGCTAATCTAATTGGATCATATAACCATCCCTCAACGTGTGATGAAGAATCACTCCAAAGTTCCTATCTAGCGGAGAACATAAGAAGAAATTGTTTGTAGGGTACGAAACCACCTCAAAGCTATTCTTTCCGATCAATCTATCCTAGAGTTCATACTAAAATAACACCATATGATACACATCAACCAACTCTAATGTCACCTAGATACTCCAATGTCACCGTGAGTTGATTATATGATATGCATCAAACAATTTCAGATTCATAATACTCAATCCAACACAAAGAACCTCAAAGAGTGCCCCAAGATTTCTACCGGAGAAACAAAGACGAGAACGTGCATCAACCCCTATGCATATATTACCCCAATGGCACCTAGGGAATCCGCGAGTTGAGTGCCAAAACACATATCAAGTGAATCAATATGATACCCCATTGTAACCACGGGTATTGATAGCAAGACATACATCAAGTGTTCTCAACTCCATAAAAGTATTCAATCCGATAAGAACAAAATCTCAAAGGGAAATCTCAATTCACAACAAGATAGAGAGGGGAAAACACCATATGATCCAACTATATTAACAAAGCCGGTGATACATCAAGATCATGACATCTCAAGAACACGAGAGAGAGAGAGAGAGAGAGAGAGAGAGAGAGAGAAAGAGATTAAACACATAGCTACTAGTACAAACCCTCAGCCCCGAGGGTGGACTGCTCCCTCCTCATCATGGTAGCCGCCGGGATGATGAAGATGGCCACCGGTGATGATTTCCCCCTCCGGCAGGGTGCCAGAACGGGTCTAGATTGGTTTTTCATGGCTACAGAGGCTTGCAGCGGCGGAACTTCTGATCTTGGGTTATTTCTGATGGTTTCTCTATTTATAGGATTTTTCAGCGTTGGAATCATGCGAAGATGGGCCTCGACGTGAGCACAACCCACCTAGGCGCGCCTGGGCCTCCTGGCGCGCCCAGGTGTCTTGTGCTCACCTCCTTCACCTTCTGGTCCTCCCACGAAGCTTCTAGTGCCTCTTTTGTTCCAAAAAAAAATCGTCAGCAAGTTTCGTTGCATTTGGAGAACTTTTATTTCTGCACAAAAACAACACCACGGTAGTTCTGCTGAAAACAGCGTCAGTCCGGGTTAGTTCCATGCAAATCATACCAAAACCATATAATTTTTTTGTAAACATGGCATGAATACTTCGTAAGTTATAGATACGTTGGAGACGTATCAGCATCGCCAAGCTTAACTCCTACTCGTCCTCGAGTAGGTAAATGGTAAAAGAAATAATTTATGAAGTGTGAATGCTAGCATAGTGCATAAGTTTGATCAATGATAATTTCAATCACTTTTCCTAGCATCATAACAACAACTCTTTCTCATAAAACTCATCATGACAAAGTAGCAATCAATTCACATATTACGGTTCAAACAATGAATTTTCTTGAAACTTAACAACCTATGTTCTTAGTCACCAAACAATTGCAATTCAACTTATTCAACAATGTCTAAGTAAGAGCTCCACATACTCAATCATCATATAGTCTTCCATGGTTGCTAGTACTCAAAGCATATTCTTAGAACAAATGGCATCCATCGAACATAGAGAAAGATAGGGGCTTAATGTTTAACGTCCCAACTCATTTATCATAGAGATAATTTTCAATAATAATAAATCATGATCAAATATATTTGACTAGTCATATGTGCCTAGATATTTCCCCACCACATGATGCTTGCCAACCAGAGAATAATTGAGGTTGAAATGAGAATGCATACTATTGACTCTTACATAAAAGTAAATACTGAAAAGTAAAAGATAGGCCCTTCGCAGAGGGAAGCAGATGTTGTCATGCGCTTTTTATTTTTGGATGCCCAAGCTCTTAATGCAAAGGAACGTCATGTTATATTGCCCCTTGAGATAGCTACCTTTATTATGCAATCCGTCGCTTTTATTACTTTGCCATCACAAGTTCGTACAACTCTCAATTTTCCCTTACAATAAAAGATCAAACATATTTAGAAGCAATTTTTATTGCTTTATGCACCGATGAAAACTTACTTGAGGGATCTTATTCAATCCATAGGTAGGTATGGTAGACACTCATGGCAAGAAACTGGGTTTAAGGGTTTTTGGATGCACAAGTAGTATCTCTACTTAGTACGAATTTTTGGCTAGCAAAAGATCCTAGGCAAACACCACATGTTGGAGGATCCATGACAATATAACTTCTATGCAAATATACACAACCATAACTCATTACGTTGTCTTCCTTGTCCAACCTCAACTAATTTGCTCAAGTTTGAAAATAATTAATGGGTATTTACAATCGTAGAAGATGTCCAAGATAATATATTTGTATCTGAAAGTTCTCTTCCTTATACTAATCATTCATGAATTGCTTGTATGACCAATATTGTGATTGTCAAGCTTCAAAAAATTTCACTTTCTAAACCCAATGTGAAGCTAGTACTAGCCATGATATGAACATATAATTTCAACTTCATGATATTCAATTCATTCAACAATTTACTCGTAGGATATAAGTGAAGTAAATAGGTAGCTATGTGAGGACTCTCTCTTATTTAAAAGTTTCAGATCTAAGTATTTTATTAAAACAGCAAGCAAAACAAAATAAAATGAAATTCTAAGAATAGCATTCATCATGTGAAGAAGCAAAAACTTAGGCTCAACCGAGGCTAACCGATAATTGTTGATGAAGAAAGGTGAGATGCCTACCGAGGCATCCCCAAGCTTAGATGCTTGAGACTTATTGAAATAATATCTTGGGATGCCTTGGGCATCCCCAAGCTTTATCTTTTGTGTCTCCTTAATTCCTTTTATATCATGGTTTCCCTAAATCTTAAAAACTTCATCCACACAAAACTCAACAAGAACTCGTGCGATAAGTTAGTATAAATCACTGCAATAACCTTATCATTCTCTACTGTAGCAAATCACTAAAATTATAATTTAACATTGCATACTAAATGCCTCTTCATATTTAATACTCTAATCCTCAAATAGAATTATTAAACATGCAAACATATGCAAACATAACAGCAATCTGTCTAAACAGAACAGTTTGTAAAGGATGAAACAATATCCATATTTATTTAATTCCAAAAATTCTGAAAATTTACCATACTGTAGAAAATTTATCATATCTTATTGTGAAAAATATTTAAACCTTTTATCAGATTCTGAATTTTCTAGGGAATTTTGGCAACAGCGATAAACTTTCTATTTTGAAACAGCAACTCATATACTTGCAAAATAAGCATGGTGAAGGCTATACTTGCCACTTTTATTGAAATAAAAGATGCAAACATTATTCTAAATAACAGCAAGCAAATCCTAACAAAGTAAAATGCCGCTCCAAGCAAAACACATATCATGTGACGAATGAAAATATAGCTCCAAGTGAGATTACCGATAATGTTGGAGACGAAAGAGGGGATGCCTTCCGGGGCATCTCCAAGCTTAGTTGCTTGGATCTTCCTTGAATATTACCTTGGGGTGCCTTGGGAATCCCCAAGCTTAGGGTCTTGTAACTCCTTATTCTCCTCATATCGATATCTCACCCAAAACTTGAAAACTTCAATCACACAAAACTTAACGGAACTTCGTGAGATGCGTTAGTATGATAAAGAGCAAATCATTCACTTTGGTAATGTAAAGACAAGATCCATAATTGAGATCCATAATTGTTCTCATACAATTCCTACTGTACTCTATCAATTTCACAATTTATATTGACCAATATAAGCCATACAAATAATAAAACGAGCAAACTATGCATTAAAAACAGAATCTGTCAAAAACAGAACAATCCGTAATGATCTGAATTGTTCTCATACTTCTGCAAGTCTTAAAATTCTGAAAAATTAGGAAAACGTGGGAAATTTGTATATCAATCATATGTAAAAAATTCAGATCAAAACACGTTTCAGTGAATTTCTAAAATTACTGGACTGAGTGCAAAAGTTTCTATTTTTGCACAGAATCAAGTCAACTATCATCCATACTATCCCAAAGGCTTTTCTTGGCACTTTATTGAAACCAAAGGCAATAAAACATGATGACTACAGTAGCTTAATCATGTGAACACACCAAAACAGTAGGTAAAAGTGTTGGGTTGTCTCCCAACAAATGCTTTTCTTTAATGCCTTTTAGCTAGGCATGATGATTTCAATGATGCTCGCATAAAAGATAAGAATTGAAACATAACAAGAGCATCATGAATCATAAGTTCCTCTCTCATAATAATTTTCAGTAGCATCATGAATAGATTCATCAATATAACCATCACATAAAGCATTGTTTTCATGATCCAAAAGCATAGAAAATTTATTACTCTCCATATAAGAAATTTTATTCTCATTCACAATAGTGGGAGTCTCATATGAAACACGAATACTATAAATTGTTTCCACCTTAAAAGAGTAATGTTCAGTAAAAGGATATTCAAAATTATGACAATAATTATCACTACTTTTTATAGCATAATTTTCATCACAATAATCATCATAAGTAGCAACTTTGTTCTCATCATAGTCAATTGAAACCTCTTCCGGAATAGTGGAATCAATACTAAATAAAGTCATGACCTCTCCAAATCCACTTTTATCATTATAATAGGATTCAAAACCGTCCAAAATAGTGGGATAAATATTATCTAAAGTTGACACTCTTCCAAACCCACTTTCATAAATATTTCAATCGTCATAAATAGGAGGCACGCAATCATCATAGCAAATTTGATCATTCAAAGTAGGGGAACTAAAAAGATCATCTTCATTAAGCATAGCATCCCCAAGCTTGGGACAAACATTAATTGCAGCAAATAAATTCTCAAACATGTCATTCTCATCAAATATAGCATCCCCAAGCTTGTGGCTTGGCATATCATAAGCATAATTACTCTCATCATTAATAGTATGAATAGCACCAATGGTATAACAATTGCTATCATCATAATTTCCCAAGTTGGTGCCAAAAAGATTTCCAAGATTATAAGAAGTATCATTATCTTCCCAATCATAATTATCACAGCAAGCAATAGGCATAACAAAATCATCATCAATAGTGCTCTCGGACATTGTACAATAAGACAAAGAAGCAATATCATCATCAAGTGCATCATCTTCCACGATTATTTTTGATTCATTTTCATGAGGCACAACAATAATAGGAGCAACATTATTTGGGAGAGATACCTTTTTACCTCTATTCTTTCTTCTTTTCTTCTTCTTCACCACATCATGTGTGGGTTTAATAAATTTTTTTGAGCTTCTTATTGATGAGATTGGTGAATAAGGAGCTCCTCCTCGTCACCTATTTTATAATGAGAGACAATAGGAGGGAAAGTGGAAATCTTTACCCTTTCATTGGTATTCCTTTTATATTCTATTGGTTTCCCCATCTTTCTATAGTTGGCAATATAAGCATTCTCATTGCAATTTACCATGCAAAACATATAGATATTTTTTAGATTAGTTTCAATGTCGTCCGTGAGAATGAATACTTCAAACCAACTATTTTTATGTGTCAATTCTTCACTCCCCAAAAATAGACAAAGCTCATTATAAAGTTCAAGGGTGATCAAATCATTACAATATTTGGCCATGATCCGATCATGAAAAAGTTTGCATTGGAAATTAAGATGACCAACCTTATTGCAAAGTTCACAAGTAATAGGACAAAGAGAACATAATTTTGTAGCAAATTCATCTATCACTTTGAGCAAAAAATTGGTTCTATCATGTTTATGCTTCTTACAAAATATATATTCCCTATAAGGCACGTCTTCACAAACTTTATGCACTCCACAAAAATTGACATGCTTATAAGAAACATTTTTAACACGACTAGTGCAATCATCATTAGTATTTTGGTTATTCACAGAATTCATACTAACAACATTGCAATCATGATCATCATTTATGCCAAACATTTTATTGAATTCTTCTTCTATCAATTGAGCACAATTTTCCTTTCCATCATTTTCACGAAAGACATTATTAAGATGAACAATATGATGCAACCTCAATTCCATTTTTTAAAACAAGAAAGTAAAAGATTTGATTCCAAGATCTAAGGATATACCTTCAAGCACTCACCTCCCGGGCAACGACGCCAGAAAAGAGCTTGATGTCTACTACACAACTTGTTCTTGTAGACTCGTGCTGGGCCTCCAAGCGCAGAGTTTTGTAGGACAGTAGCAAATTTCCCTCAAGTGGATGATCTAAGGTTTATCAATCCGTGGGAGGCGTAGGATGAAGATGGTCTCTCTCAAACAGCCCTGCAACCAAATAATAAAAAGTCTGTTGTGTGCCCAACACACCAAATACAATGGTAAATTGTATAGGTGCACTAGTTCGGCGAAGAGATGGCGATAAAAGTGTAGTAATGATAGTAGATATTGATTTTTGTAAAAGTAACAATAAAAAACAGAAAGGTAGCAAGTAACAAAAGTGAGCACAAATAGTATTGCAATGCTTGAAAATGAGGCCTAGGGTCCGTACTTTCGCTAGTGCAATCTCTCAACAATGCTAATCTAATTGGATCATATAACCATCCCTCAACGTGTGATGAAGAATCACTCCAAAGTTCCTATCTAGCGGAGAACATAAGAAGAAATTGTTTGTAGGGTACGAAGCCACCTCAAAGCTATTCTTTTCGATCAATCTATCCTAGAGTTCGTACTAAAATAACACCATATGATACACATCAACCAACTCTAATGTCACCTAGATACTCCAATGTCACCGCGAGTATCTGTGAGTTGATTATACGATATGCATCAAACAATTTCAGATTCATAATACTCAATCTAACACAAAGAACCTCACAGAGTGCCCCAAGATTTCTACCGGAGAAACAAAGACGAGAACGTGCATCAACCCCTATGCATAGATTACCTCAATGTCACCTCGGGAATCCGCGAGTTGAGTGCCAAAACACATATCAAGTGAATCAATATGATACCCCATTGTCACCACGGGTATTCATAGCAAGACATACATCAAGTGTTCTCACATCCACAAAATTATTCAATCCGATTAGAACAAAATCTCAAAGGGAAAACTCAATTCACAACAAGATAGGGAGGGGAAAACACCATATGATCCAAGTATATTAACAAAGCCCGCGATACATCAAGATAATGACATCTCAAGAACACGAGAGAGAGAGAGAGAGATTAACCACATAGCTACTGGTACAAACCCTCAGCCCCGAGGGTTCACTACTCCCTCCTCATCATGGTGGTTGCCGGGATGATGAAGATGGCCACCGGTGATGATTTCCCCCTCCGGCAGGGTGCCGGAACAGGGTCTAGATTGGTTTTTCGTGGCTACAGAGGCTTGCGGCGGCGGAACATCTGATCTAGGGTTATTTCGGATGGTTTCTCTATTTATAGGATTTTTCAGCGTTGGAATGACGCGAAGATGGGCCTCGAGGTGAGCACAACCGACGCGGGCGCGCCTGGGCCTCCTGGCGCACCCAGGTGTCTTGTGCTCACCTCCTTCACCTTCTTGTCCTCCCACGAAACTTCTAGTGCCTCTTTTTTTCCAAAAAAATCGTCAAAAAGTTTCGTTGCATTTGGAGAACTTTTATTTCTACACAAAAAATAACACCACAGTAGTTCTGCTTAAAACAGAGTCAGTCCGGGTTAGTTCCATGCAAATCATACCAAAACTATATAAAATTGTTGTAAACATGGCATGAATACTTCATAAATTATAGATACGTTGGAGACGTATCAGTCGGCTGTTGAGCTTCTCCTACCTTGCCCTTTGGGTCGTGCAGCGCCTTGGAACGAGGTTCTTTGGGGGCCTCATGAGACGGAGAAGATTCCGCCTCGTCCCCCTCCTCTGAACTCTCATCATCATCATCATCGCCGTTGTCGTCGTCACTCTCGTCGTCCTTGGACCTCTCCGAGTACTGCTGCTCGGTGTCACTCATCACATCTTGAGGCGAGCGGTCCACCACTTTGATCCTGGAAATCAGGTTCTGGAAGTCATGAGAAACAAACACATGTTAGCGTGAGGATCAGCTGTACAAAAGGCAACATACAGTCGAACCGACTGAACTACAAACAAATACCTCGATGGGTGGCAGGTCCTTGTGAAAGGCTGGGACCAACCGAGTCCCTCGCGGGTTGTCTCGAGCGCAGGTGATGGCCTTGATCTTGGTACCCACCTCCTTCTCGGTGTGATCATTAGGGTGCACCCGAGTGGAGTCACCCGACCGCTCGTACAACCACATGGTTGGGACCTGGCCTAAAGTGGTTGGATGCGCCGACTGAAGAAAGTCTCCAGCAAGTCCATACCGCTCACCCCAGTGTTCACAAATCCAATCAACGCGTTGGACAAGATGTCGACGCCCACCTTCTCCTCCTTCACCACAGTACGGGTCGGCGGAGCTCGCACTCGTTCAGATGAGTACGGCGGGAGGCCCGACTGATTGTGGGCGCTGGGGACGTCCCTGCACTAGAACCAAGTCCCCTGCCACCCCTTGACGGAGTCAGGAAAGCTCATTTTGGGGAATGACCTCCCCCCACGTATCTGGATGCCCATACCTCCGCATAGCTAGGTGATGTCGCTTGAACTACGTCGGTATTTCCCCAAAGAGAAGGGATGATGCAGCACAGCTACGGTAGGTATTTCCCTCAGTTATGAAACCAACGTATCAATCTAGTAGGAGAACCAAGCAACACAATGTAAACGGTACCTACACACAAATAACAAATACTTGCAACCCGACGATTAGGAGGGGTTGTCAATCCCTCTACGGGTAACGGTGCTAGAAATTGTCAAGGTTACGAGATAAAAAAATATGTAGATTGGATAAATAGATCTCGATAAAACGTGAAATAAAATAAATATAAAAAAAGTGCAGCAAGGTATTTTTGGGTTTTTGGAAATATAGATCGGAAAAATGAAAGTGGCAAATAATAGATCGGAAAGCAAATATGATAAAGAATAGACCCGGGGGCCGTAGATTTCACTAGTGGCTTCTCTCGAGAAAATAGCATACGGTGGTAAATAAATTACTTTTGGGCAATTGATAGAAGATCGAATAATTATGATGATATCCAAGGCAATGATCATTATATAGGCATCACGTCCAAGATTAGTAGACCGACTCCTGCCTGCATCTACTACTATTACTCCACACATCGACCACTATCCAGTATGCATCTAGTGTATTAGGTTCATGGAGAAATGGAGTAATGCAATAAGAACGATGACATGATGTAGACGAGATCTATTCATGTAGGAATAGCCCCCATCTTGTTATCCTTAATAGCAACAATACATGCTGTCTTGCTGCCCCTTCTGTCACCGGGAAAGAACACCGCACGATTGAACCCATCACAAAGAACCTCTTCCCATGGCAAGAAAAATCGATGTAGTTGGCCTAACTAAACCAAAGATTCGAAGAAGAAATACGAGGCTATAAGTAATCATGCATATAAGAGATCAAAAGAAGACTCAAATAATATTCATGGATATAGATCTGATCATAAACTCAAAGTTCATCGGATCCCAACAAACACACCGCAAATGAGAGTTACATCAAATAGATCTCCAAGAGACCATTGTATTGAGAATCAAAATAGAGAGAGGAAGCCATCTAGCTACTGCCTATGGACCTGTAGGTCTAGAATGAACTACTCACGCATCATCGGAGAGGCACCAATGAGGATGATGAACCCCTTCGTGATGGTGTCTAGATTGGATCTCGTGGTTCTAGAACTTGCGGCGGCTGGAATTGTGTTCCATCGTCTCCCCTAGGGTTTCTGGAATATTTGTGTATTTATAGGGCGAAGAGGCGGTGCAGGAGGCCACCGAGGTGGACATAACCCACCAGGGCGCGCCTGGGGGCCCCCTCGGGGCACCCCTCTGGTACTTCTTTGGCCCATGTTGTTCCTTCTGGCCCATAAAAATTCTCCAAAAAGTTTCGCTGTGTTTGGACTCCGTTTGGTACTGATATTCTGTGAAGTAAAAAACAAGCAAAAAACAGCAACTCGCACTGGGCACTATGTCAATAGTTTAGTCCCCAAAAATGATATAAATTTGCTATAAAATGATTGTAAAACATCCAAGAATGATAATATAACAGCATGGAACAAGCAAAAATTATAGATACGTTGGAGACGTATTTGCATCCCCAAGCTTAATTCCTACTCGTCCTCGAGTAGGTAAAAGATAAAACAGAATTTTTGATGTGGAATGCTGCCTAACATGTTCATCACATATTCTTTTCTTTTGTAGCATGGACATTTGGACTTTTATATGATTCAAAGCAATAGTCTAGTTTTGACATGAAGATTTCAATACTCAAGCATATCAAGAAGCAACCATGTCTTTCATAATATCAACACTAAAGAAAGTTATCCCTAGCCCATCATGCTCAATCATTGATCCATTCATGAAACACACTCACATATAAGCTATCCAATGCTCAAGTACGATCATAGTGCCCCTTAGTTGGTGCTTCATAAGAGAAGATGGTGACTCAAATAAAAATAAAAATTGCATAAAGTAAATAGATAGGCCCTTCGCAGAGGGAAGTAGGGATTTGTAGAGGTGCTAGAGCTCAAAGCTTAAATTGAGAGATAAATTTTTTTGAGAGGCATACTTTTCCCGTCAACGAAAATGACCGAGTAATTCCCAACACTTTCCATGCTAGATATATCATAGGCGGTTCCCAAATAGAAAATAAAGTTTATTCCTTTTTCCACCATTCATTCATAATCCATGGCTAGCCGTATCCACGGGTGCTCTCCATACCAACACTTTCCAAGGAATTTATTATTTGACAACATAAAGTAAATTTCGTTTTCATTTCGGGACTAGGCATCCCTATTACCGCCGCACTCTCGTGCAATGACAAGTGAATAAACACTCATCTTGAGAATAACACATCTAGAATGGAAAATATTGGCCACCCCCTGCCGCTTCATGAGCTGTACGAGCACACAAAAAAGAAAATTTATTTTGAAAATTAGAGAAGGCACATAAAAATTTGTTTAGAACGGCATGGAAATACCGCATATAGGTAGGTATGGTGGACTCATATGGCAAAACTGGGTTTAAAGATTTTGGATGCACAAGTAGTGTCTCTCCTTAGTACAAGTGGAGGCTAGCAAATAGATTGAGAAGCAACCAACCAAGAAACGAAAAATCACATATGCGAGCATTAAGCATAACTAACACCGAATAATGCATCACAAGTAGGATGTAATTTCATTGCACAACTATTGACTTTCATGCTTGCATAGGGAATCACAAACATTAACACCAATATTCTTACTAAAGCATAATTACTCACCAACATGACCCACATATCACTATCATCATATCTCAAACTATTACAAAGAATCAAGTTTATTTTGTCCAATGATCTTCATGAAAGTTCTTATTACATCTCTCTTGAATATCTATCACTTTGGGACTAGTTTCGTATGTTGCAATTGCTTTTGACAAGCTCAAACAAATCTAAGTGAAGAACATGAGCATAAAAAAAAATTGTCTCTCAAAATAATATAAGTGAAGCATGAGGGAATTTCTTCAAAATTACTAACTCTCAAATAGATCTAAGTGAAGCATGAGAGCATTTCTTCAAAAATATTAAAGCACACCATGCTCAAAAAGATATAAGTGAAGCACTAGAGCAATTCCATAGCTCAAAAAATTTAAGTGAAGCATAAAGAGCAATTCTAACAAATCATTGCAAAATTTTGGCTCTCTCAAATAGGTGTGTTGAGCTAGGATACTTGACACAAAACAAAAAGTAAAACAAGCAAAGACTCATATAATACAAGACGCTCTAAGCAAAACTCATGATATGTGACGAATAAAAATATAGCTCCAAGTAAAATACCGATGGTCGTTAGAAGAAAGAGGGGATGCCTTCCGGGGCATCCCCAAGCTTAGTTGATTGGTTCTCCTTGAATATTAACTTGGGGTGCCAAGGGACATCCCCAAGATTAGGCTCTTCATACTCCTTATTCCTTCATCCATCGTGATCTCACCCAAAACTTGAAAACTTCAATCACACAAAACTTAACAAAACCTTCGTGAGATCCGTTAGTATAAGAAAGCAAATCACTACTCTAAGTACTGTCGAAAACCCATTCATATTTTATTTTTGCATTATATCTACTGTATTCCAACTTTGCTATGGTTCATACCCCCCGATACAACTCATAGATTCATCAAAATAAGCACACAATGCAAAGAAAACAGAATCTGTCAAAAATAGTACAGTCTGTAGCAATCTGAAAACTTCGAATAATTCTGTAACACCAAAAATTCTGAAAAATTAGGAAAACGTAGGCAATTTGTTTATAAATCTTGTGTAATTTTTTTTATAATTTTTCGTCTCCCCTGTGATTTTTCAAATTTATTTTACTGGATGCAAAAGTTTCTGTTTTTCAACAAGATCAAATCAACTATCACCCAAAATGATCCCAAAGGCTTTACTTGGCACAAACACTAATTAAAACATAAAAAACACAATCATAACAGAGGCATAATTGTGCAAATAAACAAGAACAGAAATAAAAAGGCACAAATAAAATTTATTCATTGGGTTGCCTCCCAACAAGCGCTATCGTTTTACCTCCCTAGCTAGGCATTGATAATTTTAATGATACTCACATGAAAGATAACAATTGAAACATGAAGAGAGCATCATGTAGCATGTGAAAAAAAAGTTTAAGTCTAACATACTTCATATGCATAGGCATTTTATAAGCAAACAAATTATCAAAACAAGCAAAAACTAGCATATGCAAGGAAGAAGAAAGAAACAATAGCAATCTCAACATAACGAGAGGAAATTTAGTAACATGAAAATTTCTACAACCATATTTTCCTCTCTCATAATAATTACATGTAGGATCATAATCAAATTCAACAATATAGCTATCATATAAAATTTTCTCTTCATGATCCACATGCATAAAAGTTTTATAATCTTCCAAAATAGTGGGATTAACATCAACTAAAGTCATGACCTCTCCAAACGCACTTTCATCAAAAAATTCATAAGATTGAATACTCTACAAATATGTGGGATTATTTTTACCTAAAGTTGATGCTCTTCCAAACCCACTTCCAATATTATTGCAAACATATTATCAATATCAAATTCATCATGAGGCTTAAATAAATTTTCAAGATCATAAGAATCATTTTCACCCCAATCATGATCATTGCAATAAGTAGTGGACATAGCAATATTAGCATCCCCAAGCTTGGGGTTTTGCATATTATTAGCACAATTGACATTAATAGAATTTATAATAACATCATTGCAATCATGCTTTTCATCTAAGGAGCTATCAAGAATCACTTCCTAAATTTCTTCTTTTAACACTTCATCACAACTTTCAGATTCACAAATCTCAAGCAAAACTTCATAAAGATAATCTAGTGAACTCAATTCACTAGCAATGGGTTCATCATAATTGGATCTTTTGAAAAGATTAGCAAGTGGATGAGGATCCATATCAATAGATTTTTAGCAAGCGAAGATGCAAGCAAATAGAAGGCACATGGCAACACAAGCAAACATGAGATCCGATGAGAAAAAGACAAACAAAAAAGAGGGCGAATAAAAAGGCAAATTTTTGTGAAGTGGGGGAGATGAAAACGAGAGGCAAATGGCAAATAATGTAAATTGCAAGGAGATGAGATTTGTGATTAGGAACCTGATAGATGTTGATGATGTCTCCCCGGCAACGGCGCCAGAAATTCCTTTTGATGTCGCTTGAACTACGTCGGTATTTCCCCAAAGAGGAAGGGATGATGCAGCACAGCTACGGTAGGTATTTCCCTCAGTTATGAAACCAACGTATCAATCCAGTAGGAGAACCAAGCAACACTATGTAAACGGTACCTGCACACAAATAACAAATACTTGCAACCTGACGATTAGGAGGGGTTGTCAATCCCTCTACGGGTAACAGTGCCAGAAATTGTCAAGTTTACGAGATAAAAATTGTGTAGATTGGATAAATAGATCTCGATAAAACGCGAAATAAAATAAATAGAAAAAAAGTGCAGCAAGGTATTTTTGGGTTTTTGGAAATATAGATTTGAAAATGAAAGTGGCAAATAATAGATCGGAAAGCAAATATGATAAAGAATAGACCCGGGGGCCGTAGATTTCACTAGTGGCTTCTCTCGAGAAAATAGCATATGGTGGGTAAACAAATTACTATTGGGCAATTGATAGAAGATTAAATAATTATGACGATATCCAAGGCAATGATCATTATATAGGCATCACGTCCAAGATTAGTAGACCGACTCCTGCCTGCATCTACTACTATTACTCCACACATCGACCGCTATCCAGCATGCATCTAGTGTATTAAGTTCATGGAGAAATGGAGTGATGCAATAAGAACGATGACATGATGTAGACGAGATCTATTCATGTAGGAATAGCCCCCATCTTGTTATCCTTAATAGAAATGAGACATCCGTGTCTTGCTGCCCCTTCTGTCACTGGGAAAGAACACCGCACGATCAAACCCATCACAAAGCACCTCTTCCCATGGCAAAAAAAATCGATGTAGTTGGCCTAACTAAACCAAAGATTTGAAGAAGAAATACGAGTCTATAAGTAATCATGCATATAAGAGATCAAAAGAAGACTCAAATAATATTCATGGATATAGATCTGTTCATAAACTCAAAGTTCATCGGATCCCAACAAACACGCCGCAAAAAAGATTTACATCAAATAGATCTCCAAGAGACCATTGTATTGAGAATCAATAGAGAGAAAGGAAGCCATCTAGCTACTGCCTACAGACCCGTAGGTCTAGAATGAACTACTCACGCATCATCGGAGAGGCACCAATGAGGATGATGAACCCCTCCGTGATGGTGTCTGGATTGGATCTCGTGGTTCTGGAACTTGCGGCGGCTGGAATTGTGTTTCGTCTCTCCCCTAGGGTTTATGGAATATTTGGATATTTATAGGGCGAAGAGGTGGTGTGGGAGGCCACCGAGGTGGGCACAACCCACCAGGGCGCGCCTGGGCCCCCAGGCGCGCCCAGGTAGGTTGTGGGATAGGCGCGCCCTAGTGGGTTGTGCCCCCCTCGGGGCACCCCTCTAGTACCTCTTTGGCCCATGTTGTTCCTTCTGGTCCATAAAAATTCTCCAAAAAGTTTTGCTGCGTTTGGACTCCGTTTGGTACTGATATTCTACGAAGTAAAAAACAAGCAAAAAACAGCAACTGGCATAGGGCACTATGTCAATAGGTTTTTCCCAAAAAATGATGTAAAGTTGCTATAAAATGATTGTAAAACATGCAAGAATGATAATATAACAGCATGGAACAAGCAAAAATTATAGATATGTTGGAGACGTATCACTGGGTGACATGGGTTTTCTCTCCAGTCGGCGAGTCTTTCTTCACGGCCATCGATCGACATGTGAAGATATATTTGAAGAGGCCCCAGTGGGGTGGCAGCCCAAGAAGTTCTCATAGAGAGAAATGAAGGCCGAAAGATAGATAAAGGCGTTGGGGGGAAGGTGATGGAGTTGAGCACCGAAATAGTTGAGGAACGCCCGGAAAAAGGGGTGGGGCGGCATCGAGAAGCCCCGCTCGACGTGGGTGACGAGAAGGACTCGCTCGTCCTCCTCAGGCGTCGGCTCGACCTCCCTCGCACCTGGACGATGCCATTCCTCGCGCGGGATCAGCCCTTCTTTCGCCAGCTCTTCCAACCGCCGAGCGGTGACGCCCGACGGGATCCAATCCCCCGCCTCGCCCCCGGCCACCGCACCGGAGCTGGAGGAAGTGGCCTTTCCTGCCTTCTTCGCCTTCTCTGCCTTGGCTGTGGAGTTCCTCGCCATCGGCGCGCACTCGGGTGGAGGAGAGGAGCGGAGGAGTTAGAGTGGGCAAAAAGGGGATCTGAGGGCCGGACCATTCCCCCCAAACATTTTATACCTCCAGACAAAATCCTCAGCCAAATCTCCCACCGCGAATCCCCGGATCGGCGACCCTCACGGCGTGGCTTTGCACAAGACAGGCGCAACACGTGGCGGGGATCGTGCGCACAAATTGAGGAGCCACGCCCCCCACTTTCCCACTAACGCATGATGTTACCACTTCAACGTGCGAACACGTGAATTCAAATCCCGAGATTTCTGGGACAAATCAATCCGACTGGTTACCAGCGAATCCTTTCATAAAGGATGCACGTCAGTCCGACTGACCACCCTCCGTGGGGAACCCGTGCACTCGGCCAATTTAAACACCCGACTGAAGTCTTCTTTAGGATTGTTATGTGACGAGCTTAACGCCCCTCTGCGGGTTCACTTGGCCCTCTCGGTAGGCTCCTAGGCGCATGACTCGTAAACCTAGACTTGTAGGAGGCCTGAGCTGGCGTTCCCCTGGGATATGGAGTGGCGTCTCTCTGGAGAGTCAGACCACGCGCCGGCGTCGCCACTCGAGTTGTAATGGCATGCCCTCACTCGGCTCCCTAGTCTATCTCCTCCGAGAGACAAAACGAATGCCACCGGGTTTTTTGTCGATGATCGATAGCACCCGGTCATCTTGGTAAACCTAAAGTCCAGAATCTGTTGTGTTTTCATCCAAGGAACATCAAATCAGGTTCGGAAACATATTCCGAGTGTCCCTACAGCACTCGGACTCAACCGAAGGGTCGGTATGTTTGTCCTATGAAATCCCAACCGATTCGGGGGCTAGTGATGCGGTCACCTATTACAGGTAGGGTCAAGGACCCATCATTTGGGACCCACATGGGGCCCATCACCATCATAGGTAGGTCCCTGGGCCGTGCCAGCATTCGGATGCATACACTAGGAGGTTCACTCGGACGGCTCTGCAGCACTCGGACAATCACACGTCACTCGGCGGACGAACTACCACTCGGACGTACCGGACAAGAAGGCGTCGTGGGAGCTGCAATGGTTGAAGATTCCTAAGTCATCCACTAAATAGAGTTATAGCTACCGTTACTTGTAACTGCTGTAGTAGAGGCTCATTACACTAGTAACTGTCTCATTTAATGGCATTAATTGCCTCGGCGGCGTGGGAGACATGGGGCTACAACGCACTCTATATAAGTCGCTCCCCTCTCCATAGACGGGCACATTCAATCTCTGTAACTATAACCATCAAATCAAAGCAAGCCTCAGGGCACGAGATGTAGGGCTTTTACCTTCACCGAGTGAGGGGCCTGAACTCGTTAAACACCGAGTGTTACACCTGCGCCGTAGCTAGTCTCTGCCCCTTATTCGTACCCCTACACTAGTGCAGAATCGGCCTTTAGTCCCGGTTCGTAAGGGCCTTTAGTCCCGGTTCTTGAACTGGGACTAAAGGGTGGGAACTAAAGGCCCCCCCTTTAGTCCCGATTCGTCACGGCCCGGGAACAAAGGCCCACCACGTGGAACGAGCCCGCGCCGGGGGTTGGGGGACCTTTAGTCCCGGTTGGTGACACCAACCGGGACTAGAGGTTTAGGGGTTTAGGGTTTATTTTTCCTTTTCATTTTGTGTTTTCCATTTAATTGTTTTTCATTTCAAACATATTTTACGCTATTGCAGTCGTACGTCAAGTGCCACTGCTACCACATACTGTACACGTCATATATAATAGAATTTCTCGTACGACCAATCATATATCATAGAATTTCTCGTACGACCATGCATACACATATATATATATATATACAATTTCTCCTACAATTTGCAGATCATTACATGCAGGCATTAGGTGTAATGGTATTCTCCTTTGGGATCTATGACCTGGTCAAGCAAAAATCCCGCAATTTCCTCTTGAATTGCCCGTACGCGGTCCGTTGGTAAGAGCTTACCCCGCATCTCTTGCATCTTTATTAAAGAAGGAGATCAATATGAATATATTAGTTGTGTGTATATATATATATATTAGATCATTGATAAAAAAGAACTTTGAATTGTGTTTGCGTACCCAAAGTTGTCTTGCAGATGTGTTCCTTTCGGACGTCATAATGCGAATGTTCTCGCAAACGTAGTACGCACATAAATTATTCCCCGACGCCTGGCTCATGCACTTTATGAGAATAGAATTCAATCAGATAATAATTAATCAAGCATGATAATGGTATTGAAACTAGAATTAAAGATATGCGCAGACGTAGCTAGTACTACTTAATTGCGTACCCTGGGTCGCACCCATTTTAGCTCTTGTTTCCATGGGCCTTGAACCTGTTTGATGAGCTTTTGCCAAACCCTGCCCGCCGGCAAAGAAAATGAATAAAAGAGTTATTAATTAGTTGATATCAGGAAATGAACTAAAGAGGCTGACATAGTGCGATAATGATTGAAATTACCTGTCGACCATCCCCCTCACGATTGCGTATTCTTAAGTTTCTTTAAGTAGTGAGTCCAATACTTGAACTTTTCCCTCGTCAACTTCAATGATTAGCAGGATCCAGTGGAAACTGCATGCGCGCACGTTTGTATAATTAAGCGGGCATGTGCATAACTCATCAACTACACTTACTAACATCTAGTAAGCAAAACAAAATTTGTAGTACAAGACAATAACACTCACCCGAAGTTGTAAGGAAGTAGTATTTCTGGTTGGGTATTTAATCACTTAAAAAACTGTAGCAAGCTTCTCTCTGTGTCTTTTTGGTGACGTGACCATGTCTTTTCATTAACGGTATTTGGGTCAATGAACCCAATGCCATAGCGTCCATCTCTTTTCATTTCATACATCTTCATTCTGCATAATACCACAGAAAAGAATATAGTGAGGATAATTACAGGTAATGAACGAGCACAGCTAGAGACTTAAATTACAGAAAGAAATCACTTACAGATAATAGCAACTGACGATAGATTTGTCGAGTGCGTCTTGATTGAATAACTAAAACATTTCTTGAAACTCAACCCACAAATCTTTTTCATGGAAGTAATGCTCTGCCTTGACTTTCACCATGAGGGCCTCTCGCCCGTTCTTTACTTCTCTCAGGTACCACTCATGCAATCTGTGCATTCTGGTTGATAGAAGCGGGATCTCCTGAGGCTTGACCAGAGGTTGGCCGGGGACATATTTGCATGTTAGTTCCTGCTCTGTAAACCCGGGGAGAAACTCGATGCCTAGGAGTTGTTCAATGGTGACACCGGCCTCTTTAGCCTGCCTTCTATGATCGTCGGTTGTTACCAGCTGATCGACGGTACTCACATGTGGTTGTACAATGAGCGGGGGGATCGATTGCACTGCCTGTTCTCCCAGCTAGGGAACAGTTTTCCCGCTTTTTTTAATAACTGCTTGGCTCGAGCTCGAGCTCGACTCCTTCTGTTTTTGTGCATGATATAACTTCCTAATAGAGCGCTCATAGTCTGAGGCCAGTCTCTTCACAGCCGGTTGAGCATTATCAATAAAGTGTTGTATCACTTCCTCAGGTGTTTTCTCCTTTGGCGGCGGGGGCGGTTTCTTCGCAAAAAAGGCCTTCACTTGGGCATCCACTTCAGCGTTGTTTTCCACGATGGTCATCTCGTAAGCCAACTTCTTTTTGGCAGGAGGAGAGGCTTTCTCGCTTGGTGCTCTCTTCCGCATTGGAGAAGGCTGACGCTCCCGAGATCGATATGGCGGACTCGCACTGATGGGCTCCGTCTCGGGATTGGGCGGTGGAGTCGGCTGGCGCAGTGGCGGACTTGGAGGAGAAGTCGACTAACGCGGTGGTGGACTTGGAGGAGCAGGAGTCAGCTGACGCGATGGCGGACTTGGAGGAGGAGTCGGCTGACGCGGTGGCGGACTTGGAGGAGCAGGAGTCGGTGGCCTTGGAAAGACGATGCAATCCTTTCTCCATAGAATGATACGGTGTATGGCGTCTCCCAGTGTGCGCTCGTCGTCACCTCCAGGAATGTCAAGCTCTAGCTCCTAATATCCTGACATCACTTCATCAACCCCGACACGAGCATAGCCAGCTGGAATCAGATTGCAATGGAAGGTTGCTTCAGGGGGATTTGTGAAAGCATAGCCATCCGCCACCTTCATTGATATGTTCTTCACTTTCATGTGTAGCTCACAAGGTGTCGTAGCTTTGATATCTTCCACAGGGTATGTAGCCAGCAGTGCAGCATCGGCTAGTGTGGAACCCACGCTGCTTTTCAGCATAGATGGGACGGTGCTATCCAATGTTGGATCAGCTTGCTACTGCCGCTGCTGAGCCGCCTTTTCCTGGCTAAGTGAGTCGATCAGCTCCTGCTGCCGCCTGCAAGCACGTTCCAACTCCGCGTGCTTTGATTCTAGGCCTTGAAGGTGGACTGCTTCCTCCTTCCTCTGCTCCTTCTCCAGCTTCCTCTTCTCCTCCTCCTGCTGCCTCTTTCTCGCATGGCTTATGTAAGTGTCGTTCCAATCCGCAAACCCCTCAAACCACAGAACAACGCCTTTGCCTCGTGTTCTTCACGGGTGTTTAGGATTCTTCAGGGCACGCGTAAGCTCATCTTTCTCTCTATCGGGCTTGAACGCCCCCGTTCGAGCCTCTTCTATTGCAACAAGTAAAGCGTCAAAGGCTTCTTTAAGACTTATCCGCTCCATAACCAGCCCTGTCTCTGGGTCTAACTTCCCCCCATGCACATAAAACCAAGTCCTGCACCTTTCGGGCCAACTCAATGTAACTAGAGTGACCCCTGCAGCAATCATCTCTTGCTCAGTGAGATCCCACTTAGGCCGGGCGACCTGGTAGCCACCTGGCCCCAGCCGATGGTGCCACTTCTTTTTCGCAGCATTAATCTTATTTATTCTGGACCGTTCTTGAGCTGCTTCCGATTCCTTGAACTTCATGAAAGTGTCCCAGTGATCTCTTGCCTTCTCCAGTGCTGCCTTGAAGTTTGGAGTCTGCTTTCCTGCTTGGACGTACCCGGCCCATATTTTTTCTTGTGGTTGTTGAATGCTATTGCCATCTTCTTAAGAGCATTCTTCCTAACTTTCTCCCGTTGTGCATCTGTGAAATGATCTGGTAGGGTGAAATGTGACATGAGCGATTCCCAAAGCAAATATTTTGCTCTTTCGGAGACAAAAGTAACTCCTTGATCTTCCTTTGCTGGCTTATTCCATTCTTGAACGGAGATCGGGATTTGGTCCCTGACAATAATTCCGCATTGACGAGTAAACTTGTCCGCATTCTTCTTAGGTTCAAGTGGTTTGCCATTTGGTTTGATGGCATCGATGTTGTACCTTATGCCAGCCTGCAACTTTTTGGCCGGGCCTCGTACTGCCCTGTTTGTAGAAGATTTGCTCGATCCGGAGGGCTAAAAGAAGAAAGATCGATTCGTTATATATATATATATATATATATATACAAATCAATTAATACATGTAATGATCACCAGATGCCTTGTATAAATATACCTCGCCGGTCTTTGTTATTTGAAGAACATTTCCTTCGTCATCATTGTTGTGGCCTTCATCTATTCGTTCGTCTTCATCAAATATCATACCCTCACCGGAATTGTTCGAATATTGCGAGCCGTCATCTTCAGGTTCATTCTCATCTAGGCTCGGGGAGCGTATGATGTCGAACAAGGTCTCTTCTCCTTCTCTGCCGGTATTGTCCATAGTTTATATTAACTAATCCAGAAGAAAGATAAAACAATTTAGTATTCAAATTAGAATACAATCAATAAGGAAAAACTGAATCATAGTAGATAATATGCATCTCGAATAATATCACTAATACATCTCGAATAATCCAGATAATATGCATCATCGAATATAATCTCGAATACATCATCTCGAATATTATCGAATAATATAATCTCGAATGCATCGTCTCGGATATTATCGAATATAATCTCGAATACATCATCTCGAATATTATTGAATATAATCTCGAATACATCTCGAGTATTATCATATATATAACATCACTAGCTAATACAGATCGAATATTATTGAAGAATCTAGTTCACTCGCAGTTCCTGAGGCGCGGGCGGTGGACACCCAAAGAGAAGGAACCATCACAGGATCATAGCTCGGGTGAGGTACCTGAAGAACCTGCCAGGTATTGGAGAACCTGACGTCCAACGCAACCATGTAGCGTCGGACGTGCTCGTCCTCCTCCCTGACACGGCGACGTACCACCTCCACGGGGGCCGGCTGCCTCCGCACCGAAAGTGGCCCACGCGACTGCCACCAAAGAAGCTCCGGGTCGACGACGGGAGTCGGGTTCCTCACCAAGCTGCGCGCCCCTGAAGGTAGCACCTCCCAGTGCTAGCCCGGCGGATCCCAGTCCCGGACATGGCGCCTTTGAAGCAGGTCCTCCCCACCGATCCGACGATGAGGATGCGGGCCGGGCATCGTAGACGTCGAGAACAGATTCTATGCAAATTTAACATTTTTCAAATGCTTGATTGTGATTTTTGTAATTCTTTTTCACTTGATTTTGCAAATACATGAGAAACTTTTGCAAATACAACATTAAGATATATATTAACATTAAAATATTATTAATACATGGTCAACTTTTTTCTATGGAACTTTTTCCTATGCAACTTTTTTCTATAACTAAAAAAACTAAAAAAAAAGAAAATCTATGCAAATTTCACCGTTCATCTACATATACATATATACATACATTGTATAAAAAAACTAGTGAAAAAACTAAAACATACATACATATAGTGAAAAAATAATCATCTAAAACATCAAAACATACATATATATACATCCAAAACATACATAAATATATACATAGTGAAAAAAATACATATATACATAGTGAAAAAAATCGCCGGAGGGGGCGGCGCAAGCTCACAGCGGATGGACGGCGACGTCGAGGTGCGGCAGGGGCGCGGACGGACGGACGGCGATGATGAGGGGCAGGGGCGCAGACGAACGGCCACGACGTCCAGGTGCGGCAGGGGCGTGGACGGACGGATGGCGACGTCAAGGGGCAGGGGTGCGGACGGACGGCGACGGCGAGCTCCGTCAGCCTGGCGGCGTTGGTGGTGTTCGGCGTCGAGGGAGAGGAAACTGGTGTTAATCTGAAAAATTTCAAGTGTGAGCATATATATGCGGAGACCTTTAGTCCCGGTTGGAGCCACCAACCGGGACTAAAGGTGAATTTTCACCAGGCCAAGCGGCGGGAAGCCAGGCCTTTAGTCCCGGTTGGTGGCTCCAACCGCGACTAAAGGGGGGCCTTAATCCCGGTTGGAGCCACCAACCAGGACTAAAGGCCTGTTCCTGGCACAGCCATGGTGCGGTGGATGTTTAGTGCCACCTCGCCAAGCGAAGGGCGCCCGGACCTGTATATAAGCCCCGCCGTGGCTGCAATGTCCAGCTCCTCTCTAAAGCAGGCATGTGGGCCTAACGAACCTGTGCTGCCCTGTGGGGCCTATTGGGCCATGCGGGCCTGCATCCTGGCCCAACTAGAGGTTGGGTTTCTAGTCATATGCAGGCCGTGGCGGCCCAGTAGGCGGGCATTTTTTTTCCACTTTTTTTTGCTTTATTTATTTTCTTTTGTTTTCACTTACAGCCAAATATTTAGAGTTTCTGACTGAATCTTTTTGGTTTAGGTCACAAAAATTATAAACTTTCTGTTAGTGCCAGTAGTTTTCAAATTTAAATAGTTTAAATTTGAATTATTTGAAATTTGGTGAATCACTAGTTTGTGAAATTTTTTACTTTAAAATTAGATTTTTCAGTGATTCTTTTTTTTTTGCTATTTAATATTAGTGTGTTTTATCATTATATTCAATTTGGTAATTCTTAGGATACTTAAAAAATGAAATGCCTTTGTAACAGATGAGTTTTCGTCCGAAACCCTGATACTTCGAAAGAGATTGTCCATTTTGTACACGAAGTGCATCCAGTTTTTGCCGTAACCCTCTCAACTTTTTAGCACATGCTATGTGGGTGAAATGATGATACCATGCTAACTTTCAACCTTTTTAGAGTTCATTTGTAGTGCTTTTCAATTTCAGGGTCATTTAGCTCAAAAAAATCAGTAAATGCATGAAAAATAGCAAATGAAGTCAGAAAGGGTTGAAAATTGATGACGTGGCTTTGAGTGGTGCATACTGAACGCACAAAAAGTCTGGAGTTGAAATAAGTTTAAAAAAATGAAATGCCTTTGTAACAGATGAGTTTTCGTCCGAAAACCTCATACTTTGAAAGAGATTGTCAATTTTGTACATGAAGTGCATCCAGTTTTTGCCGTAACCCTCTCAACTTTTTAGCACATGCTATGTGGGTGAAATGATGATACCATGCCAACTTTCAACCTTTTCAGAGTTCATTTGTAGTGCTTTTCAATTTTAGGGTCATTTAGCTCAAAAAAATCAGTAAATACATCAAAAGTAGCAAATGAAGTCAGAAAGGGTTGAAAATTGATGACGTGGCTTTGAGTGGTGCATACTGAATGCACAAAAAGTCTGGAGTTAAAATAAGTTTAAAAAATGAAATGCCATTGTAACAGATGAGTTTTCGTCCGAAACCCTGATACTTCGAAAGAGATTGCCCATTTTGTACATGAAGTGCATCCAATTTTTGCCGTAACCCTCTTAACCTTTTAGGACAGGCTATGTGGGTGAAATGATGATACCATGCCAACTTTCAACCTTTTCAGAGTTCATTTGTAGTGCTTTTCAATTTTAGGGTCATTTAGCTCAAAAAAATCAGTAAATGCATGAAAAATAGCAAATGAAGTCCTACATAATGCATGAAATAATTTGTTCGGACATAATATTTCTTCGCGATTCAAATGCCAAAACACATAAGTACTCTAACTATTACAAAGATTCCCTCCGGTTTGTCCGAAGTGGGACTTTCTAGATATATAAGTCTGTAAACTCACTAGAGAAGAAAGTGATGATGGTGAAGCCGGTCACATCCCAGAGTGGGATCTTGGGGTATAAAACTTTTTCTTCGCGCGTGTCCCTTTGCACCGTAACCTTGGACAATCTTCATCATTTAACAGGATGCTCGGGTCAATATTCACTGTGAAGGGAGCAATTTCATGGAACTTTTCATAATCTTCTGACATGTCTGTCTTGTCCTCGACTCCCACGATGTTTCTTTTCCCTGAAAGAACTATGTGGCGCTTTGGCTCATCGTATGATGTATTCGCTTCCTTATCTTTTCTTTTTCTCGGCTTGGTAGACATGTCCTTCACATAGAAAACCTGCGCCACATCATTGGCTAGGATGAATGGTTCGTCTGCGTACGCAAGATTGTTGAGATCCACTATTGTCATTCCGTACTGCGGGTCTTCCTTTACCCTGCCTCCAGTCAGATTGACCCATTTGCACCGAAACAAAGGGACCTTCAAACCACATCCATAGTCAAGTTCCCATATCTCCTCTATGTAACCATAATATGTGTCCTTTGGCCTATTGGTGTTTGCTGCATCAAAGCAGACACCACTGTTTTGATTGGTGCTCTTTTTATCTTGGGCGATCATGTAAAATGTATTCCCATTTATCTCGTACCCTTTGAAAGCCAATATAGTCGAAGATGGTAACTGGGACAACAAGTACAACTCATCTGCAACAGTGTCGTCATGCATGAGACGTGTCTGCAACCAACTGGTGAAAGTCCATGTTTGTTCACGTGTAATCTAGTCATCAGACTGCTCCGGGTGTTTGGAGCGTAGAATATTCTTGTGTTCCTCGATATACGGAGCCACCAAGGCGGAATTTTGTAGAACTGTGTAGTGTGCTTGCGCCCAAGAATGCCCGTCCATACATATTACTTGGTCCCTTCCTAGCGTGCCTTTTCCTCCCATTCTACCCTCATGCCGCGATTTAGGAACACCAATCGGCTTAAGGTCAGGAATAAAGTCAACACAAAACTCAATGACCTCCTCATTTTCATGGCCCTTGGAGATGCTTCCTTCTGGCCTAGCACGGTTATGAACATATTTCTTTAAGACTCCCATGAACCTCTCAAAGGGGAACATATTGTGTAGAAATACAGGACCCAGAATGGCAATCTCGTCGACTAGGTGAACTAGGACGTGCGTCATGATATTGAAGAAGGATGGTGGGAACACCAACTCGAAACTGACAAGACATTGCACCAAATCATTCTGTAAACTTGGTACGATTTCTGGATTGATTACCTTCTGCGGGATTGCATTGAGGAATGCACATAGCTTCACAATGGCTAATCGAACGTTTTCCAGTAGAAGCCCCCTCAATGCAACCAGAAGCAGTTGCATCATAATCACATGGTAGTCATGAGACTTTAGGTTCTGGAACTTTTTCTCTGCCATATTTATTATTCCCTTTATATTCAACAAGAAGTCAGACGGGACCTTCATACTAAGCACGCATTCAAAGAAGATTTCCTTCTCTTCTTTGGTAAGAGCGTAGCTGGCATGACCCTGATATGGCTTTTGATGCATGCCGTCTTTTCCGTGCATACGTTGCTGGTCCTCCCGTGCCTCCGGTGTATCTTTTGTATTCCCATACACGCCCAAGAAGCCTAGCAGGTTCACGCAAAGATTCTTCATCACATGCATCACGTCGATTTCAGAGCGGACGTCTAGGTCTTTCCAATAGGGTAGGTCCCAAAATATAGATTTCTTCTTCCACATGGGTGCGCGTCCGTCAGTGTCATTCGGAACAGATTGTCCACCAGGAACCTTTCCAAAGATTACTTTTAAATCCTTGACCATATCAAGTATATCATTAACAGTACGGTGGCGAGGCTTCTTCCGGTGATCTGCCTCACCTTTGAAATGCTTGCCTTTCTTTCTTAAGTGATGCTTGATCGGAAGAAATCGACAATGTCCCAGGTACATATTCTTCTTACATTTATCCAAATATATACTGTCGGTATCATCTAAACAGTTCGCGCATGCGTGGTATCCCTTGTTTGTCTGTCCTGAAAGGTTACTGAGAGCAGGCCAATCATTGATGGTTACAAACAGCAACACATGTAGGTCAAATTCCTCATGTTTGTGCTCATCCCACACACGTACACCTTTTCCATTCCACAGCTGTAAAAGTTCTTCAACTAATGGCCTTAGGTACACATCAATGTCGTTGCCGGGTTGCTTAGGGCCTTGGATGAGCACTGACATCATAATGAACTTCCGCTTCATGCACAACCAAGGAGGAAGGTTGTAGATACATTGAGTCACAGGCCAGGTGCTATGATTGCTGCTCTGCTCCCCAAAAGGATTAATGCCATTTGCACTTAAACCAAACCATACGTTCCTTGCGTCATCTGCAAAGTCCTCCCACTTTCTCTTGATTTTTCTCCACTGCGACCCGTCAGCAGGTACTCTCAACTTCATGTCTTTCTTATGGTCTTCTTTGTGCCATCGCATCAACTTGGCATGCTCTTTGTTTTGGAACAAACGTTTCAACCGTGGTATTATAGGAGCATACCACATCACCTTGGCAGGAATCTTCTTCCTGGGGCGCTCGCCCTCAACATCACTAGGGTCATCGCGGCTGATCTTATAGCACAATGCACCACATACCAGGCATGCATTCAAATCCTCGTACTCACCGTGGTAGAGGATGTAGTCATTAGGGCATGCATGTATCTTCTGCACCTCTAATTCTAGAGGGTAAATAGCCTTCTTTGCTTCGTACGTACTGTCGGGCAATTCGTTGTCCTTTGGAAGCATCTTCTTTAACATTATCAACAACTTTTCAAATCCCTTGTCAGATACACCATTCTCTGTCTTCCATTGCAGCAATTCCAGTGTGGTACCCAGCTTTTTCTTGTCATCTTCGCAATTTGGGTACAATAATTTCTTGTGATCCTCTAACATGCGCTGCAACTTCAGCTTCTCCTTTTGACTTGCGCAGTTTCTCTTTGCATCGGCAATGGCCCGACCAAGATCATCAGCGGGCTCATCTGATGCCTCTTCTTCAGCTTCTTCCCCCTTTGCCGGCTCAGCTTCTTCCCACATTGTAGTACCATCATATTCAGGGAACCCATAGCCAGGATAGCTGTCATCATCCTCTTCTTCTTCATTCTCTTCCATTAGAACCCCTCTTTCTCCATGCTTAGTCCAACAGTTATAGCCGGACATGAAACTGGACGTAAACAGGTGGACGTGATTGGTTCTTGAGTTAGACTAATTTTGATCATTCTTACAGACAGCACATGGACAATACATAAAACCATCCGGCCGCTTGTTTGACTCAGCCGCAAGCAGAAAAGTATGCACGCCATTAATGAACTGGGGAGAGCATCGGTGATTGTACATCCATTGCTGGCTCATCTTCATTACATAAAATCGAAAAGACCAAATTAATACAAGTTCATACATAAATTTCATACACACTTATTCTCATAAAACAACATACAAACTCTCTAGCTAAAGCATTTAAATGCAACAACAAATGCGATCAAGATCGCAACTAAGGTAACAATTGATCCAACAGCATAATGATACCAAGCCTCATTATCAATGGCATATTTTCTAATCTTTCTAATCTTCAAGTGCATTGCATCCATCTTGATCTTGTGATCATCGACGATATCGGCAACACACAACTCCAGTTTCATCTTCTCTTCTTCAATTCTTTTCAATTTTTCTTTTAAATACTCGTTTTCTTTTTCAACTAAATTTAACTTCTCGACAAAAGGGTCGGTTGCAATTTCCGGTTCACATAGCTCCTAGATAAAAATATCTATGTCAACTTGATGGGCATAATTGTCATAAACATGAAATGCAACAAATAGTTATAAAAGAAAATATACCACATCCAAATCATAAACCGGAAGAGGGCCGACGGGGATGGATATCAAAACCATGCCACTATGTACAACAAACAATGTACGGGTAAGAAAATTATACAAGTAACTATCTAAATCACACAAACATGATTTTTTTTTATAAAAAGGATAAGAACAAGAGGCTCATCAAGGTGGTGCCGGCGACGGGACGGTGCGGGCGATCGATGGTGGTTAGGACGGGGATGGTAAGGCACTAAGTAAACCACACCTACAAATGCAAACTAAGAAGTTAATTTGAGCTCAAATTGCATATAAATCAAATAAACTACCACATATAATTACTCCCAAACTAAAACCCACAAATCACTATACTTATAGAGCATTGCAAGAGCTAATCTAGCAATGAGAGATGAAAGGACAAAGTTGCTAACCTTTGTGAACACTTGGATGGATGGGGTGCCTTCAAACACTAGTAGAAAACAGGGCTTTGGTCCAGGCAGGGCCAGCCCATTAATCCCAGTTCACTCACGAACCGGGACCAAAGGGGGCATCGGTCCCGGTTCGTGAGGCCAGGGGGGCGGCCGGGCCTCTTGGGGCATTGGTCCCGGTTCGTCTGGCCCCTTTGGTCCCGGTTCCAGCCACGAACCGGGACCAATGGGCTCGCTCCTGGCCCACAACCATTGGTCCCGGTTCGTGGCTGGAACCGGGACCAAAGGGGGACTTTTAGTCCCGGTTCCAGCCACGAACCGGGACCAATGAGATGCCTATATATACCCCCTCGCCCGCGAGCAGAGTAGTGGAGTGCTCTGGTTTTGGGTCGGCCGTGGGAGAGCTTTGTGGTGCTCTAGCTCACCTCGTATGCACATGAGGTGTTTGATGAAATGCCCGAGCCACACTTAAGTTTTCTCCTCTCGAAGCTCCTTGTCCAAGGTCCATTTTCCTCGAGATTTGTCTAGGTTTGGCGGTCCGTCCTGTCCCGTCGCCGTCCTCACCGCCGTCGATCGCCCGCGCCGATCTCGTCGCCGGCACCACAGTGGTGAACCTCTTGGTCTTATCTTCTTTGTAAAAGAAAAAAGTTCTTACTTGTATGATTAAGATAGATACTTATGTAATTTTCTTACTTTTATTATTGTTTGTTATTATATATATTTGAGAGAGGAAGAATGCCGACTGTTGTTATTATATATACATGAGATGAGAGTTCAGGAAGGAAGACTCGACATACCTAAAGTCAACCCGTTGCATATTGAGTAATAGTGATCTTTTTGTTGAGTTTCCTGGTAGTTGCCTTCAATCAATTTTTGATCAACTATGAACATAGGAAATGTCTGACGACGAAAATGATTTCGGTATGTGCGAATACTGCGAAGACGAGCGCGGCCTGTGCGACAGAAATTTCTTAGTTGGTGGTAGGCGCTTCAGCATCAAGCTGGATGAGACCTTCGAAGTGGATACAGTAAGTCACAACGACAAGTCTTTTTTCGTAATTAAGCATGACTTCTGCTTCTTTTGCTTCAACTTATAATTTTAATTTTTTACTATTCTACTAGCGTATCCCCTGCCATGCAAGAATTTATGTCTTGGATAAGATTGGTTTCAGTCCTATGGAAACTATGGAGGTAAAGATAGTTCACTTGAGGACCGAGCATGGTTATACTTTTGCCGCAAAATTATACAATGCAGACACCTACACCTATTTTGAATGCAAAAATTGGAGATCACTATGCAAGGCTTATGCATTTGAGCCTGATATGCTTATCACCTTTGATATTCGTCCGGAAGATGATATTGAAGGTAATATCGACATCTGGGTCGATGTGCAGACGCCTCCAGTTCTACCATTATGTGAGTTTCTCAACCATATTTATATCTTGGATATTGTTTATTGAAAAATAGTTGACAACTAATTTCTATTGACAGCTTATTTCCATTCAAGCAAACATGTCCAGCGCTTGGTAGACATGACCTACTACTGTCCCGGGGCTGAACTAAACTGCGAGGAGATAAGTCATTATGTTTCATGGCTTGAGGATCTTGATACTGTCAAGACAAATTATTTTCCTGGACTTGAAAATCTTAGTACTCAAAACGTGCGACCACTAGCGTGCGTATTGAACTACGGTCATATCTATTTAGGAAAGATGGTAAGATTTTTACTATTTGTCCTCAGTGCATATTTTGCATACATTATTTTTTAAGCTAAACTTCATTGCTAAGTATGTTACTACGATGTTCTTCAACAGGGACTCCCAATGATAGTTGTGCCTCATTGGGTCGAGCCTAAAGGTCGCATGGCAATGGTTAGCTTACGGCCAAGACATCCTACATTGCACATGAGTGCATTCAGGATTTCTAAAAGCGAGCAAGCCTTAATAGTCAAAGACTGGAGCAAAATTGTGAAGGATCGCAGAGAAGTACTAGGGGGCAGCAATCAGAAGCGCAGCCCACAATTAGGAGACAGGTTCATCTGCATGCTCCAATATGATGAAGCAGGAGTGCTACACATGTTCTATGCTATTTTACCTGAGAGAGAGCAGCAGGAGTGATTAGCTAGCTAGAATGAGTTTGAAGATGATGATGTGCTACACTATGACTATGATGATTAAATAGCTAGTGTTGATGGTAATGACTATGATGATTATTATTAGCTAGTGTTGGTGGTGATTAGATAGCTACACTATGACTATGATGATTAAATAGTGTTGGTGGTAATGACTATGATGATTATTGGCTTTGAATGGTGCATTTTGAACACACAAAAAGTCTGGAGTTCAAATAAGTTCAAAAAAAATGAAATCCCTTTGTAATAGACGAGTTTCCGTATGAAACCCTGATACTTCGAAAGAGATTGCCCATTTTGTACACGAAGTGCATCCGGTTTTTGCCGTAACCCTCTCAACTTTTTAGCACAAACTATGTGGGTGAAATGATGATACCATGCCAACTTTCAACATTTTCAGAGTTCATTTGTAGTGCTTTTCAATTTCAGGGTCATTTAGCGCAAAAAGAATGAACTAATAGCAAAAAGAATGAACTTAAAATAATCAATTAAAATATTCTGTTACGATCAACTAAAACAAAACTATAATATTCTTCAATAGCAAAAAGAATCAACTAAAAAGCTTTTATAAAACTCTAATAGCAAAAGGAATCAACTAAAAAGCTTTTATATACCTCTAGTATTTTTGAAACTAAAATTAGATAAAATTTATGCAACTAAAATTATCAAAGTATTTTCTGTTCAAAACATTAATGGCAAAATGAATTTTCATAAAGAATTTTTTTTGTTAGAAACTTTAATAGCAAAAAGAATTATCATAAAGAATTTTTTGTTAGAAACTAAAATAACAAAATCTGTTTTTGAATATAATGTTAAAACACAGTAATATTAAATAGCAGGAAAAAGAATCACTCAAAAATCTATTTTTATAGTAAAGTTATTCACAAACTAGTGATTCACACAAATTTCAAAGAATTCAAATTTAAACTATTCAAATTTGAAAACTAATGGCACTAACAGAAAGTTTATAATTTTTGTGACCTAACAGCAAAAAGAGTTAAAGAAAAATAAAGCAAAAAACAAAAGAAAATAAATAATGCAAAAAACAAAACAAAAAAACTGAAAAAAAATAAAAAAATGCCTTCTATTGGGCCACCACGGCCTGAATACGACTAGCAACCCAACCCGGCAGGTGGGCCAGGATTCAGGCCCGCAGAAGGCCCAGTAGGCCCACAGGCAGAGAGACACAGTTAGGCCAGTAGGCCTGCTATAGAGAGGAGTTTGAAAGGGGAGGCACAGCCGTAGGCCTGTTTGCAAATTTTTAGAATCCTCAAATTCTGAAAGAAAAAAAGTTATGCTCAAATTTTAGTTTTTTTGATTTTTTGTTAAATCTGGTCAAACTGTGGTCAAACTATGGTAAAACTACTTATTCAAGAAATATTAGTGTTAATAAATAATTATTTTTAGTTTTTTGACTTTTGGTCAAACTGTGGTCAAATCTGGTCAAACTGTGGTCAAACTAAGGTCAAATTGTGGTCAAACTATGGTCAAACTACTTATTCAAGAAATATTAGTGTTAATAAATAATTATTGTTTTTAGAATAATAATTTCAAACTCAAACGGTGCTTAATGCTCAAGTTCAACTCCTAAGGGTTAATAGGATTGACAGCTTAGTATTGTCAGGAAAACAACAAGTGCAGACTTGAAAACTAGGGGGAATAGAACTCGAAAGTTAAGCGTGCTCAGGCTGGAGTAGTAAGAGGATGGGTGACCGACCGGGAAGTTAAGTGTGCTCAGGGTGGAGTAGTGAGAGGATGGGTGACCGGCCGGGAAGTTAGACGATTTGGAATGAGTGGTTCATAATTGAGCAGCGATGAGGGGTGATTAGAGTGGGTGATTAGAGATTGAATTGTCAAATAATTCAGAAATTTGAAAATAAGAAAATATTCAAAAAAAATCAAAATTTTATTTTTCAAAAAAATTCAGAAAAACAAAATTTCAAAAAAAATTCCTTTACCAACCGGGACTAAAGGTGGAGCTCCAGAGAGTACGTGGAGGGCCTTTAGTCCTGGTTCGTAACACAACCGGGACTAAAGGGGGGGGGCCTTTAGTCCCGACCCTTTAGTCCCGGTTTGGGAACCGGGACAAATGGGCCTTATGAACCGGGACAAATAGGCCTTTTTCTACTAGTGAAATCTTGACAAATTTTGGCAAAAATGGAGGTGGGCTCGAGCAAGAGGGGAAGAAAACAGAGAGGAGGGGAAAAACAAAGAGCTTCGGCTCGGGCTGGACCAAGCACTATATATGGTGATATCTTTAGTACTGATTGGTTATACAAACCGGGACTAAAGGTGCACCTCTAGTCCCGGTTTGTGTCACGAACCGGGACTAAATGTGCTCGTGTGGGCCCAAGCCTGCCACCACCCCTTTAGTCTCGGTTCATGACACGAACCGACACTAGAGGCACGCCACGAACCGGGACTAATGATGCACGCCCCCTAGCCGTTGGAACCGGGACTAATGATCACATTAGTACCGGGCCGTTATCAAACTGGGACTAATGGGGCTCACGCAAAGTCGTTTTTCTACTAATGCTAGTACTCATTGTCAGGATCATAACCCCAACAACGATGACACGGACAAGGCGATGTTTGGCGAGACCGAAGAGGAGGAGGAGGACAACGCTGAGGTCGCCCGCCACAACCACGAAGAAGCCGGGACGCCCGCGGGCGCCGTTGGGAGCGAGTAAGAGTGGTGCACAGTAGGTCGCCGCTACTCTAGTCCCAGGAAGGCCACCACTCCACCCCTTCCATCGACACCAAGCTTGGTGGGCTAAGCCTCGTCGGCGATGAGTGGCTTGGCGGCGACGTGGAGGCGAACAACTTCAGTTCATGGGGCTACGAAGGCGGAGGTTACGGAGGCGGAGCTGGAGACGGTGAAACTTCAGTTCTCGGGGCTGATGGCCGGGCACGGAGACCGGACGCCGGCGATCATTTAGGTAGGTATTAGTTATACCTCCAGAGCCGGACTACAACCGCTTTGATGTAATTGTAATGAAATCCGTTATGTTTATATGAAATCCGGCCGTGTTTATATGAAATCAGGACTTGTTTGAACGAATTTCGTTCGTTAATTCGAGTTGTTGTAAAAATGTATGCGGCTAGCGTTGGATGGTTGCCTACCGCATCCATGTCTGCGGACTAATCCCCCTGTCCACGGACGGACGCGGGAGGAAATCTGCGGGTCGCCATTGAAGATGCCCCAAGAAGTATAGTAGTCCATGAGAGATAACTTTTGCATATTTTATATGCAGAGTTCGAGATCGACCATTTAAGTTGCAACTCTGCTAAAAGTTACTCCGTTTGTTTATAAATATATGTTGTTTAATTAATCAAATGCATATAGACACGTTTTAGCGTGTTTGTTCACTCATTTCAATCCGTATATAAAGGATATTGAAACATTCAAATTGAACTGCAAATACGTCTTATATTTCAATACAGGGATAGCATTTGTGAACAGAGAGAGTATATAGCAACTATATAATCTTACCACATGACATATGTGTTATGCAACCTAAACTATTCAAAGAAAAGCAACTATATAATCTTATGAGAGATTGACATAAATCACAATATCGTCCTTTGTGTTGGTAAAAGAAAGTCGTTCGGAATGAAGACATTTCTACGGAGATAACATGTGATCGCTCAACCAATCAAACGAGCGGACCCAATATCATTGGGTTACTGTCAGATAATCAGTGCTGCGAGAATAGACTTGACCAAGCGGTCAGCTTGGTAAGCTAACTACAAAAATTTGCAATCAAAAAAAAAAAAGAGAATAGACTTGACCAGCGGTTTCGCGTACGTGAGAAGCACGGAGACTATAAAAATCTACCCAAGAGTTTTGACCAGGGCAACTGCCTTTCTTCTAGTCGAACCAGGCAACGGCGAATTGATCCCCGCCGTCTCGGGTGCAGTGAAAAGACACGCTTCGGCCGCTCCGGATCAAGCCTTCACCGGTCAGGTAAATTAAGGTCAGTAGCTTTTCGCGGAGAAAGGTAAACTATTAGCTAGCGACGTCAGTCTTCTCCAACCAAGTGAATCTGTCCAATTCACCGTTCTAGAAGCCATGTGAAGAGCAATAATGGTTAATCGATTCACGATTGTTTTCAGCAAGACCGGATGCATGCCAACAATATTGACCAGGACCAGTGGATCGTGATGCTATAGCACTCATGCTAGCTAGATTCCGTGGTATCTCTGTCGATCGACGACTCAACTTTGCACGCATGGAAATGTGTGTGGGAATATAACTGAGACCACGTATAATGGCCGAAACGGATACTTCTCACGGAAATTGCTAATGGAACTCAAGCTCCATGGGGTTCAAATTTGAAATTTTCAAAAATCATTTTTTTGGTTCAAAAAATTCTGAAGAAATACAAGCGTACCTGTGGAATTTACTATTTATCAAGTAAATAGCAAAATCTACCGATTTCAGGGTTAGGATGTCATAAAAGTACCTTTTTTCTGTTGCTGATACCTACCACGAGTTCGGTTTTTCGTTTCAAAAAACTCAAATTCCTATTTGCTTAAAAACCGACCAAACGCCCGTCATTAGATCCGCTCGGTCCGGTCGGACCAGGTCAAAACGGCCCGAGCCGTCGCCCCGCCTCTCAGTCTGCTCTCAGTCACTCATTCCCTCTCCCTCTCTCTCCGTCCGTTGAGCTCGACGCTGGCCACGGCCCCACCGCTCGTCGTAGATTAGCCCCACCCCACGGCTACTCCTTGGAGTACATGCGATGGTTATTAGACAAGATCCTGGAGCACTTCACTCGCGATGAGTTTGAGCGTGTGATCCCTAGTGGATCCAATCGAACATACGAGTAAATCATCCGTTTGGTGAGGGGACAGGGTGACTTTTCTCAATATCCAGCTACCAGGGCACGCTGACTGTCTTTCTTGTACCCATGATCATGTAACTCTCATTTAGGGCATGTTGGACCAATGTGTGATCAAATGGATCTTTGAGATGAACCAATGCATGAACCTTTGTGATCAAATGAATCTTCGTGATGCATCTATGTATGAATGTTTGTTATCAAATGAATTTTTGTGATCAACCTATGTATGAAACTATGTAGCGGTGATGTAGCATCACACCGTTAATTTGAAGCTTCTTGTGATCAAACATGTAGCACTTTTGACTAGACATGTAACATTTGTTCTATGTATATCAAATTATAAAAAACACCATAATTGGGCATAGTCTATCAAATAACTAACAACATGATCTCAGTCTGTACAAAAACACCATCATGATATTACGATAGTTTGACAGGTTCAAGTTGAACATCAATACATACATGATCAAGTTGAGTACATCACACACACAAATTGTTTTGGGACTGTTCAACAATAACATCACAGACCAATAGCAAGCTCAATACTGACATGCTCAAGTTCAGTACATCACATACACATACATAAATAGTTTTAGGATAGTTTAATAGCAACATCACAGACAAATAACAAGCTCAAGCTCATCAGGACAGACAAATAGTTTTAGGACAGATCTCAAAAACAACAACATAGTTAATAGTTCCCATATTTGCGATGAAATACAACATCATCCTACTATTTGGCATCTTCTTCCTCTTTGGCCCAACCTGCACATCAGATGAATTAGCAGGTCTCGGTGCATTGAAAGCTCTAGATGCATCTCTTGCTTCTCTTGCATCCCTCGTGTTTTGGTTGGAGAGGTAGAAGAAGACCTTAGGTTTTGGGTAGGTGCAGATGGAATTCTTCTCTTTCTTGATGTAGAGGTACCAGTTCCAGCTATTGAAGCTATTGTTTTAGAAGCTCCTATTGGAGGTGGAGCAGGTGCAGAGGTAGCTCGAGGTGGAGCAGGCACAGAGGAAGTTGGTTGTGCTCTAGGAGAATTGGGGAGTTGGTGGGCCTTGTAGTACTAGCTCTTGTTGCATAAGAAGGTGTAGGTGGTGCAGGTGCAAAAGAAGCTAGAGGGGGTGAAAGTGCAATTCTCTACCTAAGTCGGTTTTGGCGATAATGCCAATATGAATTGAAGACTAATCTTGTGCGCTAAGTTTATACAAGATGGATTAGTCAAAAAGGTTGAAGCAAAGGTGGATGTGGACCCCTAATATAATTGTCAAAGAGAAAAGATGGTGCTATACTCAATGATCTTACCATTTTACATTTTTTGAAGTATAGGGAAACCACACTACACTACCAGGGAAAAGCCTAGCAGTAACGCGGGAGACCGCACTACTGATACGTCACTGTAGCTAAATTTTAGCAGTAGCGCTGGTTTTCCCGCGCTACTGCTATACCTACTTAGCAGTAGCGTTGTTCGAATAACGCGCTACTGGTAGTTACTAGCAGCGCCGCTCTACCCGCGCTACTACTATTATTACGTATTCTGTTTCTTTTTTATTTTATGTCGTATTCATACACCATTATATAAGTTTTCATACAGTAGCAATTTAGAAATTGTTATTACATCATAATGGAGTTATTACATCACTGGGTGAAAGAACCGCGAATTAGATTTAAGTGGATGGATCCAAAGTGACCAAGTTGGATTAGCTCCAACTTGGTCACTTTGGATCCATCCACTTGAAACTAATCCGCGGTTCTTTCACCCAATGATATAATAAGTCATCATCATCATCATATCATTAACAACTTATCATCATAATGCATCATTGTCATATAACAACTCCTCATCATCATCATTTTCGTCCATGAGACATCACATAACAACTTGGTCACTAGTCATAATAACAACTCCTCCTCCTCATCATCATAGTACTCATAATCACAACTCCTCCTCCTCATCATCATCATCAACTCTAACACATTGTAGCACATAATAACAACTTCTCATCATCATCATAGTCATAATCAACACTAACTAATTGTTCTTAATACCTAGAACCTACTCCTCTCTTCTAGGTAAAATACCATAAAACAGATAAACCGGTCCATCTCCATAATGGAGAATGGAGATAAACCTATCCCCAACTTGTGGCTTGCACACATTCATGTTGTCTCCAATTAGTTGTGTGTGCGCATTCATCACTTTGCTCCATTCTTTGATTTTGACCTTCCATCGTTTGAAGAAATCGAGTATGCACTGTGGTAAACCTTCGAAGGAGTTGGTCGTAAGCTAACCATATGCATATCACCTTCGATAAACATCATGTTAGGCACAACCTCCTTCGGGAGCCCTGTTGAAAAACGTAATAGTAACATATATAGTTAGCAATGTAGTTTACTTAAGAAGAATGTATGCAATGAAGTTACCATCATTAACAAAATCTTACCAAGTTTTTGGCAATGAAGTTACCATCAAGCAATTTATGGACTAGTGGCACGTATGTAGTAAAATTTGGGCTGATAGAGTGATTGGTTTTAAAGGCCTCAACATCATCTATGAATGAGACAAGATAACTTTTCTCCTCACAATTAAGCTCGGAGTCATAGCTGTAGTATGTCCTGTCTATAGGCTTCCGAGTATTTGTCGAAGATAAGAAATAAGCTGATAATTATAAATAAATAAGTTTAGTACCGATGAACACCAAATATTTTTAAATTAACAATATAAATTACTTAACTTAACTTAACTCACATTTAGGCAAAACTGGAGGCATATCCACATCCATCCAGATGTCGATATGATCATCATCATCATCTTCGGGACGAATATCAAATGTTATTTGCCTATCCTCCTCAAATCCATATGCCTTATAGAGAGCTTCCCAATTAGAGCAACCGAAATGGGAGTGATTGACCGCATTGTACAGCTTAACCAGAAACGCATAACCATGTTTAGTTCTTAAGTGAGCCCTCCTCGTCTCCATATTCTCAAAGTCTTTGAAACCGAGCTTCTCCAATAGATATGTTCTTGCATGGCACGTGATCTACTAATCGAATTGAAAAAAATTCAAAATTACACATTGGACCAAAGAAGGACAAGTGATGATATTAATTACGATGAAATGCTTGTCGTTGCGTACCGTACAAACATCGAAGGTCTCTTCCAGCTTCAAGGTGAAAAACCTATCATTTTGCAGGTGAGGAAACCTGTCGCACAAACCCCGGTCATCGTAGCAGTACTCGCACTCCAGGATCCTATCGTCATCAGACATCTCCTGTGTTCATAATTCAAAGATTAAACTTCTGTATTTCAATATATGTACTACAAAAACTAAATTCGATCATTAATATTCATCACGGGTTGACTTTCGGTCTGTCGAGTCTTCCTTGAAAACTCTCATCTCACGTGGTGTATATGGTGGTCACTCCCTCTCTGATATATTCGACCGTCAGTGATGGTAGCTCCTCCCTTCGTTCCCGAGTGCATTACACCAAATTGTCTAGCACACGGGAACGAAGGAGAAGCGACCCCCACGACAACAGCCGGGATTCTTTTTCTCTCATATATGGTGGACACTCCCTCACTGTTTTTTGACTATCATGTATGGAGCCCCAGCAGACTTAAAGTCAACCCAAAATGTCGTTTAATGCTCTTTCCGGCAAATTCAAGGTACTCGATATTTCCTACATTCTAGCACAAGCCATGCTAAAATTCACGAAAAAATCCAGCATGACCTTTGCTAAAAAGGACATATCGAGCACCTGAAAATTGCCGGAACGGAAACTAATCAACACTCCGGCAAAACATAGGCCACTCGGAGGTGTTTCCTGCAAACATAGGCCACTTGGGTAAGCACATATCCTATTTGAGCAACACTAGATATACATGTTTATATCTACATCATAATTGAGCAACACTAGCTAGTACACAACACTAGATATACATGTTTACTCACTATAGACGATGGCTGTTGTCGAGGATGCGGGTGTGTCGTCGGTGATCTTCTGGGCGTCGTCGACCGGCTCGTTGTTGATATACCCTGCGCCACACATGAGCATTTATATAGAAAATTTCAAACTTGGTATGCTTATTGCATTTCAGTTGTTTAATTTTGACAGGAAGCATAACATTTCATTTCGTTAGGTCTCTCTTTCTCTCTCTCTCTCTCTCTCTCTCTCTCTCTCAAAGTTCACTAGGCATCAACTACATCCAAACCTATGAACAAAATTAGTAAACTTTTGAAACTTTATATACCTAAATTTTTTTATAACGAAACTACTAACATATCATCGGTCATGTACCCTGTGCCACATTTCTATTCTATTCAAAATACCTACATTTACAAAAAAAATCTACTCTATTCAAATACTTACATTGAAAATTTTCTATTCAAAAGACCTACATTGAAAATTTTCTATTCCATGCAAATAATCTACATTCTATTGAATTGAAAAAACAGTAAAAAAAACTACATTATACAAGAACAGATCAGTGAGGAGAGATGGAGGGAGGCAGGAGGGAGGAGGGGGTGTGGGAGGGAGGAGAGGAGGGAGGAGAGGGAGAGGAGGAGGAGGAGAGAGGAGGAGGGGGAGGAGGGCGGTGGGAGGAGGGCTGCCGGAGGAGGGCTTGGCCGGAGGAGGAGGGAGGAGGCTCGCGGCCGGAGGAGAAGGGAGGAGGGCGTGGCCGGAGGAGGAGGGAGAAGGGCGGTGGGAGGAGGAGGGTCGCCGCATACCGAGGAAGGAGGAGGAAGGACGGCGGTGGCAAAGCGGCGGCGGCGGAGGCACAGTGCCACAACGGGGAGTGAGGGGAGGAAGAAGGTCAGGCCACGTGGGGAGAAAATTCGATAAGGCACCCATAGCAGTAGCGCTTGTCCCAGGAGGGCGCTACTGCTAAGCCCAATAGCAGTAGCGTGGTCCGATGACAGGCGCTACTGCTAACGGGGGCCCACCTGCTCGCCCGTGCACACACTTAGCAGTAGCGCTGCCCCTCGGCCCAGCGCTACTGCTACTTCACTACCTGTAGCGCTGGTGTATGTACATCGCTACCACTAACTAGCAGTAGTGCTGGGCAGTTGTAACGCGCTACTGCTAAAATCCTATCTATAAGCTTTCTCCTAGTAGTGCTATTAAGAGGGGTGCTCAATGAAATGATGGTGGAAAACATGCTTCTTTGGTACATTTGAAATGCACATATCTTGTTCCTTAAATCATATGCCATTGAATAGCCAAAGATTCCATCATGAACGATCAGATAGGCTTCTCTTACACTGCCTAGAAGTTCTGTCCAAAACATCTGGAGGCTACTTCCAAACATTACCGAATCCGACATCTCTTTCAGAGTACAGCGATCACTTTGGAAATATGTAATGCACCTCCAATGATCACTATATTGTGAGTGGGCCTATATAAGCTCACTTCATCTTCTCCAAGAGGCATCTAGAAAGCCTCAAATCCTCCATTTCCCTCCATCAAAACACTTCATGCCTTTGAGGGAAAAGATAAAGGGGCTCCCTACCCATGTTTTGACCAAAGTAAATCGAGTTCTCCTTTGATTTCATTGAGCATTTGTTACTCTTCGAGGTTGGAGATTCTTAGGCGGATAGGGGGTCTCCGGTGAGGAATCAACTTGTGATTTACCCCATAAAGTTTTTAAAGGTTTGCAGGCTGCCTTGAGGTCTACCACTAATGGTTGAGGATCGCCTTGGTGGTGATATCTCAAGGAGAATAGGGTGAGCCTTTGTGGTTTTGCCAGAGCCATCCATGGGCCTGTGCGGGTTGTGCAACCACACAAGGCCCACAAAATACATGATTGTATCCATACGTGGTCATTACGAGACCATGTGGAAGTGTGAGCGCTTGTGGTATCTGAGTGCAATCAATGAGAGACGGTAGCACGGGATACGTACAAGCGGTTTGGATGGTGATCCAAAGTGAGCTATGGGTAGGCATATGTCCCTATTTCTGCCGCTTGTGGCTTTATTTTTATTTTGGCAATATTGTCCTTCAGTACTGGAGCTTCTTACTCAGATTTTAAAAAATACTTCCTTCGTCTCTTAGTATAAGATCTTATTACATCCAATTTGCTAAAGATTTTATGAGAAAATTGGATGTACTAAGATCTTATATTATGGGACACAGAGAGTATTAAATATATAGATATCTGCATCACAATGATACAGAGACTGGAGATATCCTCCTTTTCTAAAAAATCACTATGTTCACTCCCAGCAGAACACAGTACACGGACGACACTCCAATTTTGTTACTCATGAGCACATTGACCTGAGTGCACGTACAAATAACTCAACTGCAGCGTGTTATTCTTTTCCAAATGAGGGGAATTGCATTATTCCCAACTAATTCACTTCTACAAGAGCAAGCTTATTCTACATCCATGGACACTAGAAGAACCTCCAAGTTTCATTACAAAGTACAAATGCCTCAAAAAACAGCTGCATTTTTCACTGACGGAATGAAGGGGCCTCTGGCTGGTTCAGGGCGTGCAGCTTGAAATGCTGGGATTTCCATGTATGCTTTGTAAAATCTCTGCAAATGCGGATATTTTCGACTGCAAGGAAGCAATTGCTTCTTATAAGCACGTAAGCATAGGGAGTTCATTCACGAGTGATGATTTAGTTCTACATGTGGAAGAATGAAACAGCAGATGAGAGGTTGGTACCATGTCGATGCCGAAGCGTGTCACGCAAACGTGTATCTGGGGTGCAAAGAAGACATCCGCCTGTACAGCGAAACAAAATATAGAAGCATAGACTGATCAATAACTTACAATGAACAGCTCAGTAATTTAAGTGTCAAGCCAGTACTCCTAAATTGATAATCAAGTTGTAATGCATCTCCTATCTGAGGCATATCGCAGAGGGCTTAATTAGTGTATCAGGAACTTGTTGACAAATAAAATGATTCTTGATCTGAAATGTATTGTTAGGATAAATGGTATTTATCAAAACAAAAAACAAATTTGAGCACAAGGCACAAATCAGTTGGACTTCATCTCTAGTAGCAAATTTACCGTCACATCCTTTGAGAAGTTTTTCAATTGCTATGGCGAAACAGACAAAAATGTTGAGTACTAGAACGCCCTTCGTTATGGTAAACTGTCACTTTTGGAGTTGTAAGAAGAGTGTGCTGAAGGAAACATGGGTGATGTGATGTGAAACAGAAAAGTCGATAACGGAGTGTTGGAAACTACCTCTAAATCCCTTGTCAATGCAATGATGCACTATCCGAAGGCTCTCATCAGAGCCCAATTTGCGATTAATCAACCCCTAGATAAGAATAGCTCAATATAAAGTTGTGTTTGGAATATTGCGCCAGTATTGTAGAACAACCTTTTGCCAAACAACAGCTGAGTGTAAGTGAACTTATGATAACAGTGTAATACTAAAGAGGTTGGATGCTCGAGCACACAATGTTTGCAATCTGCAACAAATAAGAAATCCATATATGTGCAGGGATTTCCAAGTTGCAGATAAAAGTTACATAATGAAATAAGTAACCAAAAGCATGACATTTCAGCATTAAGTATTCGGTGCAAACATAGCATGGAAAACTGATTGAACACTTCAGTTGGTTTCAGTATTGCTACCTCTTGAGCTTGCGTTGGTTTTTCCCCTGAAGAGGAAAGGGTGATGCAGCAAAGTAGAGTAAGTATTTCCCTCAGTTTTGAGAACCAAGGTATCAATCCAGTAGGAGACAACGCGCAAGCCACTGAATAACTGCACAAACAAACACCAACTTGCGCCCAACGCGATAAAGGGGTTGTCAATCCCTTCACAGTTATTTGCAAAGTGAGATCTGATAGAGATGGATAAACGGTAAAGTAATATTTTTGGTTTATGGAACGGAAAGTAAAAGATTGCAAAGAAAGTAAATAGGAAACTAAAATTGTAGATCGGAAACTTATATGATGGAAAGTAGAAGATTATATGATGGAAAGTAGACCCGGGGGCCACAGGTTTCACTAGAGGCTTCTCTCAAGATAGAAATTATTACAGTGGGTGAACAAATTACTGCCGAGCAATTGATAGAAAAGCGCAAAGTTATGACGATATCTAAGGCAATGATCATGAATATAGGCATCACGTCCGTGTCAAGTAGACCGAAACGATTCTGCATCTACTACTATTACTCCACACATCGACCGACTCCTGCCTGCATCTAGAGTATTAAGTTCATGAAAAATAGAGTAACGCATTACGTAAGATGACATGATGTAGAGGAATTAACTCAAACAATATGATGAAAACCCCATCTTTTTATCCTTGATGGCAACAATATAATACGTGCCTTGCTGCCCCTGCTGTCACTGGGAAAGGACACCGCAAGATTGAACCCAAAGCTAAACACTTCTCCCATTGCAAGAAAAACCAATCTAGTTGGCCAAACCAAATCGATAGTTCGAAGAGACTTGCAAAGATATCAAATCATGCATATAAGAATTCAGAGGAGATTCAAATAATATTCATAGATAAGCTGATCATAAATCCACAATTCATCGGATCTCGGCAAACACACCGCAAAAGAGTATTACATCGAATAGATCTCCAAGAACATCGAGGAGAACTTTGTATTGAGAATCAAAGAGAGAGAAAAAGCCATCTAGCTACTAGCTATGGACCCGTAGGTTTGTGGTAAACTACTCACGCTTCATCGGGGAGGCAATGGTGTTGATGTAGAAGCCCTCCGTGATCGAATCCCCCTCCGGCAGGATGCCGGAAAAGGCCCCAAGATGGGATCTCACGGGCACAGAAGGTTGCGGCGGCGAAAAAGTGGTTTCGTGGCTCCCCTGATAGGTTTTGGGGTATTTGAGAATATATAGGCTGAAGAAATAGATCGGTTGAGTCACGAGGGGCCCACAAGGGTGGGGGCGCACCCTCCAACCTTGTGGCCGCCTCGTGGCTTTCCTGACATGCACTCCAAGTCCTCTGGATGTCTTCTGGTCCAACAAAAATCATCGCGAAAGTTTCATTCCGTTTGGACTCCGTTTGGTATTACTTTTCTGCGAAACTCTAAAACAAGGAAAAAAACAGGAACTGGCACTGGGTTCTAGGTTAATAGGTTAGTCCCAAAAATCATATAAAATAGCATATTAATGCATATAAAACATCCAAAATAGATAATATGGTAGCATGGAACAATAAAAAATTATAGATACGTTGGAGACGTATCAAGTATAAGGTCTCTTCATCCAAGAAGTTGGTAACCGTATATAAAATCTGAGGGCAAAAGAAAGTGTTGAAGCCAGTAGCAAACAACTCCTGACAAAACATGTACCTGCAGACTAAGATGTAGAAAATCGTTGGATGGCTGAATATGTGTGTTGTTGTTGTATTGATCTGACCCTCATAGGGGTATATATAGAGTACAATATGAGGGAGAGAGACTTCGGGTAGAGGGCAAGTCCTACATGGTTTAAACCTCTCTATCTCTAACCCCTAATCTCTAATTAACATAATTATACTTCTAACACCCCCCTCAGTCGTAGCGGGAGTGAAGCGGACGATTAAGATTGAATTTGAAGTCTTGTGTTCGTTTTCTCCGATGCGCCATCATCAACTGTGTCTCTGATGGGTCGGCACCTAGGGCGGTGATTGCGTCCCCTTTTTGTGCCTTCCTTGTCCCTCCTCTCCCCCTCCCATAGTCACATCAGGAGTGGTGTGAACGCTAGTGATGATGCGGTCGCTGTTAACTGGAGTTGTTTCCTATATGTTGTTTGTAGACGTAGTCGTGTGGTCGATGTTGAGGTTGCCGATCGTGATGTAGTTGTGGTTGAAGTAGTCATGGTCGATGTAGAATTCATCATAGTTGGTGTAGCCACAATCCTCGGAGGCACAAAAAATTGCGTGATGTGTATGATGGAACTGCAATTGTGTAGCCGATGTTTTGCACTATATTTCAACACTCCCCTCATGTCTAGACTTATTTAGTCCTTAGGCGTGGGATTTATTTAGGCCGCAGAATCTTTTTTGTTAATACTAAATTGGCATGGTCTTGAACTCAAGACCTCTTGGCTCGGATACCATATTGAATTCATGCTACAGCCAACTCATCCAAAAGTCTAAACTGATGGAGAGAGACGGACAATATATTCCAACATAAAGCTTTCACTTTCAGATCTTGAAGTAAAAGATGGTGTTGGAGATATTTGTTTTCAAGGTACTACTCAACAGGGAGCAAGAAATTGTGTTGTCAATAAACCGAAAAAACGGAAAGAAACAAAGAAAACTCCAAAGAAAATGAAAAGGAAAAACAAAAAGAAAAAGGAAAACTGAAGAAACCAGTACAAAATAGTGGAACATAGTGAAAAATGAAGAAGAAAACCAAGTATAGAAACAAATAAAAAACTGAAGAAAAAAAGAAAAAGAAAAAAAAGAAAAACTAAAGAAATTGATGCCAAGCAGTGGAACAATCATGAAAACCAAGAAAACCGATAAACTGAAACAAAGAAACCCTAAGAAAAATAAAGAAACCCCGATGGAAGATGACAAAAACCAAAGATAAATAAAGAAAACCAAGAAAGAGAGAAAAACCGCTAAAAACAAACAAAGGAACAAAACCCAATGAAAATCAAGAAAGTAATGAAAAAAACTGGTCAAAAACCAAAGGAAAACAGAAAACTGAAGAAAAACTAGTGAAGAAACTAAAACAACAACAAAAAACACAACGAACGAGACCTAGCAAAACCCAACGAACGAAACCAAACAAACTCAATCGAAACCTAGCGAAGAAAAAAAAAGACAAAAATGAGTTGGCACAGTAGCTACACGTGAGAGGAAATCCTTTAGTGAGATGGAAGATACATTCACGTTGAGCGAGATATAGACTTCGCAGTATAAGAATGCACGTAGCCATAGCCAAATCATTACCAACCATGTTATGTTCCAGCCCACAAGGGCATATGCAGTCCACATTGTCCATTTTCCATAGTTACCATAGACTAGAACAGTGAGAGCCTACCTAGCTGGGCATTCTTCAAAGCCATGTAAGTGTGTGACCACACCTTCCTGAAGACTACCATGTCAAACATGAATCCAAGCAACATTATGCTTGTGACCACAACGACGATGATGGCGATGAGAGCGTTCCAACAACGGTCGGTGGGGACGTGGATAAGGAAGATGACCACGTAAGCAAACTCGAACACGATGCCGATTTCGTGGCGATCATGACCGGCCAGTACAACCAGGTAGGAGTATGGCTTCTCTGTCCCAACCTGCTTAGTGTTAATGATCCTCCAAAATGTAGGGCTCTATTCAGAAGGTGTTATTAGTTCAAACACATACACATTTGCATTGACGCGTAGTTGTGTGCGTGTAAGAGGCTAGCTGGCAATTAATATGGACAGAAGTAAATTAGATCAACAAAAACTCTATTTTGAAAGAGTTTGGGCCAAATGAACAAAAACAGGATAAAGCGTAAAGAGCAGAGCACGTGAGTGCATTGATAATCTCCAAAACTTAATTTGGTTGGACCAAATGAACCAAAATAATTTTTGGAGTTAGAGCATGGTAATATACATTTTTATAATAAACTTGGATACTTATTTAAACTAGTTGTATGATACCATAGTTTTAATTAATATAATTTTTTCATTCCTTAGCTAGCATACTTAACAACATAAACATTTTTTTCAATAATACTTATAGCCTATTATGTAGTTTTAATATATATCATTAAAATTTAATTTCTCCTAAATTAAATTGTATGATATAACAAAAAATTCCATTTAAAAAAATATTACCTATATATTGTATAAATATATATTTGCATGTGTGTGTTCATATATAAATTAATATAATTAGATATCATGATAGACACTAGTAGAGGATCGGCCATTAGTCCTGGTTCGTCAGGGCCTTTAGTCCCGGTTTACCAACCGGGACTAATAAGTCAGGACTAAAGGCCCCCATCCTTTAGTCCCGGTTGGCCACGAACCGGGACTAAATCCCTGCCACGTGGCCGGCAGCGCGCGCCGGGGGCTGAGGACCTTTACTCCCGGTTGGTGACATCAACCGGGACTAGAGGTAGGGTTTAGGGTTTTAGGGTTTATGATTTATGGTTTATTTTTCCTTTTCATTTTGTGTTTTCCATTTAATTCTTTGTTATTTTAAACATATTTGACGCTACTGCATTCGTCAAGTGCCACTGCTACTGCATACTGTACACGTCATATATAATAGAATTTCTCGTACGACCAATCATATATCATAGAATTTCTCGTACGACCATGCATACACACATATATATATACAATTTGGTACATACAATTTCTCCTACAATTTGCAGATCATTACATGCAGGCATTAGGTGTAATGGTATTCTTCTTCGGGATCTATGACCTGGTCACGCAAAAAACCCGCAATTTCCTCTTAAAGTGCTCGTATGCGCTCCGTGGTAGGAGCTTATCCCGCATCTCTTGCATCTTTATTAAAGAAGGAGATCAATATGAATATATTAGTTGTGTGTATATATATTAGATCATGATAAAAAGAATTGTGAATTGTGTTTACGTACCCAAAGATTTCTTCCACTTTTGCTCCTTTCTGTCATAAAGCGAATGTTCTCGCAAACGTAGTATGCACATAAATTATTCCCCGACGCCTGCCTCATGCACTTTACGAGAATAGAATTCAATCAGATAATAATTAATCAAGCATAATAATTGTATTGAAACTAGAATTAAAGAGATGCGCGGACATAGCTAGTACTACTTAATTACCTTGGGTCACCCATTTCAGGTCTTGTTTCCATGGGCCGCGAACCTCTTTGATGAACTTTTGCCAAACCCTGCCCGCCGGCAAAGAAAATGAATAAAGGAGTTATTAATTAGTTGATATCAGGAAATGAACTAAAGAGGCCGACATAGTGCGATAATGATTGAAATTACCTGTCGAGCATCCCCTTCATGATTAAGTATTCTTTAGGTTCTTTAAGTAGTGAGTCCAGTACTTGAACTTTTCCCTCATCAACTTCAATGATTAGCAGGATCCAGTGGAAACTGCATGCACACACGTTTGTATAATTAAGCGGGCATGTGCATAACTCATCAACTACACTTATTAACATCTAGTAAGAAAAACAGAATTTGTAGTACAAGACAGTAACACTCACCCAAAGTTGTAAGGACGTAGTATTTCTGGTTGGGTATTTAGTTGCTTCAAAAACTCTAGCAAGCTTCTCTCTGTGTCTTTTTTGCTGATTTCCCACACACCTTCATTAACGGTATTTGGGTCAATGAACCCAATGCCATAGACTCCATCTCTTTTCATTTCATAAATCTTCATTCTGCATAATACCACAGAAAAGAATATAGTGAGGATAATTACAGGCAATGAACGAGCACAGCTAGAGACTGCTACTTCTTGAGCTTGCGTTGGTTTTTCCCTTGAAGAGGAAAGGGTGATGCAGCAAAGTAGAGATAAGTATTTCCCTTAGTTAAGAACCAAGGTATCAATCCAGTAGGAGATACACGCAAGTCTCCAATCTATGCACCTGCACAAACAATCAAACACTTGCACCCAAGGTGATAAAGGGGTTGTCAATCCCTTCACGGTCACTTGCAAAGGTGAGATCTGATAGAGATAGATATAAAAGCTTACTACAATGTAAAACAAAATAAAAGTAAATAAATTGCAGCAAGGTATTTTTGGGTTTTTTGGTTTATAGATCTGAAAATATATGATAGAAAATAGACCCAGGGGCCATAGGTTTCACTACAGGCTTCTCTCTTGAAGGCAAATAATACGGTGGGTGAAAAAATTATTGTCGAGCAATTGATAGAAAAGCGCAAAGTTATGACGATATCCAAGGCAATGATTATGAATATAGGCATCACGTCCGTTTCAAGTAGACCGAAACGATTCTGCATCTACTACTATTACTCCACACATCTATCGCTATCTAGCATGCATCTAGAGTATTAAGTTCATAAGAATGGAGTAACGCCTTAAGTAAGATGACATGATGTAGAGGGATAAACTCAAGCAACATGATGAAAACCCCATCTTTTTACCCTTGATGGCAACAATACAATACATGCCTCGCTACCCCTACTTTGTCACTGGGTGAGGACACCGCAAGATTGAACCCAAAACTAAGCACCTCTCCCATAGCAAGAAGAACCAATCTAGTTGGCCAAACCAAACCGATAATTCGAAGAGAAATACAAAGATATCAAATCATGCATATAAGAATTCAAAGAAGATTCAAATAATATTCATAGATAAACTGATCATAAATCCACAATTCATTGGATCTCGACAAACACACCACAAAAGAATATTACATCGGATAGATCTCCAAGAACAACGAGGAGAACATGGTATTGAGGATCAAAGAGAGAGAAGAAGCCATCTACCTACTAGTTATGGACCCGTAGGTCTGTGGTAGACTACTCACGCTTGGCAATAGAGTTGATGTAGCAGCCCTCCATGATCGAATCCCCCTCCGGCAGGATGCCGGAAAAGGCCCCAAGATGGGATCTCACGGGAACAGAAGGTTACGGCGGCGGAAAAGTATTTTGGTGGACGCTTCTGGTGGTTTGGGATATATTTCTGAATTTATAGGCCAAAGATTAGGGTTGGAGGACTCCCGTGGGGCCCACAAGCCAGGGGGCGCCCCCCTAGGGCGCGCCCTGAGGGCTTGTGGAGCCCTCGGGACTATTCTGCCTTCCTCTCCAAGTCCTACGTTTGTCTTCCGGTCTAAGAAAAATCATCGCGAAAGTTTTATTCCGTTTGGACTCCGTTCGGTATTCCTTTTCTGTAAAACTCAAAAACAAGGAAAAACATAAAATGGCACTGGGCTCTAGGTTAATAAGTTAGTCCCAAAAATAATATAAAATAGCATATTAATGCATATAAAACATCCAAAACAGATAATATAATAGCATGGAACAATAAAAAATTGTAGATACGTTGGAGACGTATCAAGCATCCCCAAGCTTAATTCCTGCTCGTCCTCGAGTAGGTAAATGATAAAAACAGAATTTTTGATGTGGAATGCTACCTAACATATTTATCCATGTAATTTTCTTTATTGTGGCATCAATATTCAGATCCATAAGATTCAAAACAAAAGTTTAATATTGACATAAAAACAATAATACTTCAAGCATACTAATAAAGCAATCATGTCTTCTCAAAATAACATGGCCAAAGAAAGTTATCCCTACAAAATCATATAGTTTGGCTATGCTCCATCTTCATCACACAAAGTATTAAATCATGCACAACCCCGATGACAAGCCAAGCAATTGTTTCATACTTTTGATGTTCTCAAACTTTTTCAACTTTCACGCAATACATGAGCGTGAGCCATGGATATAGCACTATAGGTGAAATAGAATATGGTGGTTGTGGAGAAGACAAAAAGAAGGAGATAGTCTCACATCAACTAGGCGTATCAACGGGCTATGGAGATGCCCATCAATAGATATCAATGTGAGTGAGTAGGGATTGCCATGCAACGGATGCACTAGAGCTATAAGTTTATGAAAGCTCAAAAAGAAACTAAGTGGGTGTGCATCCAACTCGCTTGCTCAAGAAGACCTAGGGCAATTTGAGGAATCCCATCATTGGAATATACAAGCCAAGTTCTATAATGAAAAATTCCCACTAGTATATGAAAGTGACAACATAGGAGACTCTCTATCATGAAGATCATGGTGCTACTTTGAAGCACAAGTGTGGTAAAAGGATAGTAGCATTGCCCCTTCTCTCTTTTCTCTCTTTTTTTGTCTGGTCTTCTTTTGACCTCTTTTATTTTTTGTATAGTCCGGAGACTCATCCCAACTTTTGAGGGAATCATAGCTTCCATCATCCTTTCCTCACATGGGACAATGCTCTAATAATGATGATCATCACAATTTTATTTACTTACAACTCAAGAATTACAACTCGATTCTAGAACAAAAATATGACTCTATATGAATGCCTCCGGCGGTGTACCGGGATGTGCAATGATCAAGAGAGACATGTATGAAAAATATGAACGGTGGCCTTGCCACAAATACTATGTCAACTACATGATCGTGCAAAGCAATATGACAATGATGGAGCGTGTCATAATGAACGGAACCGTGGAAGTTGCATGGCAATATATATCGGAATGGCTATGGAAATGCCATAATAGGTAGGTATGGTGGCTGTTTTGAGGAAGGGTATATGGTGGGTGTAGTGCACCGGCGAAAGTTGCGCGGTACTAGAGAGGCTAGCAATGGTGGAAGGGTGAGAGTGCGTATAATCCATGGACTCAACATTAGTCATAAAGAACTCACATACTTATTGCAAAAGTATATTATCTATCAAAACAAAGTACTACACGCATGCTCCTAGGGTGATAGATTGGTAAGAAAAGACCATCGCTCGTCCCCGACCGCCACTCATAAGGAAGACAATCAATAAATAAATCATGCTCCGACTCATCACATAACGGTTCACCATACGTGCATGCTACGGGAATCACAAACTTTAACACAAGTATTTCTACCAATCCACAATTACTCACTAGCATGACTCTAATATCACCATCTTTATATCTCAAAACAATCATAAGGAATCAAACTTCTCATAGTATTCAACGCTCTTTATATGAAAGTTTTTATTATATCCCTCTTGGATGCCCATCATATTAGGACTAAATTCATAACCTAAGCACATTACCATGCTTTTTAGAGAGACTCTCAAAATAATATAAGTGAAGCATAATAGTTCAATAATTTCAATAAAATAAAGCCACCGGCGTGCTCTAAAAAGATATAACTGAAGCACTAGAGCAAAATTGCCTAGCTCAAAAGATCTAAGTGAAGCACATCGAGTATTCTAGTAAATTCATGATTCATGCGTGTCCCAATCAAAATGTGTGTGCAGCAAAGATGATTGTGGCAAACTAAAAAGCAAAGACTCATATCATACAAGACACTCCAAGCAAAACACATATCATGTGGTGAATAAAAATATAGCCTCAAGTAAATTTACCGATAGATGAAGACGAAAGAGGGGATGCCATCCGGGGCATCCCCAAGCTTAGATGCTTGGTTGTCCTTGAATATTACCTTGGGATTCCTTTGGCATCCCCAAGCTTAGGCTCTTGCCACTCCTTATTCCATAGTGAATCAAATCTTTACCCAAAACTTGAAAACTTCACAACACATAACTCAACAGAAAACTCATGTGATCCGTTAGTATAAGAAAATAAATCACCACTTTTTGGTACTGTTGTGAACTCATTATTTATTTATATTGGTGTAATATCTACAGTATTCCAACTTCTCCATGGTTCATACCCCCCGATACTACCCATAGATTCATCAAAATAAGCAAACAACATATAGAAAACAGAATCTGTCAAAAACAGAACAGTCTGCGATGATCCGAATTGTTCTCATACTTGTGTGACTCCAAAAATTCTGAAAAATTAAGAAAACAGAGGAAATTTGTATATCAATCTTTTGTACCAAATTCAGGGTTTTTACGTGCTCCAGTGAATTGAAACAATTCTGTTACTGGACTCAAAAGTTTCTGTTTTTCAGCAAGATCAAATCAACTAACACCGTAAGCCATCCCAAAGGTCTTACCTGGCTCAAACACTAATTAAAACACCAAAACAAAATTACTACAGAGGTAATAATGTGTATTTATTGAAAAACAGAACCAAAAACAAAAAAACATAAAAATAAAATTGGGTTGCCTCTCAACAAGCGCTATTGTTTGACGCCCCTAGCTAGGCATAAAACATAGATCTAGGTATTGTCATTGTTGGTATGCAATACATAAGTAGCTCTCATAATAGATTCATATGGCAACTTAATTTTCTTTCTTGGAAAGTGTTCCATGCCCTTCCTTAACGGAAATTGAAATCTAATGTTTCCTTCTTTCATATCAATAATTGCACCAATTGTTCTAAGGAAAGGTCTACCAAGAATAATAGGACATGTAGGATTGCAATCTATATCAAGCACAATGAAATCTACGGGCACATAATTCCTATTTGCAACAATAAGAACATCATTAATTCTTCTCATAGGTTTCTTAATAGTGGAATCCGTGAGATGCAAATTTAAAGAACAATAATCAAATTCACGGAAAACTAGCACATTACATAAAGTTTTTGGAATCATGGAACGCTAGCACCCAAATCACACAAAGCATGGCACTCATAATCTTTAATTTTAATCTTAATAGTAGGTTCCCACTCATCATAAAGCTTTCTAGGGATAGAAACTTCCAACTCAAGTTTTTCTTCAAAAGATTTCATCATAGCATCAACGATATGTTTAGTAAAAACTTTATTTTGATTATAAGCATGAGGAGAATTCAACATGGATTGCAACGAGGAAATACAATCTATCAAAGAACAATTATCATAATTAAAATCCTTGAAATCCAAAAGAGTGGGTTCATCGCTACTTAAAGTTTTGACCTCTCCAATCCCACTTTTATCAATTTTTGCATTAAGATCTATAAACTCTGAATCATTGGGACACCTTCCAGCTAAAGTTGACTCATCTCCAGTCCCATCTTTATCAAGATCTATATTAGAAAACAAAAATTCAATAGGAGTCACACCAATCACTTTAAGATCTTCATCATTATTTTCAAGGGATTCCGGTTTAGCAGCCATCTTATTTACCAAAGTAGTTTGCTTGTCGGAAATTTGGTCTACTAAATTTTCAAGATGAGCAAAATGATATTTAAGACCATAAAATTCTTTAGAAACATCATCGAGCTCTTTATTAATATACTCTATCATAGTTTTTTGCTCCTTAAGTTCGTTTCTAAAGAAACTATTATGATCAAATTGTAGGGACATGAAACTTTTAGCATTATTTTCAATTTCTTCCAACTTCCTATAGTAAGGATCAAAGTTCTTGGGCTGAGCCATACGGGCAAACAAGCAATCTAGCACACGAGCAAACAAAAAGCAAACGAAAAGGCGAACGGAAAAAGGGCGAATAAAAAGGCAAATCTTTTTGTGTTTTTATGAAATCGTTTTAGAAGTGGGGGAGAGGAAAACGAGAGGCAAATGGCAAATAATGTAATGCAAGAGATGAGAGTTTATGGTGGGTACTTGGTAGGCTTGATGTAGATCTCCCCGGCAACGGCGCCAGAAATTCTTCCTACTACTTCTTGAGCTTGCGTTGGTTTTTCCCTTGCAGAGGAAAGGGTGATGTAGCAAAGTAGAGATAAGTATTTCCCTCAGTTAAGAACCAAGGTATCAATCCAGTAGGAGATACACGCAAGTCTCCAATCTATGCACCTGCACAAACAATCAAACACTTGCACCCAACGCGATAAAGGAGTTGTCAATCCCTTCACGGTCACTTGCAAAGGTGAGATCTGATAGAGAAAGATATAAAAGCTTACTAAAACGTAAAACAAAATAAAAGTAAATAAATTGCAACAAGGTATTTTTGGGTTTTTTGGTTTATAGATCTGAAAATATATGATGGAAAATAGACCCGGGGACGATAGGTTTCACTAGAGGCTTCTCTCTTGAAGGCAAATAATACGGTGGGTGAACATATTACTGTCGAGCAATTGATAGAAAAGCGCAAAGTTATGATGATATCCAAGGCAATGATTATGAATATAGGCATCACATCCGTGTCAAGTAGACCGAAACGATTCTGCATCTACTACTATTACTCCACACGTCGACTGCTATCCAGCATGCATCTAGAGTATTAAGTTCATAAGAACGGAGTAACGCCTTAAGTAAGATGACATGATGTAGAGGAATAAACTCAAGCAATATGATGAAAACCCCATCTTTTTACCCTTGATGGCAACAATACAATACGTGCCTCGCTACCCCTACTTTGTCACTGGGTGAGGACACCGCAAGATTGAAACCAAAACTAAGCACCTCTCCCATTGCAAGAAGAACCAATCTAGTTGGCCAAACTAAACCGATAATTCGAAGAGAAATACAAAGATATCAAATCATGCATATAAGAATACAGAGAAGATTCAAATAATGTTCATAGATAAACTGATCATAAATCCACAATTCATCGGATCTCGACAAACACACCGCAAAATAATATTACATCGGATAGACCTCCAAGAACAACGAGGAGAACATGGTATTGAGGATGAAAGAGAGAGAAGCCATCTAGCTACTAGCTATGGACCCGTAGGTCTGTGGTACACTACCCACGCTTCATCGGAAGGGCAATAGAGTTGATGTAGAAGCCCTCCGTGATCGAATCCCCCTCCGGCAAGATGCCGAAAAAGGCCCCAAGATGGGATCTCACGGGAACAGAAGGTTACGGCGGCGGAAAAGTATTTTGGTGGACGCTTCTGGTGGTTTGGGAATATTTCTGAATTTATAGGCCAAAGATTAGGGTTGGAGGACTCCCGTGGGGCCCACAAGCCAGGGTCGCCCCCCTAGGGCCCGCCCTGAGGGCTTGTGGAGCCCTCGGGACTCTTCTGCCTTCCTCTCCAAGTCCTACGTGTGTCTTCTGGTCCAAGAAAAATCATCGCACTACAAGAAATATGTTAATACATGACGGATTTCTGATGACGTTCTCAGAAATCATCATAGTCGATGACGATTTTTCGTATCCGTCATGAAAATTGTCATGGATCAGCAGGATGCGAGTGCCCTCTCAAAAAGATAGCCCTTTTATGATGAACATCGATGAACCGTCACAGAATTTATCATCGATCGACTTGCTGGGCCTACCATCCGGACCATCTCCGATGGCTCGTGCTGATGTGTCGTGTGTAGATTCGACCCATATGTCACGTCGATAATTAAAAATGAAAGGAAGACACGCTAGAAATTTCAAGCGTACGCATGGACATCCAAAATTTTAAGTCGCCGACGTGGCCGGTGGGAAAAATTTCAAGCCATCCTATTTAACCCACAATCCAGACCCATCTAACCCTAATCCCCATTCTCTCCTCCCCCTCAGCCGCCACGACTGCCCGCTACCAATTCGGTGATTCTGGCAGCTATCCCCGACGATGAGCACACCACCGAGCTCCCCTCGCTCGGGTCCATCCTGCCTTCCGGCAAGATTTTCCCCTCTCAGCATCTACCGCTCGCCCAAAACACGCACCCGATCTAGGGTTTCGGCCTCCGGCATAGCCTTCATCGTCGACGCATCTCCGGTGTCCTCTGGCGGCTCTTCTCCATCATCTGCAGTGCCCCCACATGCGCTCTCTCCTCCTGATGGTCCACCTCGAGCAGGGCGGTGCGGAGGAACTACTCCCACAGGATCCACGGACACGGCGCACCCTGCAGTCGTCAGTCCGGGAAGAGGGCTGGCACCGCGGCTTGTCTTGGTCGACGACGGTTGCGGCGAATACCGGTGCTGCTCCTCATCCTCAAACTCCTAGGACGAGCGCTAGTACAGCATAAGCACGCCCCGCCCTTGAACAATGGCCATGGCGCTAGGTAAGGTTATGCCGCTGTGCCTATATTGCCCAGAGTAAACATTTGATGGGACAAATTGCTTGTGCTGGATATGGTTAGTCTATAGCTTGGTAATCTTGTTTTTAATTTTGGGAAAAAATTGTTGCTTGTGCTATCAAATATGCACTTTAATCTGTTATTGGATATGCCAAATATTATCAAGACCAGTTTCTGTATTTGTTTGTACACATGGACAAAATACTCTTTTAACAAACAGTACGATTGATTTCTGACTGACTTGGAGCCACAAATTCATACTGCCAGCATACTTGATTGAGGATGCTATCCTTCCTTTCCATTTTTTAAGAACCGAATGTAATTGCTGATAAGTACTGTTGCTATACTGCTAGTGCACAACACCAGGAATTTATATTACATTTTTATTATCATACCGGTGCCAATGTAATGGCTCCAATAACAGACAAGTGATTGCTAGTTGTACTTGTACAAACAAATGATCCCCAGATCCACGAGGCTTGCCAATTGACTGGCATCAAGTTTGCACCCTCATAGGTATCTAGTACTTGTGGTGCTTTTTATTGGCCGGTGTTAGTTGCTATGAAGTAGCTAACTGTAGCCAACACTGGATGCTTAGCCTCTAGTTATAAGGATTACCTGCTGCTGCTTTTGCTACCTCTTATGTTCCCTGAATGAATGGTTATGATGTTATCTAGCGTTTGGCTTCTGTTTCTCGATTTCTTGGACAACGTTTTTCTCTCTCTTGAGAATCATCAAATTTCGGAAAGGCTGCTTGTGTTGTCAAATATGAACTATTTATTAGGGTCGATTTCTGTGCTACTATTGTCTACTGCCTTCTCCACCCATCCAGTGGTGTACAGGACGTCCTCCACCTCAGAGCGCCCATCCCCGACGAGCGCCCTTCGCTGGAGGTGGAGCAGCAAGTTCAGCACCCGCTTGTCTCCTGCGTCCTTTCGCGCGTGGACAAGCTCGCCAATGGCTGCGTCTTCCTTCCCTCCTACCGTGGTGAGCTTATCCCCTCTCCCCACTTTACCCCCAAATCTGGATGACACTTGCAATCTGAGTACAAATCATGTTTTGCTTTAGTTTAGAGGTGGAGTCAGTTTCTGAGATGAACGTCTGAGCTTGATTAGTTGTGATGGTTTTGTGGGTCTGATTCTCTTGCACTATTACACATAATTTAATTAGGGCAAGCTAATGCTAATCCAGATAATATGATGTTATGTGCACAGGAGCTCTCCTCTCGTGATTTTTATTTCCTTTGATGTGATCCTGTAGAAAAAGAACACATCTATGCGTAGTAAATATTCAGTACGATTTTGTTAAAACCTTGGATGTATAACAGGCCAAAGCAAGAAGTGTGCCGGATTGAGCAGTGTAATGGAATCGTAACTCCAAGCTGTTGTGGCATGTCATCTGCCTTCAAACCAATATTATGTGAGCATTGCCTTGTTCTACACAGCCCTCTTAATTTGCACCAATTTGATTCTCAACTGTGTGTGTATAGAAAATAGACCTTGCTGTTTTGCTGAACTATTTTTGTTTCAAATTTGCTAGACTGAATACATGCACAAATATCAATGCTAGACTTGCCCAGATTGTTTTATGATAACTGCATACAAATAGATTATGATCTTGAGCTGTTAGTTATTTGATAAAGGTCGGGGCAATCACATTTGTAACTTACTACGAGCACTAGCAGCTCATCGCAGGTAACCAGGCTGCATTCTTGGCCTTAGTTACTTGCAGAATATGTGGTGCAATGATCCTAGTTATGAGGTTGTGAGATGTTATACAAGATTAGCTACATCAGCCGTGAGTATTGCTGCATTTGCGATAAATTGGCTCTGTCATGTAAAATAATACACCCTACTCTTGTAACTTTCAATAGAATCGAAACTATATAAGAATTACAAAAAGTGTTGCCAATTCAGAGTGCTCTAATGACAATGTTTCTCCTAATTCAATATGTGGATATGAAGAAGAATAATGATTTATCAGTAAAAAATAGTTGGCAATGCCCCTAAAATGTATTTGTCCCCGTTGCAACGCACGGGCAATTACCTAGTTAAGATAAAAAAGGGTTTGTTTCCTTTCTGTTTTGATGTTTGCCTTTATTACCAGAATAAAAAGTATTGCTTATGTTATTTATTTCTTACAGTGGGTACGAAAGTGCCTCCTCTTAACTTACTTTTTATACTTTTTCAGAGTTTCACATACTTTATATTTCGCAGCACCTGAGAGACTGCATCGTAGGAAATTCAGAATGTTTTCATAGCATGGTTCAGATTTAGTGTAGTGATAGCCTGGAACTTCATGTCAAATAAGCACAGTGGAGTATACTACCAACTCCATTGATATATGTATGCTCATCATTCCTTTTTATTCCCATCGGTTGTTTCTTTTCACACGATTGATTTTGTTGCACTACTTTGCATCGTGGGAGTGAAAAAATATAGGACTTGATAATGTGTACTCCCTTCCTTCCTAAATATAAGGCTTTTTGGAAATTTTAATATGGACCATGTACGGAGCAAAATGAGTGAATCTACACTTTAAAATACGGCTATATTCGTTTGTATGTTGTCCATATTCAAATCTCTAAAAAGACATATTTAGGAACGAAGGGCGTAGTAAGTTACTTCTAGTTTAACCTACTGGCTGTAATATTTTATATTGTGACATATTTTTCATCATGTGGCAGATATTGGTTTATGGGAGCATCTTCAACAATGAAGACATGTGTTCTCAAGACTTTGGTGTGGATGGGTGGATCTAACGGCTAGGAATGCGGGATGACCCGTGATTGATGTCCGACGAGCCTTGGGCCTTGCTTGATGGGGGCGTTGCTGATTGTAGAGTAGCATAGTGTTCTTCGAGATATGCTTGTAAAATTAATTTTTTTTGGTCGTTTTTTTTCTCGTGTACATGTATTTTCTAGTGTGTTTATGTATTTTTGTTTTTTCAATGACATGAGCATATATTTTCTGTCAAATTATTATTTGCTTAAATTTCCATGGACAAGAGAAACGACAGGTGGGCTAATGTCCTGGATTGAAATTAGTGGGCTGTACCTAAATGGACCTAAATTCTAATAATTGGGTTAATTACTATATGGGCCAACACTCTTGGACTGAGCTGAAGTTTAGTGGGCCAACTAATTTGGTGGGCTGATTACTACATGGGCTGCCACGTCAGATCCATGTCAAATTATGACGTGGTAGATAAGTTAACGCCGTCATGTGCAATTAAGTTAACTGCCATCCATGACGACTAAGAACCGTCATGGGTCGTGACGGTTTAGGATGGTTCGTCATGCAGCGTGTAGTGGTTAAATTATGACGCGATATACATGACGGATTTGAGTTTCGTCATGTATGCCTCTGCATGACAGTTTTGTGCAAGTCGGTGACGGATTGGTACTGTCACGTATTAACAGATTTCTTGTAGTGTCGTGAAAGTTTTATTCCGTTTGGACTCCGTTTGGTATTCCTTTTCTATAAAACTCAAAAACAAGGAAAAAACAGAAACTGGCACTGGGCTCTAGGTTAGTAAGTTAGTCCCAAAAATAATATAAAATAGCATAGTAATGCATATAAAACATCCAAAACAGATAATATAATAGCATGGAACAATAAAAAATTATAGATACGTTGGAGACGTATTAAGCATCCCCAAGCTTAATTCCTGCTCATCCTCGAGTAGGTAAATGATAAAAACAGAATTTTTGATGTGGAATACTACCTAACATATTTATCCATGTAATTTTCTTTATTGTGGCATGAATATTCAGATCCAAAAGATTCAAAACAAAAGGTTAATATTGACATAAAAACAATAATACTTCAAGCATACTAATAAAGCAATCATGTCTTCTCAAAATAACATGGCCAAAGAAAGTTATCCCTACAAAATCATATAGTCTGGCTATGCTCCATCTTCATCACACAAAGTATTAAATCATGCACAACCCCGATGACAAGCCAAGCAATTGTTTCATACTGATGTTCTCAAACTTTTTCAACTTTCACTTAATACATGAGCGTGAGCCATGGATATAGCACAATAGGTGAAATAGAATACGGTGGTTGTGGAGAAGACAAAAAGAAGGAGATAGTTTCACATCAACGGGCTATGGAGATGCCCATCAATAGATATCAATGTGAGTGAGTAGGGATTGCCATGCAACGGATGCACTAGAGCTATAAGTTTATGAAAGCTCAAAAAGAAACTAAGTGGGTGTGCATCCAACTCGCTTGCTCACGAAGACCTAGGGCAATTTGAGGAAGCCCATCATTGGAATATACAAGCCAAGTTCTATAATGAAAAATTCTCACTAGTATATGAAAGTGACAACATAGGAGACTCTCTATCATGAAGATCATGGTGCTACTTTGAAGCACAAGTGTGGTAAAAGGATAGTAGCATTGCCCCTTCTCTCTTTTCTCTCTTTTTTTGTGTGAGCTTCTTTTGGCCTCTTTTATTTTTTGTAAAGTCCGGAGACTCATCCCAACTTGTGAGGGAATCATAGCTTCCATCATCCTTTCCTCACATGGGACAATGCTCTAATAATGATGATCATCACAATTTTATTTACTTACAACTCAAGAATTACAACTCGATTCTAGAACAAAAATATGACTCTATATGAATGCCTCCGGCGGTGTACCGGGATGTGCAATGATCAAGAGAGACATGTATGAAAAATATGAACGGTGGCTTTGCCACAAATACTATGTCAACTACATGATCATGCAAAGCAATATGACAATGATGGAGCGTGTCATAATAAACGAAACGGTGGAAGTTGCATGGCAATATATCTCAGAATGGCTATGGAAATGCCATAATAGGTAGGTATGGTGGCTGTTTTGAGGAAGGGTATATGGTGGGTGTAGTGTACCGGGGAAGAGTTGTGCGGTACTAGAGAGGCTAGCAATGGTGGAAGGGTGAGAGTGCGTATAATCCATGGACTCAACATTAGTCATGAAGAACTCACATACTTATTGCAAAAGTCTATTAGCTATCGAAACAAAGAACTACACGCATGCTCCTAGGGGGATATATTGGTAGGAAAAGACCATCGCTCGTCCCCGACCGCCACTCATAAGGAAGACAATAAATAAATCTTGCTCCGACTTCATCAAATAACGGTTCACCATACGTGCATGCTACGGGAATCACAAACTTTAACACAAGTATTTCTACCAATCCACAATTACTCACTAGCATGACTCTAATATCACCATCTTTATATCTCAAAACAATCATAAGGAATCAAACTTCTCATAGTATTCAACGCTCTTTATATGAAAGTTTTTATTATATCCCTCTTGGATGCCCATTATATTAGGACTAAATTCATAAGCTAAGCAAATTACCATGCTGTTTAGAGATACTCTCAAAATAATATAAGTGAAGCATGAGAGTTCAATAATTTCTATAAAATAAAGCCACCGTTGTGCTCTAAAAAGATATAAGTGAAGCACTAGAGCAAAATTGCCTAGCTCAAAAGATATAAGTGAAGCACATAGAGTATTCTAGTAAATTCATGATTCATGCGTGTCCCTCTCAAAAGGTGTGTGCATCAAATATGATTGTGGCAAAATAAAAAGCAAAGACTCATATCATACAAGACGCTCCAAGCAAAACACATATCATGTGGTGAATAAAAATATAGCCTCAAGTAAATTTACCGATAGACGAAGACGAAAGAGGGGATGCCATCCGGGGCATCCCCAAGCTTAGATGCTTGGTTTTCCTTGAATATTACCTTGGGGTGCCTTGGGCATCCCCAAGCTTAGGCTCTTGCCACTCCTTATTTTATAGTCCATCAAATCTTTACCCAAAAATTGAAAACATCACAACACAAAACTCAACAGAAAACTCGTGAGATCCGTTAGTATAAGAAAATAAATCACCACTTTTTGGTACTGTTGTGAACTCATTCTTTATTTATATTGGTGTAATATCTACTGTATTCCAACTTCTCTATGGTTCATACCCCCCGATACTACCCATAGATTAATCAAAATAAACAAACTACACATAGAAAACAGAATCTGTCAAAAACAGAACAGTCTGCGAAGATCCGAATTGTGCTCATAATTCTGTCTATCCAAAAATTCTGAAATATTAAGACAACATATGTAATTTCCATATAAACCTTGTGTAAAAAATTCAGGATTTTTATACACTCCAGTAAATTTAAACAATTCTATTACTGGACTCTATAGTTTCTGTTTTTCAGCAAGATCAAATCAACTAACACTGTAAGCCATCCCAAAGGTCTTACTTGGCTCAAACACTAATTAAAACACCAAAACACAATTACTACAGAGGTAACAATGTGTATTTATTGAAAAACAGAACTAAAAACAAAAAACATAAAAATAAAATTGGGTTGCCTCCCAACAAGCGCTATTGTTTAACGCCCCTAGCTAGGCATAAAACATAGATCTAGGTATTGTCATCTTTGGTATGCAATCCATAAGTAGCTCTCATAATAGATTCATATGGAAACTTAATTTTCTTTATTGGAAAGTGTTCCATGCCCTTCCTTAATGGAAATTGAAATCTAATGTTTCCTTCTTTCATATCAATAATTGCACCAATCGTTCTAAGGAAAGGTCTACCAAGAATAATAGGACATGTAGGATTGCAATCTATATCAAGCACAATGAAATCTGCGGGCACATAATTCCTATTTGCAACAATAAGAACATCATTAATTCTTCCCATAGGTTTCTTAATAGTGGAATCCGCGAGATGCAAATTTATAGAACAATCATCAGATTCACGGAAACCTAGCACATCACATAAAGTTTTTGGAATCATGGAAACGCTAGCACCCAAATCGCACAAAGCATGGCACTCATAATCTTTAATTTTAATCTTAATAGTAGGTTCCCACTCATCATAAAGCTTTCTAGGGATAGAAACTTCCAACACAAGTTTTTCTTCAAAAGATTTCATCATAGCATCAACGATATGTTTAGTGAAAGCTTTATTTTGATTATAAGCATGAGGAGAATTCAACATGGATTGCAACAAGGAAATACAATCTATCAAAGAACAATTATCATAATTAAAATCCTTGAAATCCAAAAGAGTGGGTTCATCGCTACTTAAAGTTTTGACCTCTCCAATCCCACTTTTATCATTTTTTGCATTAAGATCTATAAACTCCGAATCATTGGGACGCCTTCTAGCTAAAGCTCACTCATCTCCAGTCCCATCTTTATCAAGATTTATATTAGAAAACAAAGATTCAATAGGAGTCACACCAATCACTTTAAGATCTTCATCATTATTTTCAAGGGATTCCAGTTTAGCAGCCATCTTATTTACCAAAGTAGTTTGCTTGTCGGAAATTTTGCATACTAAATTTTCAAGATGAGCAAATTGAGATTTAAGACCATAAAATTCTTTAGAAACATCATCGAGCTCTTTATTAATATACTCCATCATAGTTTTTGCTCCTTTAGTTCGTTTCTAAAGAAACTATTATGCTCAAATTGTAGGGACATGAAACTTTTAGCATTATTTTCAATTTCTGCCAACTTCCTATAGTAAGGATCAAAGCTCTTGGGTTGAGCCATACGGGTAAACAAGAAATGTAGCACACGAGCAAAGGAAAAGCAAACGAAAAGGCAAACGGAAAAGTGCGAATAAAAAGGCAAATCTTTTTGTGTTTTTCTGAAATCGTTTTAGAAGTGGAGGAGAGGAAAACGAGAGGCAAATGGCAAATAATGCAATGCAAGAGATGAGAGTTTATGGTGGGTACTTGGTAGGCTTGATGTAGATCTCCCCAGCAACGGCGCCAGAAATTCTTCCTGCTACTTCTTGAGGTTGCGTTGGTTTTTCCCTTGAAGAGGAAAGGGTGATGCAGCAAAGTAGAGATAAGTATTTCCCTCAGTTAAGAACCAAGGTATCAATCCAGTAGGAGATACTCGCAAGTCTCCAATCTATGCACCTGCGCAAACAATCAAACACTTGCACCCAACGCGATAAAGGAGTTGTCAATCCCTTCACGGTCACTTGCAAAGGTGAGATCTGATAGAGATAGACATAAAAGCTTACTAAAACGTAAAACAAAATACAAGTAAATAAATTGCAGCAAGGTATTTTTGGGTTTTTTGGTTTATAGATCTGAAAATATATGATGAAAAATAGACCCGGGGGCGATAGGTTTCACTAGAGGCTTCTCTCTTGAAGGCACATAATATGGTGGGTGAACAAATTACTGTCGAGCAATTGATAGAAAAGCGCAAAGTTATGATGATATCCAAGGCAATGATTATGAATATAGGCATCACGTCCGTGTCAAGTAGACCAAAACGATTCTGCATCTACTACTATTACTCCACACATCGACCGCTATCCAGCATGCATCTAGAGTATTAAGTTCATCAGAACGGAGTAACGCCTTAAGTAAGATGACATGATGTAGAAGGATAAACTCAAGCAATAAGATGAAAACCCTATCTTTTTACCCTTGATGGCAACAATACAATACGTGCCTCGCTACCCCTACTTTGTCACTGGGTGAGGACACCGCAAGATTGAACCCAAAACTAAGCACCTCTCCCATTGCAAGAAGAACCAATCTAGTTGGCCAAACCAAACCGATAATTCGTAGAGAAATAGAAACATATCAATTCATGCATATAGGAATTCAGAGAAGGTTCAAATAATATTCATAGATAAACTAATCATAAATCCACAATTCATCGGATCTCGACAAACACACCGTAAAAGAATATTACATCGGATAGATCTCCAAGAGCCATGAGGAGAACATGGTATTGAGGATCAAAGAGAGAGAAGAACCCATCTAGCTACTAGCTATGGACCCGTAGGTCTGTGGTAAACTACTCACGCTTCATCGGAAGGGCAATAGAGTTGATGTAGAAGCCCTTCGTGATTGAATCCCCCTCCGGCAGGATGCTGGAAAAGGCCCCAAGCTAGGATCTCACGGGAACAGAAGGTTACGGCGGCAGAAAAGTATTTTGGTGGATGCTTCTGGTGGTTTGGGAATATTTTTTAATTTATAGGCCAAAGATTAGGGTTGGAGGACTCCCGTGAGGCCCACAAGCCAGGCCCCCCCTAGGGTGCGCCCTAAGGGCTTGTGGAGCCCTCGGGACTCTTCTGCCTTCCTCTCCAAGTCCTACGTGTGTCTTCTGCTCCAAGAAAAATCATCGCGAAAGTTTTATTCCGTTTGGTATTCTTTTTCTGTAAAACTCAAAAATGAGGAAAAAAACAGAAACTGGCACTGGGCTCTAGGTTAATAAGTTAGTCCCAAAAATAATATAAAATGACATATTAATGCATATAAAACATCCAAAACAGATAATATAATAGCATGGAACAATAAAAAATTATAGATACATTGGAGACATATCAGAGACTTAAATTACAGAAAGAAATAACTTACAGACAATAGCAACTGATGTGAGATTTGTCGAGTGCGTCTTGATTGAATAACTGAAACATTTCTTGAAACTCAACCCACAAATCTTTTTCATGGAAGTAATGCTCTGCCTTGACTTTCACCATGAGGCTCTCTCGCCCCTTCTTTATTTCTCTCAGGTACCAGTCATGCAATCTGCGCATTTGAGTTGATAGAAGCGGGACCTCCTCAGGCCTGACCAGAGGTTGGACGGGGACATATTTCCATGGTACTTCCTCCTCTTGAATCTTGGGGAGTTCCTTGATGCCTAGGAGTTGTTCAATAGTGACACCGGCCTCTGTAGCCATCTCTCTATGAGCGTCGGTTATTACCGGTTGATCAGCGGTACTCACATGTGATTGTACAATGAGCGGCGGAATCGATTGTACTGCCTGTTCTCCCAGCTGGGGAACAGTTTTCCCGCTTTTATTACTACCTACTTGGCTCGAGCTCGACTCTTTATCTTTTTGTGCACGATATGACTTCTTAATAGAGCGCTCATAGTCTGAGTCCATTCCCTTCACAGCCGGTTGAGCCATATCCACAAAGTGTTGTAGGACTTCCTCAGGTATTTTCTCCTTTGGCGGCGGGGGCAGGTTCTTCGCAAAAAAGGCCTTCACTTGGGCATCCACTTCGGCGTTGTTTTCCTTGATGGTCATGTCGTAAGCCAACTTCTTTTTGGCAGGAGGAGAGGCTTTCTTGCTTGGTGCTCTCTTCCGCTTTGGAGAAGGCTGATGCGCCCGAGATCGATATGGAGTACTTGCGCTGATGGGCTCTGTCTCGGGGTGTGTTGGAGTCGGCTGACGCGGCGGACTTGGAGGAGGAGCCGGCTGACACGACGGACTTGGAGGAGGAGTCGGTGGCCTTGGAAAAAACGATGCAATCCTTTCTCCATAGAATGATACAACGTATGGCGTCTCCCAGTGTGCGCTCCTCCTCACCTCCAGGAATGTCAAGCTCTAGCTCGTCATATCCCGACCTCACTTCATCCACCCCGACACGAGCATAGCCAGCTGGAATCGAATTGCCATGGATGGTTGCTTCAGGGGGATTTGGTAAAGCATAGCCGTCCACCGCCTTCATGGATATGTTCTTCAGTTTCATGTGTAGCTCACAAGGTGTCGTATCTTTGATATCATCCACGTGGTATCTAGCCAGCAGTGCATCATCGGCCGGGGTTGAATCCACGTTGCTTTTCGGCATAGATGGGGCGATGCTATCCAATGCTGGATCTGCTTGCTACTGCCGCTGAGATGCCCTTTCCTAGCTAAGTGAGTCGATCTGCTCCTGCTGCCGCATGAAAGCGCATTCCAACTCCGCGTGCTTTGATTCTACCCGTTGAAGGTGGTCTGCTTCCTGCTTCCTTTGCTCCTCCTCCAGCTTCCTCTGCTCCTCCTCCGGATTCCTCTACTCCTCGTCCTGCTTCTTCTTTCTCGCATGGCCTCTATAAGTGGGGTTCCAATCTGCAAACCCCTCAAACCACGGAACAACGCCTTTGCCTCGTGTTCGTTCCGGGTGTTCAAGATTCTTCAGGGCACGCGTAAGCTCGTTGTTCTCTCTCTCGGGCTTGAACGTCCCATTCGAGCCTCTTCTAGTGCAACAAGTAAAGCATCGGAGGCTTCTTTAAGACTTGCCCGCTCCATAATCTCCCCCGTCTTTGGGTCCAACTTTCCGCCATGCGCATAAAACCAAGGCATGCACTTGTCGGGCCAACCCAATGTTTTTGGAGTGACCCCTGCAGCAATCATCTATTCCTCAGATTCATCCCACTTTGGCCGGCTGACCTGGTAGCCACCTTGCCCCAGAACATGCTGAAACTTTTTTTCGCAGCATTAATCTTGTTTTTCCTCGACCGTTCCCGAGTTGCTTCCGATTCCTTGAACTTCACAAAAGAGTCCTAGTGATCTCTTACCTTCTCCACTGCTCCCTTGAATGCTGGAGTCTGCTTTCCTTCTGCTTCGTATTTGGCCCATATTCTTTTCTTGTGGTTGCAGAATTGTGTGGCCATCTTCTTAAGAGCACTCTTCTTGACTTTCTCCCGTTCCGCATCTGTCAAATGCTCTAGTAGGGTGAATTGTGACATGAGCGATTCCCAAAGCAGATCTTTTAATCTTTCAGAGACAAAACCTACTCCTTGATCTCCCTTTCGCTTATTCCATTCTTGAACGGAGATCGGGATTTGGTCCCTGACAATAACTCTGCACTGATGCTTAAATTTGTCCGCATTCTTTTTAGGAGCAAGCGGTTCGCCACATGGTTTGATCGCATCGATGTTGTACTTTATGCCAGCCTGCAACCTTTTGGCCGGGCCTCGTACTGCCCTGCTTGTAGAAGATTTGCTCTATCCAGAGGGCTAAAAGAAGAAAGATCGATTCGTTAATATGTATATATATATATATATATATATATATGTACAAATCAATTAATACATGTAATGATCACTAGAGGCCTTATATATACTTCGCCAGTCTTTGTTAATTGAAGATCATTTCCTTCGCCATCATTGTTTCTGTGGCCTTCGTCTGTTGGTTCTTCCTGAAATATTCCCTCGCTGGAATTGTTCAGATATTGTGAGCCGTTGATACGTCCATTTTGGATCATGTTTTCCTACTGTTATTTATAATGTTTTTATGCATAATAATGCTTTTTGGAGTAATTCTCATGCCTTTTCTCTCATAATATTCAAGGTTTACACAAAAGAGGGAGAATACCGGCAACTGGAATTCTGGACCTGAAAAAGTTACGTCAGAGTTACCTATTCTGCACATCTCCAAATAAGCTGAAAATTTACGGAGAATTATTTCGCAATATATAAAAAATGCTGGAGAAAATAACTACCGGAGGAGTGATACGTCTCCAACGTATCTATAATTTTTATTGTTCAATGCAATTATATTATCTGTTTTGGATGTTTTATATGCATTAATATGCTATTTTATATTATTTTTGGGACTAACCTATTAACCTAGAGCCCAGTGCCAGTTTTTGTTTTTTCCTTGTTTTTGAGTTTTACAGAAAAGAAATATCAAACGGAGTCCAAACGGAATAAAACTTTACGATGATTTTTCTTAGACCAGAAGACACATGTAGGACTTGGAGAGGAAGTCAGAAGAGTCCCGAGGGCTCCACAAGCCCTCAGGGCGCGCCCTAGGGGGGCGCACCCCCTAGCTTGTGGGCCCCACGGGAGTCCTCCAACCCTAATCTTTGGCCTATAAATTCAGAAATATTCCCAAATGACCAGAAGCGTCCACCAAAATACTTTTCCGCCGCCGTAACCTTCTGTACCCATTAGATCCCATCTTGGGGCCTTTTTCGGCATCCTGCCGGAGGGGGATTCGATCACGGAGGGCTTCTACATCAACTCTATTGCCCTTTTGATGAAGCGTGTGTAGTTTACCACAGACCTACGGGTCCATAGCTAGTAGCTAGATGGCTTCTTCTCTCTCTTTGATTCTCAATACCATGTTCTCCTCGCTGCCCTTGGAGATCTATCCGATGTAATATTCTTTTGGGGTGTGTTTGTCGAGATCCGATGCATTGTGGATTTATGATCAGATTATCTATGAATATTATTCGAATCATCTCTGAATTCTTATATGCATGATTTGATATCTTTGTATTTTTCTTCAAATTATCAGTTTGGTTTGGCCAACTAGATTGGTTCTTCTTGCAATGGGAGAGGTGCTTAGATTTGGGTTCAATCTTACGGTGTCCTCGCCCAGTGACAAAGTAGGGGTAGCGAGGCACGTATTTGTATTGTTGCCATGAAGGGTAAAAAGATGGGGTTTTCATCATATTGCTTGAGTTTATCCCTCTACATCATGTCATCTTACTTAAGGCGTTACTCCGTTCTTTATGAACTTAATACTCTAAATGCATGCTGGATAGCGGTCGATGTGTGGAGTAATAGTAGTAGATGTAGAATCGTTTCATTCTACTTGACACGGACGTGATGCCTATATGCATAATCATTGCCTTGGATATCGTCATAAGTTTGCACTTTTCTATCAATTGCTCGACAGTGATTTGTTCACCCACCGTATTATTTGCCTTCAAGAGAGAAGCCTCTAGTGAAACTTATGCCCCCCGGGTCTATTTTCCATCATATATTTTCATTTCTATAAACCAAAAAACCCAAAAATACCTTGCCGCAATTTATTTACTTTTATTTTGTTTTACATTTTAGTAATCTTTTAAATCTATCTCTATCAGATCTCATCCTTGCAAGTGACCATGAAGGGATTGACAACCCCTTTATCGCGTTGGGTGCAAGTGTTTGATTGTTTGTGCAGGTGCATAGATTGGGTACTTGCTTGTATCTCCTACTGGATTTGATACCTTGGTTCTTAACTGAGGGAAATACTTATCTCTACTTTGCTGCATCACCCTTTCCTCTTCAAGGGAAAAACCAACACAAGCTCAGGAAGTAGCAGGAAGAATTTCTAGCGCCGTTCCGGGGAGATCTACATCAAGCCTACCAACTACCTACCATAAACTCTCATCTCTTGCATTACATTATTTGCCATTTGCCTCTCATTTTCCTCTCCCCCACTTCTAAAACGATTTTCAGAAAAATACAAAAATATTTGCCCTTTTTATTCGCTCTTTGTCCGTTTGTCTTTTCGTTTGCTTTTTTTGGTTGCTTGTTTGCTAGATCGGTTTGTTGCCACCATGTCTGAATCTGGGGAGTTTATCATGGGAAAATATAGCAATAATCTTGATGGATGTTTTAACGATGTTGCCAACAATGATCCTCATCGAGAAGAACCCACTACTATTCATACTAAAAAACTCCGTGTAGGTATTGGAAAAGGGGTTATTCAAGATTTCTTTAATTGTGCCGGTACTTTGCCTATGCTTGGAGGGTCAATTCTGAATAAAACAATTAGTCTTGCGGATGCAATATCTTTGCTTATAGTTGAATTTGAAAGACAATTTGTTCACATGCACACATGCATACAAAGGCTTTTACTAGAATTTTCCAATATTCATGATCCCTCTGTTAAACGTGTCACCACTATATTTCTAGCTCATGATTTTAGGTTTATCATGAAAGAGGCCGGTGAAATATTTGCTCATTATAATATTAATGGTGGTTGCCTCCCTATAGAAGAGATCCTTTTTAATCAAGAAGAAACTAGGAGATTACAATCTCCGGATTATGCTGCTTACAATGAAAACCTAAGAAAGAAAGTCCCTACCGATGTTTTGATTGATAAAATTTCTGAGCTCCATGAAAATTTTGCTATAAAAAATAATGGATTAGGGTTTGTGCTTAGGGATAGACTTAGGTCTTTTAATCAAAGGAACATTTACAATGAAGAAATAATTATCAAATACAAAGGGCCGAAGGAGGAACCAATTCCTCCCAAACTTGATCTTATAGATCCTTACCCTATCAAATTTAGCCCTTTTGATTATTTTTGTTTGCCACAAAGAAAGCTTGCTGCCGAGAGGAGGGAATATGAGATTAGCATGGATGATCTCCCTCTCTTCTATTACAATACCTAGATCTATGTTTTATGCCTAGCTAGGGGCGTTAAACAATACCGCTTGTTGGGACGCAACCCAATTTTATTTTTATGTTTTTTGTTTTTGGTTCTGTTTTTCAATAAATACACATTATTACCTCTGTATTAATTGTGTTTTGGTGTTTTAATTAGTGTTTGAGCCAAGTAAGACCTTTGGGATGGCTTACGGTGACAGTTGATTTGATCTTGCTGAAAAACAGAAACTTTTGCATCCAGTAACAGAATTGTTTAAATTGACTGGAGCATGGAAAAACCCTGAGTTTTTTACAAAAAATTTATATACGAATTTACTATTTTTTCCTAATGTTTAAGAGTTTTTGGAGTTACATAAGTATTAGAACAATTCAGATCTTCAAAGACTGTTCTGTTTTTGACAGATTCTGTTTTCTATGTGTTGTTTGCTTATTTTAATGAACCTATGGGTAGTATCGGGGGGTATGAACCATGGAGAAGTTGGAATACAGTAGACATTACACCAATATAAATAAATAATGAGTTCACAACAGTACAAAAACGTGGTGATTTATTTTCTTATACTAACGGATCTCATGAGTTTTCTGTTGAGTTTTCTGTTGTGAAGTTTTCAAGTTTTGGGTAAAGATTTGATGGACTATGGAATAAGGAGTGGCAAGAGCCTAAGCTTGGGGATGCCCAAGGCACCCCAAGGTAATATTCAAGTACAACTAAGCATCTAAGCTTGGGGATGCCCCGGATGGCATCCCCTCTTTCGCCTTCGTCTATCGGTAAATTTACTTGAGGCTATATTTTTATTCACCACATGATATATGTTTTGCTTGGAGCGTCTTGTATGATTTGAGTCTTTGCTTTTTAGTTTCTAGAATCATCCTTTCTGTACAAACCTTTTAAGAGGGACATGCATGAATCGTGAATTTATTAGAATACTCGATGTATTTCACTTATATCTTTTGAGCTAGGCAATTTTGCTCTAGTGCTTCACTTATATCTTTTTAGAGCACGGCGGTGGCTTTATTTTATAGAAATTGTTGAACTCTCTTGCTTCACTTATATTATTTTGAGAGTCTCTTTAAACAGCATGGTAATTTTCATAGGTTATGAATTTAGTCCTAATATGATGGGCATCCAAGAGGGATATAATAAAAACTTTCATATAAAGAGCATTGAATACTATGAGAAGTTTGATTTCTTATGATTGTTTTGAGATATAAAGATGGTGATATTAGAGTCATGCTAGTGAGTAATTGTGGATTGGTAGAAATACTTGTGTTAAAGTTTGTGATTCCCGTAGCATGCACGTATGGTGAACCGTTATGTGATGAAGTCGGAGCATGATTTATTTATTTATTGTCTTCCTTATGAGTGGCGGTCGGGGACGAGCGATGGACTTTTCCTACCAATCTATCCCCCTAGGAGCATGCGTGTAGTACTTTGTTTCGATAGCTAATAGACTTTTGCAATAAGTATGTGAGTTCTTTATGACTAATGTTGAGTCCATGGATTATACGCACTCTCACCCTTCCACCATTGCTAGCCTCTCTAGTACCGCGCAACTTTTGCCAGTACACTACACCCACCATATACCCTTCCTCAAAACAGCCACCATACCTACCTATTATGGCATTTCCATAGCCATTCTGAGATATATTGCCATGCGACTTCCACCATTCCGTTTTATTATGACACGCTCCATCATTGTCATATTGCTTTGCATGATCGTAAGATAGCTGGCTTGATGTTTTCATGGCTTGTCCGTTTTTTCATGTCATTGCTATGCTAGATTGTTGCACATCCCGGTACATCACCGGAGGCATTCATATAAAGTCATATTTTTGTTCTAAGTATCGAGTTGTAATTCTTGAGTTGTAAGTAAATAAAAGTGTGATGATCATCATTATTAGAGCATTGTCCCATGTGAGGAAAGGATGATGGAAGTTATGATTCCCTCACAAGTTGGGATGAGTCTTCGGACTTTACAAAAAATAAAAGAGGCCAAAGAAGCCCAAACAAAAAAAAGAAAAAAAATGAGAGAAAAGAGAGAAGGGGTAATGCCACTATCCTTTTACCACACTTGTGCTTCAAAGTAGCACCATGATCTTCATGATAGAGAGTCTCCTATGTTGTCACTTTCATATACTAGTGGGAATTTTTCATTATAGAACTTGGATTGTATATTCCAATGATGGGCTTCCTCAAATTGCCGTAGGTCGTCGTGAGCAAGCAAGTTGGATGCACACCCACTTAGTTTCTTTTTGAGCTTTCATAAACTTATAGCTCTAGTGCATCCATTGCATGGCAATCCCTACTCACTCACATTGATATCTATTGATGGGCATCTCCATAGCCCGTTGATGTGAGACTATCTCCTTCTTTTTGTCTTCTCCACAACCACCATATTCTATTCCACCTATAGTGCTATATCCATGGCTCACGCTCATGTATTGCGTGAAAGTTGAAAAAGTTTGAGAACATCAAAAGTATGAAACAATTGCTTGGCTTCATCGGGGTTGTGCATGATTTAATACTTTGTGTGATGAAGATGGAGCATAGCCAGACTATATGATTTTGTAGGGATAACTTTCTTTGGCCATGTTATTTTGAGAAGACATGATTGCTTTATTAGTATGCTTGAAGTATTACTGTTTTTATGTCAATATTAAACTTTTGTTTTGAATCTTATGGATGTGAATATTCATGCCACAATAAATAAAATTACATGGATAAATATGTTAGGTAGCATTCCACATCAATAATTCTGTTTTTATCATTTACCTACTCGAGGACGAGCTGGAATTAAGCTTGGGGATTCTTGATACGTCTCCAACGTATCTATAATTTTTTATTGTTCCATGCTATTATATTATCTGTTTTGGATGTTTTATATGCATTAATATGCTATTTTATATTATTTTTAGGACTAACCTATTAACCTAGAGCCCAGTGCCAGATTCTGTTTTTCCTTGTTTTTGAGTTTTACAGAAAAGGAATATCAAACGGCGTCCAAACAAAATAAAACTTTACGTTGATTTTTCTTGGACCAGAAGACACACGTAGGACTTGGAGAGGAAGTCAAAAGAGTCCCGAGGGCTCCACAATCCCTCAGGGCACGCCCCCTGGCTTGTGGGCCCCACGGGAGTCCTCAAACCCTAATCTTTGGCCTATAAATTTAGAAATATTCCCAAACGACCAGAAGCGTCCACCAAAATACTTTTTCGCCGCCGTAACCTTCTGTACCCGTGAGATCCCATCCTGGGGCCTTTTCTGACATCCTGGCGGAGGGGGATTCGATCATGGAGGGCTTCTACATCAACTCTTTTGCCCTTCTGATGAAGTGTGAGTAGTTTACCACAGACCTACGGGTCCATATCTAGTAGCTTGATGGCTTCTTCTCTCTCTTTGATTCTCAATACCATGTTCTCCTCGCTGTCCTTGGAGATCTATCCGATGTAATATTCTTTTGCGGTGTGTTTGTCGAGATCCGATGAATTGTGGATTTATGATCAGATTATTTATGGATATTATTTTAATCTTCTCTGAATTCTTATATGCATGATTTGATATCTTTGTATTTCTCTTCGAATTATCGGTTTGGTTTGGCCAACTAGATTGGTTCTTCTTGCAATGGGAGAGGTGCTTAGTTTTGGGTTCAATCTTGCGGTGTCCTCACCCAGTGACAAAGTAGGGGTAGCGAGGCACGCATTTGTATTGTTGCCATCAAGGGTAAAAAGATGGGGTTTTCATCATATTGCTTGAGTTTATCCCTCTACATCATGTCATCTTACTTAAGGCATTACTCTGTTCTTTATGAACTTAATACTCTAGATGCATGCTGGATAGCGGTCGATATGTGGAGTAATAGTAGTAGATTCAGAATCGTTTCGGTCTACTTGACACGGACGTGATGCCTATATGCATAATCATTTCCTTGGATATCGTCATAACTTTGTGCTTTTCTATCAATTGCTCGATAGTAATTTGTTCACCCACCGTATTATTTGCCTTCAAGAGAGAAGCCTCTAGTGAAACCTATGGCCCCCGGCTCTATTTTCCATCATATATTTTCAAATCTATAAACCAAAAAAACCCAAAAATACCTTGCTGCAATTTATTTACTTTTGTTTTATTTTACGTTTTAGTAATCTTTTATATCTATCTCTATCGGATCTCATCCTTGTAAGTGATCGTGAAGCGATTGACAACCCCTTTATCGCGTTGGGTGCAAGTGTTTGATTGTTTGTCCAGGTGCATAGATTGGGGACTTGCTTGTATCTCCTACTAGATTTGATACCTTGGTTCTTAACTGAGGGAAATACTTATCTCTACTTTGCTGCATCACCCTTTCCTCTTGAAGGGAAAACCAACGCAAGGGCAAGAAGTAGCAAGGAGGACCACCAGGTGGGCCCAACCCACCTGGGCGCGCGAGGCCCCCCAGGCGCGCCCTGGTGGGTTGTGCCCTCCTCGGCCCACCTCCGGTGCCCATCTTCTGGTATATAGGTCATTTTGACCTAGAAAAAATCAGGAGGGGACTTTCGGGACGAAGCGCCACCGTCTCGAGGTGGTACTTGGGCGGGAACACTTTTGCCCTCCAGCGGAGCGATTCCGCTAGGGGAACTTCCCTCCCGGAGGGGGAAATCATCGCCATCATCATCACCAACGACTCTCCCATCTTTGGGAGGGCCATCACTCTCAAACCCTAGTTCATCTCTTGTGTTCAATCTTTGTACCGGAACCCTAGATTGGTACTTGTGGGTGACTAGTAGTGTTGATTACATCTTGTAGTTGATTACTATATGGTTTATTTGGTGGAAGATTATATGTTTAGATCCATTATGCTATTTAATACCCCTCTGATCTTGAGCATGATTATTATTTGAGAGTAGTTACTTTTGTTCTTGAGGTCACGGGACAAATCATGTTGCAAGTAATCATGTGAACTTGATATGTGTTCGATTTTTTGATGATATGTATGTTGTGATTCCCTTAGTGGTGTCATGTGAACATCGACTACATGGCACTTCACCATATTTGGGCCTAAGGGAATGCATTAAGGATTAGTTATTAGATGATGGGTTGCTAGAGTGACAGAAGCTTAAACCTAGGTTTATGCGCTACTTCGTAAGGGACTGATTTGGATCCAAAAGTTTAATGCTATGGTTATATTTTATCTTAATACTTTTCTCGTAGTTGCGGATGCTTGCGAGGGCGTTAATCTTAAGTAGGAGGTTTGTTCAAGTAAGAACAGCACCTAAGCACCGGTCCACCCACATATCAAATTATCATAGTAGCGAACACGAATCAAACCAACATGATGAAAGTGATATGATGAAATTCCCGTTTACCCTCAAGAACGCTTTGCTTATCATAAAAGACCGTTTTGGCCTGTCCTTTGCCACAAGAGGATTGGGCTACCTTGCTGCACTTTATTTACCATTACCGTTACTTGCTCGTTACAAATTATCTTGCTATCAAACTACTTGTTACCGACAATTTCAGTGCTTGCAAAAAATACCTTGCTGAAAACCACTTGTCATTTCCTTCTGCTCCTCGTTGGGTTCGACACTCTTACTTATCGAAAGGACTACGATTGATCCCCTATACTTGTGGGTCATCAAGGCTCTTTTCTGGCACCGTTGCCGGGGAGTGAAGCGCTCTCGGTAAGGAAAAATTATTACTATGTGCTGAAATTTATTGTCACTTGTTACTATGGAGAATCATCCTTTGAGGGGTTTGTTCAGGGTATCTTCACCTCGACCGGAACCACAATTAGCTACCCCTCAACCTACTGCACCTACTGAAAATATTGGTTATGAAATTCCTTCGGGTATGATAGAACAACTGCTAGCTAATCCTTATGCAGGAGATGGAACTGAACATCCTGATATGCACTTGATATATGTGGATGAAATTTGTGGATTATTTAAGCTTGCAGGTTTATCCGCAGATGAAGCTAAGAAGAAGGTTTTCCCTTTATCTTTGAAGGGAAAAGCATTGACATGGTATAGGCTATGCGATGATATTAGATCTTGGAATTGGAATCGATTGAAATTGGAATTTCACCAAAAAAATTATCCTATGCATCTAGTTCATCGTGGTCGGAATTATATATATAATTTTTGGCCTCATGAAGGCGAAAGTATCGCTCTAGCTTGGGGGAGGCTAAAGTCAACTTTAAATTCATGCCCCAATCATGAGCTCTCTAGAGAAATTATCAATCCAAATTTTTATGCTCGGCTTTCTCGTGATGATCTATCCATGCTCGATACTTCTTGTACTGGTTCTTTTATGAAGAAGACTATTGAATTCAGGTGGGATCTTTTAGAAATAATTAAATGCAACTCTGAAGATTGGGAACTCGACAAAGGTAAAGAGTCATGTATTAAGCTTGAATTTGATTGTGTTAAATCCTTTATGAATACCGATGCTTTTCACAAGTTTAGCACTAAATATGGACTTGACTCTGAGATAGTAGCCTCTTTTTGTGAATCGTTTGCTACTCATGTTGATCTCCCTAAGGAGAAGTGGTTTAAATATCATCCCCCTATCAAAGAAGAAATTAAAGAACCCGACATAGCTAAACATGAAACTATTATTTACAATGTTGATCCAGTTGTGCCTATTGCTTATATTGAAAAACCACCTTTCCCTGTTAGGATAAAGGAACATGCTAAGGTTTCAACTGTGGTTCGCAAAAGTAATATTAGAGCACCTAAACCTACTGAAAAAATTAAAGTAGAACCTAGTGTTGCTATGGTTACAGATCTCCTGGTAGAAAATATTGATGGGCATGCTATTTACTTCTGTGATGAAGATGTTAGAATTGCCAAACCCGATGAAAAAGATAAACACAGACCTGTTGTTGGCATGCCTGTTGTCTCAGTTAAAATAGTAGATCATTGTTATCATGGTTTATGTGATTTAGGTGCTAGTGTGAGTTCTATTCCTTTTACCTTATACCAATAAATTATGAATGACATAGCACCCGCTGAACTAGAGGACATAGACGTCAGTATTAAACTTGCTAATAGAGAGACCATCACACCACTTGGGATTGTTAGAGATGTTGAAGTCTTGTGTGGGAAAATAAAGTACCCTACTGATTTTCTAGTCCTTGGTTCCCCACAAGATGACTTATGTCCCATTATCTTTGGTAGACCTTTCTTGAATACTGTCAATGCCACTATAGATTGTCATAAACAAATTGTCATTGTTAGCTTTGGTGATGAGTCCATGAGTTTAATTTCCAAGTTTAATAGACAACCTCATAAGAAAGAATTACCTAGCAAGGATGAAATAATTGGTCTTGCTTCTATTGCCGTGCCTCCTACTGATCCACTAGAACAATATTTGCTAGAACATGAAAATTATATGCATATGCATGAAAGGAATGAAATAGATAAAAATTTCTTTGAACAACGACCCCTGCTCAAACACAATTTGCCTATTAAAACTCTAGGAGGTCCTCCTCCACCTAAAGGTGATCCCGTGTTTGAATTAAAACAATTGCCTGACAATCTGAAGTATGCTTATCTTGATGAGAAAAGATATATCTTGTTATTATTAGTGATAACCTTTCAGAACATGAAGAAGAAAGATTATTAAAAATTCTGAAGAAGCACCATTCTGCTATGGGATATACTCTTGATGATCTTAAGGGCATTAGTCCCACTCTCTGTCAGCACAAGATTAATATGGAACCTGATGCTAAACCCATTGTTGATGATCAATGACGTTGGAATCCTAAGATGAAAGAAGTGGTAAGAACTGAAATACTAAAGCTTCTGGAAGTAGGTATAATCTATCCCATAGCTGATAGTAGATGGGTAAGCCCCGTTCATTCCGTCCCTAAGAAGGGAGGTATTACTGTTGTTCCTAATGATAAAAATGAACTTATTCCACAAAGAATTGTTACTGGCTATAGAATGGTAATTGATTTTAGAAAACTAAATAAAGCAACTAGAAAAGATCATTACCCTTTGCCTTTTATTGATTAAAAGTTAGAAAGACTATCTAAGCACACACACTTTTGTTTTCTTGATGGATATTCTGGTTTTTCTCAAATACCTGTTTCACAACCTGATCAAGAGAAAACTACCTTTACTTGCCCATTTGGAACTTATGCTTATAGACGTGTGCCTTTCGGTTTATGCAATGCACCTGCTACTTTTCAAAGATGTATGACTACTATATTCTCTGATTTTTGTGAAAAGATTGTTGAGGTTTTCATGGATGATTTTTCTGTTTATGGAACTTCTTTCGATGATTGCTTAAGCAACCTTGATCGAGTTTTGCAGAGATGTGAGCAAACTAATCTTGTCTTGAATTGGGAGAAGTGCCACTTTATGGTTAATGAAGGTATTGTCTTGGGGCATAAAATTTCCGAACGAGGTATTGAGGTGGACCAAGCTAAAGTTGATGCAATTGAGAAAATGCCATGTCCTAAAGATAATAAAGGTATTCGTAGTTTCCTTGGTCATGCTGGTTTCTATAGGAGGTTTATTAAAGACTTCTCTAAAATTTCTAGGCCTCTTACAAATCTTTTACAAAAGGATGTTCCATTTGTTTTTGATGATGATTGTGTAGAAGCCTTTGAAACACTTAAGAAAGCCTTAACTTCTGCACCTATTGTTCAACCACCTGATTGGAACTTGCCTTTTGAAATTATGTGTGATGCTAGTGATTATGTTGTTGGTGCTGTTCTAGGACACAGAGTTGATAAGAAATTAAATGTTATTCATTATGCTAGCAAAACTCTAGACAGTGCCCAAAGAAATTATGCTACTACTGAAAAAGAATTTTTAGCAGTTGTGTTTGCTTGCGATAAATTCAGATATTACATTGTTGATTCTAAAGTTATTGTTCACACCAATCATGCTGCTATTACATATCTTATGGAAAAGAAAGATGCTAAACCTAGACTCATGAGGTGGGTTCTCTTGCTACAAGAATTTGATTTACATATTACTGATAGAAAAGGAGCTGAGAACCCCGTAGCTGATAACCTATCTAGGTTAGAGAATATCCTCGATGACCCACTACCTATTGATGATAGCTTTCCTGATGAACAACTAGCTGCAATAAATGTTTCTCATAATACTCCTTGGTATGCTGACTATGCTAACTATATTGTTGCTAAATACATACCACCTAGTTTCACATACCAACAAAAGAAAAAGTTCTTCTATGATTTCAGACATTACTTTTGGGATGACCCACATCTTTATAAAGAAGGAGTAGATGGTATTATTAGACGTTGTGTACCAGAGCATGAACATGAACAAATCCTACGGAAATGTCACTCCGAAGCTTATGGAGGGCATCATCCGGGAGATAGAACCGCTCATAAGGTATTGCAATCTGGTTTTTATTGGCCTGCCCTCTTCAAGGATGCCCGTAAGTTTGTTTTATCTTGTGATGAATGTCAAAGAATTGGTAATATCGGTAAGCGTCAAGAAATGCCTATGAATTATTCACTTGCTGTTGAACCATTTGATGTTTGGGGTTTTGATTATATGGGACCTTTTTCTTCCTCTAATGTGTATACACATATTTTGGTTGCTGTTGATTATGTTACTAAGTGGGTAGAAGCTATTCCAACTAGTAGTGCTGATCATAACACTTCCATTAAAATGCTTAAAGAAGTTATTTTCCTGAGGTTTGGAGTCCCTAGATATTTAATGACTGATGGTGGTTCACACTTTATTCATGGTGCTTTCCGTAAAATGCTTGCTAAATATGATATTAACCATAGAATTGCATCACCCTATCATCCTCAATCTAGTGGTCAAGTTGAACTTAGCAATAGAGAAATAAAACTAATATTACAAAAAACTGTTAATAGGTCCCGAAAGAATTGGTCTAAGAAATTGGATGATGCACTTTGGGCCTACAGAACAGCATATAAAAATCCTATGGGTATGTCTCCCTATAAAATGGTTTATGGAAAAGCTTGTCATTTGCCTCTAGAGTTAGAACACAAAGCATATTGGGCAATTAAAGAACTCAACTATGACTTCAAACTTGCCGGTGAAAAGAGGTTATTCGATATTAGCTCATTAGATGAATGGAGAACCCAAGCTTATGAAAATGCCAAGTTATTTAAAGAAAAAGTTAAAAGATGGCATGATAAAAGAATCCAAAAGAGGGAATTCAAAGTTGGAGAATGTGTTCTTTTGTACAACTCCCGTTTTAGATTCTTTGCAGGAAAACTTCTCTCTGAATGGGAAGGACCTTATATTATCGAGGAGGTTTATCGTTCTGGAGCCATCAAGATTAATAATGCCGAAAGTACTAACCCGAAGGTTGTCAATGGTCAAAGAATTAAACACTATATCTTAGGTACGCCTATTAATGTTGAAAGCAATATTATTCAAACCATGACACCGGAGGAACACATAAAAGAAACCTTCCGAAACACTCCAGAATCGTGAATAAAAGGAGGTATGTGATACGGTAAGTAAACGGACTCCGAAAAATCCGCAAAAATATTTTTTGTCAATTTTGGAATATTACAAAAATTGAAAAATGAGAAACAACCAGGAAGGAAACCGAGGAGGGCACAAGACACCAGGGCGCGCCCAGGTGGGTTGTGCCCACCTCCGGAACCTTCCCGACTCTGTTTTCCTCCCGTTTGCTTGTTTCCCAAGATAAAAAATCTTTATATACCCCCCGAACGTGTTGACCACCGTATCGTGGAGAAATCTTCTCTTCTTTCTTGCTGTTTTCTGTCAGATCTGTTAGGCCAGGCATCATGTCTTCTTCCTCCTCCGACAAAGTATAAGAAGATGCTTGGTTGATGAAGATGGAACTAAAGAGAGAGGATCCAGAGGAAACCATCAAGGGTGACAACGTCAAGGAAGTCGTGGGAGATCGAGTTCCGGCAGTAGGGCAGGCTGTTCCAACAGCAGAAGAAGAAGACGTCCTTCAACCTTATTATGATTATCTTACCCCTACTGAAATTGAAGCTTTCAGGGTCATTGAAACGGTTCGTGTGCAAAATAAATATCTCCCTCGTGAAAATATTCTGTTGCAAGAGCACATCATCGCCCTCCGAAGAATCCTCCGTAGATTGGAGAACCTCCTGAGCCTAAAGTGTGAAGCTACATCACCACCTTCATCATCTTCTCCAACAAAAGAAACTTGAGTTCATGGTATGGGCACTCCCCTTGGCTTGTGCCAAGCTTGGGGGAGGTGCCCCGGTATCATATCACCACCACTATCTTTGCTTTCATCTATTTTAGTTCGATCTTTAGTTATCGTATGATTTAATTGAATAAAGTTTAGTTCGGTCCTTTCTTTTCAAGTGCTTGCTTAGTGATCTATTTATGTAATCATGTGCGAGATATATAATAAAGAGTAGTTTGAGTTTTGTTTCTTTACTCTTTTGTTCCAATAAAAAGAAAGGAAAATAAATGAAAAAGATCATAAGCTAATCTTATAGTAAGTAATGACATCACATAAGGAAAAGTATAAGTGGTAAAATTTATTGGAGATTGACATACATAGCATTGGTCAATGATGCAACTCATGAAAGAATTAATAAGGGAAGAGAAGATTCACATGCAAATACACTATCTTGGACATCTTTTATGATTGTGAGCCCCCATTAAATGTTTTGTGTCAAAATAGTTGACGTTGGACAAGGAAGACAACATAATGATTTATGTTTGTTCATATTCACATAGAAGTTATGTTGTCATAGATCCTTCAACATGTGGTGCTTGCCCAATATCTTTTCTAGCCAAAAATTCCGCACCAAGTAGAGATACTACTTGTGCATCTAAAAACCTTTAACCCAAAATCTTATTTTAAGAGTCCACCATACCTACCTATGGATTGAGTAATATCCTTTAAGTAAGTTGTCATCGGTGCAATAAGGCAATAAAAATTGCTTCTAAATGTGTTGGATCATTTAGTGTAAGAGAAAATTGAGCGTTGTACGAACTTGTGATGGCAAAGTAATACAAGCGACAGACTGCATAATAAAGCTTGCTATCATAAGGGGCAATATAACATAACGTTCTTTTGCATTAAGGGATTTGACATACAAACAAATAAGCGCATGACAACATCTGCTTCCCTCTGCGAAGGGCCTATCTTTTACTTTTATGCATTTACTTTTATGTAAGAGTCAAAGTATACTCCCCTATTCCTTTTTGTTTTCTCTTTTTGCAAGCATCATGTGGTGAGGAAAGATCTAGGCACATATATCCAGTTAGATATGGGTGGGCATGAGTTATTATTGTTGACATCACCCTTGAGGTGAATACGTTGGGAGGCGAAACTATAAGCCCCTATCTTTCTATGTGTCCGGTTGTAACTTTTTGTTCATGGGTATGCTGCGAGTGTTAGCAATCATAGAAGATTAAATGATGGTTGAGTATGTGGACTTGCCTAAAGGCTCCGATATGTGACCCTTCCTGAAAATATGATGAATTGTAGTTGCAAAGTTGACTGAGAACATAGTTTGTTGGTTTTCAATAAGGTTTATGCTTTATACATCAATGTTGTGATGAATTGTTACTTGTTCATGAGAAGTTATATGATAAAAGTTGTTTGATAAAGTTTTATATTAAAGTTCCTTGTTGTTATAATAATATGCATGATGCTTCTATGTCCGTATTTTGTTTTTATCGACACCTCTCTCTCTACGCATGTGGGCATGTTTTTCGATTTCAGTTTTTCGCTTGAGGACAAGCAAGGTCTAAGCTTGGGGGAGTTGATACGTCCATTTTGCATCATGTTTTCCTACTGTTATTTATAATGTTTTTATGCATAATAATGCTTTTTGGAGTAATTCTAATGCCTTTTCTCTCATAATATGCAAGGTTTACACAAAGAGAGAGAATACCGTCAGCTGGAATTCTGGACCTGAAAAAGCTACGTCAGAGTTACCTATTCTACACATCTCCAAATAAGCTGAAAATTTATGAAGAATTATTTTGCAATATATAAAAAATACAGGACCAAATAACTATCGGAGGAGGCCCACAAGGTGGGCACAACCCACCTGGGCACGCCCTACTGGGTTGTGCCCTCCTCGGCCCACCTCTGGTGCCCATCTTCTGGTATATAGGTCATTTTTACCTAGAAAAAATTAGGAGAGGACTTTCAGGACGAAGCGCCGCCGTCTTGAGGCGGAACTTGGGCAGGAGCACTTTTGCCCTCCGGCGGAGCGATTCCGCCGGGGGAACTTTCCTCCCGGAGGGGGAAATCATCGCCATCATCATCACCAATGACTCTTCCATCTTTGGGAGGGCCATCTCCATCAAAATCTTCAACAGCATCATCTCCTCTCAAACCCTAGTTCATCTCTTGTGTTCAATCTTTGTACCTGAACCCTAGATTGGTACTTGTGGGTGACTAGTAGTGTTGGTTACATCTTGTAGTTGATTACTATATGGTTTATTTGGTGGAAGATTATATGTTTAGATCAATTATGATATTTAATACCCCTCTGATCTTGAGCATGATTATTATTTGTGAGTAGTTACTTTTGTTCTTGAGGTCACGGGAGAAATCATGTTGCAAGTAATCATGTGAACTTGATATGTGTTCGATATTTTGATGATATGTATGTTGTGATTCCCTTAGTGGTGTCACGTGAACATCGACTACATGGCACTTCACCAAATTTGGGCCTAAGGGAATGCATTGTGGAGTAGTTATTAGATGATGGGTTGCTAGAGTGACAAAAGCTTAAACCCTAGTTTATGCGCTACTTCGTAAGGGACTGATTTGGATCTAAAAGTTTAATGCTATGGTTAGATTTTATCTTAATACTTTTCTCGTAGTTGCGGATGCTTACGAGGGGGTTAATCATAAGTAGGAGGTTTGTTCAAGTAAGAACAGCACCTAAGCACCGGTCCACCCACATATCAAATTATCAAAGTAGCGAACACGAATCAAACCAACAAGATGAATGTGATATGATGAAATTCCCATGTACCCTCAAGAACGCTTTGCTTATCATAAGAGACTGTTTTGGCCTGTCCTTTGACACAAAAGGATTGGGCTACCTTGCTGCACTTTATTTACCGTTACCGTTACTTGCTCGTTACAAATTATCTTGCTATCAAACTACTTGTTATCGACTATTTCAGTGCTTGCAGAAAATACCTTGCTGAAAACCACTTGTCATTTCCTTCTGCCCCTAGTTGGATTTGACACTCTTACTTATCAAAAGGACTACGATTGATCCCCTATACTTGTGGGTCATCAGCCATCATCTTTGAATTCAGGTTCACCCTCAGCTGGGTTTTGGATCATGTCGAACATGATCTCGGTTTGATCATCATCGCCTCTGCCGCTAGCGTCCATAGCTTAACTAATCTAGAAGAAAGATAAAACAATTTAGTATTCAAATTAGAATGCATCTTGAATAATATCACTAATACATGCATCATCGAATATTATCAAATATAATCTCGAACACATCTCGAATATTATCACTAATACATCTCGAATATTCCAGTTAATGCATCATCGAATATAATCTCGAATACATGTCGAGTATTATCACTAATACATCTCGAATATTATCGTATAACATCACTAGCTAATTCATACGTCTCCAACGTATCTATAATTTATGAAGTATTCATGCCATGTTTACAACAATTTTATATGGTTTTGGTATGACTTGCATGGAACTAACCCGGACTGACGCTGTTTTCAGCAGAACTACCGTGGTGTTGTTTTTTGTGCATAAATGAAAGTTCTCCAAATGAGCTAAAACTTTTTGATGATTTTTTTGGAACAAAAGAGACCCTCGAAGCTTCGTGGGAGGGCCAGAAGAGCCACGAGGAGGGCACAACCCACCACGGCACGCCAGAGGGGCCTGGCTTGCCCCGGTGGGTTGTGCTGACCTCGTGGCCCATCTTCGCGTGAAACTGACGCCAAAAAATCCTATAAATAGAGAAACCATCAGAAATAACCCTAGATCAGAAGTTCTGCTGCCACAAGCCTTTGTAGCCATGAAAACCAATCTAGACCCCGTTTCGGCACCCTGCCGGAGGGGGAAATCATCACCGGTGGCCATCTTCATCATCCCGGCGACCACCATGATGAGGAGGGAGTAGTCCACCCTTGGGGCTGAGGGTTTGTACCAGTAGCTATGTGTTTAATCTCTCTCTCTCTTGTGTTCTTGAGATGTCATGATCTTGATGTATCGCGGGCTTTGTTAATATAGTTGGATCATATGGTGTTTTCCCCTTTCTATTTTGTTGTGAAATTAGTTTTCCCTTTGAGATTTCATTATTATCGGATTGAATACTTTTGTGGATTTGAGAACACTTGATGTATGTCTTGCTATGAATTCCCGTGGTGACAATCGGATATCATATTGATGCACTTGATATGTGTTTTGGCACTCAACTCACAGATTCCCGAGGTGACATTGGGGTAATCTACGCATAGGGGTTGATGCATGTTCTCGCCTTTGTTTCTCTGGTAGAAATCTTGGGGCACTCTTTGAGGTTCTTTGTGTTGGATTGAGTATTATGAATCTGAAATTGTTTGATGCATATTGAATAATCAACTCACGGATACTCGCGGTGATATTGCAGTATCTAGGTGACATTAGAGTTGGTTGATGTGTATCATATGGTGTTATTTTAGTACGAACTCTTGGTTAGATCGATCGGAAAGAATAGCTTTGTGTTATTTTAGTACAAACTCTAGGATATATTGATCGGAAAGAATAGCTTTGAGGTGGTTTCGTACCCTACAAACAATTTCTTCTTATGTTCTCCGCTAGATAGGAACTTTGGAGTGATTCTTCATCGCACGTTGAGGGATGGTTATATGATCCAATTATATTAGAATTGTTGAGAGATTGCACTAGCGAAAGTACGGACCCTAGGCCTCATTTTCAAACATTGCAATACTGTTTGTGCTCCGTTTTATCAATTGCTACCTTGCTGTTTTTTATTGTTCCTATTACAAAAATCAATATCTACTATCATTACTATGCTTTTATTACCATCTCTTTGCCGAACTAGTGCACCTATACAAATTACCATTGTATTTGGTGTGTTGGGGACACAAGAGACTCTTTGTTATTTGGTTGCAGGGTTGTTTGAGAGAGACCATCTTCATCCTACGCCTCCCACGGACTGATAAACCTTAGGTCATCCACCTGAGGGAAATTTGCTACTGTCCTACAAAACTCTGCGCTTGGAGGCCCAACACGAGTCTACAAGAACATGTTGTGTAGTAGACATCAAGCTCTTTTCTGGCTCCGTTGCCGGGGAGGTGAGTGCTTGAAGGTATATCTTTCTTGCAATTGAATATTTTAGTGTCTTGTTTTATCACTAGTTTGGTTCGTAAAAGAAAACTACAAAAAAATGGAATTGAGGTGGCCTCATATTATTCATCTTTATCATGTCTTTCATGAAAATGATGGAAAGGAAAATTGTGCTCAATTGATAGAGGAAGAATTCTATAAAATGTTTGACAAAAAATCTTTGAATGATGAGCATGATTGCAATGTTGTTAGTATGAATTCTTTGATATCCATGATGCTAATGATATGAAAAGCCATAAGCTTGGGGATGCTATGTTTGATGAAGATGATATTTTTAGTCCCCCAAGTTTTGATGAGAATAGTTACTATGATGAAAGCAAGCCTCCTATTTATGATGATTATGGTGATGACATGTATGCTATATTGAATAATAATAACCATGAAACTTGTCCTCATGATTTTAATTTTCAATCTCACGATAGTTATTTTGTTGAGGTTGCTCCCACTACTATTCATGAGAATAAATTTGCTTATGTGGAGAGTAGTAAAATTTCTATGCTTATGGATCATGAAAAGAATGATTTATGTGATAGTTATATTGTTGAATTCATTCATGATGCTACTGAAAATTATTATGAGAGAGGAATATATGCTTCTACATATATCAATAATATCAAGTTTCCTCTCTTTATGTTGAAAGTTTTGAAGTTGCACTTGTTTTGCCTTCCTATGCTAGTTGATTCTTGTTCCCATAAGTTGTTTGCTCAAAAAATCCCTATGCATAGGAAGTGGGTTAGGCTTAAATGTGCTAGTCATATGCTTCATGATGCTCCTGTTATATTTCAATTCTTATCTTTTATGTGAGCATCATTGAAATCATTATGCGTAGATAAAAAGGCATTAAAGAAAAGCGCTTGTTGGGAGACAACCCAATACTTTTACCTACTGTTTTCATGTGCTCACATGATTAGGCTACTGTAGTAATCATGTTTTATAGCTTTTGTTTCAATAAAGTGCCAAGTAAATCCTTTGAGATAGTGTGGATGGTAGTTGACTTGATTCTGTGCAAAAACAGAAACTTTTGCTTACAGTAACAGAATTGTTTAAATTTACTGGAGCGTAGAACAATTATGAATTTTTTAAAGATGATTGATATACAAATTTGCTATGTTTTCCTAATTTTACAGAAGTATGACTATAATTCAGATCTTTATGTACTGTTCTGTTTTTGGCAGATTCTGTTTGCAATGCATAGTTTGCTTGTTTTATGGTTTCTATGGCTTATATTGCTTAATATAAATTGTGTAAATTGTAGAGTACAGTAGGCATTGTGTGAGAACAATTATGAATCTTGTCTTTGATAGTACCCAAGTGAATGATTTGTTTCATCATACTAACCCATCTTACGAAGTTCCGTTAAGTTTTGTGTGATTGAAGTTTTCAAGTTTTGGGTGAGATATTGATATGAGGAGAATAAGGAGCGACAAGACCCTAAGCTTGGGGATGCCCAAGGCACCCCAAGGTAATATTCAAGGAAGATCCAAGCAACTAAGCTTGTGGATGCCCCGGAAGGCATCCCCTTTTTCGTCGTCAACATTATCGGTAACCTCACTTGGAGCTACATTTTTATTTGTCACATGATATGTGTTTTGCTTGGAGCATCATATTATTTTATTATGATTTGCTTTCTGTTATTTATAGTAATGTTTTGCATATTTTATTTCAATAAAAATGTCAAGTATAGCCTTTGCTATGCTTATTTTGTAAGTCTATATGTGGCTGTTTGAAAACAGAAAGTTGCACGCTAGTGCGTGAATTCTTGAGAAAAGTCAGAATGTGATAAAATGTTGAAATGTTTTGCACAATAAGATATGATAAATTTTCTACAGTGTGGTAAATTTTCAGAATTTTTGGAGTTAGGGAAGTATGAGGATAATTGCACTCTTTACAGACTGTTCTGTTTAGACAGATTGCTCTTATGTTTGTATTGTTTGCATATGTTTGCTTGTTTAATTATTTTATTTGAGGATGTAAGTATTAAATATGAGAGGCATTTAGTATGCGATTTTAAATAATAATTTTAGTGATTTGTTACAGTAGAGAATGATAAGGTGTTGCATTGATTCATACTAACTTTTCTCACGAGTTCTTGTTCAGTTTTGTGTGGATGAAGTTTTTAAAATTTAGGGAAACCGTTATATAAAAGGAATTAAAGAGACACAAAAGCTCAAGCTTGGGGATGCCCAAGGAATCCCAAGATAATATTTCAACAAGTCTCAAGCATCTAAGCTTGGGGATGCCCTTGTAAGCATCCCACCTTTCTTCATCAACAATTATCGGTTAGCCTCGGTTGAGCCTAAGTTTTTGCTTCTTCACATGATGTGTGCTATTCTTAGAATTTAATTTTATTTTGTTTTGCTTGATGTTTTAATAAAATACTTAGATCTGAAACCTTTAAATAAGAAAGAGTCCACACATAGCTACCTATTTACTTAACTACTCATTTGATCTTCACTTATATCTTTTTGGAGTAGTTTGTCGAACACTCTCATGCTTCACTTATATTATTTTGAGAGTTTATAATAGTGATGAAAATTTGCACAAGACATGAAATTGGTCCTAATATGATGAATATCCAAGAAGGATATAATAAAAACTTTCATATAGATCATTAGATATGATAAGTTTGATTCCTTGCAATAGTTTTGCGATATGGAGATAATAATATGTGAGTCATGTTGGTGAGTAATTGTGCTTTAGTAGCAATATTGGTGTTAAGGTTTGTGATTCCCTATGGAAGCATGAAAGTCAATAGTTATGCAATGAAGTTATATCCTACTTGTGGTGCATTATTCGGTGTTAGTTATGTTTAATGCTCGTTTATGATTGTTTTCGTTTCTTGGTTGGTCGCTTCTCAATCTATTTGCTAGCCTTCATTTGTACTAAGTGGGAATACTACTTGTGCATCTAAAATCCTTAAACCCAGTTTTGCCACATGAGTCCACTATACCTACCTATATGCGGTATTTTCGTGCCGTTCCAAGTAAATTTGTATGTGCCATCTCTAATTTTCAAAATAAATTTCCTTTTTGTGTGCTCGTACCGCTCATGAAGCGGCAGGGGGTCGCCAATATTTTCCATGCTAGATGTGTTATTCTCAAGATGAGTGTTTATTAACTTGTAATTGCTCGAGAGTACGGCGGTATTAGGGATGGCCAGCCCCGAAATGAAAAATAAATTTACTTTATGTTGTCAAATAATAAATTCCTTGGAAAGTGTTGGTATGGACGGCACCCGTGGATACGGCTAGTCGTGGAGTGTGAAAGTATGGTGGAAAAGGAATAAATTTTATTTTATGTTTGGGAACCGCCTATGATGTATCTAGCATGGAAAGTATTGGGAATTACTCGGTCGTTTTCGTTGACGGGAAAAGTATGCCTCCCAAAATATTTTTATCTCTCAATTTAAGCTTTGAGCTCTGGTACCTCTACAAATCTCTGCTTCCCTCTGCGAAGGGCCTATCTGTTTACTTTATGCAATTTTTATTTGAGTCTCCATCTTCTCTTATAAAGCACCAACTAGGGGCACGATGAACATACTTGTGGATTGGATGTAGCTAATATTCGAGTGTGTTTCATGAATGGATCAATGATTGAGCATAATGGGCTAGGGATAGCTTTCTTTAGCATGGATATTTTGAAAGACATGGTTGCTTGTTAGTATGCTTGAGTATTGATGCCTTCATGTCAAATTATAGACTATTGCTTTGAATCATTCAAGTCCAAATGTCCATGCTACAAAAGAAAGAGTATATGATGATTATGATAGGTAGCTTTTGACAACAAAAATTCCGTTTTCAATTGTTACTTTCTCATGATAGGTTTTATGAGAAAGAGTTGCTGTTATGATGCTAGGAAAAGTGATTGAAATTATCATTGATCAAACTTATGCACTTTGCTAGCATTCACACTTCATAAAGTATTTCTTTTATCATTCACCTACTCGAGGACAAGTAGGAATTAAGCTTGGGGATGCTTATACGTCTCCAATGTATCTATAATTTATGAAGTACTCATGCCATGTTTACAACAATTTTATATGGTTTTGGTATGACTTGCATAGAACTAACAGGACTGACGCTGTTTTCAGCAAAACTACCGTGGTGTTGTTTTTTGTGGAGAAATGAAAGTTCTCCAAATGAGCTGAAACTTTTTGATGATTTTTTTTGGAACAAAAGAGACCCATGAAGCTTCATGGGAGGGCCAGAAGAGCCACGAGGAGGGCACAACCCTACACGGCGCGCCAGAGGGGCCTGGCTTGCCCCGGTGGGTTATGCTCACCTCGAGGCCCATCTTTGCGTGAAACCGACGCCAAAAAATTCTATAAATAGAGAAACCATCAGAAATAACCCTAGATCAGAAGTTCCGCCACCGCAAGCCTCTGTAGCCACGAAAAACCAATCTAGACCCCGTTCCGGCACCCTGCCGGAGGGGGAAATCATCACCGGTGGCCATCTTCATCATCTCGGCGGCCACCATGATGAGGAGGGAGTAGTCCACCCTCGGGACTGAGGGTTTGTACCAGTAGCTATGTGTTTAATCTCTCTCTCTCTCATGTTCTTGAGATGTCACGATCTTGATGTAGCGCGGGATTTTTTAATATAGTTGGATCATATGGTGTTTTCCCCTCTCTATCTTGTTGTGAATTGAGTTTTCCCTTGGAGATTTCATTCTTATCGAGTTGAATACTTTTATGGATTTGAGAACACTTGATGTATGTCTTGCTATGAATACCCGTGGTGACAATGGGGTATCATATTGATTCACTTGATATGTGTTTTGGCACTCAACTCGCGGATTCCCAAGGTAACATTGGGGTAATCTATGCATAGGGGTTGATGCATGTTCTCGTCTTTGTTTCTCTGGTAGAAATCTTGGGGCACTCTTTGAGGTTCTTTGTGTTGGATTGAGTATTATGAATCTGAAATTATTTGATGCATATCGTATAATCAACTCACGGATACTCGCAGTGACATTGGAGTATCTAGGTGACATTAGAGTTGGTTGATGTGTATCATATGGTGTTATTTTAGTACGAACTCTTGGTTAGATCGATCGAAAAGAATAGCTTGGTGTTATTTTAGTATGAAATCTAGGATAGATTGATCGGAAAGAATAGCTTTGAGGTGGTTTCGTACCCTACAAACAATTTCTTCTTATGTTCTCCGCTAGATAGGAACTTTGGAGTGATTCTTCATCGCACGTTGAGGGATGGTTATATGATCCAATTATATTAGCATTGTTGAGAGATTGCACTAGCGAAAGTACGGATCGTAGGCCTCATTTTCATACATTGCAATACCGTTTGTGCTCCGTTTTATCAATTGCTACCTTGCTGTTTTTTATTGTTCCTATTACAAAAATCAATATCTACTATCATTACTATGCTTTTATTACCATCTCTTTGCCGAACTAGTGCACCTATACAAATTACCATTGTATTTGGTGTGTTGGGGACACAAGAGACTCTTTGTTATTTGGTTGCAGGGTTGTTTGAGAGAGACCATCTTCATCCTACGCCTCCCACGGACTGATAAACCTTAGGTCATCCACTTGAGGGAAATTTGCTACTGTCCTACAAAACTCTACGCTTGGAGGCCCAACACGAGTCTACAAGAACAAGTTGTGTAGTAGACATCACTAATACAGATCGAATATTATCGAATAATCTAGTTCACTCGCGGTTCCTGAGGCGCGGGCGGTGGACACCCAAAGAGAAGGAACCATCACAGTATCATAGCTCGGATGAGATCCCTGAAGAACCTGCCAGGTATTGGAGAACCTGACGTCCAACGCAACCATGTAGCGTCGGACGTGCTCATCCTCCTCCATGACACGGCGACGTACCACCTCCTCGGGGGCCGGCTGCCTCCACACCGATTGTGGCCCATGCAACCGCCACCAAAGAAGCTCCGGGTCGACGACGAGAGCCCGGTTCTTCACCAAGCTGCGCGGCCCGGAAGGTAGCACCTCTCAGTGCCAGCCCGGCGGAGCCCAGTCCCGGACATGGCGCCTCTCACTACTGGAAACAGAGAATTTGCCATCAGTCAGATCTTTGCCGTCTGCTAGCGGACGGCAAAGATGGTCTTTGCCGTCCGCTTCCAAAAAATGGACGGCAAAGAACTGGCTGACGGCAAAGATCCTATTTGCCATCAGTCAGATCTTTGCCGTCGGCTGGCGGACGGCAAAGAATCTTTGTCGTCTGCTGGCAGACGGCAAAGAGGTGGGTGGGGTCCAGTGGAGGTCCAAACCCTAACGGCCCACCAGCCCCCCCTCTATACCGTCAGCTAGTTGACGGCAAAGAACATGCCCACTAACAGCCTCTAACGGCCACCACTCCCTCTCTCCCCGGCCCCACCCCTCTCTCTTCCCTTCTTTCTCCACCCGCGCGCCCCCGCGCTCGCACCACCGCCACCCCACCACCTTCCCTGCCCCGGAGCCCCCCGACCCTGCCGTCCCGTCGCCCCTGCCGCCCGTCGCCCAGCACCGCCGCTGCCCCACCACCCTTCCTGCCCCAGAGCCCCCTGGCCCCACCGTCCAGTCACCCCCGCACCCGCTGCCCGGGCGCCGCCGCCGCGCGGCGCCACCCGCCCCCACAACCTCCCTGCCCCGGAGCCCCGTTGCCCCAGGCCGCCCCGCCCCGCCCCCACCGTCCCTGCCCCGGAGCCCTGTCGCCCCCGCCCCCGTCGCCATAGGCCGCCCCGCCCCGCCCTCCTCCTCCACTGCCGCTCGGTCACCACCGCCGCCCCGCCCCCTCCTCCACCGCCGCCCGTTGCCACCGCTGCCCTCTCTCTGGTGAGCTCCACCGCTGCCCTCTCTCCTTTTTTCTTCTTTTTTCTGTTTTTTTAGATTTACTTTAGTTTAGACTTAGTTTAGCTTAATTTTAGTTAGGTTGATGGCAAAAACAATAATGCTATGTTACTCATCTTTCGATTTCAATGTGTAGTTGTTTCGTCGCTGCGAGGGTCTGGTGTTCGACGAGCTCCGCCCCTGCATTCGTGGGTGAGCACAAATGACATCTCCTCCACCCCCCTTAATTATTTGCTCTGTTCCGGCCTTCGTGCCAATGACACTAGCTAGGTAACTACAGTCGCATAACCAGTATGCCTCTCCCGTCTGAAAGGGTTGCATCGATAAATATGCATTCAGTTGCATATTTATCACCGTAACTCATTCGGATTGTCCAGCGATTTCCACGGACAGCCCGAGTATGTGTAGATTGAGTACGTCCTCCATGCTCTACCCCATTCCGAGTAAAAATTTCATCAGCGCCTCCCTGTTGTTCTCCGGATGCACATTCTCTCGGCTTTTTGCCGAGACGTGTATCGGGAGAACAACGGGGAGGTGATGCCGAAATTTTGTCTCGGAATGGGGTAGAGCATGGAGAACGTACTCAATCTACACATACTCGGGTGGGATTAGGACCTATCTTTACCTATTAGAGTGTAGGTTGCATGGACGTAATAAAATTGACAAACTAGATTAACTGATGAATATACATGCTGAATTATATATATTTCTTGTCTGTCCAGTAGCTAAGCAAGATGAGTGATCGTGCGTGGATGTACACCGGTCGCACTAGTCAGAAAGAGATTACCAATGAATGGTTAACAAAAACCAAGGGGTTTGTGAAAGCCGCATTTGCAAATGGCCAGAGGAAAAACAGGTGCCCCTGTGTCCGGTGCAAGAATTGGGAAAAGAAGACACAGGATGAAATGGGCAAACACCTGCAGAAGAGTGGTTTTATGCCCGGTTATACGGTGTGGACATTTCATGGTGAGTCTGCCGAACGTGCCAGAGCTGAGGTGGTTCATCGTTGCACCGACGAGCATGGTACCGGGATGGAAGACATGGTGCAAAACTTTGATGATGCTCGGGATTCAGACGAAGATATGGAGGAATCTGCAAAGGCCTTCAATGAAATGTTGGAGTCTTCAAAACGTCCTCTTCACGAGCACACTGAGTTTTGTCAGCTGGATGCCATCTCACAAATAATGGCTCTGAAGGCTCAATTCAACTTGGGCAGAGAATGCTACGACGCGATGATGACAGTATTTGGACGCTTTCTACCCAAAGGCCATGTACTGCCTGCAAACCTGTACCAGTCAGACAAAATCCTCCGTGCTCTTAAGATGCCCTATGAGAAGATACATGCCTGTGAGAAAGGATGTGCCTTATTTAGGCTTGAGTATGCGGACTTGAACTATTGTCCCATTTGCAAGTCTTCCAGGTATATTGTGGTAGACAACGGTATGGGTGAGAAGACGCAGACCAAAATCCTGGTTAATGTTCTTCGGTATATGCCAATCGTACCAAGACTTCAACGTCTTTTCATGGTTGAAGAGACGGCCAGACAGATGACATGGCACAAAACGGGTAAAAGAACCGAACTAGATGCAGATGGGAATCTGATGATGGTGCACACATCGGATGGTGAAGCGTGGAAGCGCTTCGATGCATTACATGAGGAAAAAAGGGCAGATCCAAGGCATCCTCGAGTCGCCATCAGCACGGATGGGTACAGTGTGTTTGGTCTGACGGCAGCCCAATATAGTTGTTGGCCCGTATTTGTCATTCCACTCAATCTCCGCCCCAGACAGATTATGCAAAGAAAGAACATTTTCTTGACGTTGATAATTCCAGGGCCCAACTATTCGGGGAAGAATATGAATGTGTACATGGAGCCTCTTAAGGACGAATTGCAAGAAGCTTGGGATAATGGGTTCAAGACATACGACGCCTTTAACAAACAGAACTTCATAATGCTTGCCTGGTACAAGTACTCGACGCATGACTTGCCGGCGTATGTGCTATTCATTGGCTGGTGTGTGCATGGAAGGTTCCCGTGCCCCATATGCAAGGTAGCTCTTGAGTTTCGTTGGCTGCAGGCGGGTCGCAAGTTTTCTTGCTTCGACTTGCATAGACAGTTCCTGGATCCTCGCCATAAGTTCAGGAAAGACAAGAAGAACTTCATGAAAGGTAGAGTTGTCAAAAACTCTGCACCACCTCCGTTGACAGGCCAAGAGACTCTGGATCAGTTAAACACTCTCGAGCCAGATAAAGAGCATCCAGGGTATTTCAAGGGGTATAATTCGAAACACTCCTGGACTCACAAGACATGCTTATGGGATCTGCCTTACTTCAAAGACCTCCTTTGCCCACACAACATCGACGTGATGCACACTGAAAAGAATATCGTCGAGGCACTTTTTGGTACATTGTTCGGCATAGAGGGGAAGTCAAAGGATAATACTATGGCTAGAGTCGATCAGGAGGCGCTATGTGATAGACCGTTACAAAACATGCAAGAACTGAAAGGAAAGCAGAACTGGACGAAGCCAAAGGCATGGTTCAATCTTGGAAGGCCAGCTATGAGGGAAATTATCTTGTGGGTGAAAATGCAGTTGATGTTCCCCGATGGGTATGCAGTGAATCTAAAGAGGGGAGCGAGTCTTGAGAAATTGAAAATATTTGGTCTCAAGAGTCATGATTGGCACATGTGGATTGAGCGGGTAATGCCAGTGATGTTGCGTGGCTTCATCCCTGAGGATGAATTGCTAGTACTGGTAGAGCTGAGCTATTTCTTCCGTGTTCTTTGTGCGAAAGAACTATCGCCTGCCGTGCTAGAAGAAATGGAAGAGTTGGCGCCGGAGTTGATCTGCAAGTTAGAGAAGATCTTTCCGCCAGGCTTCTTTAATCCAATGCAACACTTGATTTTGCATCTCCCGACCGAGGCAAGATTGGGGGGGGCATGCAAAATTGTTGGTGCTACGCAACTGAGAGGATACAGAAGACGCTCCGAGCAAAATGTAAAAATAAACGTAGAATTCAAGCATCGATGGCCGAGGCATTCATTACTAAGGAGGCGGCAAACTTTGTGACAGCACACTACGAAGCCAAAAATCGTCATTTGCATAATCCGAAGCCTCGGTACAATGCTGGCAACCATAAAAAAGGTGGATCCAACCTCAGCCTATTCAAAAGGAATCTCTTACCAGCCGGTGCTTCGAAACCAATATTGTTGGATGTCGAAGAATGGCGGACCATTTCATTGTATATCTTCAACAACCTAACAGAAGTGCGGCCGTACATCGAGTAAGTTCTCGCGGTACATTGTTTCACAACTTCTAATTCCTTTTATTCCCGGATATTTTTTGATATAGTCGATACGTTACCAAATTCTCGGATGGAGCGGTGATCCAAAAGGAATCCATCGAAGAGTATGAGCTTCTGGCAAAGCAAGGAGGCGGCTTTCCCAGTTTCATCTCTTGGTTCAAACAAACAGTAATTTCCATTAGACCATTCTCATTTCTTCGTCTAATTTGTGGCTAATGCAACAATCCTTTCGTATTAAACTTGTAGGCTAATTCAGAGTCTATGGACGCTGAATTGAGACAAGTCGCTAATGGTTTTGACTTTAAGGTCCGTTCATTTGACAAATACGACATCAATGGGTATCGCTTTCGTACCTACGGCAAAGAGCTATCTATGGCCGACCAAAAGTCTACAAATTGGTGTGTCTCTGCTATCGGCGATGGAGGTATCGAGTATTATGGGAGAGTTGAAGCAATTTATGAACTTCTATTCTATGGTCAAAACGCATCGAATGTCGTAGTCTTCAAATGTTACTGGTTCCAGCCGAAGGAGACTAGAAGGACTCATGAACACATAGGGCTAGTCAAAATCAAACAAAGCACCCATTTAGATGTTCCCGATGTCTATATTACGGCTCAATAGGCGACCCAAGTTTTCTATCTACCTTGGGCCTGCCAATCTGAATGGTTAGGATGTCGTTTATGAAGTGCCACCACGTGTTAGACCACCTCCCCCCAATGAATAGGATTATGAACCTCACATTAACCCAGACACATATGAAGGTGAATTCTTCCAAGAAACACGTCTTTCCAAAAAACGCTTCAACAAACGCTCTACTTCACACCAGAACATTTAAGTAGACAGCGACAGTGAACCCGACTTCACCCCTGAGCCGGAACAAGAAGAGCCTGAACAAGAAGAGGTTACTGCTGTGGATGACTTGTCAATGCTTGACCGATTACGTAAATGTGGCCTTCCACATGTTGATGCCGCTGAACCCAATGAGCACTTCATTGATGATAGTGATGATGATGCATTTATTGATCTCGGAGCATTTATTGAACCCGACGATCAATATTATTATTAGGTATTCAATTTTTTATGTTGTACTTGATTTATATAGTTACTTGTATGATTGTATGATTTATATAGTTACTTGTATAATTTTCTTACTTTGTATGATTGTTTGTTATACATAGTGCCATGGTCTTGATATCCGTCCCCGTCGGCCCTCGCCCGGTTTATGATTCGGATGTGGTATATTCTCTTTTATAACTATTTGTTACATTTCGCATTTATGACAATTATGGCCATCAAGTTGACATAGAGATATTTTTATCTAGGAGGTATGTGAACCGAAAATTGCAACCGACCCTCTTGTCGAGAAGTTAAATTTAGTTGAAAAAGAAAATGAGTATTTGAAAGAAAAAATTAAATGAATTGAAGAAGAGAAGATGAAATTGGAGTTGTATGTTGCCGATGTCGTCGATGATCACAAGATGAAGATGAATGCAATGCGCTTGAAGATTAATAAGATTAGAAAATATGCCATTGATAATGAGGCTTGCTATCATTATGCCATTGGATCAATTGTTACCTTAGTTGCGATCTTCATCGCATTTGTTGTGATGAGGGTAAGTTTTCTCTAGTGTTTTGCTTAACAAATGCATACTTAGCTTATTTTCCTCCTAAATGGCATAATTACCTAAGTTAGATAAAAAAATGAGCTATACTTACGTAAGTTGGCTCAAAAATGGCATCATCACCTAGGTTAGCACAAAAATAACCTATACTTACCTTATTTTTCCTCCAAATTGACAAATAAGCTTAGTTAGCTAAAAAATGGCATAATTACGTATGTTAGCTCTAAAATGACACAAATAAGGAATAAGAAGAAGAAAAACAAGAAAGAGGAGAAAAAGAAAGAATAGAAGAAGAAAGAGAAGAAAAAGAAAGAATAAAAGAAGAAGAATGAGAATGAGGAGGAAAGGGATAAAAAGATAGAAGAGAAGAAGAAAGATGAGACAAGAATTGAGAAGAAATTCTTTTTCGTCTTCTTCTTCTGTCTTCCTCTTCTTCTTCTTTCTTCTTCTAGTCTTGTTCTTCTTCTTCTTCTTCTTCTAATCTTTTTCTTCTTCTAGTCTTCTTCTTTTTCTAGTCTTCTTCTTCTTCTTCTAGTCTTCTTCTTCTAGTCTTCTTCTTCTTCTAACTTTCTTACTCCCATTTTTGCAGGTTTGATTCACTTCATGGAAGCAGCATTGATGGACTGCTAGTGTTTAGTTCTTGTTTTCATTTGTATTGATGAACAATGTGAAACTATGTATGTATATATGGATGAACTCCGTGGAACTATGTATGCATTGGATCTTTTAATACCCTATGTGTTCTGTTGCATTGATGGACTGCTAGATGTTTGATACATGGGCTATGTTTGATGTTGAAACTATATATATCATATATATCTTTTGAAAATGTTGGGATATAACAGAAAACAGAAAAAACAGCAACAATACAGGCACTTTGCCGTCCGCCACAGACGGCAAAGGGACCTTTGCCGTCCGCCGCTGATGGTAAAGAAGCCACGTGGCAGCAACCTGTGCAACCTGGGAGCTGACGCATTTGGTAGTTTGCCGTCGGTGGTAGACGGCAAAGGGCTGGGCCTGCTGACGCATCCACTAACGTCACAAAGCGGACGGCAAAGGGTTGTGCAGCTTTGCCATCTGCTGGCGGACGGCAAAGGCTGCCGTTAGCCACCTAACGTGGCTAACGCATGGTTTTTGCCATCCATATTCTTTGCCGTCCGCCACTGACGGCAAAGGGCCTTTGTCGTCCGCTTTGCGGAAGCCGACGGCAAAGAACCTGTTTACCGTTACTCTCTTTACCAGGCAGGTTTGCCGTCGGTGGCGGACGGCAAAGAGCTTTGCCGTCCGCTTTTGGTGCCTTTGCCGTCTGCTGTGGCGGACGGCAAATAAGCTGATTCCTGTAGTGTCTCAAGCAGGTTGTCGCCGACTAGTCGATGATGAGGATGCGGGCCGAGCATCGTCGACGCCACAAATGTTTCTATGCAAATATAACATTTTTTAAATGCTTGATTATGATTTTTGTAATTCTTGTTCACTTGATTTAAATACAACATTGAGCTATTAACATTAAAATATTTTTAATACATGGTCAACATTTTTCTATGCAAATTTTTTCTATACTATACATATATATGGTCAACTTTTTCCTATGCAACTTTTTTCTATGCAAATTTTTTCTATACTATGATACAACATTAAAAGTATAAAAAAAATAAAAAAAGAAGAAAAAAACTAGCTAGTGAAAAAGAAACAATCTATGCAAATTCCACCGTTCATCTACATATACATATATACATACATTGTATACATACATACATACATACATACATACATACATACATACATACATACATATATACTAATTAATTAAGCATCTTAAAACATCTACTGAAAAAAATCGGCGGAGATCGAGGGGGCGGCGAGCTCACAGTGGGCGAGGTAGGCGCCGCCGAGGTCGAGGCCAGCGAGGCTCGATCGGGGAGGAGGGCGCGGGCGGCGTCGACGGGGCTTGGCCGGGGGAGGAGGCGCGGGCGGCGTCGGGGAGGAGGGCGCGGGCGGTGTCGTGGAGGAGGCGCGGGCGGCCGACGTCGGGGGCGGCGACGATCTCCGGCATCGGGGGAGGCGACGGCGCCGGGGCAGGCGACGGCGCAGCAGCCTGGCGGCGTCCTCTGTGGTTCGACGTCGAGAAAATGGAGAGAGTGGGGGTAAGAATTTCAATGTGGCCGCTTATATACAAATCCCTTTAGTCCTGGTTGGTGCCACCAACCGGGACTAAAGGCTTGTTCCTGGCGCAGCCGTGGTGCGGTGGATGTTTAGTCCCACCTCGGCAAGCGAAGGGCGCCCAGACCTGTTTATAAGCCCCGTCGTGGCTGCAACCTCGAGCTCCTTTCTAAAGCAGGCCTGTGGGCCTGACGAACCTCTCTCTGCCATGTGGGGCCTACTTGCCCCGCGGGCCTACATCCTGGCCCAACTAGTAGTTGAGTTTCTAGTCGTATGCATGCCGTGGTGGCCTAGTAGGCGGGAATTTTTTGTTAATTTTTTAATTTATTTATTTTCCATTTTTTTTGTTTTTTTGCTATATTTATTTTCTTTTCTTTCTACTTACAGCCAAATATTTAGAGTTTTTGAGTGAATCTTTTTACTTTAGGTCACAAAAATTGTAAACTTTCTGTTAGTGCCAGTAGTTTTCAAATTTGAATAGTTTAAATTTGAATTCTTTGAAATTTGTGTGAATCACTAGTTTGTGAATAACTTTACTTTAAAAATAGATTTTTGAGTGATTCTTTTTCCTACTGTTTAATATTAGTGTGTTTTATCATTATATTCAATTTGGTAATTTTATGTTATTTTAAATGGGTGTTTTCATCAAAACCAGATTTTGTTTAGCTCTTTTAGTTTTATAGCTCAAAAAATTCATTAATTGCATGAAAAATAGTGAATGAAGTCAGAAAGGGTTGAAAATTGATGACGTGCCTCTGAATAGCGCATGTTGAACGCACAAAAAGTCTGAAGTTGAAATAAGTTTATAAAAATGAAATGCCTTTTTGTAACAGATGGGTTTTCGTCCAAAAACATCATACTTCAAAAGAGATTGTCCATTTTGTACATGAAGTGCATCCAGTTTTTGCCGTAACCCTCTCAACTTTTTAGCACATGCTAGGTGGGTGAAATGATGATACCATGCCTACTTTCAATCTTTTCAGAGTTCATTTCTAGTGCTTTTCAATTTCAGGGTCATTTAGCTCAAAAAAATTAGTAAATGCATGAAAAATAGCAAATGAAGTCAGAAAGGGTTGAAAATTGATGATGTGGCTTTGAATGGTGCATGTTGAATGCACAAAAAGTCTGGAGTTGAAATAAGTTTATAAAAATGAAATGCCTTTGTAACAGATGAGTTTTCGTCGAAAACCCTAATACTTCGAAAGAGATTGTCCATTTTGTACACGAATTGCATCCAGTTTTTGCCGTAACCCTCTCAACTTTTTAGCACATGCTATGTGGGTGAAATGATGGTACCATGCCAACTCTCAACCTTTTTAGAGTTCATTTGTAGTGCTTTTCAATTTCAGGGTCATTTAGCTCAAAAAAAATAGCAAATCAAGTCTACATAATGCATGAAAATATTTTGTTTGGACATAATATTTCTTTGCGTTTCAAATGCCAAAACACATATATACCCTAACTATTACAAAGATTCCCACCGGTTTGTCCGAAGTGGGACTTTACAGATAAGTCCGGAAACTCACTAGAGAAGAAAGTGATGACGGTGAAGCCGGTCACATCCCAGAGTGGGATCTTGGGGTATAAAACTTTTTCTTCGCGTGTGTCCCGTTGTGCTGTAACCATGGTCAATATTCATCATTTAACAGGATGCTTGGGTCAGTGTTCACTGTGAAGGGAACAATTTCATGAAACTTTTCATAATCTTCTCACATGTCTGTCTTGTCCTCCACTCCCACGATGTTTCTTTTCCCTGAAAGAACTATGTGGCCCTTTGGCTCATCGTATGATGTATTCGCTTCCTTATCTTTTCTTTTTCTCGGCTTGGTAGACATGTCCTTCACATAGAAAACCTGCACCACATCATTGGCTAGGACGAATGGTTCGTCTGCGTACCCAAGATTGTTGAGATCCACTATTGTCATTCCGTACTGCGGGTCTTCCTTTACCCCGCCTCCTGTCAGATTGACCCATTTGCACCGAAACAAAGAGACCTTCAATTCACGTCCATAGTCAAGTTCCCATATCTCCTCTATGTAACCATAATATGTGTCCTCTGGCCTATTGGTGTTTGCTGCATCAAAGCGAACACCACTGTTTTGGTTGGTGCTCTTTTTATCTTGGGCGATCGTGTAAAATGTATTCCCATTTATCTCGTACCCTTTGAAAGTCAATATAGTCAAAGATGGTAACTTGGCCAGCAAGTACAGCTCATCTGCAACAGTGTCGTCATGCATAAGACGTGTCTGCAACCAACCATTGAAAGTCCCCATGTGTTCACGTGTAATCCAGTCGTCGGACTGCTCCGGGTGTTTGGAGCGTAGAATATTCTTGTGTTCCTCGATATACAGAGCCACCAAGGCAGAATTTTGTCGAACTGTGTAGTGTGCTTGCGCCCAAGAATGCCCGTCCATACATATTACTTGGTCCTTTCCTAGCGTGCCTTTTCCACCCAGTCTGCTCTCATGCCGCGATTCGGGAACACCAATCGTCTTAAGGTCGGGAATAAAGTCAATACAAAACTCAATGACCTCCTGTGTTTCATGGACCTTGGAGATGCTTCCTTCTAGCCTAGCACGGTTATGAACATATTTCTTTAAGACTCCCATGAACCTCTCAAAGGGGAACATATTGTGTCGAAATACAGGACCCAGAATGGCAATCTCGTCGACTAGGTGAACTAGGACGTGCGTCATGATATTGAAGAAGGATGGTGGGAACACCAACTCAAAACTGACAAGACATTGCACCAAATCATTCTGTAACCTTGGTACGATTTCTGGGTCGATTACCTTCTGAGAGATTGCATTGAGGAATGCACATAGCTTCACAATGGCTAATCGAACATTTTCCGGTAGAAGCCCCCTCAACGCAACCGGAAGCAATTGCGTCATAATCACGTGGTAGTCATCAGACTTTAGGTTCTGGAACTTTTTCTCTGCCATATTTATTATTCCCTTTATATTCGACGAGAAGCCAGACGGGAACTTCATACAGAGTAGGCATTCAAAGAAGATTTCCTTCTCTTCTTTGGTAAGAGCGTAGCTGGCATGACCCTGATACTGCTTTGGATGCATGCCGTCTTTTTCGTGCACACGTTACTGGTCCTCCTGTTCCTCCGGTGTATCTTTTGTCTTCCCATACACGCCCAAGAACCCTAGCAGGTTCACGCAAAGATTCTTTGTCACGTGCATCACGTCGATTGCAGAGCGGACCTCTAGTTCTTTCCAATAGGGTAGGACCCAAAATATAGATTTCTTCATCCACATGGGTGCGTGTTCGTCAGCGTCATTCGGAACAGATTGTCCGCCAGGACCCTTTACAAAGATTACTTTTAAATCCTTGACCATATCAAGTATATCACGACCAGTATGGTGGTGAGGCTTCTTCCGGTGATCTGCCTCACCTTTGAAATGTTTGCCTTTCTTTCTTAAGAGATGCTTGATCGGAAGAAATCGACGATGTCCCAGGTACACATTCTTCTTACATTTATCCAAATATATACTTTCAGTATCATCTAAACAGTGCGTGCATGCGTGGTATCCCTTGTTTGTCTATCCTGAAAGGTTACTAAGAGCAGGCCAATCATTGATGGTTACAAACAGCAACGCTCGTAGGTCAAATTCCTGTTGTTTGTGCTCATCCCACACACGTACACCTTTTTAGTCCCACATCTATAAAAGTTCTTCAACTAACGTCCTTAGGTACACATCAATGTCGTTGCCGGGTTGCTTGGGGCCTTGGATGAGCACTGGCATCATAATGAACTTCCACTTCATGCACAACCAAGGAGGAAGGTTATAGATACATAGAGTCACAGGCCAGGTGCTATGATTGCTGCTCTGCTCCCCAAAAGGATTAATGCCATCTGCACTTAAACCAAACCATGCGTTCCTTGCGTCATCTGCAAAGTCCCCCCACTTTCTCTCAATTTTTCTCCACTGCGACCCATCAGCGGGTACTCTCAACTTCCCTTCTTTCTTACAATCTTCTTTGTGCCATCGCATCAACTTGGCATGCTCTTTGTTTTGGAACAACCGTTTCAACCATAGTATTATAGGAGCATACCACATCACCTTGGCAGGAATCCTCTTCCTGGGGCGCTCGCTCTCAACATCATCAGGGTCATCGCAGCTGATCTTATAGCGCAATGCACCGCATATCGGGCATGCATTTAAATTCTCGTACTCACCGCGGTAGAGGATGCAGTCATTAGGGCATGCATGTATCTTCTGCACCTCTAATCCTAGAGGGCAGACATCCTTCTTTGCTTCGTACGTACTGTCGGGCAATTCGTTGTCCTTTGGAAGCATCTTCTTCAACATTATCAGCAACTTTTCAAATCCATTGTCAGATACACCATTCTCTGCCTTCCATTGCAGCAATTCCAATGTGGTACCCAGCTTTTTCTTGTCATCTTCGCAATTTGGGTACAACAATTTCTTGTGATCCTCTAACATGCGCTGCAACTTCAACTTCTCCTTTTCACTTGCGCAGTTTCGCTTTGCATCAGCAATGGCCCGACCAAGATCATCAGCGGGCTCATCTGATGCCTCCACTACAAAAAAAATACACTTCCGTGATGATACGTGTTTGTCACAGTAGGTCATGTTTTCTGTCATGCATGTGCATCCATGACGATTTTATGATAGAATCAAGATAGTCATACCTGTGCTGTCGTAGAAGTGTTCCATGACAATACCAAAATTATCATCACGGAAGTGTTCACTTCCATGACGATAAATGACGCGTCATGGAAGTGCTTTCGTCAAGGGTAACTGACACGTGGCATTCACCGTAACGGGTCGGCGTTAAGCTATCGGGTCCAGTTTTGGATCTGATAACCCGTTAACAGCCCGGACCAATGGGGATTTTCCACGTGTAAAATTCTCATTGGCCGAAGGAAACACGTGTCAGCTCGTCATTGGGTCAGATAGGCGCCTATGATATATCGACACGTGCGACGGCCCAACACTGGCCCATTTAGCTTACGAAGGCCGGCCCGTTTGACTTGGTCAAAAGCTAGCGGGCCAGCCCATGAAAAGTCTGTTAACGGTCTATTCGCATATAGCCCATTTTACGGCCCGGTAACTCATGGCCCGTTAGGGCCTTCCTGAAATCGGCCCAACAGCATCATGTGGGCCGTCGAATATAACACCAGCTCGTTTCACTTTTGGCCCATGTATGGCCCACGACGTCTTTCGGCCCATATGAGACCTTTGGTATCTTTGGGCCCTTTAGTGGCCCACGGTGACTCTGGCCCATAATGAACAGTAAATTTCTTTGTACCCATTAACGGCCCATGATTCACATGGGTCATTTCCAGCCCGTGTTAGCTTTCGGCCTACTAGCGGCCCATATGTTCTTGAGGTCCTTTCCGGCCCTCGATTACTTCCGACCCATTACTGGCCTGTTCCCCTAGTGGGCCAAATTCAGCCCGTGGTTAGAATCGGCCCGTTTGTGGCCTATTAACCCGTTGTGCTGTTTCCAGCCCGTCCTATATTCCGGCCCATTAATGACCCGTTATGCCTATGACAGAATTAAGCCTTTGTTGTCTTCCGGCCTGTTAACGGCCCGTTACCGTGCTGCCCGATACCAATTACGCCCGTTTATGGCCCATGTGGGCCCATTTATCCGATGGCCCGAGGCCCACTGATTCCACGGCCCGTTGGAGGCCCATTTTTCCAACGGCCCGTAGGAGGCCCATGGATCCTATGGCCTGTAGCAGGCTCAAGGTTACCACGGTCCGTATATGACCCATTGTTGTTGCGGCCACTAGCAAGCCAAGGAAAAATAAGACTAGGAAATAGATAAGCCAGAAACTAACACTAGGCTATTAAGGCGATTGCACAGATTACATCCACTGGGCATCAAAGTTCGCCACCAGTGCAAATATAGGGAACACCCTACACTATACAAAAATGGCTTGCTATTTTCTTGAGCTGGTGGCTGCATGTTAAGAACAAATTTTGTATCGCAACAAAACAAATTACAACCATAAAACAAAAGGAAGGTTAGCATAAAAGTTAACAGTCCGGCAGATAAATGCACCACCAGAAGTTCAGAAGCTCATTTCATTTGACCTGACTATTACGTTTTCATGCTGTACTATCTGATGGAGCACCATAACCTTCACCTTCATTTCTCCTAGGCTCCTGAACAACATAGCAAATGTCTGATAGTCTGGTTTCAAAACCATGCATATCTTGACGACATCGAACAATGGCTATCCTTGTTTCACAAAGGGTCTCTGTTAGGGAATGGACTTGTGACTGGAGCGCAGATATAACATTGTTTTGAGTTTGCATATCTTGACCATGAGGCAGTTTGGATGAGATTGCCTTAACAACCAACCCAGTATTACACAGGAACGTGCTTTTGGCACTGTTAGTGGACAGGTACTGACCCACTGCAGCAAGAGGTGACATTGCGGTTATAGTTGCCTCGTCACCTTCAGAAGGTGGCGGTTCCACCATTTGTTCCATAGCTTGCTGAAAAGTTGAGTTTTTTACATTAGTAGTACCAGAACAGAAGATATCAAGGAGGCAGCAAAACCAAACAAAATAGCTTTGGTCTATATACAGAACTTATTTTGGTGAACCCGTGTAAAATATTAGTTGTATTTTACTGCAACGTACATAATAAACCAGGTTCCAAACATATGACCATGTACCATGGCTAATGTATTGTCCATTTCTTCACATTGTTTTGACAGCTAAGGATAAAGAGACAAAGTTTATAATACAGTAAGCATAGTATGACATCATTCATATCACAAAACAACTGAGAACAGACAAACAGGCAATTGTAACGTTGTGTGGGCAAGTCCAGCACGGAACTAGATTACAGATGAAGATCAAAGGAACATCACTCCTCTCTTTTAAACCTTGTAAGGTGCAATGATACGCTAAGACAATTGTGTATAAAATTGAAAAGAGCAATAGACATTGGCTGCAAACCCTGCAGTTCAATGCACAAGTCAGAGTAAGTAGTAGTTAAAAGGCATGAGGATTAAGGACTTACAACAGCGTCTTTGACTGGTGTAGTCATGCCCTTCGTCTTGCTGGTGTGACAGTCCTTGAAGATTTCCACAGCATTTGGTTCAGGTACTTTTTGGTCCTTGCGGGCTTTCCTCTGCATTTGGAACAAGTCAATATAGATATGATAATATGGCACAGCGAAAAGAGTGAAACAGCAGCTAATTACAAGAGCCTCGCAGTGTGCAATATAGCTACGAGATCCTGTCGTCTGTTGGAATTTCACTTTCGTACGGTTGGCCTTGTTCTTTGAATAGTTCACCTACAAGAAGATAGATTTGTGAGGCACATGCGTAAATAGGAGTTCAACATGTGATATGATCACATATATATAACATACTTGATACTTTGGATCAGACCAGTGTTTAACGAGGCCTCTCCAGTCTTCATCCGATATATTTTCCACCGGAGATGTTTGGGCAAGTTCACTGTTAGCCTTGCCTTCAAAGTGAGTTTTCCTCAAGTTATACCGATACTGTCGCAGAGCAGACTTGAAAACATGGGTGCAAGCTTGTCTGGTTGCATCATCTTGGCTATCCAACTTGAACCTCATCTGTTGAAAATTGTGAAATCTCATTATCAGCAACCTAGAAAGTATGGGACATAGCAAGACGATATTACTAGTTTCCATACATAACCATACTTACAGATAAATGATCGAGGAAGGTGTTGAACTGGGTTTCGTCTTTGTCATTCCTGTACTGAATCCATGTTGGGAGGATATGTGCATGACACCTAATGGCAACCGCTTCCTCTGATACTAACTTGGCTGACTCTGTAGCATCACGTGGCCTTTTTAAACCTACCTCAAGATGGATCTCCATTCTTCCTCCTCTAGATTTAGTTAACCTATCGAGCATTATCCCTGATGTCTGTTTCCTCTTGCGCCTAGGTGCTAGTCCAACAACGAACATAGGAAGTGTTAGTGTACATCAAACTGTGAGACTACATATAAAGAAGCATGTGACTATAACTTGACTCCAGCAACTACCTTCTTGCTATTGAAGCTCAGAAGGTTCATCTGATCTTGCCAACTCATCTTGTGTCAAGAGTGCTTCGGATGTAGTGTCAGGTGGCAAGGGAGCTTGGGAACGTGCTGCTAGCTGAGTTGACAAACAAGTAACTCGTGCAGCTGGTGGTACTGTGGAAGGTGTTGCAACAACTAGGGCTGTCACTGCTTGTTTGGTGGCAGCTATTAGTTTTTGTTTGGCTTGTTTTGCAGCTCGTGTGGCACGGGATACCGCATTTGTACAATTTTCTGGTGGACTTTGACCTTCTATTGCACCATTAGTACCAGTAGAATCTGCATAATTCTTCCGCTTCTGTTTCCGTGTGTCCTGAGTACTAACACCATCCCCTGCCATTCTGTGTTCCTTCCTCTTTCACTGTGCCATGTCAAGTCAAGCTGACAAGAAAAAGGAATAAAAGTTTAGTTCTTCAGAACAAATTGATGCGTGATACAGACGAACTGAACTTTGATGTTAGACAACCGCATGATAGGAGGATGTAATATGTACGAAAAATAGGACGGCATGAGATAATCAGAACTATGATGTGTAAACTAAGCAGAAGGCATTTCAATAAATTAGAAGCAATGCAATGGAAGGTAGACACCATATGAAAGATGCTACAAATATCGCTCTGCCAAGTTAACAGTGTCTCATCATAACTGGCATTTAAACAAATGTGAAGCAGTACAAGAAATAAATCATATGCAAGATGCAAACAACATCACACTACCAAGTTAAAGGTCTCTCATCATTAGTGCCATTGCATATTCATAGCATTGCATATTCACAGCTTATGATGTGTAAACTAAGAAGAAGGCATTTCAACAAATTAGAAGCAATGAAAGCTAGACATCATATGTAAGATGCAACGAATATCACTCTACCAAGTTAAAACTGTCTCGTCATTAGTGCCGTTTCAACAAATTAGTAGTACAAGCTAGAAAATAATGCGAGATGTAAACTATATCAGACTCCCAAGTTAAACGTGTCTTGTGAAAAGTGATTGTTGCAAGTTACACAACAGTAGTACTTTGATGTAAGAACATGGTGTGATAGACAGATATTGTATGTTCTAGAAACAGGAACATGTGTCTTATTCACAAGTATAATGTGTAAAGTAAGCAGATGGAATTCAACAAAATTAGAAGCAATACAAGCTAGACATCATACATAACATGCAACCACATATAACAGTGCCATTTTAGAGGGAGCACCTGTGATGGTGGACAAGGGGGGACGTGCTCATCATCAACACAGCTATGTTGAGTGTCTATGCATGTGTTGTCTTCCAAATCTTGTTGGGGGGATGGTGGAGTAGAATGTGTAGAGGCCCTCCATTTGGAAGGAGCACCTTTATCCACTGCCTTGCTAATTTCCTTTTGCTTTATTGATTTTGCATTGTCAAGTAAAACCGACAAGAAAAAGTAATAAAATTCACTCTTCAGAACTCATTCATGCATGATACTAACAATCACTACCTTGAAGTAAGGCAAACACATGATACGAGGATGGAATATGTATGAAAAACAGGACGGCATGGCATATTCACAACTATTTGTGTAAACTAAGTAGAAGTAATTTAATCAAATTACAAGCAATACAAGCTAGACACCGTATGCAACATGCAAGACAATATCACACTGCCAAGCTAGAGAAAGCACCTGGGATGCCGGTTTCGCCGGAAGACCGCCATCATTCCCTGCCTTATTTTTTCCTTCCTCTTTCTTAATTGTATTCCCTTGTCAAGTCACCAAAAGAAAAATGAATAAAAATTCTCTTTTCAGAACTCATTGATGCAGGATGCTGACGAGCACTACTTTAATGTAAGGCGACCGCATGATAGGACGATTGAATGTGTAAGAAAAAAGGTCAGGATTGCATATTCACAGCTATGATGTGTAAACTGAGCAGAAAGCGTTTCAACAAATTAGAAGCAATGAAAGCTAGACACCATATGAAAGATGCAACAAATATCACCCTACCAAGTTAAAACTGTCTCGTCATAAGTGCCATTTCAACAAATTAGAAGTAGTACAATCTAGAAAAGAATGCGAGATGTAACCTATATCACACTCCCAAGTTAAACGTGTCTTATGATAAGTGATTGTTGCAGCTTACACAACAGTAGTACTTTGATGTAAGAACATGGTGTGATAGACAGATATTGTATGTTCTAGAAACAGCAACACGTGTCTTATTCACAAGTATAATGTGTAAAGTAAGCAGATGGAATTCAACAAAATTAGAAGCAATACAAGCTAGACATCATAAATAACATGCAACCACATATAATAGTGCCAAGTTAGAGGGAGCACCTGTGATGGTGGACTAGGGGAGACATGCTCATCATTAACACAGCTACGTTGAGTGTCTATGCATGTGTTGTCTTGCAAATCTTCTTGGGGGGGTGGTGGAGTAGAATCTGTAGAGGCCCTCCATTTGGAAGGAGCACCTTTATCCACTACCTTGCTAATTTCCTTCCACTTTATTGATTTTGAATTGTCAAGTAAAACCGACAAGAAAAAGCAATAAAATTCACTCTTCAGAACTCATTCATGCATGATACTGACAATCACTACTTTGATGTAAGGCAAACACATGATACCAGGATGGAATATGTACGAAAAACAGGACGGCATGGCATATTCACAACAATTTGTGTAAACTAAGCAGAAGCCATTTCAACAAATAAGAAGCAATGCAAGCTAGACACCACATGAAAGATGCAACCAATATGACTCTGCCAAGTTAAAAGCGTCCCATCATAAATGGCGTTTCAACAAATTAGAAGCAGCGCATGCTATAAATCATATGAAAGATGCAACCAATATCACACTGCATATACTAAAGGTGTCTCGTCATATTGATTGATGCAGGATACAAAAAAATAGTAGTTTTATTTAAGGACATGCTTAATAGACAGATGTACTATGTACTAAAAACAAGAAGGCATGTCACATTAATAGGTATAATGTATAAACTAAGCAGAATAGCACATGCAATTTAACCAGATTGGAAGAATTACAATCTAGACACCATATGCAACATGCAACCACATATCACGCTACCAAGTTAGAGCAAGCACCTGCGATGGTGGTGTAGGGGAAATGCGGTCATCAACTCCAGAGCTACGTTCACTATCTTCATCTAGCCTTGCTGTTTCTTGAGAATCATGTGGGAAGGCTGACACTGCATTCTTTAAAAGAGCATCTTTTCTCACAGTAACCCACTAGGGTGACTGTCTCATCATAAGTGATTGATGCGGGATACACAAGAACATTAGTTTGATGTAAGAACATGGTTAATAGACAGATGTACTAGTATTTACCAAAAACAAGAAGGCATGTCATATTCAAAGGTATAATGTGTAAGCTAAGCAGATGCAATTTAACCAAATTAGAAGCAATACAATCTAGACATCCGGCTGGAGTGGTGAGCATGATCATCGAGGACCTGAGAGCCTGGTGGGAGGTGGCCTGCTTTGCCACCATCGTGGCTTTTTAGTTGGCTTCCAGGTGATGCATGTCTGTGATGGGCTTGTCACTGGCTCGGCCAGTGCCCTGACTAGCTATTTGTCTTCTAGTGCTCCCAGGATGGTGGTTCATGTAAAAAATATCTTTCCTTATCTTAATAAAGACCAACTTCGGCCTTTCGAATACAAGCTAGACACCATATGCAACATGCAACAACATATGACACCGCGAAGTTAAAGCAAGCACCTGGGATGCTGGTTCATGGCGAGCGAGATCATCAACTCCAGAGCTACATTTACCGTCTCCATCTGTTGACAATGCACCCTTTATAGCGACAAAACATGTCTTGCCTAAGCCCGAAGAAAGCTAGAGCTGCTTCTCTCTTTTATTTCGTACTTCTATCAACCGGTTGGCAGAGGCTGAAATACACATGCATAAAAAAACAATAGTGAGAGTATGGGTGAAGTGTGTGCAGAACTAGTGCACTGTAAAAGTAGCAGATAGCAGGTGGCTGAAAAATAAATGACAGGAGACATATGATAGCTCTACAACATTGCATGGCAAACAAAATTAGATTCTACTCCGTATGATTTTGTAATATATGAGCACAGGTATGGCTGGGAAATGCAGGTACTCCTCCAGCACACCACCACATGTGGTCCTATCAAAATAACAGTCGATTGAAAATAAATAGGTCAGTCGATTTTATTATGAACCGTCCGATCTACAAGGAACGGGCAGATGGCCTTCGTCTACCTCCCACCAGTCACTGTTGACGATCTTTCTCGAACCGCCAGCGACCACCGGCCCAGACCCCTGCCTCCACCGCCCCGCCCTCCCCTCGACCTCACACCACCGCTGTGCTTGGCAGCGCCCCCAGCCATCCCTTTAATCCCGGCCGACCTCCAGATCAGGCGTCAGCAGCTCCTAGGCCCCACACACCCCTAAGATAAACACCGAGGCGCTGCTTCCCCGGCGTAATAGGCGGACTAGCGCCTGTTACGCCGGGGAATGCTTCCTTTAATTGGGAATCAACTGACCAAGAATTGAAATCCAGGGGGGTGACGGACCTCTAGCTAAGGTGAAATAGTATATGAGGAGAAACCTTGTGCATCGCGAGTTACTAGGAACATCTAGTATCAGGAAGAAGGTGTAGGAAGAAGCGGTCAATTAGTGTCTTCTGTGGGATGAATACCGTGCAAGCAGACACGTAAGATTTGCACGAATAAGGGAAGAGGAGTAACATTTCCAGTTGCCAGTGATGTGTCCTCCTGATATCGCGGCGATGTTCTTCTTTTTATCGGGGGAACCGATGTTTTGGAGGAGAGTGGAGCCTTGGACGAACCCATGGCCAATATGTTGACTGTGTTGCGGTGGCCGTCTGTCGACGGAGGGGAAGCAGATCCGAGGCGGCGAAGGACAGCGTAGCGGGAACAGCTCCGGTGCGGTGGACGGCGGCGACGTTGGAGCGGCAACGGTGAGGCGCAGGACGACATGGTTGAACTGGCTCGGGTACGGCACACGTCGGTGTCCTGGAGGCAGCTCGGCTTCGGCTTCAACTACTAGCCGTGGAGGGCGTTGCGGTGGACGATGACGTCGGGGTATCGGCTCCGGCGTGATGGAGGAGGGCGGCGATTGATGGGTGGGATGGGGTGGCGGACGGAGGACGCCGGGGTTTCGCGGCTGGTGGAGAGGTAGTTTTGGCGCCCACGGAGTACGAATGGGGAATCGGACGGGGGGCGGGGGTGGCGGGGGGAGCTAAGGGGGAACCATGTTTCGGTCTGGGACACGCTTGTTTTTGTTTTTTTTTTTGAACAGATGGGACGCGCTTGTTTAAAATTTGGGGAAAGTACAAACTTTGCCCCCCTCTTAAATTTCGGACCTACTGCGGGTCGGGGGTAGGATGGTAATCTCAGGTGTCCCAAATAGTGGGCGGGAGCGATTTCGGCCGAGCGAATGTGTGTTTAGGCGGCCACGGTGTATGAATGTTTTTCGAAGGCGGTTGCGTGGCGTCTAGATGAAGTTACAAACCTACCCCAGTTTAGACCTATAGACGTCGGGCCGGTAGGCTTCACGGGTCGGAGTTAGAAAAGTAATTTCCTTCTACCAAACATTGGTCTCACACGGTTTCGGGCGAGTAGAGGCTCTTTTGGCGCTTCGTTTGAAATTTTGAAACAGAAGCATTCACGTTTAGAGTACTATTGAACTTTGAGGATTGACCTAAATAGACAACATTCAATTTGACCTTGTATGTTTGAAAACCTCATTAATATGCGCTTCTTTTTGAAATTTTGACACTTGAAAATCCTATAACTACGATTATTTTGGAATGGAGGAGGTAAATTTGAATCTATTTTGTACACGACTATATATGCTATTATGTACAAAAGCAGAGCAAAGATTGGTGCCCCCATAATTTAGGTATGATTTACAAATGCCATGATCTCGAATTCAAATAATTGAATGGACTTCATGTTGAATTCGAATTTTTTAAACCACCTTAAGTTGAATTCAAATGTATGCTAGTTCATAGCTAGCTATTTATAATGTTCATTGTGTAACTTTTGTATGTATAATGTGCTTTACACACACAATATGAACTATACTCACGTTTATATTCGATTGCTAAAGCGATGCATTGTCTGGAGTTCAAAATACTAACTCTGTGGATCAATTATGTCGAATAATAACATAGACATGCTCAAATTCGATAGAATATAGATGTCTGATGGATCAATGACCGTTCCTTACGCGAATTGCAAATATCATGATCCCATCCTAATATTTGGATATAATTTATATTTTTAATCAATGTGTACATCAGTCTTTTACATGTAGTTTCACTCTCCATAGGCCCCTCCTCACACACGCGCTAACTTTCTCTCTCACACATACGCGCACACGGTGTATATCCATTGGTGGTCTCTCACACATGCTCACACACTCTCTCCCGAGGTATCTTTCTCGCAGACATGCTCTTGATATAACCCTCCCTCCCACTCGCAACCATTTATGTCTGTTTTCACTAACCTTTATCACAAGCACTCTTCCTCTCACAAGCATACACACGCACAATCCCCATCGACCCTTTCTATATACATAGACCTGCCTACGTGTCTCCCGCACGCACATTATCTTTAGGCCTGTGTCGCACGCATTGTATCCACCTCTCTTCCTAATTGACGAGTATGATTCTAGCAGAGCATTCTGTAGGATGCCCCTTAAAGTTAGGTTGGATGAATGGTAATATCAGAGATAAGGGGTTACCTTAGTCCGAGGACCTAGGGTTACAAATCCTAGCCGGCTTTGTCAGTGGACACAGAGTCCTTCACGACTCTGGTATCTTTGTCTTGTACGACTAGTCCTCCATGGGTCTCCCTAAATGCGTCACGGGCCGACCAATGTGGCGCAGGACGGAACCGAACCAAGGGCCTCACCTCGGCCCACCAGACCTCACGCGGTGACACACCCTCTGCCCCAGGTCTCGTTATCTTCTCACACCCACACATACCAACACAGACACCACACAAAATATTTTCTCCTCGTGCCTCTATCCCCTCCCCACTTGTATATACATACTCAAGGGCATCTCTCGCCGTGACATCCTATTCGTCTCCCTCTCTCTAGACCTCTCTCATTTCTCGTGCTATCTCTCCCACGTCCCCCCCCCCCCCCCGCCGGCCCGTCTATCCATGCCTCTCTCGAATACGTAATACATACACATACCTCTCTAGGCCCTGCCAAATACGTCAACTACACATTCACACATGTTACATCACGTACCCCATTGATCTAGAAAGCCCTCTCTTCACGTTTATTTCGCATACAACATTCCTTTTGAATAAAACCACACAAAGTGTGGCCAAAAAATTATTTTAGAATTTCTACATATATACAACATTACAAAGTTATATGGAGGAGTATGAATGTTAATTTGCATTGCATGGTGCACCCGATGATATTTATTCCGCACTATGAATTTTTATATTTTTATACTATATATAAAGTTAGTCATAATAAAGAGAAACGAAGAGCATCTCTCTCTCCATCGCATACACCCCCTCTATGCCCCTTTCACGTACGCACACAAACTATCTCCAGGTCCTCTAAAAGTACGCCCCCAGCACATTCGCGCATGTTTCATCTTTCTCTCGCGATATATGCAGTGACGATCATTGTATTTGAAGCGAAAGCACAATACGTACATTGGACTTCAGAATCCACTCACTACGGTCACCATTTACATTTTGTGGTTATTATACAGTCACGGGCTCACCATATAGCTTTGTATTTGCTCAAGACACGACTAGTTGACCAGTTAAACGCTCCACGTGGCACCTCTAGTGTTGTATCACATTATCTCACTACCATTGGGCCCACCTGTCGGCGTGTATAAGAATGAAAACAAACGATAAAAATATATTGGACGGTGGTTCGAAGCCATGACCGCGGGCACAGCGGACAAGGTGGCCTTGTATTAGTATACTGAGCCATCTGTTTGAACACACAGGAGCTGGTGTGGTGATTATACACACACGCACGCATGCACACGAACTGCATGCATGCAACACTCACACGAACACATGCAGCCACGCACGCACGCAACACTCACACGTACACACACAGCCACGCACGCACGCAACACTCACACGCACACACGCACACATGAATGCACACACCACACGACCAACACACACTCTCACGCTCAAGTGCTCAACCGACACGTGCATGCGCACACATCAGGCCCTGACAGACACATACACAACCAGGTGGTTCCCATGCATGTGTTGGAGTCTTGTCGGGCCTGCGTAAATTTGTGTTTATCTTACGATTTTCCTATGCAAACTGACAGGTGGGACCCACAAGGAACATGGACAATTTAACCAGTCAACATAGTGCCACGCAGACTATTTGGCCTGTCAACAGAATGCAATCCGATGCTGAACGGTGAGCAAGTGACCGTATAATCACCGCAAAACGTATATAGTGACCGTAATGAGCGTATTCTGAAGTCCGGTGACCGTATTACGCTTTTCGCTTGAAATACACTGACTGCCCGTGTATTTATCTCTTCTCTTGCTCTTTCTCTGTGGAGCCGAGTAGTCCAACATGCCAATGCCTAAATTGGCGCACGCCACCCCATTATTGCTGTACTGCTTTCGTAAGAGGGAACAAGCCTTCACGTCTACTGTACAAACTGTAGATATGAGTTACAAATGCTATGAAGACGAATACAAATATTTGAATCCACTTTATGCCCAATGTCTCTCTATAGGCCCTCCAAAAGTACATCTCTACACGTTCTCGCATGTTACATCTAACAACTATGCAATACAGCACTACTACTACACTCTAACACAATAAATCATATGTGTTTTTAGTTTTACTAGATCTCATATTGTTACTTAATTATTCAGTTTGCATACATTAAAATTGCCTTTGAAATGTATGGCTAGTATCATCTACCGCGCGGGAAAAATCCCGCCCTTGCCTGTTTAATCGGGTTTGTATCGATAGTTCGTGCGAAACAGCAAAACTATAGTAGTACTACAGTACAAGTAACAGTTCACTGGTCCGCCGTGTCGTGTACTCCTCCATCGTAAGAGTGGAGCACTCGCTTTCATAAATGTTCTAGTCCCTTTCGCCGACATGTGGGACATCAAGCAACAGGGTCCACGTGCCATACCGAAATAACAGTGTAGAGCAGCAGGGGTGAAGCACCCCAGTCATGGTGCCGGCGTAGTAATGAGCAATGAGGCGTCAAATCACAAAGCTGCACCTTTCCCGCAGTTAATTTGGAGGGACTAAGTAATGCTAAAAAAAAGTTGGAGGGACGAAGCAACCATCATTTCAATCGTTGCTAAATCCGTTTCTCCCTCATCTTCTTCAAGTTAACCACGTGTTGCTTCTGCCGTTGTTCTGCCTCATGTGGGACGCGGATCGGCTTGGTAAAGCACTGACACGTGAGACCGCATGTTAGCAAACCGCCAGGCCAACGTCCTCTAAAAATAAGAAACCTCCCCCGCCTTCCGCGCGGTAAAATCACCTCCTTTTTACTAATCTGGATACTATAATTTTTTAGATCAATATAATCGAGATTTGTAAAGATAGCACACTGGAGCAAAACCAAGTGGTACGGTTAAGGGCATCCACAATGTGTAGCCAAATGTGAAAATCGCTTTTGGCATCGATGGGAACCATTGTGGACGGTGCTGCCAAAGCCAAAAAGATGGAACCGAAGCTCCCGAATTGATTGAATGAAGGAATAGAGAAATGCAACCTCTCTCCTCTTTCTCCCGTGCTTGGACGCATGTACTGTATAGAGCACAGAGTCTAATCCCCTGTCCCTTCTATCGCAAATCACAAACCAGTGAGGCGTCAAATCACAAAGCACGGACGAAGCAACCATCATTTCACTTTTCGCTGACTGCGCTTCTCCGTCCGCTTCTCCATCGTCCTCTTTGAGAAACCACCTTACCGCACTAAGCTAGACGGACGACGCTATTGTGCAGTACTAGTACATTTACACGTCCTTTGGTTCAACGAACTTCCTGGATGCAAAGAAGGCAGTTGTCTCGGCTTGCAGGCGGCACTTGTGAATGACTTACCATGGTCTCCCTCAATGGTGTGCTCCGTCGAACGCACTTCGCCAAACCACAACGTTCGAGATATCGTCGACGTCACCGCAATGGGGAAGGAAGTCAAATAGTTACTACCTCCATTTTTTTTGTATACAAGGCCAGTATCAAAATTACAACTTGCAGAAGGCCACTAACACTAATCGAGGCAAAATTGATGGGGTTTGCCTCGTACTAGCAACCAAGGACATTAATATACCCTTGCATGCATGCGGAAGTGAGAAGGTTGGTTTGCATGGCGCTGCATTAATCAAGCAATGAGGAGTGAGATGGTTAGCTCTTTGGGCGTTGGAGAAAAAAATACGCATTAATTCACACATCAAATGAGGATTTGTATCGATCAATCCCGCGAAGGAAAACTCCGCCTTTCTTTTTTAACACAAGTAGTACGTACGTACATGTATCCTGTTTGGGTCTAGGCCTTGCATTGCCATACTTCACCACACATTTTTCCCAAGCTTGCCTAAAGTTTTCAAAATGAAAAGGAGGTACACTTGCGCACGGCTGTCGCGGTCGCACCGCACCCTCACACAGTTGCTCCTGCACGCCGCAAACCCAACCAAGGGAACGCACCCTCACTGACACATGCTACCGCATGTGATCAAACCAAACTCAGCCATCCTACCGCTGACACATAATTTTCATTCATACAGTATGTTTATCCAACCGCATGTTGGGGAAGATCCGCACGGCCCGTGCGGTGGTCTGTTAGGAAGAAGAAGGGTTAGGAGACGTAGGATATTCATCCAACCGCCTGAAATGGTTGACTGACCCAAATGATGAAAGTCAGGCGACTTGCATAAATAAATGTTTTTACACAGCAAAAGATCCCTAAAAACAACAACATAAAGAAAAACTATCACTGCTCGCGGAACGAGATGGCCTCGTCGTCTTTGGCTGCCGGCGTGAACCAGCCGTAGCTGCCGACGTGTGTCTCCGCACCGTGGTTGTCCTCGGCCTCCAGCTACTCGTTCACGCGGAGCGTGCGCGCGCTCTGCATGGACGCGAGCACCGCCCGGTTCAAGTCCAGGACGTCCGGTTCCGCCTGCAGGAGGGCCTCGATGGCAGCAGCATCCGCGTGCTCCGCGTTGAGTTGAGCCTCCGCCGCCCGGTTCAAGTCCAGGATGTCCGGTTCCGCCTGCAGGAGGGCCTCAATGGCAGCGGCATCCGCGTGCTCCGCGTCAAGTTGAGCCTCCGCCGCCTGGTTCACATCCACAACTTCCGGTTCCGCCTACAAGAGGGCCTCGATGGCAGCGGCATCCGCGCGCTCCACGTCGAGTTGAGCCTCCGCCTCCCGGTCCTCCTTTAGGATCGCCAGGTTGAACCGCTGGTCCGCCTGCACCATGGGGGACCCAGATGCCGGCACGAAGTCGACGTCCATCATCTCATACGCATAGGGGGCCTTTTGCGCTGCGACCTCCGCCGTGAACATTGGATCGGCTTCCTCCTCCTCGGAGCTTGGCTCCAGAGAACTCGGGGATTGGTCCGCCGCAAAGCGAGCTTGGGAACGGAGGTCTGTGGCACCGACTGCCACCGCGATTTCTGCGCGGCGCTTCGGCGTCAGCATCTTGTAGTACGTGATCTTGCGGCGCACCATGGCTTTCCGGCGAACTAGGGGACGGTTGATGCGGGCTAGGGGATCGAAAGGTGGGGGAATGGGCTGGAGAGGAGGTATGGTTTTGGGGCAGTGGTGACCGGCCGGCAAGTAGCTGGCGTAGGCTGAGCAGCGAAGGTTCTGGTGTGAATAGTGGTTTCGATGACGACCGGTCAATCGGTTTTGACTGTGCGGAGTTTGCAAAGCTGGACGGCTGGAGCCTGGAGAGTTGTGGGGTGGGATGGGACCAAAGTTTCGGAGTTTCACGTGGCAGACGTCCGGACCTCCCCACTGTTCCTGTCGACGACGAGGCGGTGACTTCGTAAATCTCAAGATGGCTAGCAAGATGCCCGTGCATTGCACGGAACATCAGGATGCATTTTTTTATGATATCTCGAGAATTTCATCGAAAAATGGTATCTCGAGAATTTTATCGAAATGATATCTCGAGAAAGATGAGAGATAAGGTGAGGAGGAGTGGGGCACGGTGGTGATTGGTGGTCGGACTTAGCGGAGGCATGGGGATGGATGACGCCGGAAGCAGCCACCATGCCAGATTGTTCTAGAGGCTCCCTTTTTTAATTACTCAACAATGAAGTTGTGGGAGATAAGGATGAATGATAGAGGTGCGGGTATCCTTTTGCAAAATTGCCATAGTTTGCTTTCTATCCGTCAGATATAGATCGGACGGTCTATATTGCAAGATGGCAGGCACACCATCATCACTGAGAGTAGAGATAAGAGTAGAGATAGAGGTATGCCGGCTCAGTCTCTCAAAGGTGCTCATAGGGGTAGGGTGTGCATGTGTGCGTTCATAGGGGTGAGTGTATGCGCGCATGTATGAGCGCTTGCGTCTGTACTGTGTTAAAAAAAGGAGTACTCGAAGTATGCAAGTTCATAAGGAACGGACGATGTACATCACTCTTGTCGCGTTCGCGTTGCACCCCGGCACGCTGGACCCTTCACGTCGCTCACCGAATGGAACGCGCTTCGTCTTGCGTTTTTGCTCGCTTGTGGGACCGCAGTTGAGAGCAAACCGATGTACCTCCCCCTCCCCCGCCCGCATCATTTATACTACTAGAAGAGAGAGAGGTCGGCCGAGTGTTACTAGTACTCCCTTCGTTTTATGCAGAGTAAATAAAAACGGAGGGAGTATACTATTAGTACTATGAGCACTGCATACTCTACTTCAGATGTTGTTAGTACTCCACTAGTACTACTACTTCTACTACTATTGGACAGGGAGCTTAAAAAAGTTACTATTCGACTGGCTATACGTGGCGAAATCCTAGTAGGAAGAGCATGCGCGAGAACAAGCACATTCACGTGTTTGAAAACAAATTGGAAACCATCTCTGTTTGAATACAAATCTAGGAGTACATACGAATCTAACAATATTGATTGGGCGTTGTTGAATGTTGATACTTTTTTTTGTAAGTCTGCTCAAAGTAGAGATACTTTGACTACACATAAAAATTATATGTAAACTAAAAAGGATCGGAGGGAGTGTAGTGTATGTTCAAAAGCGAAACGAACATTGAATACCCTTTATATATGATTTGCTGATGCTATGATCACCGGTTCAAAATTTTGAATCCGCCTTAGGTATCACACATGCACCCACTCATTCTCTCTTGGTTTCATCTCGGGGTCCAGAGATCGATTGAAAGAGGACTAGGGTGGGTACAGTACGTTCGTTTCACTTTTGAACGTACAATATACTCCCTCCGATCCACACAGACCCCCCCCCCCCCGGGTCATTTCTATCATAGAAACACACCAAACCTTTATCTCCTTGCACGACACGCACTTGATCTCTCAACATCAATCGATCTCGTCAAGATGTGTTGGGGCATGAACCGAATGGGATGTCAAAACTAAGATGGGAAGCGACACGTAGTGGAGGCAAAGTGAAACTTTAAACGAACCGTTTGTCTGTATGCATGTCGGACAAATTACAACATTGGAAATACAAGCATGGTCTAGGCCCACATGCGAATGATACTCGGCTGAATGTTCAAATGAGGCATGCGGGAGGATGGACTCGACAGGAGGGTGGCATGATCGATGGAGAAGAGGGTTGGAGAGGAATGATAAATAAGCAACGCCACATGATTATACTTTAACGGCTCAAATAAACATTAACTTGTCTCGTTTTCCCTTCCGTCTTGGTCACGGAGTAAGATACTCCCTCCGTTTTTATTTACTCTGCATATTAGGTTTGACTGAAGTCAAACTTCATAAAATTTGACCAAATTTATAGAAAAAATATGAACATTTACAATAGCAAATCTATATGATGTGAAAGTATATTCAATAATGAATCTAATGGTATTGATTTGTTATTGTATATGTTATTATTTCTGTCTATAAACTTTGTCAAAGTTTACAAAGTTTGACTTTGAGCAAAGCTAAATGCGGAGTAAATAAAAACAGAGGGAGTACACAGGGACTAGTATATAGTTACTACTGCCGGAACATGGTAAGTTGGACCCCTAAATGTGGGCACGGACCGGGCACACCTCAATTATTCCTTCAAACAATCGGACACCTACATTAGCACACCATCCGGCTACTTAATCAAGTGTTACGCTTCACTAGTTGAAAAGGAAAAGGGTGGTAGCATACCCAAAACCACCACACTTGGGGCAAGGGTAACAACTTGGTACTGTACCACATTTGAACCAGGGCACAAAAACCACCTGATCTGCGCCTAATGAGTAACACGGAGCACTGACGCTCGAATTTGGTCGGGAAAATAGGGAAACTGCCATGTGGGGCACACCTGTCGGGATGACGTGGCTCAGACTAGTCCAATGGAGGAGCTGGCCCATGACCTCCTCGCCACCGGCAACCATTCATGTGGGTCATGGGAGCAAGCAACATGGCGCAACTCTCGCACCGCCTCTGGACACGGCGACCGCGGTGAGCGACAGGCTCATCGTCGCTGGACACGCTCGGCTTCAGGGTGCCGAGGGTGGCGTTAGCGCTGTGGCACGACCAGCAAGATCAACACCCGGCTCGTCGAGGATGCACGGGGCGCCGAAGTGCTGATGACCCACAAGTATAGGGGATCAATCGTAGTCCTTTCGATAAGTAAGAGTGTCGAACCCAACGAGGAGCAGAAGGAAACGACAAGCGGTTTTCAGCAAGGTAATGTCTGCAAGCACTGAAATTATAAGTAACGAGTAGTTTGGTAGAAAGATAATTTGTAACGAGCAAGTAACAGTAATGGTAACAAAAGTGCAGCAAGGTAGCCCAATCCTTTTGAGGCAAAGGAGAGGCCAAAATGGTCTCTTATGATAAGCAAAGCGTTCTTGAGGGTACACGGGAATTTCATCTAGTCACTTTCATCATGTTGGTTTGATTTGTGTTCGCTACTTTGATAATTTGATATGTGGGTGGACCGGTGCCTAGGTGCTGTTCTTACTTGAACAAACCTCCTACTTATGATTAACCCCCTCACAAGCATCCGCAACTACGAGAAAAGTATTAATAATAAATATAACCATAGCATTAAACTTTTGGATCCAAATCAGTCCCTTACAGAATAGCGCATAAACTAGGGTTTAAGCTTCTGTCACTCTCGCAACCCATCATCTAATAACTACTCCACAATGCATTCCCTTCGGCCCAAATATGGTGAAGTGTCATGTAGTCGACGTTCACATGACACCACTAAGGGAACCACAACATACATATCATCAAAATATTGAACACATATCAAGTTCACATGATTACTTGCAACAAGATTTCTCCCGTGACCTCAAGAACAAAAGTAACTACTCACTAATGATAATCATGCTCAAGATCAGAGGGGTATTAAATAGCATAATGGATCTAAACATATAATCTTCCACCAAATAAACCATATAGTAATCAACTACAAGATGTAATCAACACTACTAGTCACCCACAGGTACCAATCTATAGTTCCGGTACAAAGATTGAACACAAGAGATGAACTAGGGTTTGAGAGGAGATGGTGATGTTGAAGATGTTGATGGAGATTGCCCTCCCCAAGATGGGAGAGTTGTTGGTGATGATGATGACGATGATTTCCCCCTCCGGGAGGGAAGTTCCCCCGGTGGAATCGCTCCGCCGAAGGGCAAAAGTGCTCCTGCCCAAGTTCCGCCTCGAGACGGCGGCGCTTCATCCCGAAAGTCCTCCCTTCATTTTTTCTAGGTCAAAATGACTTATATACCAGAAGAGGGGCACCGGAGGTGGGCCGAGGAGGGCACAACCCACCAGGGCGCGCCTGGGCTCCCTGGCGCGCCCAGGTGGGTTGTGTCCAGCTAGTGGGCCCCCTCTGGTAGTTATTTGCTCCAATAATTCTTATTTATTCCATAAAAATTCCTCATGAAGTTTCAGCTCATTTGGAGTTGTGCAGAATAGGTAGCCTGACGTAGCTTTCTCAGGTCCTGATTTCCAGCTGCCGGAATTCTCCCTCTTTGTGTGAACCTTGCATATTATGAGAGAAAAGGCATTAGAATTACTCCAAAAAGCATTATTATGCATAAAAACATCATAAATAATAGTAGGAAAACATGAGGCAAAATGGACGTATCAAGTGTGCGCGCGCCGCGACGAGTCCGCGGAGTGTTCTAGCGCGGCCAACTGCATCCCCAGGACCTGAGACCATGCCGGGTCGTCTTGCTTTTTCAATGACATGTGGGGATCGCATGTGAGCAAAGGGCATCTCCAACGTTGCCACGACCGCAGCTGAGTACCCTGGCATGCCAAAAACCCTCGTCCCTCGCGCCGTCGCCCGGTGCATTCCCAGCCAGCGCCAGCTGCCCGCATTCATGTTGTCCGTCCGTATGCCGTCATTAAGTGGATCGGTGCTCGAGGAACCAACTCCGGCGACTTAATGACGCACCTGGACACTTGGCCTCACCTGAATGCGCTACTTAAAGCGGCAACGCCCAGCTAAACTCCACACCATAGCGCATCCTCCTGCTACCTGGCACCACATCCACCATGACTGCGAGCGTGAATGCTCTGCGGGAGAGCTTGTTGATGACCCACAAGTATAGGGGATGAATCATAGTCCTTTCGATAAGTAAGAGTGTCGAACCCAACGAGGAGCGGAAGGAAATGACAAGTAGTTTTCAGCAAGGTATTCTCTGCAAGCACTGAAATTATAGGTAACGAGTAGTTTGATAGCAAGGTAATTTGTAACAAGCAAGCAACGGTAATGGTAACAAAAGTGCAGCAAGGTAGCCCAATCCTTTTGAGGCAAAGGACAGGCCAAAACGGTCTCTTATGATAAGCAAAGCATTCTTCAGGGTACACGGGAATTTCATCTAGTCACTTTCATCATGTTGGTTTGATTTGTGTTCACTACTTTGATAATTTGATATGTGGGTGGACCGGTGATGAGGTGCTGTTCTTACTTGAACAAACCTCCTACTTATGATTAACCCCCTCGCAAGCATCCGCAACTATGAGAAAAGTATTAAGAATAAATCTAACCATAGCATTAAACTTTTGGATCCAAATCAGTCCCTTACGGAATAGCGCATAAACTAGGGTTTAAGCTTCTGTCACTCTCGCAACCCATCATCTAATAAATACTCCACAATGCATTCCCTTAGTCCCTAATAAGGTGAAGTGCCATGTAGTCGACGTTCATATGACACCACTAAGGGAATCACAACACACATATCATCAAAATATCGAACACATATCAAGTTCACATGATTACTTGCAACAAGATTTCTCCCGTGACCTCAAGAACAAAAGTAACTACTCAAAAATGATAATCATGCTCAAGATCAGAGGGGTATTAAATAGCATAATGGATCTGAACATATAATCTTCCACCAAATAAATCATATAGTAATCAACACTACTAGTCTCCCACAAGCACCAATCTAAGGTTCCGGTACAAAGATTGAACACAAGAGATGAACTAGGGTTTGAGAGGGGATGGTGCTGTTGAAGATGTTGATGGAGATTGCCCACCCCAAGATGGGAGAGTTGTTGGTGATGATGATGACGATGATTTCCCCCTCCGGGAGGGAAGTTCCCCTGGCGGAATCGCTCCGCCAAAGAGCAAAAGTGCTCCTGCCCAAGTTTCGCCTCGAGACGGCGGCGCTTCGTCCCGAAAGTCCTCTCCTGATTTTTTTCTAGGTCAAAATGACTTATATACCAGAAGATGCGCACCGAAGGTGGGCCGAGGGAGCACAACCCACCAGGGCGCGCCTGGGCTCCCTGGTGTGCCCAGGTGGGTTGTGCCCACCTGGTGGGCCTCCTCTGGTACTTATTGGCTCCAATAATTCTTATATATTCCATAAAAATTCTTCGTGAAGTTTCAGCTCATTTGGAGTTGTGCAGAATAGGTGGCCTGACGTAGCTTTTTTAGGTCCAGAATTCCAGCTGTCGGTATTCTCCCTCTTTGTGTGAACCTTGCATATTATGAGAGAAAAGGCATTAGAATTACTCCAAAAAGCATTATTATATCTAAAAACAATATAATTAACAGTAGGAAAACATGATGCAAAATGGACGTATCAACTTCCCCAAGCTTAGACCTCGCTTGTCCTCAAGCGTAAACCGAAATCAAAAAACATGTCCACATGCTTAGAGAGAGAGGTGTCGATAAAAACAAAATACGGTCATAGAAGCATCATGTAAATTATTATAACAGCAACAAACTTTAACATAAAACTTTATTATAGAACTTTTATCATATAACTTCTATCATAGACTTCTCATGAACAAGTAACAATTCATCACAACATCGAAGTATAAAGCATAAACTCTATTGAAAACCAACAAACTATGTTCTCAGTCAACTTTGCAACTACAATTCATCACCTTTTCAGGAAGGGTCATGTATCGGGGCCTTTTTGGCAAGTCCACATACTCAACCATCATATAGTCTTCTATGATTGCTAACACTCACCGCATACACATGAGCAAAAAGTTTCAACCGGACACATAGAAAGATAGGGGCTTATAGTTTCGCCTCCCAACATGCTCACCTCAAGGGTGATGTCAACAATAATAACTCATGCTACTCATATCCAACTAGATATATGTGCCTAGATCTTTCCTCACCACATGATGCTTGCCAAAAGAGAAAATAAAAAGAAATAAAGAGAAATACTTTGACTCTTGCATAAAAGTAAATACATAAAAGTAAAAGATAGGCCCTTCGCAGAGGGAAGCAGAGGTTGCCATGTGCTTTTCGTTTGTATGCTCAATCTCTTAGTGCAAAAGAACGTCATGTTATATTGCCCCTTATGATAGCAACCTTTATTATGCAGTCTGTCACTTTTATTCTTTGCCATCACAAGTTCGTACAACGCTCAATTTTCTCTTACACTAAATGATCCAACACTTTTAGAAGCAATTTTTATTGCCCTTTTTGCACCGATGACAACTTAATTGAAGGATCTTACTCAATCCATAGGTAGGTATGGTGGACTCTCAAAACAAGATTTGGGTTTAAGGGTTTTGGATGCACAAGTAGTATCTCTACTTAGTGCGGAATTTTTGGCTAGCAAAGATGGGAGACAAGCACCACATGTTAAAGGATCTATGACAATATAACTTCTATGTGAATATGAACAAACATAAATCATTACATTGTCTTCCTTGTCCAACATCAACAATTTTGGCATATAATATTTTGATGGGGGCTCACAATCACAAAAGATGTCCAAGATAGTATATTTGCATGTGAATCTTCTCTTCCCTTATTAATTCTTTCATGAATTGCATTATTGACCAATGCTATGTTTGTAAATCTCCAATAAAATTTTCTACTTATACTCTTCCTTATGTGATGTCATTACTTAACATAAGATTAGCATATGATCTTTTTCATTTAATTCCTTTCTTTTTATTGAACATGAAAGAAAAAGAAAACAAAACTCAAACTAAACTTTATTATATATAACTTGCACACGATTACAAGGATAGAATATTAAGCAAACTCTCGAATTAAGATAAGTAAAGGCAAAAGATAAGTAAAGGCAAAAGATAGTGGGGGTGATACAATACCGAGGCACCTCCCCCAAGCTTGGCAGAAGCCAAGGGGAGTGCCCATACCCGATACTCAAGTTTCCTTTGGTGATGAAGAAGGAGGCGGTGGTGATGAAGTAGTAGCAATCTTATCCTTAGGTTTCCATGGCAAGGGCTCACCATTATAGGAAGAAGAGTGAGTATCGCGGGTCCTGCAACTGGCAGCCAAACTCATACCTTTAAACCTTGCCTCATATTCAAAGACTTGGTTTTGGGGATCGTAGAAACGGCTTTGGAGAAAGTTGATTTGCTCGTTGAATGTAAAGACGATGTCCTTCATGGACTTGCCCTCCACCTTGAGATCACGGGTATAGTCCGCGATCATGAGGTGATTGGCATTGAGAACATGTTCCACCATCCCCTTGCACCAGAAGACCTCCTGCTCCATAGCTTCAAGCCTAGCCTCCACAGATCCCGTCCCTTTGGGGCCTTGCACATCACGGATGTGGAGCACCCCCTCACGCATCTCAATAGCTTGAGGGTGCTGCATCACCTCCCGCAGATACGGGTTGATGACGTTCTCGAAGAACTTGTCCTTGGAGGAGCTCGAAGCGGCCATGGTGAATTAGATCTGTCAGAAAACAGCAAGGAAAAGAAAACAGAAGATTTCTCTGTGATACGGTGGTCAATAGGTATGGGGGGTATATAAAGATTTTTTTTCTTGGGAAACAAGCAAATGGAAGAAAACGGAGTCCGGAAGGTACCCGAGGTGGGCACAACCCACCTGGGCGCGCCTGGCAGGCCAGGCGCACCCTGGTGTCTTGTGCCCACCAGGGGTGCCTTCCTGGTTGTTTCTTATTTTCCTAATTTTTGATATATTCTAAAACTGACAGAAAATATTTTTGCGGATTTTTTGGAGTCCATTTACTTACCGTATCACGTACCTCCTCTTTTTCATGATTCTAGAGTGTTCCGGAAGGTTTCTTTATGTGTTCTTCGGGTTTCATAGTTTGGATAATATTGCTTTCAACATTAATGGGCGTACCTGAGATATAATATTTTATTCTTTGCCCATTGACAACCTTCGGGTTAGTACCCTCGGCATTATTTATTTTGATGGCTCCAGATCGATAAACCTCCTCGATAACATAGGGTCCTTCCCATTTGGAGAGGAGTTTTCCTGCAAAGAATCTGAAACGAGAGTTGTACAAAAGAACATATTCTCCAACTTTGAAATCACGCTTTTGGATTCTTTTGTCATGCCATCTTTTAACTTTTTCTTTAAATAACTTGGCATTTTCACAAGCTTGGGTTCTCCATTCATCTAGTGAGCTAATATCAAATAACCTCTTTTCACCGGCAAGTTTGAAATCATAGTTGAGTTCTTTAATTGCCCAATATGCTTTATGTTCTAACTCAAGAGGCAAATGACAAGCTTTTCCATAGACCATTTTATAAGGAGACATACCCATAGGATTTTTATATGCTGTTCTATAAGCCCAAAGTGCATCATCTAATTTCTTAGACCAATTCTTTCGAGACCTATTGACAGTTTTCTGTAATATTAATTTTATTTCTCTATTGCTAAGTTTAACTTGACCACTAGACTGAGGATGATAGGGTCATGCAATTCTATGGTTAACATCATACTTAGCAAGCATTTTACGGAAAGCACCATGATTAAAATGTGAACCACCATCAATCATTAAATATCTAGGGACTCCAAACCTTGGGAAAATAACTTCCTTAAGCATTTTAATAGAGGTGTTGTGATCAGCGCTACTAGTTGGAATAGCTTCTACCCACTTAGTAACACAATCAACAGCAACCAAAATATGAGTATACCCATTAGAGGAAGGAAAAGGTCCCATGTAATCAAATCCCCAAACATCAAATGGTTCAACAGCAAGTGAATAATTCATAGGCATTTTCTGACGCTTACCAATATTACCAATTCTTTGACATTCATCACAAGATAAAACAAACTTACGGGCATCCTTGAAGAGAGTAGGCCAATAAAAACCAGATTACAATACCTTGTGAGCAGTTCTATCTCCCGCATGATGCCCTCCATAAGCTTTGGAGTGACATTTTCGTAGGATTTGTCACTGTTCATGCTCAGGTACACAACGTCTAATAATACCATCTACTCCTTCTTTATAAAGATGTGGGTCATCCCAAAAGTAATGTCTTAAATCATAGAAGAATTTTTTCTTTTGTTGGTATGTGAAACTAGGTGGTATGTATTTAGCAACAATGTAATTAGCATAGTCAGCATACCAAGGAGTGTTATGAGAAACATTTATTGCAACTAATTGCTCATCAGGAAAACTATCATCAATAGGTTGTGGGTCATCAAGAATATTTTCTAAACTAGACAAGTTATCAGCAACGGGGTTCTCAGCTCCTTTTCTATCAGTGATATGTAAGTCAAATTCTTGTAGCAAAAGAACCCACCTAATGAGTCTAGGTTTAGCATCTTTCTTTTCCATAAGATATTTTATAGCAGCATGATCGGTGTGAACAGTAACTTTAGAATCAACAATGTAAGATCTAAATTTGTCACAAGCAAACACAACTGCTAAGAATTCCTTTTCGGTAGTAGCATAATTGCGTTGAGCGCTGTCTAGAGTTTTACTAGCATAATGAATAACATTTAACTTCTTATCAACTCTTTGTCCTAGAACAGCACCAACAGCATAATCACTAGCGTCACACATAATCTCAAAGGGCAAGTTCCAATCAGGTGGTTGAACAATAGGTGCAGAAATTAAGGATTTCTTAAGTGTTTCAAAGGCTTCTACACAATCATCATCAAAAACAAATGGAACATCCTTTTGCAAAAGATTTGTAAGAGGCCTAGAAATTTTAGAGAAGTCTTTAATAAATGTCCTATAGAAACAAGCATGACCGAGGAAACTACGAATACCTTTGATATCTTTAGGACATGGCATTTTCTCGATTGCATCAACTTTAGCTTTATCCACCTCAATACCTCATTCATAAATTTTATGTCCCAAGACAATACCTTCATTAACCGTAAAGTGGCACTTCTCACATTTCAAGACAAGATTAGTTTGCTCGCATCTCTGCAAAACTCGACCAAGGTTGCTTAAGTAATCATCAAAATAAGTTCCGTAAACAGAAAGTCATCCATGAAAACCTCAACAATCTTTTCACAAAAATCAGAGAATATAGCAGTCATACATATTTGAAAGGTAACGGGTGCATTACATAAAACAAAAGGCATGCGTCTATAAGCATAAGTTCCGAAAGGACAAGTGAAGGTGGTTTTCTTTTGATCAGGTTGTGACACAGGTATTTGAGAAAATCCAGAGTATCCATCAAGGAAACAAAAGTGTGTGTGTTTAGATAGTATTTCAAGCATTTGATCAATAAAAGGTGGACGGTAGTGATCCTTTCTAGTAGCTTTATTTAATTTTCTAAAATCAATTACCATTCTGTAGCCAGTGACAATTCTTTGTGGAATAAGTTCATTTTTATCATTAGGAACAACAGTAATACCTCCCTTCTTAGGGACACAATGAACGGGGCTTACCCATCTACTATCAGCTATAGGATAGATTATACCTGCTTCCAGAAGCTTCAATATTTCAGTTCTTACCACTTCTTTCATTTTGGGATTCAACCATCGTTGGTGATCAACAACGGGTTTAGCATCAGGTTCCATATTAATTTATGCTGACAGAGAGTGGGACTAATGCCCTTTAAATCATCCAGAGTATATCCAATAGCAGCTCGGTGCTTCTTCAGAACCTTCAATAATCTTTCTTATTCATGTTCTGAAAGGTTAGCACTAATAATAATAGGATATATCTTTTTCTCATCAAGATAAGCATATTTCAAAGTGTCTGGTAATTGTTTTAATTCAAACACAGGATCACCTTTAGGTGGAGGAGGACCTCCTAGAGTTTCAATAGGCAAATTGTGTTTAAGCAGAGGTCGTTGTTCAAAGAAATTTTTATCTATTTCATTTCTTTCATGCATATGCATATCATTTTCATGCTCTAGCAATTATTGTTCTAGTGGATCAGTAGGAGGCACAGCAATAGAAGCAAGACCAATTATTTCATCCTTACTAGGCAATTCTTTCTTATGATGTTTTCTACTAAACTTAGAAAAATTAAACTCATGAGACTCATCACCAAAACTAACACCGACGATTTGTTTCTCACAATCTATTTTAGCATTAACGGTGTTCAAGAAAGGTCTACCAAAGATAATGGGACAAAAGTCATCTTGTGGGGAAACAAGAACGAGAAAATCAGTAGGATATTTTATTTTCCCACACAAGACTTCAACATCTCTAACAATCCCAAGTGGTGTGATGGTGTCTCTATTAGCAAGTTTAATAGTAACATATATGTCTTCTATTTCAGCTGGTGCTATATCATTCATAATCTCTTGATATAAGGTAAAAGGAATAGCACTCACGCTAGCACCTACGTCACATAAACCATGATAACAGTGATCTCCTATTTTAACTGAGACAACTGGCATGCCAACAACAGGTCTATGTTTATCTTTTTCATCAGGTTTGGTAATTCTAGCAGCTTCATCACATAAGTAGATAACATGCCCATCTAAATTTTCTACCAGGAGATCTTTAACCATAGCAACACTAGGTTCTACTTTGATTTGTTCAGCAGGCTTGGGTGCTCTAATATAACTCTTATTGACCATAGTTGAAAGTTTAGAATGCTCCTTTATCCTAACAGGGAAAGGTGGTTTTTCAATATAAGCAGTAGGAACAACTGGATATAAATTGTAAATAATAGTTTCAATTATAGCTATTACTGGTTCTTTAATTTCTTCTTTAATAGGTGGGTGATATTTAAACCACTTCTCCTTAGGGAGATCAACATGAGTAGAAAATGATTCACAAAAGGAGGCTACTATCTCAGAGTCAAGTCCATATTTAGTGCTAAACTTTTGAAAAGCATCAGTATTCAGAAAAGATTTAACACAATCATACTTAAGCTTAATACCTGACTCTTTACCTTCGTCGAGTTCCCAATCTTCAGAGTTGCATTTAATTCTTTCTAAAAGGTCCCACCTGAATTCAATAGTCTTCTTCATAAAGGAACCAGTACAAGAAATGTCAAGCATGGATTGATCATCACGAGAAAGCCGAGCATAAAAATTCTGAATGATAATTTCTCTTGAGAGCTCATGATTGGGGCATGAATATAACATTGACTTAAGCCTCCCCCAAGCTAGAGCGATACTTTCTCCTTCACGAGGCCAAAAATTATATATATAATTCCGATCATGATGAACTAGATGCATAGGATAATTTTTTTGGTGAAATTCCAATTTCAATCGATTCCAAGTCCAAGATCCAGTATCATCGCATAGCCTATACCATGCCAATGCTTTTACCTTCAAAGATAAAGGGAAAACCTTCTTCTTAGCTTCATCTCCGGGTAAACATGCAAGCTTAAATAATCCACAAATTTCATCCACACATATTAAGTGCATAGCAGGATGTTCAGTTCCATCTCCTGCATAAGGATTAGCTAGCAGTTGTTCTATCATACCCGAAGGAATTTCATAACCGATATTTTTAGTAGGTGTAGTAGGTTGAGGGGTAACTAATTGTGGTTCCAGTCGAGGTGAAGATACCCCGAACAAACCACTCAAAGGATTGTACTCCATAGTAACAAGTGACAATAAATTTCAGCACGTAGTAATAATTTTTTCTTACCGATTTCCACTTACCAAGAGAGCTTCACTCCCTGGCCCACAAGTATAGGGGATCAATCGTAGTCCTTTCGATAAGTAAGAGTGTCGAACCCAACAAGGAGCAGAAGGAAATGACAAGTAGTTTTCAGCAAGGTATTCTCTGCAAGCACTTAAATTATATGTAACGAGTAGTTTGATAGCAAGGTAATTTGTAACAAGCAAGCAACGGTAATGGTAACAAAAGTGCAGCAAGGTAGCCCAATCCTTTTGAGGCAAAGCACAGGCCAAAACGGTCTCTTATGATAAGCAAAGCGTTCTTGAGGGTACACAGGAATTTCATCTAGTCAATTTCATCATGTTGGTTTGATTTGTGTTCGCTACTTTGATAATTTGATATGTGGGTGGACCGGTGATGAGGTGCTGTTCTTACTTGAACAAACCTCCTACTTATGATTAACCCCCTCGCAAGCATCCGCAACTACGAGAAATGTATTAAGAATAAATCTAACCATAGCATTATACTTTTGGATCCAAACCAATCCCTTACGGAATAGCGCATAAACTAGGGTTTAAGCTTCTGTCATTCTCGCAACCCATCATCTAATAAATACTCCACAATGCATTCCCTTAGTCCCTAATAAGGTGAAGTGCCATGTAGTAGACGTTCATATGACACCACTAAGGGAATCACAACATACATATCATCAAAATATCGAACACATATCAAGTTCACATGATTACTTGCAACAAGATTTCTCCCGTGACCTCAAGAACAAAAGTAAGTACTCACAAATGATAATCATTCTCAAGATCAGAGGGGTATTAAATAGCATAATGGATCTGAACATATAATCTTCCACCAAATAAACCATATAGTAATCAACTACAAGATGTAATATATCAATACTACTAGTCACCCACAACCACCAATCTAAGGTTCTGATACAAAGATTGAACACAAGAGATGAACTAGGGTTTGAGAGGGGATGGTGCTGTTGAAGATGTTGATGGAGATTGCCCTCCCCAAGATGGGAGAGTTGTTGGTGAAGATGATGACGATGATTTCCCCCTCCGGGAGGGAAGTTCCCCCGGCGGAATCGCTCCGCCGGAGGGCAAAAGTGCTCCTGCCCAAGTTCCGCGTCGAGACGGCGGCGCTTCGTCCCGAAAGTCCTCCCTTCATTTTTTCTAGGTCAAAATGACTTATATACCAGAAGAGGGCACCGGAGGTGGGCCGAGGAGGGCACAACCCACCAGGGCGCACCTGGGCTCCCTGGCACGCCCAGGTGGGTTGTGCCCACCTGGTGGGCCCCCTCTGGTAGTTATTTGCTCTAATAATTCTTATTTATTCCATAAAAATTCCTCGTGAAGTTTCAGCTCATTCGGAGTTGTGCAGAATAGGTAGCCTGACGTAGCTTTTTCAGGTCCAGAATTCCAGCTGCAGGTATGCTCCCTCTTTGTGTGAACCTTGCATATTATGAGAGAAAAGGCATTAGAATTACTCCAAAAAGCATTATTTTATCTAAAAACAATATAAATAATAGTAGGAAAACATGATGCAAAATGGACGTATCACTTGTCTTTGGGGATGAAGCTCGAGGTCGCCGCCCTCGCTCAAGTCGCCGCTCGCAACGCAATAGCGGCGTAGCCAGACACGGATGCGACCTCACAAGCGGTGGCCACGCTGGCGGCCGACGACGGGCGCACCGTCAGCCACGCGTCCTACTTGCCACCGTCCAACGTTCGGTGGCGCATGTGGCAGGTGAAGCGACGGACCGTTCACGTCCATCATCATCGACCTCACATCCACCGGCACCGCCGAGGTCGGGGACTCCTCCGAGGATGAGTAGGACGTGGGAGGCAGCAAGGCTTGGTGTGCCAACTGGCCGGTCCGTCTCCTGTGTTCTACTCTTCCTCGCCGAAGACCACACCTTCACTTCACGGGTCTTGAACCCCGCCCCCGTACATGGAGATGGCAGATGGAGGACGTCGGTCGCCACCGTAGAAAAGGTTTAGGGTCGGGTTTCTTTTATTTTTTTGTCCTATAAAAGTTCGAAATGTACTGAAAATCTGTCGTGTTTGCATGAATCTCGTCCGGTGTATATGAACTTTCACAATAATAGTAAGATATATTGTATGAGTATGAAAATATATGGAATGATGATTCATTTTTGTGTGTATAAACTTAGAAGGTTTGACCCGAGACAAAGCTAACATGCAAAGTAAATAAACACATAGGGTCTACGTACACAATTTATCTTAGGCACTCCAATAGTACGTCCACTACACATTCACGCATTTCACATCTTTCTACATCTATGGGAACCTACGAAAGGGTTAACGTAAATTGCCTCTCTCTCTCCCCCCTGATTTCCATGGTGGTGGGCCCCTCCCTCCCCCCAATCTCCAATCAACAGCCCACACGTTTCACATTACGTTAATTACGTAACTGGGATTACATAGGTGTAGCATTACTCATCCTAAAAAAACAACTAAGCCAACCTCCCAGCATATCGCGCGGGAAAAGACCCGGCCGTGCCGTTTTAGTCGGGATTACCGGATTACTAGTAGTAGTATCGATGGATCGCGCGAAGCACCAAGTTTAAAAGGACAAAAGGCGGTACACTCATAGCACGCCTGTCGCGGTCGCATTGCACCCCTCACACGATCGGTCTTGTACACGGCTCACACAAACGGAACGCGCTTCGGCTTGCCTCTTCACTGACACGTGGGACCGCACTTGGAGAAACCGACCATGCGCCAAACTCCCCCGCCAACCGCGCGAAAATTCCCCCCAAATCCCAAATTCAACCGCCCTTCGGCCAACAAGCCAATAATATTCCCCAAACCCCCCTCCCCCCCGGCCCCCTCCACTCCATTCGCTCCGCCAAAGCCGCCCTCCCCGCCGCGCCGATACGTCGGTGCCGTGGTTCATCAAGGGGACGCATGGCGATCCTCTCGCTCCCACAGTACGCTCTCGTAGACTGCAGTCCTCCAGCCGCGCCGCCATCGCTGGCGACATTCTTGTGGAGACGCACGGCGGTCAGCATCTCCCACGGTACGCGCATTCTAGACTGAGGCCCCGTGCATGTCGGAGTAGCGCTGAATGTTAGCTGATAGACACTGTTAATCTCACTGTTTGCCGAAATAGTTTACAGTCAATATGCTTTGCTTAAGAAGCTTCCTTGCCCTGTTCTGCACTCAATCTGCTTAGCTGAGATGGCATGCCACACCCGATTAGTTGCTAAAATATCCTGCCATATATTTATTGTGACGTAGATTGCCATGGTCTAGTAGCCAATCTGTTAGGTGAAATAGCTCTACACCGTTTTATACTCGATCTTTGTTGCTGAGATGGCCTTCGATGGCTGTGTGCTCGGCCTCATTGACTGCTGAAACAGCCTGCCATAATTTAGCACTCAAATCTGTTTCCTGAATTAGCTTTACATATATTTCGTTACTTAGATCTGCTTATCCAAATATCTTGCCATAGCTTTAGACATCGACCTAGGTATTTTTTTCTGGACTTCATAAAAGAGCATATATGTTTTTCCTGTAATATCTAGTAGAAGAACTAATTTGTATGTCTAATAGATGGACAGGACTTGGATAACTTCTGCTCGAAGATTCTCCACTGCATATGTCGAGGGGGTTAAAAACTTCATGAACTTTATCAGAGCTGAGTACGATGGTCTGAAATCAGATGTGCTCTGCCCGTGTAGCAGTTGTATGAATTTAGTTACAAGACCCCAGTCAACTGTGCAAAATCATCTACACTTGTATGGGATGTCGGTCACATATACTAGGTGGGTTCATCATGGTGAAGCTGTGAATGTCAATGTTACTGACTATGTGGAAGCAGCAGATCACCATCTTGATCTGCCTGATGCTCAGGTGGAAGAGGAGGAGGAGGTGGTGGTGGCGGAGCCAGTGAGTTTGACCAACATTGAAACAATGCTACGAAATGCTCGCGCATTTCGTGAACTTTCACCTGCAGAAGAAAAATGGTGGGCCCGCATGTTGGAACAATGCAACGTGGTTGTCACCCCAGGAAATAAGATGTCAGTATTCTCAGCTATGGTCACCTTTCTTCAGGTGAAGACATCTGAGCGGATGACCAACAAATCATTCGATGCGATGTTGGCTGCTTTCCGCAAATCTTTTCCAGATGCGTCTGAGCTGCCACACACCTACAGTAAAATGAAGAATTTCCTTTGTGCAGCTGGAATTGGATATGATATGATCCATGTTTGTAAGAATAATTATGTTCTGTTCCGGAAGGATTATGCCAACTTAAGTGAATGCCCAAAATGCAAATCATCAAGATGGAAAGATGGCGATGCTGTGAAGAGGATTCCTCATAATGTTCTGAGACATTTTCCAATTATACCAATATTGCAGAGGTTGTTTCATGATGATGAAACAAGAGAGGATGTACTGTGGCATTCTAGGAACCAGGAGTACAGAGATTAGAATGTAATGAGCCATCCATCTCATGCTAGTGACTGGAAAAGCTTCAATCAGAAACACAAAAAGTTTGCTGCTGACCCGAGAAACATTAGACTTGGCTTAGCTACAGATGGATTTAACCCATTTGGCCACCAGAGCACCACATATAGCATGTGGCCAATGCTTGTTATCCCTTACAACATGCCTCCAAATGTCTGCACCAAAGAATCAAACTACATGATGGCCTTGCTCATCCCAGGTCCAAAAAGTCCTGGAAAGGATTTTGATTTATTCATGGAGCATCTTGTGGAGGAACTTCAACAGCTATGGAGGGGTGTTCTCACTTGAGACCTATATAGCAGCCCACCAGCTGATTTCTTTCTGTGTGCTATTACAATTTGGTGCATCCATGATTATCCGGCTTTGGGCACTATGTCAGGGCGAACGACACATGGTTACAATGCATGTGTTCGCTGTGACAAGAATCCGCTGTCATATGCAATACTTAGCAAGATCTGTTACATTGGACACCGCCGTTTCCTTGCCAAGGACAAGCCGTGTCCTACAAAATACCGAAGACATGTGTTCAATGCAAAGCATGAAAACCGTGATGCGCCAAAGAGGCTCACCGGCGATGAGTTGCAAGTGGAATTAGAGAAGGTCGGGCATATTACACCAGGAAACCATCCTGATAGGGATAATTAGATTTATGCCCCTAGTTGTGTCCCACTCGGCTGTTTTACCCCTAATTTCCAAAAGTCACCGGTTCTGTCCAAGTCACTTCGCTCCTCTTATGCTTTTGCCCTTTGACCGTTTGACCGTCATTTTGAAAAATTCATAACTAATTCATACTAAATCAGAAAAATGCAAATAAGATACCAAAATGTTCGAAAAAACATCACCTATATGTCAGTGTCATTTGCATTCATGAAAAAAGTGTTGGAAAGTGCCCATCTAAGTTTTACCTCTTATGATACCACCATGAATAGTAAAATCTAAAAAAATTCAAAAAATTCAAAAAAAATTGGTGGCAAAGCATGACAAATGTTTTACGTGCCTGCCAAGTTTCATCGGGGAATGACATTCGTGGCTGTCGTGGCAAAAAAACAATCACCACTCCAAAATAGATTTTTTTTTTGCCACGAATGTCGTTCCCTGATGAAACTTGGCCAGCACTTAAAACATTTGTCATGCTTTGCCAACTAATTTTTTTTGAATTTTTTGAATTTTTTTAGATTTTACTATTCATGGTGGTATCATAAGAGCTAAAACTCGGATGGGCACTTTCCAACACATTTTTCATGAATGCAAATGACACTGACATATAGGTGATATTTTTCCGAACATTTCGGTATCTTATTTGCATTCTTCTGACTTAGTATGAATTAGTTATGAATTTTTCAAACTGGTGGTCAAACGGCCAAAGGGCAAAAGTATAAGAGGAGCAAAGTGACTTGGACAGAACCGGTGACTTTTGGAAATTAGGGGTAAAACAGCCGAGTGGGATACAACTAGGGGCATAAATCTAATTATCCCATCCTGATAATGGTAGCGGGAAAAGGAAGCGTGGCAGGGCAGAAGAGATATTATTGTTTACCCGCAGGTCCACTTTGTGGGACTTAGAGTATTGGAAAGATTTGGATCTGCGGCATAATCTTGATGTGATGCACATCGAGAAAAATATATGTGACAGCATTATCGGCACACTTCTTAATATTGAAGGCAAGACGAAAGATACCTTAAAATCTAGGATTGATTTGACACACCTGGGTATCAGAAAGGATTTGCAGGTGGAAGATGAAGGTAAACCACGGGATATGGCACCAGCTGTGTACGTCTTGGACAAGGTAAAAAGAAAGGAATTCTGCAAGGTCCTGTCACGTGTGAGATTCCCATATGGATTTGCTTCCAACCCTGAAAGGAGAGTGATACGTCCATTTTGCATCATGCTTTTATATCAATATTTATTGCATTATGGGCTGCTATTCCACATTATATCACAATACTTATGCCTTTTCTCTCTTAATTTATAAGGTTTACATGAAGAGGGAGAATGCCGGCAGCTGGAATTCTGGACTGGAAAAGGAGCAAATATTAGAGACCTATGCTGCACAACTCCAAAAGTCCTGAAACTTCACGGAGAGTCATTTTGGAATTAATAAAAAATATTGGGCGAAGAAATCACCAGATGGGGGCCACCTGCCATCCACAAGGGTGGAGGGCGCGCCCCCCGATCTTGTGGGCCCCCTGTCAGGCCTCCGACGCCCATCTTCTGCTATATGGTGTCTTTTACCCTGGAAAAAATCAGAAGGAAGCTTTCGGGACAAAGCGCCGCCGTCTCGAGGCGGAACAGGAGCAGAACCAATCTACAGCTCCGGCAGAGCTATTCTGCCGGGAAACTTCCCTCCGGGAGGGGGAAATCATCGCCATCGTCATCACCATCGATCATCTCATCAAGGGAGGGTCAATCTCCATCAATATCTTCACCAGCACCATCTCCTCTCAAATCCTAGTTCATCTCTTGTATCCGATCTTTGTCTCAAAACCTCAGATTGGTACCTGTGGGTTGCTAGTAGTGTTGATTACTCCTTGTAGTTGATGCTAGTTGGTTTATTCGGTGGAAGATCATATGTTCAGATCCTTAATGATAATTAATACTCCTCTGATTATGAACATGAATATGCTTTGTGAGTAGTTACATTTGTTCCTGAGGACATGGGAGAAATCTTGTTATAAATAATCATGTGAATTTGGTATTCGTTCGATATTTTGATGAGATGTATGTTGTCTTTCCTCTAGTGGTGTTATGTGAACGTCGACTACATGACACTTCACCATGATTTGGGCCTAGGGGAAGGCATTGGGGAGTAATAAGTAGATGATGGGTTGCTAGAGTGACAGAAGCTTAAACCCTAGTTTATGCGTTGCTTCGTAAGGGGCTGATTTGGATCCATATGTTTCATGCTATGGTTAGGTTTACCTTAATTCTTTTTTCGTAGTTGCGGATGCTTGCGAGAGGGGTTAATCATAAGTGGGAGGCTTGTCCAAGGAAGGACAGCACCCAAGCACCGGTCCACCCACATATCAAATTATCCAAGTAACGAACACGAATCATATGAGCATGATGAAAACTAACTTGATAACAATTCCCATGTGTCCTCGGGAGCACTTTGCTTTATATAAGAGTTCGTCCATGCTTGTCCTTTGCTACAAAAAGGATTGGGCCACCTTGCTACACCTTGTTTACTTTTGTTACTTGTTACCCGTTACAAATTATCTTATCACACAACTATTTGTTACCGATAATTTCAGTGCTTGCAGAGAATACCTTGTTGAAAACCGCTTGTCATTTCCTTCTGCTCCTCGTTGGGTTCGACACTCTTACTTATCGAAAAGACTACGATAGATCCCCTATACTTGTGGGTCATCAAGACTCTTTTCTGGCGCCATTGCCGGGGAGTGAAGCGCCTTTGGTAAGTGGAATTTGGTAAGGAAACATTTATATAGTGTGCTGAAATTTACTTTCACTTGTTACTATGGAAAGTAATCCTTTGAGGGGCTTGTTCGGGGTATCTTCACCTCGACCGGAAGAGCAAAGAGTTGCTCCTCAACCTACTGCACCTACTAAAAATATTTATTATGAAATTCCTTCGGGTATGATAGAGAAACTGCTAGCTCATCCTTACACAGGAGATGGAACATTACATCCTGATATGCATCTAATCTATGTGGATGAAGTTTGTGGATTATTTAAGCTTGCAGGTATGCCCGATGATGTTGTCAAGAAGAAGGTCTTCCCTTTATCTTTGAAGGGCAAGGCATTGACATGGTATAGGCTATTAGATGATATTGGATCATGGAACTACAACTGATTGAAATTGGAATTTCATCAGAAGTTTTATCCTATGCATCTGGTTCATCGTGATCGGAATTATATATATATATAATTTTTGGCCTCGTGAAGGAGAAAGTATCGCTCAAGCTTGGGGAAGGCTTAAGTCAATGTTATATTCATGCCCCAATCATGAGCTCCCAAGAGAAATTATTATTCAAAATTTTTATGCTCGGCTTTCTCATAATGATCGATCCATACTCGATACTTCTTGTATTGGTTCTTTTATGAAGAAGACTATTGAATTCAAATGGGATTTATTGGAAAGAATTAAACGCAACTCTGAAGATTGGGACCTCGACGAAGGTAAGGAGTCAGGTATAAACCTTAAGTTTGATTGTGTTAAATCTTTTATGGATACCGATGCTTTTCATTCATTTTAGCACTAAATATGGACATGACTTTGAGATAGTAGCTTCTTTCTGTGAATCATTTGCTACTCATGTTGATCTCCCTAAGGAGAAGTGGTTTAAATATAATCCTCCCATTGAAGTTAAAGTAGTAGAACCTATTAAAGTTGAAGGAGAAACTATTACTTATAATGTTGATCCTATTGTTCCTACTGCTTATATTGAGAAACCACTTTTCCCTGTTAGAATAAAGGATCATGCTAAAGCTTCAACTGTGGTTCGTAAGAGCTATACTAGAACACCTACACCCCCTGAGCAAATTAAAGTTGAACCTAGTATTGCTATGGTTAAAGATCTCTTGGTTGATAATATTGATGGGCGTGTTATTTATTTCTGTGATGAAGCTGCTAGAATTGCTAAACCCGATAGTAAAGATAAACATAGACCCGTTGTTGGCATGCATGTTGTTTCAGTTAAAATAGGAGATCATTGTTATCATGGCTTATGTGATATGGGTGCTAGTGTGAGTGCAATTTCTTTTTCCTTATATAAAGAAATTATGAATGATATTGCACCTGCTGAGATAGAAGATATTGATGTTACTATTAAGCTTGCTAATAGAGATACTATTTCACCAATTGGAATTGTTAGAGATGTTGAAGTCTTGTGTGGGAAAATAAAATATCCTGCTGATTTTCTTGTTCTTGGTTCCCCACAAGATAACTTTTGTCCCATTATATTTGGTAGACCCTTCTTGAATACTGTTAATGCTAAGATAGACTGCGAGAAAGATATTGTTACTGTTGGTTTAGGGGATATGTCTCATGATTTTAATTTCTCTAAATTCCGTAGACAACCCCATGATAAAGAATTGCCTAGTAAGGATGAAATTATTGGTCTTGCTTCTATTGCCGTGCCTCCTACTGATCCTTTAGAACAATATTTGCTAGACCATGAAAATGATTTTTCTATGAATGCAAGAAGGGAAATAGACGAGATATTCTTTAAGCAAGGGCCTATTTTGACACACAATTTGCCTGTTGAAATCCTTGGGGATCCTCCTCCACCCAAGGGAGATCTCGTGTTTGAGCTTAAACAATTACCTGATACTTTGAAATATGCTTATCTTGATGATAAGAAGATATATCCTGTTATTATTAGTGCTAACCTTTCAGAGCATGAAGAAAAGAGATTATTGAAAACTCTAAAGAAGCAATGTGCTGCTATTGGATATACTCTTGATGATCTTAAGGGCATTAGTCCCACTCTATGCCAGCACAAAATTAAATTGGAGAAAGATGCTAAACCAGTTGTTGATCACCAATGACGGTTAAATCCTAAGATGAAAGAAGTGGTAAGAAATGAAATACTAAAGCTTCTGGAAGCAGGTATAATTTATCCTATTGCTGATAGTCAGTGGGTAAGTCCTGTTCATTGTGTCCCTAAGAAGGGAGGTATTACTGTTGTTCCTAATGATAAGAATGAATTGATCCCACAAAGAATTGTTACGGGTTACAGATTGGTAATTGATTTTCGCAAATTGAATAAGGTTACTAGAAAAGATCATTACCCTCTACCTTTTATTGATCAAATGCTAGAAAGACTATCCAAACATACACATTTTTGCTTTCTAGATGGTTATTCTGGTTTCTCTCAAATAACTGTGTCAAAAGATGATCAAGAGAAAACCACTTTTACTTGCCCTTTCGGTACCTTTGCTTATGGACGCATGCCTTTTGGTTTATGCAATGCACCTGCTACCTTTCAAAGATGTATGATGGCTATATTCTCTGATTTTTGTGAAAAGATTGTTGAGGTTTTCATGGATGATTTCTCCATTTACGGAACTTCTTTTGATGATTGCTTGAGCAACCTTGATCGAGTTTTGCAGAGATGTGAAGAAACTAATCTTGTCTTGAATTGGGAGAAGTGCCACTTTATGGTTAATGAAGGTATTGTCTTGGGGCATAAAATTTCTGAAAGAGGTATTGAAGTTGATAAAGCTAAAGTAGATGCTATTGAAAAGATGTCGTGCCCTAAAGATGTCAAAGGCATAAGAAGTTTCCTTGGTCATGCTGGTTTCTATAGGAGGTTTATTAAAGACTTCTCTAAAATTTCTAGGCCTCTCACGAATCTCTTGCAAAAAGATGTTCCTTTTGTTTTTTATGATGATTGTGTAGAAGCATTCGAAATACTTAAGAAAGCCTTAATCTCTGCACCTATTGTTCAGCCACCTGATTGGAATTTACCCTTTGAAATTATGTGTGATGCTAGTGATTATGCTGTTGGTGTTGTTCTAGGACAAAGAGTTGATAAGAAATTGAATGTTATTCAGTATGCTAGTAAAACTCTAGACAGTGCCCAGAGAAATTATGCTACTACTGAAAAAGAATTTTTAGCAGTTGTTTTTGCTTGTGATAAGTTCAGACCTTATATTGTTGATTCCAAAGTAACTATACACACTGATCATGCTGCTATTAAATATCTTATGGAAAAGAAAGATGCTAAACCTAGACTTATTAGATGGGTTCTCTTGCTACAAGAATTTGATTTGCATATTATTGATAGAAAGGGAGCTGAGAACCCCGTTGCAGATAACTTGTCTAGGTTAGAAAATGTTCATGATGACCCACTACCTATTAATGATAGCTTTCCTGATGAACAATTAAATGTCATAAATGCTTCTCGCAATGCTCCATGGTATGCTGATTATGCTAATTACATTGTTGCTAAATTTATACCACCTAGTTTCACATACCAGCAAAAGAAAAGGTTTTTCTATGATTTAAGACATTACTTTTGGGATGATCCACACCTTTATAAAGAAGGAGTAGATGGTGTTATTAGACGTTGTGTACCTGAGCATGAACAGGAACAGATCCTACGCAAGTGCCACTCCGAGTCTTACGGAGGACACCATGCTGGAGATAGAACTGCACACAAGGTATTGCAATCCGGTTTCTATTGGCCCACTCTCTTCAAGGATGCTCGTAAGTTTGTCTTGTCTTGTGATGAATGCCAGAGAGTTGGCAATATTAGTAGACGTCAGGAAATGCCTATGAATTATTCACTTGTTATTGAACCATTTGATGTTTGGGGCTTTGATTATATGGGGCCTTTTCCTTCCTCTAATGGGTATACACATATTTTAGTTTCTGTTGATTACGTCACTAAGTGGGTAGAAGCTATTCCAACTAGTAGTGCTGATCATAACACTTCTATTAAGATGCTTAAAGAAGTTATTTTTCCGAGGTTTGGAGTCCCTAGATACTTGATGACTGATGGTGGTTCACATTTTATTCATGGTGCTTTCCGTAAAATGCTTGCTAAATATGATGTCAAGCATAGAATTGCATCTCCTTATCATCCTCAGTCTAGTGGTCAAGTAGAATTGAGCAATAGAGAAATTAAATTGATTTTGCAAAAGACTGTTAATAGATCTAGAAAGAATTGGTCTAAGAAACTCGATGATGCATTATGGGCTTATAGAACGGTTTATAAAAACCCTATGGGTATGTCTCCATATAAAATGGTTTATGGAAAGGCTTGTCACTTACCTCTTGAATTAGAACATAAAGCTTATTGGGCTATTAAAGAGCTCAATTATGATTTCAAACTTGCTGGTGAGAAGAGGTTATTTGACATAAGCTCGCTTGATGAATGGAGAACCCAAGCCTATGAGAATGCCAAGTTGTTTAAAGAAAAAGTTAAAAGATGGCATGACAAAAGGATACAAAAGCGTGAGTTTAATATAGGTGATCATGTTTTGCTATACAACTCTCGTTTAAGATTTTTTGCAGGAAAGCTTCTCTCTAAATGGGTAGGTCCTTACATTATCGAGGAGATCTATCGTTCTGGTGCCATAAAAATCAACAACGCCGAAGGCACAAATCCAAAGGTGTTAAACGGTCAAAGAATCAAACATGGTTACAATGCATGTGTTCGCTGTGACAAGAATCCGCTGTCATACGCAATACTTAGCAAGATCTGTTACATTGGACACCGTCGTTTCCTTGCCAAGGACAAGCCGTGTCCTACAAAATACCGAAGACATGTGTTCAATGCAAAGCATGAAAACCATGATGCGCCAAAGAGGCTCACCGGCGATGAGTTGCAAGTGGAATTAGAGAAGATCGAGCATATTACACCAGGAAACCATCCTGATAATGGTAGCGGGAAAAGGAAGCGTGGCAGGGCAGAAGAGAGACTATTGTTTACCCGTAGGTCCACTTTGTGGGACTTAGAGTATTGGAAAGATTTGGATCTGCGGCATAATCTTGATGTGATGCATATCGAGAAAAATATATGTGACAGCATTATCGGCACACTTCTTAATATTGAAGGCAAGACGAAAGATACCTTAAAATCTAGGATTGATTTGACACACCTGGGTATCAGAAAGGATTTGCAGGTGGAAGATGAAGGTAAACCACGGGATATGGCACCAGCTGTGTACGTCTTGGACAAGGTAAAAAGAAAGGAATTCTGCAAGGTCCTGTCACGTGTGAGATTCCCATATGGATTTGCTTCCAACCCTGAAAGGAGAGTGATACGTCCATTTTGCATCATGCTTTTATATCAATATTTATTGCATTATGGGCTGCTATTACACATTATATCACAATACTTATGCCTTTTCTCTCTTAATTTATAAGGTTTACAAGAAGAGGGAGAATGCCGGCAGCTGGAATTCTGGACTGGAAAAGGAGCAAATATTAGAGACCTATGCTGCACAACTCCAAAAGTCCTAAAACTTCACGGAGAGTCATTTTGGAATTAATAAAAAATATTGGGCGAAGAAAGCACCAGAGGGGGGCCACCTGCCATCCACAAGGGTGGAGGGCGCGTCCTACCCCCCTGGGTGCGCCCCCCGGTCTTGTGGGCCCCCTGTCAGGCCTCCGACACCCATCTTCTGCTATATGGTGTCTTTTACCCTGGAAAAAATTAGAAGGAAGCTTTCGGGATGAAGCGCCGCCGTCTCAACGCGGAACGGGAGCAGAACCAATCTAGGGCTCCGGCAGAGCTGTCCTGCCGGGGAAACTTCCCTCCGGGAGGGGGAAATAATCGCCATCGTCATCACCATCGATCCTCTCATCGAGGGAGGGTCAATCTCCGTCAACATCTTCACCAGCACCATCTCCTCTCAAACCCTAGTTCATCTCTTGTATCCGATCTTTGTCTCAAAACCTCAGATTGGTACCTGTGGGTTGCTAGTAGTGTTGATTACTCCTTGTAGTTGATGCTAGTTGGTTTATTCGGTGGAAGATCATATGTTCAGATCCTTAATGATAATTAATACTCCTCTGATTATGAACATGAATATGCTTTGTGAGTAGTTACGTTTGTTCCTGAGGACATGGGATAAGTCTTGCTATAAGTAATCATGTGAATTTGGTATTCGTTCGATATTTTGATGAGATGTATGTTGTCTTTCCTCTAGTGGTGTTATGTGAACGTCGACTACATGACACTTCACCATGATTTGGGCCTAGGGGAAGGCATTGGGGAGTAATAAGTAGATGATGGGTTGCTAGAGTGACAGAAGCTTAAACCCTAGTTTATGCGTTGCTTCGTAAGGGGCTGATTTGGATCCATATGTTTCATGCTATGGTTAGGTTTACCTTAATTCTTCTTTCGTAGTTGCGGATGCTTGCGAGAGGGGTTAATCATAAGTGGGAAGCTTGTCCAAGGAAGGACAGCACCCAAGCACCGGTCCACCCACATATCAAATTATCAAAGTAACGAGCGCGAATCATATGAGCATGATGAAAACTAACTTGATAACAATTCCCATGTGTCCTCGGGAGCACTTTGCTTTATATAAGAGTTCGTCCAGGCTTGTCCTTTGCTACAAAAAGGATTGGGCCACCTTGCTGCACCTTGTTTACTTTTGTTACTTGTTACCCGTTACAAATTATCTTATCACACAACTATCTGTTACCGATAATTTCAGTGCTTGCAGAGAATACCTTGCTGGAAACCGCTTGTCATTTCCTTCTGCTCCTTGTTGGGTTCGACACTCTTACTTATCAAAAGGACTACGATAGATCCCCTATACTTGTGGGTCATCAGAGAGTCAGTGCAGATGGAAACAAGGTACAAGGGTTGAAAACTCATGAATGCCACGTCCTACTTCGAAGGGTTTTACCTGTTATCCTTAGAGGATTGGGCCGCCCTGACTTATACAGAGCAGTTGCAGAGTTGGGACAATTCTTCAGGGAACTCTGCAGTATAAATATCAGGATAGATGGTTTGGAGCATCTTAGAGACAAGATACCAACTATCCTTTGCGACCTTGAGAAGATATATCCTCCAGCCTTCTTTGATGTGATGGTGCATTTGGCTATTCATCTACCTGATGAGGCACTACTTAGAGGTCCAGTACAGTATGGCTGGATGTACCCCATTGAAAGGCGGCTAGGCACTTTCAAGGGCTATGTTAGGAACAGAGCTAGACCTGAGGGTTCCATTGCAGAGGCCTACATTGCTACAGAAGCGTTGGCATTCTGCTCAAAATACATTGAAACAGCTGATGAGCTTAGCAAAGAGGTGGGTGAAGACAATCCCGAACTCAATGTTTTCGATTGTTCTGTTCGAGTTACAGGGAAGAGTCGACAAGATAACAAACCTAAAGATTTGGAAAAAATGGTTTGGTATGTGTTGAATAACTGTCCTGAGATTCTATCTTATATCGAGTAAGTGCTAAGTACTGCAGCTTATACATCGTAATCTACTAAACTTGTAGCACATTCTTATATATTTAGATGTTTGACGCGATCACTATGTTGTGCAGCATCTACAAAAAGGAGTTACTGCTGCAAAATCCAAGAAAGATTGACAAACTGGTTATGGGAGGATTTGCGAAATGGTTCAAGAGCCATGTAAGCTTTTGAATTACACTGTCAGTTTTTTTAATATATTGAGTACATAAGATGATCAGCTTGTCTATTTTCTAACCATAGGTTAAGAAGATGCGGGAGGATGGGCAGGCAGTTAATGATGCCCTTTACGCACTAGCAATGGGTCCTGATACTCGGGTAAGACATTATGAATCTTGCGTTGTTGGAGATGTGCGCTACAACACCCTTGCACGCGACGAAGGCAGGAAGACACAAAACAGTGCCATCATGAGCACGGATAAGTACGGCGAAGAGACAACTGAAATGTATGCTAACATAACAGACATTGTTCAGTTGCAGTATATCTCCAGTTTCGAGGTTCATCGGTGTGTGGTTCTGTTGTGCTGTCATTGGTATAACCTGTTTTCCAGGATCGCAAAACCCAGAGCTGATGATTATATCAAATCCACCAATGTCAAGGCGGCGTACCAGACCTACGAGCCTTTTATTTTGGCAAATCAAGCAACACAGATATTTTTCTTGGAAGACACATTTGCACGTAGCGATGACTGGAGAGTATTGCAAAGGTTTGAGCAGAGGAATTCGTTTAATGAAGTTGCACAACAAGATGATGCTTACACTGCTCCTGATGTAGAAGATTCCACAGATGTTCCTAATATCTTTGAGAACCATCACGTCAATGACGCTGGCGAAAAGATTGCATGTCGGGTTGTGGACATACGAGAGTTGATCAATAAGACGCCAACGTTCGAGGACATTGAGGATGAACAAGAAGATGACACTGGGGGGAATTACGATTCAGACTGATACACATGGGAACAAAGCTGACCCGACAGGGCCTCTACTAATTTATTTATTTATTAGCAAAAGGGCCTCTGCTATTTATTTATTTATGAGCAAAAGGAGATACCCCCCGATTTCCGTTATTAGAAATCATTAGATGTTCACAACACTACGCCCAGCCTACTAAACAGGTTTCATTCATTACTAGTTTCAGCAAAGTGCTCATGTCATAGCCACTGAATACATCACGAGTGCTATATAAACTGCAAATAAAGAGACAATCATCCTACAGAGCACATCGATTTTGCCCATTATCTTCACAAGCTCTTTCATCTCCTCATTGCTGTCAAGGCCGTCCAGCGGCTGTTGCTTGGCCATGATCAGAGGAATTGCATCTTTAACCTTCTGCTCTGCATCTTCCTCTTCTGTCGTTCCTTCAGTTACTTGTCCAACACCCCAACCTGCTGGTATTGGGATTCCTCGGCTAACCAAATAATCAGCGTAGTTGCATTCCCCCACATCAGCAACTTCCCAGAAATACAAATCACACGAATCTTCTCTTTTCTGCATGAATCAAATTGGAAGATCATCAACCAAACTATTAAAAAAATCAGCAACTGAAAGCAGTGGAACAACACTTAAACATATTATTACCCCATGATTCGGGCATTTGTAGAAGACTCGGCCAGGGTTGAGGATTGTGGTTGAGACGCGACGGATGACTCTGCGTGATTTGCAGCAGTGGCACCACACCAACGGCAGCGGGTTGTGATGAGCAACCGGCTGCGGTGCGTGTGCTGGCGGGGGTGTGATGAGACCCACAGGCGATGGTACGGGTGGCGACTTGGCGCATATCTGGTTGTTGCCTGCTGAAGAGCAGGTGGACGAGCCGCCAGCGGACATGGTTGCTGCGGCCAGAGCTTCTGATGCTAGGCAAAGTAAGTAGAGAAGAGGAGAAGCGAATGTTGGATATGTCAGTTTCATTACTTGCAGAGTAGCATAGCACCATATATAGTCATAGTCTAGGTTTCGATCCGCACCAGCTACAGGAGCACGTCTCTCTTTTTTTTTAACTCAGCAACGTCTCTTTACTGGTACACTAACTTGTTCTGTACGCCTTCTCAAGTCTTTGATTTTCTTTTTTTTTTTTGCGAGGAAGTAAGGAGGAGAAAATTGAGGGTTCCTGGGACTCGAACCCAAGACCTCTCGGTTGAAAACCAAGGGTGCTAGTCACTGATGTGGCGAACGTTCCCTGGGAGGAGGACGGCAAACGAACGCATTTTCCTCGCAGTTTTAGTTGCGACGCAAGATCAAACGGTCGCAGTTTCGGGAATGTTATCTGACGAATGAGCCCAGTTTTTCTTTTCTTCCTATATATAAAAAAGTATGCTACTTGGTGTTGGCTTAGTCAACAAACGATTGTGCCAACCTTGACCGTTGGATTGACATTCAACGTCTGTCGTGTTTCTTCAGTCTCTTCTTCCTCCAGCCGCCAAAGCCAAACCAGCGCCGGCGGGACCGCCTGCTCCTGCCTCCCACAGTAGGGACCCACCAGGATCATGGCAGTAGGCAAGCAAGTGCCTCCTTTATTACAAGAAAAAAAAGGTTCCTCCTGATGGTTTCCTGACATCTGGGTCGCACGCCACTGTTAACGTAGTCAATAAGCGAGATAACTGCACAAGGACCGGCAGACACCCGGGACCCAGCAGTGCGCGCAGTAATTTTTTTTGGGACGAAGAAGCGTATCAACTGGGTTGTGCGGGAGGTGTGGCCCGTCTAGCCCAAGCTTTTATTTCATATGTTTACCACATGACTAGCCCGGTTTTTTTTCCTTTCTGAAAATGGCTAGTCCAGCTTTTTTTTTTTTGCAGAATAACCAACATAGGCCTACTTGCTTTTCTACGCCCTGCTGGGCCGGAAATCTTTCAAGACGAGGAGGGATGCATTCGGGTTTGCCCAGAAAATGGGCTATAAGTAATAAGAAATGGGCTGTAAAATGAAAAAATACAGCAAACATGCAATTAGTTCCAAAATACTTTTTTCTTTCAGATTTGATATTTTAAATTTCATTGTTTTTGTGCGGGTAAAATTTCATTGGATTTAAATTAAGGTATGTTTAGTTTTTAAATTAATTTGAATATGGCTAGAAATTTCGGGCTGTATGGTGTTTGGGACAGATTTGGAGGCTGACTTGTGGGTCTACTAGGTTGACGTGTACGAAAGGCTTTGTCAACTTAGTCCACAAACGATTCTAGGAGTAGTGACCGTTGGATGTTAATCCAACGGCCGTCTGCTTCTTCAATATCTGATCTTCTTGCTCCAGCCGCCCAAACCAGCGCCAGTGGGATTGCCTGCTCTTGCCTCCCGTGGCCGGCTGTGCTGCCGCACAGGCCGCACCGCCCCACCCTACTCCATCGCTGGCCAGGCCATTCCTCTACTCACCCACACCTCCTGTTATTTTTCGGCGACAGCAGCCGAACCAGTAAACCCTCGTACTCCCCACCGCGTGGGCAACCACTGTCGAGTCTTCCCCGGCTCCAGGTCGTTCCCTTCCTAGGCCTCGCCGTCGTCCATCGCCCTGGTGCTCTCGGCGCGGCGTGGTCAACGTGGTCAATGAACGACATCTATCGGAACAGGACTGTACGTAGAGAGGCTAACAGCTGGGTCCACGGCCGCACGCAAGGAAGTGCCTCCTTATTACGCGCAAAATAATGATTCCTCTACCTGACAGCAGGGACACACCGGAAGGGCCTCTGTATTTCGCGAAAAAAACATTCCTCCCGTTGACAGCTCGGACCCACCAGCTATATCTTCGCACGCAAGGAAGTGCCTCCTTATTACGCACAAAAAATGAATACTCCCCTGCTATCTGGGACCCACCATAGTTGGAGGCTGGCTTGTGGGCTTACTAAGCTGACGCGGACGGAGGGCTTTGTCAACTTAGTCAATATGAACGATTCTAGCTCCAGTGACCGTACGATGTCCATCCAACGGCCGTAGTGCTTCTTCAACCTCTGGTCTTCTTGCTCCAACCGCCCAAACCAGCGCCGGTCGTGCCGCCTGCTCCTGCCTCCTGTGGCCGGCTCTGTTGCCGCGCAGGCCTCACTGCCCCACCCTACTCCCGTCACTGGCCTGGCCATCCCTGTACTCACCCAGACCTGCTGTTATTCTCCGGCGACGGCAGCCTCACACTGCAGCCCAACCAGTAAACCCTCGTACGCCCCTCCGCGTGGGAAACAACTGCGAGTCTTCCCCGGCTCCGGGTCATTCCCTTCCTAGGCCTCGCCGTCGTCCACCGCGTTGGTGCTCTCGGCGCGGCGTGGTCAATGTGGTCAAGGAACGACTTACATAGGAAGAGGACTGTACGTGGAGAGGCTGACAGCTGGGTCCACGGCCGCAGCAAGGAAGTGCCTCCTTATTACGCGCAAAATAATGATTCCTCCACCTGATAGCAGGGACCTACCGGAAGGGCCTCTATATTCGGCTTAGCTGTATTTTGCAAAAAAAAAAACAATTTCCTCCCTGACAGTTAGGACCCACCAGCTATATCTTCGGACACAAGGAAAGTGCCTCCATATTAGGCGTGAAAAAAGATGAATCCTCCCCCTGACAGCTCGGACCGACCATCAATTACTTCGCACGCAAGGAAGTGCGTCCTTATCCTCCCTGACAGCCGGGACCCACTTGGTCGAAGCGTATGTAGCGTTGTCGTGAACGTGTACGTACATACTGGTCAATCGGTCTCTCTACAACGATGAACGGTGGCCGAACAAGCAGCGCACGTGTAGTAGTAGAGCCCCCGACGTAGCAGTTCAGGCAGTCCCTTCTAAACCATGTACACGTATGTACAGCCACATGCCAAAAAATACGGCCACGTACGTACATACGGGCGGGGTCTCGAACGCGTACTCGCGCATACGTATGGCCAGTGCTCGTGTACATGGAGAGGCAACGGACGGCAGCGACGGCGTCCTGTTCATCGGGCAGCCAACCGGCTGGGTCGGAACGGAGAAACAACGTCCTGTTCATCGGGAGGCAACAGACTGGGTCGGAATGCGTCCTGTTCAACGGGAGCCAACCGGCTTGGACGAAACAGCCGAAACGGGGTCTAGCGTACCGCAGTATGGAGGAAACGGCCTTCTGTTCGACCGGCTATGGTCGAAACGGGGGTCCTGTTCATCGGGAGGGGTGTGGCGTACCGCAAAACGGAGGGAACGGACTTGTGTTGGAGCTCTACGGTCGAAACGGGGGTCCTGTTCATCGGAGGGGTGTGGCGTACCGCAAAACGGGACTCCACGGGCTACTGTTCACCAACCGTCGACTTCCTTCAGCCTCCACCTGCACTGTTCATCCACCGCGTCTTCCTCCTGCCTCTACCAGACACTGTTCATCCACGGGCTACTGTTCATCCAGCCCTCCACCGGCTACTGTTCAACCAGCCCTCCACGGGGTCCTGTTCATCCACCCCCAACCAGCTCGGCTGTGGCGGCCTCCACTCGGGGTCCTGTTCATCCAGCGGCAACGGCCTATATATACTATCACGGGCTACTGCTCATCCAACCCCCACCGGGAACTGTTCATCCAACCCCAACCACGTACGTCTCGACTCGTTCAACCGCAACCCCCACATTCACTGTTCATCAAGAGGCAGCAGCGCGCAGCGATCGATCGCTCGGGTTTAGTTAGCAGCAGTAGCGAAGGAATCGCTCGGGTTCAGTTAACAGCCAAGGGATCGATCGCTCGGGTTCAGTAACGTAGCTAGTGCAATCGCTCGGGTTCAGTAAGCGAACACCTCGCTCGGGTTCAGTTAGAGCCCAATGCCTCACACACACGCGCGTACATGTATGAGAGAAACGCGCAATCCCTCCGTGCATCGCTCGGCCCTGGCCACCCACCGTAATCGGGAACTCCCCGAAATTTTCCTCGCCCTCGCTTCTACCACGATTTTTTCCGTCATGGACGGCCCAAAGAATGTCATGCAGGTGCGTCTCCGGCCCGCCCAGGATGAAAAGCCCATTTTCTGTCATGATTTTTTGTCATAGAAGTAGGAGCCCACCACATCTATAATGATACTGGGTTTTGTCATAATTATTGTCATAGAAATGTCATAAGCATGACAGGAAAAAAATTCGTTCGGCCCAAAATGTCATGGATTTTTTTTTTGTAGTGCTCTTCTTCAGCTTCTTCCCCCATTGTATTACCATCGTATTCAGGGAACCCATGGCCAGGATAGCTACCATCATCCTCTTCTTCTTCTTCATTCTCCTCCATTAGAACCCCTCTTTCTCCGTGCTTGGTCCAACAGTTATAGCCGGATATGAAACCGGACGTAAACAGGTGGACGTGAATGGTTCTTCAGTTAGAGTAATTGTGATCATTCTTACAGACACCACATGGACAACACATAAAATCATCCGGCCGCTTGTTTGCCTCAGCCGCAAGCAGAAAAGTACGCACGCCATCAATGAACTAGGGAGAGCGTCGGTCATTGTACATCCATTGCCGGCTCATATTGATTACACAACACCGAAAAGACCAAATTAATATAAGTTCATACACACTTATTCTCATAAAACAACATACAAACTATCTAACTAAAGCATTTAAATGCAATAACAAATGCGATCAAGATCGCAACTAAGGTAACAATTGATCCAACAGCATAGTGATACCAAGCCTCTTTATTAACGGCATATTTTCTAATCTTTCTAATCTTCAAGCGCATTGCATCCATCTTGATCTTGTGATCATCGACGACATCGGCAACATACAACTCCAGTTTCATCTTCTCTTCTTTAATTTTTTTTAATTTTTCTTTCAAATACTCATTTTATTTTCCAACTAAATTTAACTTCTCGACAAGAGGGTCGGTTACAATTTCTGGTTCACATACCTCCTAGATAAAAATATCTATGTCAACTTGATGGGCATAATTGTCATAAACACGAAATGCAACAAATAGTTATAAAAGAGAATATATGTACCACATCTGAATCATAAACCGGACGAGGGCCGACGGGGACGGATACCAAAACCATGCCACTATGTATAACAAGTAACTATCTAAATCATACAAACATGATTTTTTTTATAAAAAGGATAAGAACAAGAGGCTCACCAAGGTGGTGCCGGTGACGGGACGGTGCGGGCAATCGACAGTGGTTAGGACGGGGACAGTAAGGCACTAAGTAAACCACACCTACATATGCAAACTAAGAAGTTAATTTGAGCTCAAATTGCATATAAATCAAATATAACTCCCACATATAATTACTCCCAAACTAAAACCCACAAATCACTATACTTATAGAGCATTGCACGAGCTAATCTAGCAATGAGAGATGAAAGGACAAAATTGCTAACCTTTGTGAACACTTGGATGGATGGGGTGCCTTCAAATCTTGACAAATCTTGGTAAAAATGAAGAATGAGCTCGAGCAAGGAGAAGAACAGTGGAGAGGAAAGGGGAAAACAGAGAGAATGGGCTCGGGCTGGACGAAGGGTTTATATAGGGGCATCTTTAGTCCCGGTTGGTTATACAAACCGGGACTAAAGGTCCACCTCTAGTCCCGGTTTGTGATACAAATTGGGACTAAAGTGGCTCGTGGGGCCCCAGCCTGACGCCAGCCTGCCACAACCCCATTAATCCCGATTTGTGTCACAAACCGGGATTAGAGGTAAAAAAAGAACCGGGACTAATGATGCCCGTGCGCTAGCCATTGGAACCGGGACTAATGGTCACATTAGTCCCGGACCGTAATCAAATCGGGACTAATGATGCGAACGTAAGGTCGTTTTTCTACTAGCGAGATATTTGTAAAGTATACAACCTAACAAAAATATCAATAGTGGTCCCTAGTGTACTACCTCGTCCGAAAATAACTGTTACAGAAATGAGTGTAGTTAGCCGCGTTTTAGTATGTAGATTATTCTGGACCAGGGAAGTAGAACTGTGTCTGTAAAGCTTCAACTTTAATGCCTACCACCCTAATTGTAGATATAGCCAACCGAAACATTGTTCCAGATCATGTCTGCCCCTGTCTACTCGTATGGTTTGGTGCGTGTCTATACCTCTGTCCCCTTCAGTGTATATACACAAACAAGCCTTTAGTCCCAAACAAATTGAGGTAGGCTAGAGGTGAAACCCATAAGATCTCGTGACCAACTCATGGCTCTGGCACATGGATAGCAAGCTTCCATGCACCCCTGTCCATAGCTAGTTCTTTGGTGATACTTCAATCCTTCAGATCTCTTTTAACGGACTCCTTCCATGTCAAATTTGGTCTACCCCGACCTCTCTTTGACATTCTCAGATGATGAATATGCCCAAACCATCTCAGACGATGTTGGACAAGCTTCTCTTCAATTGGTGCTACACCAACTCTATCTCGTATATCATCATTCCGGACTCGATCCTTTCTTGTGTGGCTACACATCCATCTCAACATACGCATCTCCGCCACACATAACTGTTAAACATGCCGCCTTTTAGTCGGCCAACACTCAACACCATACAGCATTGCGGGTCGAACCGATGTCCTATAGAACTTGCCTTTTAGTTTTTGTGGCACTCTCTTATCACAGAGAATGCCAGAAGCTTGGCGCCACTTCATCCATCTGGCTTTGATTCGATGGTTCACATCTTCACCAATACCCCCATCCTCCTACAGCATTGACCCCAAATATCGAAAGGTGTCCTTCTGAGGCACCACCTGCCTATCAAGGCTAACCTCCTCCTCCTCCTCCTCACACCTAGTAGTACTGAAACCGCACATCATGTACTTAGTTTTAGTTCTACTAAGCCTAAACCCTTTCGATTCCAAGGTTTGTCTCCATAACTCTAACTTCCTATTTACCCCCTTCCGACTATCGTCAACTAGCACCACATCGTCCGCAAAAAGCATACACCATGGGATGTCTCCTTGTGTATCCCTTGTGACCTCATCCATCACCAAGGCAAAAAGATAAGGGCTCAAAGCGGACCCCTGATGCAGTCCTATCTTAATAGGGAAGTCATCAGTGTCGACATCACTTGTTCGAACCCTTGTCACAACATTATCGTACATGTCCTTAATGAGGGTAATGTACTTTGCTGGGACTTTGTGTTTCTCCAAGCCCCACCACATGACATTCCGCGGTATCTTATCATAGGCCTTCTCCAAGTCAATGAACACCATATGCAAGTCCTTTTTTTGCTCCATGTATCTCTCCATAAGTTGTCGTACCAAGAAAATGGCTTCCATGGTCGACCTCCCAGGCATGAAACCAAACTAATTTTTGGTCACGCTTGTCATTCTTCTTAAGCGATGCTCAATGACTCTCTCCCATAGCTTCATTGTATGGCTCATCAGCTTAATTCCACGGTAATTAGTACAACTCTGAACATCCCCTTGTTCTTGAAGATTGGTACTAATATACTCCATCTCCATTCTTCCCGCATCTTGTTTGCCCGAAAAATGAGGTTGAAAAGCTTGGTTAGCCATACTATCGCTATGTCCCCGAGGCCTTTCCACACCTCGATGGGGATACAATCAGGGCCCATCGTCTTGCCTCCTTTCATCCTTTTTAAAGCCTCCTTGACCTCAGACTCCTGGATTCGCCGCACAAAGCGCATGCTGGCCTCATCAAAGGAGTCGTCCAGTTCAATGGTAGAACTCTCATTCTCCCCATCGGACAGCTTGTCGAAGTACTCCCGCCATCTATGCTTAATCTCCTCGTCCTTCACTAGGAGTTGGTCTGCTCCGTCCTTGATGCATTTAACTTGGCCAATATCCCTCGTCTTCATCTCTCTGATCTTGGCCATCTTATAGATGTCCCTTTCGCCTTCCTTCGTGCCTAACCGTTGGTAGAGGTCCTCATACGCCCGACCCCTTGCTTCACTGACAACTCGCTTTGCGGCCTTCTTCGCCATCTTGTACTTCTCTATGTTGTCTGCACTCCTATCCAGGTATAGGTGTCTAAAGCAATATTTCTTCTCTTTAATCGCCTTCTGGACATCATCATTCCACCACCAAGTATCTTTATCTTCGCTTCTCCTTCCCCTGGACACTTCAAACTCCTCCGAGGCCACCTTACGAATGCAAGTCGCCATCTTCATCCACACATTGTCCGCATCCCCTCCTTCCTTCCAAGGGCCCTCCTTAATGACCCTCTCCTTGAACGCATGAGCTACCTCCCCCTTGAGCTTCCACCACTTCGTTCTAGCTACTTTGGCACGCTTATCCCGCTGGACACGAATCCAAAAGCGGAAGTCAGCAACCACCAGCTTATGCTGAGGTACAACACTCTCTCCAGGTATCGCCTTACAATCTAAGCATGCACGCCTATCTTCTCTTCTCGAAAGGATGAAATCAATCTGGCTAGAGTGTTGGCCACTACTAAAAGTCACCAGATGTGATTCTCTCTTTCTAAAGAGGGTGTTAGCTACAATCATGTCGTAGGCTAGAGCAAAGCTTAAGACATTTTCTCCTTCTTGATATGATTTTCTTTTATAAGTAAAAAAATGCAAAATTCTTTTTGGAGTAATCTTGACTTACTTTTGCACTAGTATATAAATTTTCATGAATAAAAAACCATTGTTGACTTCAGTATGAAAAAATAAATTTAGTGCTACATAGAAGTCATTGTTCACACTTTTTTGGCCTAATGTTTTGTTTTTTCTCCGTGAAGTCAAGGACAGTTTTTTCTTTCGTGGAATTATTTTTACGAGTACAATGGAAGACCAAGTTTATTCCAAAAATATTTTCAGAACTTTTGACTTTTTATTTAATTACTAAAGATTTTTCATATAGGATTTATATACACCCAGGAATCAAACGTTTCTGTCCTCTCTTCCCTGAATTTCGTGCAGCTCGTATTCACAAAACACGCTACCTCCAGCCCAACTCCATATGTAACAGCCTGCGGACTCGATTCCAGGGTCATATGCCGCCAGGTTATTCACCTTGGTTGGACGCGAACGAATCGAACCTGGCAGTATATTTTACTGTTTTTTCAACGGCACAGAGAAAATATACGAAATAGAAATATTGAAATCGGCAATCTAGAGTTGAAGACCATCGCTATGTTCACCCCAGCAGTAAACACAGACGACATTCCAATTTTATTACCCATGAGCACACTGACAGAGTACTGGACTGCCCTGCTTTACCTGAAGTGCACATACAGATAAGCGGGATATTCTTTTCCCATTGAGGGGAATTGCATTATTCTCAACTAATTCATTCTACAAGAGCAAGCTTCTTGTACATCCATGGACACCAGAAGAACCTCAGAGTTTTATTACAAAGTACAAACGCCTCGAAAAACAGCTGCATTTTTCACTGAGGGAGCGAAGGCGCGTCTGGCTGGTTTTCAGGGCGTGCGGCTTGAAATGCTGGGATTTCCATGTATGCTTTGTAAAATCTCTCCAAATGTGGATATTTTGACTGCGAGGAAACAATTGCTTCTTATCAGCAGGTAAGCATAGGAAGTTTATTCGAGGATGATGATTTAGTTCTACATGTGGAAGACTGAAACAACAGATGAGAGGTTCCGTGCCATGTCGATGTCGAAGCGTGTCACGCCAGCGTGTATTTGGGGTGCAAGGAACACGTCTGCCTGTACAGCGAAACAAAATATACAAGCACAGACTAGTCAATAACTTACAATGAACGGTTCAGTAATTAAAGTGTCAAGCTGGTACTGAAAAGTATCAAGTTGTAATTCCTATCTGAGGCATATAGCAAGAGAGGGCATAATCAGTGTATCAGGAAGTTGTCAAGAAATAAAACGACTTGATCTAAAATATATATTGTTAGAATAAACGCGGTATTTATCAAAACAAAAAACAAAATTGAGCACAAAGCACAAACCAGTTGGACTTCATCTCCAGTAGCAAATTTACTGTCACATCCTTCCAGAAGTTTTTCAATTGCTATGGTGACAGAGACAAAAATGTTCAAGTACTACAACACCCTTCGTTATGGTAAACTGTCACTTCTGGAGTTGTAAGAGTTGTGTGCTGAAGGAAATATGGGTGATATGATGTGAAACAGAGAAGTCGATAACAGAATGTTGGAAACCATACCTCTAAATCCCTTGTCAATGTAATGATGCACTATCTGAAGGCTCTCATCGGAGCCCAATTTGCCATTAATCAACCCCTACATAAGAATAGCTCAAAATAAGGTTGTGTTTGGAATATTGCGCCAGTATTGTAGAACAACATTTAGCCAAACAACAGCTGAGTGTAGGTGAACTTACGATAACAGCGTAACACTGAAGAGGTTGAATGCTCGAGCACACAATGTTTGCAATCTGCAACAAATAAGAAATCCATATATGTGCAGGGTTTGGCATAATTAAACAAGCAGCCAGAAGCATGACATTTCTAGAACTTTGCTGCTCCTTTTCCCTTTTCAGCATTAAGTGTACGGTGCAAACATAGCATGGAAAACTGATTGAACACTTCAGTTGGTTTCAGTATAAGGTCGTTTTATCGAAACAGTTGGTTTTAGTATATAAATCAGAGAACAGAAGAATGAGTTAAAGTCAGTACTCAAACGACTACTGACAAAACATGTACCTGCAGATTAAGAGCCTTCCTTTTCAGATCTTGAGGTAAAAGAGGTTGCTGGGGATATTTGTCTTCAAGATACTACTCAACAGAAAGCAAGAAATTGTGTTGTCAATAGCACTAGAAGGCTGGAGCACAGACAATAAAAAACATGACGAGGAGCTACTATTCACCAATATGATTGCAAGAGAGTCTGAAACCAAGATATCCCCATCTTGTAGTGCTGGCACGTACTTAATTGGATTGATTTTCTCATAATCTACAAGATGATCACAAGAAGAACAGTCAAAGTACTATATACTCCAACAAACTATACCTACTCAACAGAAAGGGAACTCCGCAGTAATCATAATTGCAAAAACGAGAAATATCTCGGAAGGTACTCGTATTCAGTTCTCCCCTTTGATCCAGCAGAGTATGCAACACGAGTTTAATCCTGATATCACTGAATGCTCTACGTATTGTCTGTATCTCTTCTGCTAATAGGGATCAGCAGTATGCAATGAACCAATAATTTTAGATGCTGATCACTGGTGCCTTTCCCTGCATTTCTGCAAGAGCCTGTTTCCAGGACTCGAACCCATGACCTCATTGTCACAAGGCAACAGCTTTACCGTTGTGCCAAGGCTCCACTTCCATAGCTAGAACTATTAGTCAGGATAATTTCCTGATGTTCCAACTTATGGATTAACTATGCCGGCACAATTATCTGACACTATGTATCACCCTCTTTCAGACAATGAGTTCATAATTGTAAAAGAAAATAAGGTTTTTCTTACTACTAACCTGGATCATTCCATGCCACCGCCTTGTACTCATATTCCACGCCTTCATTATGGAGAAGATGGTACAGTTAGCAAATAACAATGAAAATTTTCAATAGAAATGCTTTAAACTTGAGTGCTTCAACCGGCGGTCGTATTTTAGCAATACTGAGACTTTATAATATATTTTGGGTTGATCGAGTTCCGTTACAATTGTACTAGTATATCCTAAACAAAACCATTGGCTCTGCCTACTCCAACTCTGGGTTAAGGATTTAACTATTCCAGTTTAACATATGCAAAGCTGCGCATTTTTACTTAACCCCACGACGGCTGGACCAACATCTACACAAGTCAAATAGTTGGTCCATTCATAGTAGTAGCTACAAATCCCTGAAAGGAAAGGATTAATCATCCCCACAAGACCTTTTGGACTAAATCAATGATGGATTGTACCCGGATTCATAGGAAAAGGATCGCCACCACTTGGGAACGACCATGTCATACACCTAGTCGCTAATCCCCAAAGAAATCGCCCCAGTTATTTTCAGTGAACGCGGTGGTATCTCTCTGCAGGGGGGGAAGAAGGATTGGATGGGTGGTGACTTTGTTTTTGGTTACCTTTGAGGCTGAGGGCGATGCGGACCCGGTAGGAGCAGGAGCTGATCGCCGCGCTGTACAGGACGGGCTTCATCGCTGCCATGGCCAGCACGCAGCAGCACTAGCTCCTGCCTGCTGGTGAAGGAATGAGCTGTGACGCCGGACAAGAGTGGACGGACACTACAAGGTGAGGATGGACAACAAGACAAAGCTGACCAGCCCCAAATCCAGAGAGCATCCATGTTCGGGTTATGCTGAGACTTGGGCCGGGTCGGGCTAGCCCGGCACAGCCCCGTCCGTGCTTCGGGCCGGGCCGCGTTGGGCTCGGGCCAGCCTGTTGTGCCATGCCGTCGTCAGACCGTGCCGGCTCGTGCCGCCCCGCCAGGGACTGTCGTCGTGGTCACGCTCAAGCAGATCGTCGCTGATTAGCTGGGCGCGGTGCGACGCAACGAGGCGCCCGGACTCCGCGGACCGCGGTGGGCACGGTCCGCCATGGCCGCTGCTGCTGTGGTCGCGCTCATCGCCGAGTGCCGTGAGCCGCCGCGACGGGCGCCCGTGAACATCGAGATGGAGTCCGGGTGAGGGAGGGGGAGGATGCTCGCGGGCAGCGCAGCAGGGAATGCGATGTAGACGGAGCTGGAGCCGAGGCGTATCGCATCGAGAGAGAGACGAGATAAGGGAGAGAGAGAGACGAACACGTATGATTTGGGGTCTGATTTTGACCAGTCAAAACTGTGTGGCTTTCAGGCATAGTTTTTTTTAGAACTTGTGGGAAATTATCAGGTGATATCAACACACTTTGAGAACATCAAAGTTAAGTGTGTCAACAAAATCAAAAAAAAAATTTACGTTCACAAGACATATGTCTACAATGCCTAAATTTTTTTAAATCAAAATTCAAAATACAAAAAATATATAAATCCAGCATGAGTAGTGTCAAGAAAGATAGAAATAAAAAATTGACACTCTTCATCCTGGATTTGTCTTTTTTGTGTCGCTTTATGGATTTTGATCTATGACTTGAATTCTTCAGGAAATGTACATACGTGTCTTGTGGACATCCCCAAAAAAATCTGATTTTTTTAAACACATTAAAATTTGATATTTTTGGAATGGGAACATGAGTGCATTCTAGTATTGGTATCACTAGATATTCCGTCGGGCTTTCACTTGATGTATAGTGCAAACTATAGTGCCTTTAGATGCGTTGGGAGAGACAGTGGTGTTCTTTTCAATCATACTAGTAAAAGGGCCCGTGCGTTGCAACGGGTAGCAAAACTATGTATTGACCACTTATTACATTGAGTGTTTAATACGTGCAGATTTTGACCGTCTCGACACTCTTGTTGATGTACAATTGTTAAATAATAATCTAACACTTTATGAGGTATTTTCAACATTGATAATTGTAATTGTAATGCACATACCAATTCTGACATGGTAAATTCTTCTAAGAAGAAAATGTAACCATCTAGGTGAACTCACTATTGGCGCTACTTATGAATGGAGTAGCATTGTTCGTTAATGTCATTTCATTCAAATAATCATGAAGATATCTGTCCGACTGCCTGGAAGAAGAAACAAAAGTATTATTATGCTTGTGAATGGCCAGAGAAAAAATTTAGCGAATTATAATTATTATACAGTCTAGAGAACAATAATCCCCATGCTACCGCGTCACGATGGAGGTGCACGCTTTAGATTCCTTGGCAACCTTCTGATCTTCAGCTTAAGCGCGCATGCATGCTGTGCCGTGTACGATTTTTTTCCTTTCTTTCAAATGCCCGTGCGTTGCAACGGGCTAAAAATATCGGTAAACCTGCTCCGTGTGACACAATACGCGTCATTTTTTACATGCAATTCCGATAAACATCGGTAATAAGTTTATAATGTTATCGCTTTTCGCAGTATGACACGTGGAGTTGAAGAAGCCACCCTCATCTTTTATCTGGTGGAAGAGTAGTGGTGCATGAAATAGTCTAGTACTCGGTTTTATTTTTTACTTTTCGGAAAACACAAATATTTCTTTATTTTAAAATAATTAAAGAATTTTGAATTTTTTAATCTTTTTATTACTATAATTGAAACATGTTTTGGAGATCAACATTTTTTGAACACATGAAACAGTGATGCATTGTCTAGTCATGATGTTTGTTTCTTTTTAGTTTTCACGTCCTAGTAACCAATCAGTACAAGTTTGTGAGGAACACAAATAAAGTCAAATTCGACCTTCAAAAATAATATACAGCACCAATCCGGCAAGCGTGCATAGTTTGAAGGTTTTTACCAGTCCGTGAAGATCAACTAACACGTCCGTGAGATGTAGATTTTTACCGATCCGTGAAGATACAAACTGCACCTTTTATTAATTATAAAAAAGGAAAACAATTACCATTCAAGGTGGACGCTAGCAAGCTAACACGTCGGGTCGTCGGCTGTAACACGCGTTCTCTCCCGACGTTTCGCTTCGTCAGTTTTCTGTTCCGCGAGTACCACCGCAATTTGTAAGGCGTCTCTATCTTTATCTCCACCCACCCACCCCCACTCACTCCAGTCCAGCAGCCGGCCGCCTCCCCCGCCCTCCAACAGAGCGCTTGGAGAGGAGGAGCTCCTTTGCGCCCCGAGCCGCATTCCGCAAGCAGACCAGCCACAGCTGCCGGCCTGCCGCCCCTCTCCCTCGGCTTTTCCTTCTCCTTCTCCTCCCTCTCTCCAGAAAAGGGAGTCGCCATGGAGCTCGCCGCCTCCGGCCACCTCTCTCTGTCGTCCTCGTTCGTTGCTCCTCCCCGCCTCGATTTGTCCGCCCCGCCGCCGGATCCACGTCCGAGCTGCCGGCTCCGCCGCCAGGCCACCACCCGCTCGGCCGCCCGCTCGTGCTCGTGCGTCGATCTGTCAGGCCCGCCGCCCGCTCGTGCTCGTGCGTCGATCTGTCAGGCCCGCCGCCGGATCCACGTCGGAGCAGCCGGGTACGGCCAGACCACCATAGTAGGCCGCCGCCCCGGGCGACGCCGTCCCCCTTTTCCTTTCAACCTCTCGAGCTCCCCCGCGCGACTCTCTCTTTTTGTGGCTGCTCATGCCGCCATGGCCACGCCTTGGCTCCTCCTCTTTGCCGTGCGACCCGCTCGCCCATGGCGCCGTTGCCGCTGCTCTGCTGCACGGCCACGCCATCGCCTCCAAGTCAACTGCATCGCGCCCCTGCTTCGTCTTGGGAGGAGCAGCGAGCCAGCGCCTGCCTCTGCATCGAGCACTGCTCGATCCGACCGCGTCACCCAAGGCCCAGTCCGCCGCCGCCTTGCTCCGCCCTCGCCGTCCTCCCGCCGGTGAGCAGCACCTGCAGCACGTCGCCCTTCGCCCGTCTCTCTCTTTTTTTTTTGCGGGCGAATCGTTTTTTACTCGTAGACTGCGGGTTGAATACCCCAAAACGCAGGGACTTATCTGCAAAAGTGGCGACGACGGACGACCAGAAAACCAATTTTCGTTTTTTACTCGTGGACTGCGGGTTGAATACCCCAAAACGCAGGGACTTATCTGCAGAAGTGGCGACGACGGACGACCAGAAACCCAATTCTCTTTATTATTACGTAAAGATAAAGATATGACATTGTGGGCCTTCACCATGTCAGGTCGTGTTCGTGCTGGCCCATCATGTAGTCTAGGGTTGTGCTGCCCGTTGTGCTCGGCTCTTAGGCCCAGGATAACACGCTACCTTGGGCCATGCCAGCCTGGCACATCAACCATCGAGTCGTGCTGAGCCTGGGCCGTGTCTTGTGCTCGCTCAAGAAAGTATGGCCCAAGTCTCGGCATTAATCCCGGTGCTAGCGAAGAAACAACAAAAGTAGGGTGCTCACCATTGCTCTGCCAACCATGGGCTCTAGGCTTGAATGTTTTACATTTTATAAGCTTTCATTTTCTCACAGAGAAAATAGATTCTGATATGTCCACGGTATAGTGTAGATTCGTGAGAAAAAGTATAATAAGGGGATTATAGCCCGCTTGCAAGACACTTTTGTCTATGTGAAGGAGAGACCTAGAAAAATTAGAGGGATGAGCTTTCATGCAAGAATCATGCTCTATGTGTGCTCCTAGGCAAATGTTATAAATACGAAAAAAGAGAAAGAGAGAATGTTGAAAACTCAATAGTCTACTACATCTTATAGTCTACTACCTCCGTACGGGTTTATTAGTTCTCCTTGTATTTTGGGTCAAACTTTGACCTTCGATTTAACTAGCAAAAAATAAGTTATATCCCGTAAAAGTGATATGATTGGAAACTTCTTTCCAATGCAAATTAGACACTATAAGTTTTGTTACATAGACCCTATATTTTGCTAGTCAAATATATGGTACAAATTTGGCACAAAATATGAAAAGGACCAATAAACCCAGACAGAGGTAATACCTTACTGTACTATACATGATGGCTCAGATGACATGGCAACTACATATAGCCATCATTCAGCTATACTATTAGCCTTGCTTTGTGCCCGGGGTATCTCATTGTCTCTGCACACATTATGATTTGACTAGACCATGATGGCGCTCGTCCATTGGGCTGGGTTTCCATGCACTAGTCTAATAGCCAATGTATAAGTTTTCGTGCACCACTTTCTCCTTCCTCTCTCTTGATGTCACCTTAATTATGGTAAAAAATCAAAAGATTTAATAGGTTTCGGAAAGTATTTTTAAAAGAATGGACGTCATTTAGCTATGTAGAATCCTGTAACTAAAGGAGAAAGCAATACCACTTTACAGGCCCCACAAACAACCGAATTTGGCAATTCAAGGTGTTGTTGCGTACTTCGAAAAAACATACATTTTGTTCCAGTAAAACATGTTAGCTGGTGATATGTCCATTTTGCATCATTTTTTCCTACTGTCATTTATAATATTTTTATGCATAATAATGCTTTATTGAGTAATTCTAATGTCTTTTCTCTCATCATATGCAAGGTTTACACAAAGAGGGAAAATATCGGCAGCTGGAATTCTGGACCTGGAAAAACTACAGCAGCTGGAATCCTCGTTGGGTTCGACACTCTTACTTATCGAAAGGACTACGATTGATCCCCTATACTTGTGGGTTATCAGCTGGATTTGTTTTTTAGCCACTGGAAAAATGTTAGTATTTTTGTTCCGTGATACACCCGTCTTCTCAAAAGAGAAATCAAAACTCACCACCCAGCTTCTAATTTTGTTATTTGCATCATGGATATCTAACCTTTGAGATCATTGTGAATTAAAAAATGTAAAACAGACACTTGATACTAAAATTGTGTTATTACATCAAAAGAAAAATAAATATTGTTAAACAAAAAATACTAGTCTCATGTGCATGAAGCATAATTATCGATTACAACATAATAATGTAGCATGAAAGGTTAAAAAAAATCTACAATGAACAATATCATAAGTACATCATACGTACATATCTACTAAAAATTGACCGGTCCTCTCTTGTGGCAGCAACAAGTCAAATAATTTCCTTTTCCTATCAGTGTTGGTTCCTCATTGCTCATTGTGATCTGCTGCCATTATGCATGTGTCGAGGAGATATAAATCATTGACTAGTTTTTGGCATGTTTGGTTGCTGCAGAAACCCTCTCAACAATATACTCATCCAACACACAACACAAACCAACCTCATATGTTTGCACAAAAGGTATCATGAATTCCTCACTATGCATGTATCATTATACGACCAAGGATGAGTAACATGATATTTCATTTGGGGATCACACACATTCTTCATACCAATTAAGAATCAGAAAGTGAGGAAACAATAAGTAACTTGCATCTTATACCTTAAAATTTGTAAATAAAAAGAGAAGATAGATGTGGTTCTGATGCTATAAGGGATCTCCAAATTTCTAATTATATGGTATATGACATGAAATCTCCATAAGCTACATATATGCTACCAACTGTAGGTATGTATGTATTATGTTTTTTAATTTTCCTTTCAATCATTCCTATAGAAGTCATATTTTTTAAGATCACCAGACAACGCACTAATATGGTTTTACATGTCCTTTACCTCTAGGAAATTTAACATTTGTGCATTAAAAAGAGAGATGATAACCTAAATATTCATTACACTTTACCTGATTTTAGGACCATGTGTGCGTGAGAGCTCCTAGAGTTGTTCTTCTCCTTCTATGAAAACATGCTTCTCTCCTTCTTTGTTAAGTGAATCATGATGAATTGCCCTCATGCAAACTATTGACTAATAAAAGTATTGGTACTTGTAAGCTTATTAAAATTTAAATTATTGAACAACCGCTTGTCCTAAAATCATAGGTTACAACAGATAACTCACATGATATAATACTGTTTCTAAAATTATAGGTTGCAACAAATAACTCAGGGAATGATGTGAAAATCATGTATCTATCCCTTTAAACCGTAATAGCTTTCCCATCTCAGTCCATAGGACATGAAAATTAAAACCAAATTTCAGAAGACGGGGCGAAGCGAGAGAATGCTTACAAATTATATCCTCCACTTTTGATTATCTCAATGACATCTCCAAGAAATTGGTGAGAGGAATCGATGGAGAGTAGATGAGGTGAGGGAGTCTGGTGCTTCCTCGGTGGATATCAACACATATCTCTTGCCCACACACATATCTCTTCTTAGCTTGCCACAACACTATATCTCTTCTTAGCTTGGATGGTGTCTAGATTGGATCTGGTGTTTCTGGAACTTGCGGCGGCTGGAATTGTGTTTCGTCGACTCCCCTAGGGTGTTTGGATTTTCTGGGTATTTATAGAGCAAAGAGGCGGTGCTGGAGGCGGCCGAGGTGGGCACAACCCACCAGGGAGCGCCTGGGCCTGGGCCCAGGCACGCCCAGGTGGGTTGTGCTCCCCTCGGAGCCCCCCTCTGGTACTTCTTTGGCCCAACAGGTGTCTTATGGTCCAGAAAAATTCTCCAAAAAGTTTCGATGCGTTTGGACTCCGTTTGGTATTGATTTTCTGCGAAGTAAAAAACAAGAAAAAACAGCAACTGGCACTGGGCACTATGTCAATAGGTTAGTCCCAAAAAATGATATAAAGTTGCTATAAAATGAATGTAAAACATCCAAGAATGATAATATAACAGCATGGAACAAGCAAAAATTATAGATACGTTGGAGACGTATCAGCATCCCCAAGCTTAATTCATACTCGTCCTCGAATAGGTAAATGATAAAAACAGAATTTTTGATGTGGAATGTTGCCTAACATGTTCATCACATATTCTTTTCTTTTGTAGCATGGACATTTGGACTTTTATATGGTTCAAAGCAATAGTCTAGTTTTGACATGAAGATTTCAATACTCAAGCATATCAACAAGCAACCATGTCTTTCAAAATATCAACACTAAAGCAAGTTATCCCTAGCCCATCATGCTCAATCATTGATCCATTCATGAAACACACTCGCATATTAGCTACATCCAATGCTCAAGTACGATCATAGTGCCCCTTAGTTGGTGCTTTATAAAAGAAGATGGAGACTCAAATAAAAATAAAAATTGCATAAAGTAAATAGAAAGGCCCTTCGCAGAGGGAAGTAGGGATTTGTAGAGGTGCCAGAGCTCAAAGCGAAAAAGATTGAGATAAAACATTTTGGGTGGTATGCTTTTCCTATCAACGAAAACGATCGAGTAGTTCCCAATACTTTCCATGCTAGATATATCATAGGCGGTTCCCAAACAAAAAATAAAGTTTATTCCTTTTTCCACCATACTTTCACATTCCACGGCTAGCCGTATCCACGGGTGCCGTCCATACCAACACTTTTCCAAGGAATTTATTATTTGACAACATAAAGTAAATTCATTTTTCATTTCGGGACTAGGCATCCCTAATACCTTTGTCGTACTCTCGTGCAATGACAAGTGAATAAACACTCATCTTAAGAATAACACATCTAGCATGGAAAAATATCAGCCACCCCCTACCGTTTCATGAGCGGTACGGGCACACAAAAAGGAAAATTATTTTGAAAATTAGAGATGGCACATACAAATTTGCTTAGAACGGCATGGAAATACCACATATAGGTAGGTATAGTGGACTCGTGTGGAAAAATTGGGTTTAAGGATTTTTTATGCACAAGTAGTATTCCTACTTAGTACAAGTGAAGTCTACCAAAAAGATTGAGAAGCATCCAACCAAGAAACGAAAAATCACATAAGCGAGCATTAAGCATAACTAACACCGAATAATGCACCACAAGTAGGATGTAATTTCATTGCATAACTATTGACTTTCGTGCTTGCATAGGGAATCACAAACATTAACACCAATATTCTTACTAAAACACAATTACTTACCAACATGACTCACATATCATTATCATCATATCGCAAAACTATTACAACGAATCAAGTTTATTTTGTCCAATGATCTTCATGAAAGTTTTTATTATATCCCTCTTGAATATCTATCACTTTGGGACTAGTTTCATATGTTGCTTTTGATAGCTCAAATAAATTTTAGTGAAGAACATGAGCATAAAAATTTCCATCTCTCAAAATAATATAAGTGAAGCATGAGAGGATTTCTTTAAAATTTACTAACTCTCAAATAAATCTAAGTGAAGCATGAGAGAATTTCTTCAAAAATATTAAAGCACACAATGCTCCAAAAGATATAAGTGAAGCACTAGAGCAATTCCATAGCTCAAAAAAAATTTGAAGTGAAGCATATAGAGCGGTTCTAACAAATCATAGAATAATTTTGGCTCTCTCAAATAGGTGTGTCCAGCAAGGATACTTGTGGCAAACTAAAAAGAAAAACAAGCAAAGACTCATATAATACAAGACGCTCCAAGCAAAACTCATGATATGTGACGAATAAAAATATAGCTCCAAGTAAAATACCGATGGTCGTTAGAAGAAAGAGGGGATGCCACTCGGGGCATCCCCAAGCTTAGCTGCTTATTTCTCCTTGAATATTGCCTTGGGGTGCCATGGGCATCCCCAAGCTTAGGCTCTTCTTACTCCTTATTCCTTCATCCATCGTGATCTCACCCAAAACTTGAAAACTTCAATCACACAAAACTCAACAAAACCTTCGTGAGATCCGTTAGTATAAGAAAACCAATCTTTACTTTAAGTACTGTAGAAAACCCTTTAAAATTTTGTTATTGCATTATATATACTGTATTCTAACTTTTCCATGGCTTATACCCCCCGATACAATCCATAGAATCATCAAAATAAGCACACAATGCAAAGAAAACAGAATCTGTAAAAAACAGAACAGTCTGTAAAGACTCGAATTTTACTCATACTTCTGTAACTCCAATTTTTTTTTAAACATTAGGAAAACATAGAAAATTTGAATATAAATCTTGTGTAAAAAATTCAGAATTTTTCATTGCTTTTGTAAATCTAGACAATTATTTTACTGGACGCAAAAGTTTCTGTTTTTCAACTGGATCAAATCAACTATCACCAAAGCTATCCCAAAGGCTTTACTTGGCACAAACACTAATTAAAACATAAAAAACACAATCATAACAGAGGCATAATTGTGCAAACACTCAAGAACAGAAAGAAAAAGGCAAAAATAAATTTTTTTCATTGGGTTGCCTCCCAACAAGCGCTATCGTTTTATGCCCCTAGCTAGGCATAAAGCATAGATCTAAGTATTGTCATCTTTAGTTCTAGATCCATAGGATGCCCTCATGATTGATTCATATGGTGGCTTAATTCTTGTTCTAGGGAAGTGTTCCATTCCCTTTCTTAGTGGAAATTGAAATTTAATATTGCCTTCTTTCATATCAATCACGGCACCAATAGTACGTAAAAACGGTCTACCAAGTATAATAGGACAAGACGGATTGCAATCAATATCAAGAACAATAAAATCTATGGGCACATAATTCCTATTTGCAAGAATAAGAACATCATTAATTCTTCCCATAGGCTTTTTAATAGTAGAATCCGCCAAGTGCAAATTTAAAGAACACTCTTCAATATTGGTAAGACCAAGCACATCACATAAAGATTTCGGAATTGTGGAAACACTAGCACCCAAATCACATAAAGCAAAACACTCATAATTTTTTATCTTAACTTTGATGGTAGGTTCCCATTCATCATGTAATTTCCTAGGAATTGAGATCTCTAATTCCAACTTTTCTTCCAAAGCTTTCATCATGGCATCAACAATATGTTTAGTAAAAGCTTTATTTTGTTCATAAGCATGGGGTGAATTAATCATGGATTGCAACAAATAAATACAATCAATCAAAGAGCAATTATCATAATGAAAGTCTTTGTAATCCAAAAGAGTGGGCACATCACTAGTTAAAGTTTTGACCTCTCCAAACCCACTTTTATCAATTTTTTCATCAAGATTTTCACCCTCCAAATTATCGGGACACCTTCTAACTAAAGTTGACTCTTCTTCAGTCCTTTTATCATCAATTTTAATTTTACTAAACAAGGAATCAATAGAAGAAACACCAATCACTTTAAGATCTTCATCATTTTTATGAAAGCAATCACTAGAAAACGCTCTTTCTAAAAATTCTCTTTTAGCTCTAAGCATAGCGGTTCTTTTCTTACTTTCATCCATAGAAACATATAAAGCTTTAATTGATTCCTTAACTTTGGATACAAAAATTTTCAACTTGAGATTTTCTACATCATGAGAAATTCTATCAATGCTTCTAGACATATCATCAATCTTATTCAACTTTTCTTCTATCGTATTATTGAAAACTTTTTGAGCATTGATAAATTCTTTAATATTTTTCTCAAGATCAGAGGTGTTCCTATTATTATTATAAGAAGGATTACAATAGGAATTACCATAATTATTAGAGGAATTTCCAGGAAAAGGCCTAGGATTAAAATTACCTCTATAAGCATTGTTATTAAAATTGTTTCGCGAGACAAAATTCACATCTACGGAATCACTATTTTGCTCAATCAAAGTAGACAAAGGCACATCATTAAGATCAATAGGAGCACTTTCATTAGCAACCAATTTCATAAGAGCATCAACTTTTTCACTCAACGAATTAATTTCTTCAACCGAATTAACTTTTTTACTAGTAGGTGCTCTTTCGGTATGCCATTGTGAATAATTTTTCATAATATTATCAAGCAATTTAGTAGCTTCACCCAAAGTAATTTCCATAAAAGTACCACCTGAGGTGGAATCTAAAAGATTTATAGAAACAAAATTCAATCCCGCATAAAAATTTTGTATGATCATCCAAAGATTTAAACCATGAGTAGGACAATTTCTTAGCATCAGTTTTATTCTTTCCCAAGATTGCGCAACATGTTCATGCTCAAGTTGCTTAAAATTCATGATTTGAGTTCTAAGGGAAATAATTTTTGCGGGCGGAAAATACTTAGTAATGAAAGCATCTTTGCACTTATCCCAAGAATCGATACAATTGCGAGGCAAAGAAGAAAACCAAATTTTTGCACGATCTCGCAAAGAAAACGGAAATAATTTCAACTTCACAATATCATTGTCCACATCTTTTTTATTTTCCATATCGCATAATTCTACGAATGTGTTAATATGGGATGCGGCATCCTCATTAGGAGTACCGGAAAACTGATCTTTCATAACAAGATTCAACAAAGCGGCATTAATATCACAAGATTCCGCACTAGTGGCGGGAGGAGCAATCGGAGTGCTAATAAAATCATTGTTGTTGGTATTGGAAAAATCACACAACTTGGTGTTCTCTTGAGTCATCGTGACTACGCAAACAAGATTGCACACAAAAATAGATCTGGCGAAAAAACGGCGAACGAAAAAGAGGGCGAATAAAATGGCAAATTTTTGTGAAGTGGGGGCGATGAAAACGAGAGGCAAATGGCAAATAATGTAAATTGCAAGGAGATGAGATTTGTGATTAGGAACCTGATAGATGTTGATGATGTCTCCCCGGCAACGGCGCCAGAGATCCTTTCTTGATGGCTCGTATCCGCATCAGTATTTCCCCGAAGAGGAAGGGATGATGCAATATAGCTTCGGTAGGTATTTCCCTCAGTTACGAAACCAAGGTTATCAAACTAGTAGGAGAACCAAGCAACACTATGTAAACGGTACTTGCACACAAAGAACAAATACTTGCAACCCGACGCATAAGAGGGGTTGTCAATCCCTCACGGGTAAAAGATAGATTGGTTTGTATGATTTTGAATAAATAGATCTCTCGATAAAACAAAATAAAATAAATAAAGAAAAAGTGTAGCAAGGTATTTTTTGGGTTTTTAGAATAATAGATCTGAAAACAAAAGCAAATAAAAATAGATCTCAAAGCAAATATGATAAAGAATAGACCCGGGGGCCGTAGATTTCACTAGTGGCTTCTCTCGAGAAAAATAGCATACGGCGGGTAAACAAATTACTGTTGGGCAATTGATAGAACTTTAAATAATTATGAAGATATCCAGGCAATGATCATTATATAGGCATCACGTCCAAGATTAGTAGACCGACTCCTGCCTGTATCTACTACTATTACTCCACACATCGACCGCTATCCAGCATGCATCTAGTGTATTAAGTTCATGGAAAAACAGAGTAATGCAATAAGAACGATGACATGATGTAGACAAGATCTATTCATGTAGGAATAGACCCCATCTTGTTATCCTTAATAGCAACGATCAATACGTGTCTTGCTGCCCCTTCTGTCACTGGGAAAGAACATCGCACGACCGAACCCATCACAAAGCACTTCTTCCCATGGCAAGAAAAATTGATCTAGTTGGCCTAACTAAACCAAAGATTCGAAGAAGAAATACGAGGCTATAAGTAATCATGCATATAAGAGATCAAAGAAACTCAAATAACTTTCATGGATAAGTAGATCTGATCATAAACTCAAAGCCCGTAGGTCTACAATGAACTACTCACGCATCATCGGAGAGGCACCAATGAGGATGATGAACCCCTCCGTGATGGTGTCTAGATTGGATCTGGTGTTTCTGGAACTTGCGGTGGCTGGAAATATGTTTCGTCGACTCCCCTAGGGTTTTTGGATTTTCGGGGTATTTATAGAGCAAAGAGGCGGTGCGGGAGGCGACCGAGGTGGGCACAACCCACCAGGGCACGCCTGGGTCCCCAGGCATGCCCAGGTGGGTTGTGCTCCCCTCGGATCCCCCCTATGGTACTTCTTTGGCCCAACAGGTGTCTTCTGGTCCAGAAAAATTCTCCAAAAAGTTTCGATGCGTTTGGACTCCATTTGGTATTGATTTTCTGTGAAGTAAAAATTAAGCAAAAAACAGCAACTGGCACTGGGAACTATGTCAATAGGTTAGTCCCAAAAAATGACATAAAGTTGCTATAAAATGATTGTAAAACATCCAAGAATGGTAATATAACAGCATGGAACAAGCAAAAATTATAGATACGTTGGAGACGTATCAGAAGGCAGCTACATGAGCGAGCAACTTGGAGGCGGATGAAGGCAGGCCATGGCGAGGGGAAGAAAGAGACTTTGCAAGGACAGTAGTGGTGCGAAGGGGAGCAACACAGTACCAGAACTGGTCGGGCCTCTGTTCATTCATGAATGGTGGTTGTTGGCCGATGCATCCCCAAGTGGGGTAGGATGGTTTGTAGCTCTTTTTCCTCATCATGTTCTGGACGACTACAGAGGTTTCGTCTTCCATGGATTTACTTTATAAAGAGAGCTTCCTCTCTGATTTCTTTAACTTAAATTACGATGTCTCATACAAAGTACCAAAAGAAACAAAACAAGCAAGATATAGATACCTAAGGATGAACTTAACTCTCATGCTTTTGGCATCCATGAGCCGGATCCTGAAAAGCACAAGACAATCACTCATGGAGGTACATGCAATAATACGGGTGTTGGTCTAGCACATCCACCATGAGCAGTTTTATATTACATAACCAGCTACCACATTCGCAAAAATTGCCAAGTAGGGAAGAAAACAACACCATCTTCAGCCATGATCCTATTCATCCCAACTCGCTACCCATACACTGATTTGAAGACTTCATTTGTTATCATTTTGAACATGTTTACGCCCCACCTCAAAGTGTATTGACTTCCTTAGTTTTTCTGCAAAATGACACAACCATTTAGCCACCTAGCAATCATGTTAATAGGAACACAAGGATTAGTTATTCTTTATTTTCAAACACAATACTATATCATAGCTTTCAAATTGTGCATAACACAATCAAGATACCAACCGGCATCAAATGTTTCTCCGTTTTATCAAATTTAACAATCCAGTCATGTATATTATCTTGAATATCTAGTAAATTGAATGCACATTTCTAGATATTTCATAGCAACCTAGACATAGAACATTGCATGAAAAGATGGTCAATTAACTCATCTTTGCCACATAATGGACAAGATTTATTACCAGTCCATCCTTCTCTAATCAAATTATCTTTAGCCAAGACACCATTTCTAAGTACAAGCCACATAAAAACACAATTCTTGGGGACAATTTAACTTTCCATGGGAATTAATGAGGAAACTTAACCCCATTTTTATCTAAATTTTGTAACAATACTTGTAAAGTCTATAACACTTTTACATAAAGTTGACTTTATATGTAGTGCATTCTATTCACTAAGTTCAAAACCTTCACGGGCTTCCTTGGTGTGCATACACAACTCTAAGGACCTACCCCATAGCGTCCTCCTGAATTGAAGAGTTATGTCACTCATAAGTTTTTGTCAAATAAAAAAGGTTATATAGCCATGCTACATTTGAGAAGTTTTTCTCCAACCCACCAGTCCTCTGATGTCTACTACGCAACTTTATTCTTGTAGACTCGTGTTGGGCCTCCAAACGCAGAGTTTTGTAGGACAGTAGCAATTTTCCCTCAAGTGGATAACCTAAGATTTATCAATCCGTGGGAGGCGTAGGATGAAGATGGTCTCTCTCAAACAACCGTGCAACCAAATAACAAAGAGTCTCTTGTGTCCCCAACACACCAAATACAATGGTAAATTGTATAGGTGCACTAGTTCGGCGAAGAGATGGTGATACAAGTGTAATATGAATAGTAGATATTGATTTTTGTAATAGGAACAATAAAAAATAGCAAGGTGGCAAGTAACAAAAGTGAGCACAAATGGTATTGCAATGCTTGAAAATGAGGCCTAGGGTCCGTACTTTCGCTAGTGCAATCTCTCAACAATGCTAATATAATTGGATCATATAACCATCCCTCAACGTGCGATGAAGAATCACTCCAAACTTCATATCTAGCGGAGAACATAAGAAAAAATTGTTTGTAGGGTACGAAACCACCTCAAAGTTATCCTTTCTGATCGATCTATCCAAGAGTTCGTACTAAAATAACACCAAGTTATCCTTTCCGATTGATCTTTCTAAGAGTTCGTACTAAAATAACACCATATGATACACATCAACCAACTCTAATGTCACCTAGATACTCCAATGTCACCACGAGTATCCGTGAGTTGATTATACGATATGCATCAAACAATTTCAGATTCATAATACTCAATCCAACAAAAAGAACCTCGAAGAGTGCCCCAAGATTTCTACCGGAGAAACAAGGACGAAAAAATGCATCAAACCCTATGCATAGATTACCCAAAGGTCACCTCGGGAATCCGCGAGTTGAGTGCCAAAACATATATCAACTGAATCAATATGATACCCCATTGTCACCACGGGTATTCATAGCAAGACATACATCAAGTGCTCTCAAATCCATAAAAGTATTCAATCCGATAAAAATGAAATTTCAAAGGGAAAACTCAATTCATCACAACAAGATAGAGAGGGAGAAACACCATATGATCCAACTATATTAACAAAGCTCGCGATACATCAAGATCATGCCAAATCAAGAACATGAGAGAGAGAGAGAGAGAGAGATTAAACACATAGCTACTGGTACAAACCCTCAGCCCCAAGGGTGGACTACTCCCTCCTCATCATGGTGGCCGCCGGGATGATGAAGATGGCCACCGGTGATGATTTCCCCCTCCGGCAGGGTGCCGGAACATGGTCTAGATTGGTTTTTTGTGGCTACAGAGGCTTGCGGTGGCGGAACTTCTGATTTAGGGTTATTTCTGGGGGTTTCTACATTTATAGGATTTTTTGGTGTCGGTCTCACGTCCAGATGGGCCACGAGGTGCCCACTACCCACCAGCCCACGGCCAAGGCCCCTGGCACGCCCTGGTGGGTAGTGGCCACCTCCTTCACCTTCTGGTCCTCCCACGAAGCTTCTAGTGCCTCTTTTGTTCCAAAAAAATCATCAAAAAGTTTCATTGCATTTGGAGAACTTTTATTTCTGCACAAAAAACAACACCACGGTAATTCTGCTGAAAACAGCGTCAGTCCGGGTTAGTTCCATTCAAATCATACCAAAACCATATAGAATTGTTATAAACATGGCATGGATACTTCATAAATTATATATACGTTGGAGACGTATCATCCTCCCAGAATCTCACATTTTCGCGATTCCCCACATTGAGTTCACAAAGAGAGAAGAAATGTTATTTCTTTATAAGAAGACCCACTCCATAATTGGGAATCACCCTATTTAGATTTAATCCTAATGAGGCACTGATTCTTTTGGTACTTACTTTTCAGAATAGCTAGTCGTAGGCCTTGTGAATTATTGGTTTTCCACCACCATTTGCACATAAGAGCCTGGTTCATTAGTGCGAAGTTTTGGATTCCAAGCCACCTAGATCCTTTAGTCTACACACCTCTCACCATTTAACTAAATGATATTTATTTTTATTAGCTTATTCTTGCCACAAGGGTCTTGCCTGAAGAAATCTATTCTTTTGTTGACCCCCACATGGAGCCCATAATATGACATCATGAAATTTGGGATACCAGTCAAGGATGATTGTATCAAATTAAACCTGTCTGCCCCAGCCAGTAATCTACCCTACCAACTACTATATTTTTTTAATCTACTTTTATCCTCTGGATTTTTCCAATGTTTGTTTCTGATTCTTTTATTATCCACATGTAGTCTTAGGTACCTCATAGAGAAGACCCTATACGACGAGTCAAGAGTTAAGAAAAAAAATAGTACCTTTATTTGTAGCATCACCAAATAGAAAAGGTTCACTTATATGGAAACTGATTTTTCAACCAGACATATAATCAAGTCATGTATGCCTTTTGTTCAATAATGGTAAATTACTTCTTTGCAATAGTCTAGCCATTCGAACCATGTATTCCTATTTTACATTTTTGATTCTTTTCTCCATTGGAATCAAGTCATACATGCATTTTAGTCACAAATTATTAATTTGTTGCATTAATTTTTTTGTGGTCATGGATGGCATATGTGGTGGACACATAGAGCAAAATATATAGTTCATGTTTGGCGTTGTGTTAAGTTAAATCCAGAACTATTTTTCTGTTTTTATACGTACATATAAAACATTATTCTTTTTAAAATGTAAACCGAGAAAACTATTACATTTGTTTTTTCCATTAGTTTTAGTTATTTTAAGCACCTTTGGATGCACTTCTTTTTTAGATGAACGTATGTTATAACAAAAAAAACTAAAACTGGTTTTCCTGTTATTTCTCCTAAAACATGTTTTCTGAAAGCCCAACTTTAATTCTTCTACTCCAAACAACCACTTAAACCATGTTCTTCTCTCTATCTTAGACTATTTGCAATGGCACTTGGTATATGTGGATTAAAGAGTTAGGCTTTTTTGGTTCTCGGGCTCCATGGAACCTGACATTTCAAAAATAATCAAAATTCATCTTTTAAGTTTCTGAAAAAGCTGAAAAAATAAGCAAGTGCTTATAGATGTATATTAGATGTGTGTAAAATTTCATTACGAAATACTTTTTGACGTGCGCTCTAAAAAAAATCAATCATGTACTTTTATAGTGAATAGTATATTGTTATTTTTGAGTAGCTCGTCTAAAAATGAATTTCGCCGTGAAAGTGTACGGACAATTAGTATACATCCGTGTTGGTGTGTGTGTGTGTGTTGGTGTGTGTGTGTGTGTGTGTGTTGGTGTGTGTGTGTGTGTGTGTGTGTTGGTGTGTGTGTGTGTCTATATATATATATATATATATTGAATTTTTTGAAACCTAAAATTTTGATTTTGAAATTTTCAAAATTAGAGCTCCATGGAGACCAAGCTCCATCAATAATTTCCATGGATTACAATAAAGCGTAACCTAATAAAAAAGGGTTCGTAGCTCCAAACGTCTTGATGTACACTTTACATTAGCAATGGAAAGTGCACGTGCAGTAAAGTTGGCATTTTTATTAATTTTATTTAACAGTTAGCCTCTTTCGTCATTTGTTCATGACGTGCTGCTGATCTAGTGGGTATTTATAACATACACCATATTCTCCTCTCTTTTTAGACTAATATAGAAGCATGCCACAAGAACTACGTATGAATGCGATTGTGAGGAAATAACTTTAGCCACGTTGAGTTTTCCTCCAAAGGAGAGCTTTTAACACATTGGGTGAATTCATCTTAGCATGAACTTTTGGAAGACTGTCTTAATTTCCAGCATTTCTTTCTATTGGATAATGTCTTATATTCTCGGTGAAGACTTTTGAGAGGTGGGCTATACTTTTCCCCTGAAAAGTGGCATGACAAGCATGACTCCGTAAGCGAAAAAACTCACTTTATGTTCTAGTTTATGTAGACAAAAGATCTTCCAGTGTCAGAGTATATGTTTGTTTATGGTTTTAGGTGGTAGTTTTGTTCTACTAAGCACACAACTAGCGACAGCATCAATGTAGTTTTTTCCCTTCAAAACAGTATCATCACAGTCTTTGTTTTCTCGAAATAGTGTGAGAACATCAATGTAGTATTTCCCCCTTCAAAACAGTATTGCGACATAATCAATGTTGCTTTTAGGAGCCCTGTCATTGCAGATACAGATCGGGCAATTTAATCAACGCCCTATATTACTTTTTTAGGGGAATTCCCACATATTATATGTCGTATTTCCTATGTAACGCCTACTGCATCACATTGTCGTTGAAACACACAGGCAGCTGGCGAACGATGCCATCATGAGCCCGCCCATGACAGGTAACCACGCTCTACAGCAAATAAGGTTTTGGGAATTTTCGAGAAGGTTTTTCAACTGGCTTTTTCTATTGTTTTTACTGGGTTTTTCTGGTATTCATTTTCGTTTTTATTTTTACTTTTTCTAAACAAAGTTTTTTTTTCTCTTTTTTACAACTTCACAAATTTCAAGAATGTTCACTACTTCAAAACTTGTTCGCATTTTTCAAAAAAAAGTGTTCGCAAATTTGACAATTCTGCATGATTCAATAAAAAGAACCGCATTTGACAAATATTCAGAATTTGAAAAAAGTGTTTCCAAATTAAAAAAGTGTTCGCATTCTCATAAAATATTCACAAATTTGAATAAATTGTTTGCATTTTAAAAATATTCGAAATTTAAATGTTCGCAAATGTTGAAAAAAATCGTGTCTTAAAAAAATGGTCACAAATTTACAAAATGTTACTTATTTAAAAAGTATTGACATATTATAAAAAATGTTCACAAATATGAAAACTTGTTCGTGCTTCAAACACCTTTCAATATCTTAAAAATGTTGACAAATTTTGTAAATGTTGATAATTGAAAAATGTTGAAAATTTTGAAACAAATGTTCACAATTTTGAATAAACCTGTTTGCACAAATATCTTCAATATTTAAAAATGTTCGCAAATTTCAGAAAACACTCAAGTCCGCACAGTTGAAAGATTACTACTTTTCTAAAAAATGTTCGTGCCTAAAAAAAGTCCAAATTTTAGAAAAATGATTGCAAATTCGATTTTTTTGCAGGTTTTCAAAAAAGATGGCATATTTGATAAAAAATCAAAATACAAAAAGATGTTTGCAAATTCAAAAAAATTGTCTTCAAAAAATGTTCGAGAATTCTTAAGGTTTTCCAAAATTTTAAAATTTGTTAGCGTTATAAAATGTTTCTAAATTTGCAAAAGATTTTGTGTTAAAAAAATAAAAATTTCAAAAAATTTCCGCAAATTTGAAAAACGTTTGCAGAAAGTTTTAAAAGTTCAAATTTTAAAAAAATGTTTGAAAATTCCAAAACCAATTTGAAAATTTTAAAAATGGTTTAAAATTTCAATTTTGTTGCAAATTTGAAAAATGTTTAACATTTCAATCTTGTTGCAAATTTGTAAGTTAGTAGTATTTGAAGAAATGTTTGCAAATTTGAAAAATGGTTCGCGTTTGAAGTCGTCTTCAAATTTTCAAAAAAAATGTTCAAAAATGAGACTAAACTTTAAAATTTGAAGAAAATATTCACCTTTTAAAAAATGTTCTCTAACTTTTTTAAAAACATAAAAATATGAAAAAATGTTGGCGTATTGGAAAATGTCCACTTCCTGAAAAAATCTTCGCGTCTTGAAACAATGTTCACTTTTTTAGAAAAAAATTTTTTGCTAAAGTACCGTTTCTTTGACATTACCCATAGTGCTATAGTGCGCAACCCGATATAGTGCCTATTCCCAGTTTGCTATAGTGCTCGATCCTGATTCCCAACAGTGCAAGTATGTCTCGCTTGTTCTCGGTCGTGCAATGGGCCGACCCACCAGGACGCATCCCTCTGTGGCCACCCTTCTATTTGACGCAAAGAGATCGCATTACATGCACCAACGAGTTCTCCTGTTTTTTTGAGAACTGTGCAAACACTTTCATGCACCAACGACGAGTGCTAGTATTGTCTCAGTATAAGGCTTTCATGTATGTGACACGAACGTGGGAAGTAGGCGCAGAACTCCGTGTTCCCTTATATATGGGTTTACTAGGCCCAACTAGTTAGTCACTGAGGCAAGCCGACATGGCAAACAAGCTCAGCAGCCTGAAGACAATCATAGTAGTTTTTTTAAGGCAATCTCGCGAAGCTTTAACTCTAGGGGCTGCCCTCTATGTTCGATTACGTTGGCCCGACGAACTTTTTTTTTTCGTCTTTGTAAACATCAAGGGAGGAGTGATGACAACGGCGCGCATTTGGCTCGCTTCAATGTTTGTAGTTGTTGCTAGGTGGTCTACGGATCTGGATGTAATTTTTATTATTTCTAGTGTTCGTTGTACTAACATGATTGAAAATGAATAGATCGGAAGTTTTCTCGTAAAAAAGAAGAAGGAAAAATGCAGACCTATCCATCCTTCCATCCTGGATCGTGCTTGCATGCACTAATAGCCTTGTTTCGAACACCGAACCAGGCACCCTGGTAATCATTTTACTTGTGTGAATCAAAGCTGTGGCTGCCGTAGCGGTGCTACCACGTCTGCATTTTCTGTGACGCAAGTTTGTATTTCACCTTCAGGATGGGTACATTTTTTTAATCACCGCCACGCACATCCGTCCCCTTGCGTTGATTTCCTCCTCTCGCTGAGGTTGTGGCTGAAAGCCGCGTTCTCACTGCCCTTGACATTGTTTGATAAGGTAAGATAAGAAGAATCTCATCAACCTCCGAAACGCAAAGCAATCACCAAATACAGCTAGACCACTGGAGAATCGATTACCATATCCCGATTCACCGTATCCATCCAGTGTTGTATCATTGTTTGCATCAGAATTCAGCTATTCAGTTTCGGATAGCCGTGAGGCAGGCTGGTTGCCATGCGTAGGCGCCGTGTCGTGCTTGTTTTAGTCTATGAGTTGGTTTGATTCACTCGCTTTCGGTTGAGTTTCAGGGGAAGCAGCGACATGGGGCTGTTAAAAGGGAGAGAGGGATTTGATGGAATCGTTGTTGTATTGCTTGAGCCTCGTGGCATATATATAGGAGTACAATGATCAACTTGGAGTACAAAACAAGTCAGAACAAATCCTAGTCTATCTCTTCTTTCCTAATAATCAATATACTCAACATCCCCCCGCAGTCACAACGATATCGATGCAGACGGTGAGACTGGAGAAGAATCCGAAGGCAAGCCGACGGACACCCCCCACAGTCATAACGGTAGATGCATCGCGGAGTCGTGGCTGCAGTGGAAACCAACGAGGTTGCTCAAGCAAGGCGGTAGCCCTTTGTGCCGTTTGTCGACGTAGCCGAGAGCGGAGGGATGGTGTAGCCGTGGTCGAGGTAGCCGTGCCAAGAATGCCGTGGTCGATGTCGAGTCGGGGTAGCCGGTGTCGAGAAAGTCGCCGTGGAGCCGCGGGCGCAAGGAGGCGCCGAGTTAGTCATGGGTGCAGTGATGTCGAGGTAGTGGTGCGCCGGAAAGAGGATGGTGTTGACGAGGCATCGCACCGGGTGTGCCAAACTCGGGGACACGTCGTAGACGAAGGCACGCATCGGTGTTGCCAGCACCGCGCATGCGTAGACGGACGAAGACGAAGTTGACGAACCGCCGACCAGGCTTGCCAGGCCCGGGGATACGTCGTGGATGAAGGCGCGCATCGGTGTTACCAGCACCGGGCATGCGGAGACGGGGACCTGCACGAGCTGTACGCCATGTCGGAGAAGTCGGAGAGGCCAGCAGAGAAGAACTCGACGACGAGTGCGGCGTTCTATCGGCGCGGGGCCGATGTCACCAATGGTGGTCGAAGTAGACGAAGTGGTCGGGGTAGATGACGGCGACGCTGGCGACTGGCTGGTGCTTGAACGAAGACGAAGGGGCTGGACGGGCGGCGGCGACGGCTACGGAGGTAGCGGCGGCAGCGGCCGAAGAAGAGTGGCGGCGGCGGCCTGACGGCGGCGGCAGCGGCCAGGTTAGTAGTGCGGCGGCGGTGCTCGAAGTAGGCGAGGAACCAAACAGCGTGATGAAGAACAGCGCGGACGATGGCGTTCCCGCGCCAAGGGAGGCGGCGCGGCGCATACCACGAGAGGTCGACGCGCGGGGACGGCGGTGGACCGCGGGCCGCAGCGCTACGGCCTGAAGGGGCGATGCAGCGGCGGCAGCAGGCGGGGCGGGGCGACGGCGGGAAGACCTCGGGGCGGCAACCGGGACCGCGGTGCTATAGCCCGAAGGGGCGACGCAGCGGCGGAGCGCGGGTTAGTGCAACTGCGGGGACGGCCTCGGGGCGGCAACGGGGACCGCGTATCGCGGCACTACGGTCCGAAGGGGCGACGCAGCAGCGACGCGCGAGTCGATGCAGCCGCGAGGAGAACCACGGGGCGGCGGCGCTGCAACCCGACGAGGCGACGTAGCGGCAGCCCGTTGCTCGATCGGTGGAGGGGTGCGCTGAACTCGGGGACGATCATCACGGGACCTGCGGAGGCGCGCGCAACCGACGGGCCAGGTCAGTCGCCTGGCGTAGATGGGACAGATCGTGGCGACGAGCGGGTGATCAAGCCGATCGCGCGCAAGGTCGGGGACGCCGCTCGGTGGAGGCGGGGTGGCGGCGGAGTCCAAGATGAGGCCGACAATGATGGACGGCATGGGCCGGCGTGCAGACGAGCGCGTCAGCGCCGGTACCCAGGCTGCCAAAACAGCGCTGGCGCCCGGGCAGCAAGGCCCGAGCGACCAACGTAGCAGCGGCGCCCGAGCTGAGGCAGCCGACGAGCCTGACGCAGCCAGCCCGGCGCAGCCGGCGACGAGGCCGGCCAGGCAGACCGCAGGGCCGCGGTGCAGACGCGGCGGAGGCGGGTGGCGTGGATCGATGGGCGAGCCGGCGCGCGAACGACGGCTATGATGGTCCGCCGCACGGCACGAGGCCGCCGGGTCGGGGCGATGCAGGAGTCTCGGTCGGAGCAGGACGGAGACGGCCGGCGCAGGGTGATGGGCGGCCCGACGCGCGGACGGCGGCTGGCCCTGACGGTCCGCCTCGGCGTGCGTGGCCACCGTGTCGGAGGAGAAGCCGGCTGATCGCACCGGGGTCGAAGTAGAGGCACGCGGGGGTCGACGGCAGCGGCGGGCGACGCAAAACGATCAAGTATAGATCGAAAAACCAAAAAGAAAAACGCCGATCAAGGTGACCGACGGGAGAGAGAAAAATCCGGAGCAAAGGCTCCGGAAAAAGACTGTCTAGGGCAGCCGGTCAACACAACCGGCGGACGAACCCTAGGTACGGGCGGCGCGGCCCCCGGCGGTGGTCATGGAGGCCGACCCGCCGAGGACGGCGAGGCAGTCCGCAGGGCCACCATGCAGACGTGGCGAAGGCGGGTGGCGTGGATCGATGGGCGGGCCGGCGCGCGTACGACGGCTATGATGGGCAGCCGCATGGCGTGAGGCCGCCGGGTCAGAGCGATGCAGGTGTCCCGGTCGAAGATGGCGGTGACGGCCGGCGTAGATCGGCGAGCGGGCCGGCGCGCGGACGACGGCCATGAGGGGCCGCATGTCGCGCGAGGCCGCCGCGTCGGTGAAGAAGCCTGCCGGTCCCGCCGGTGTCGGAGTAGAGGCGCATGGAGGTCGACGGCGCGGCGGGCGACGCAAACCTATCAAGCATATATCGGAAGACCAAAAAGGAAAACGCCGATCAAAGCGACCGGCGAGAGAGAAAACCCGGATCAAAGGATCGGGAAAAAGACTCTCTAGGGCAGCCGGTCAACATAACCAGCGGACGAACCCTAGATACGGGCGGCGCGGCCCCTGGCGGCGGTCATGGAGGCCGACCGTCCCGGGGGCGGCGCGCGGGTGCGGAAGCGTCGGGCGACGGTTAGGGTTGGATCGATTAGGCTGATACCATATTAGAAGGGAGAGAGGGATTTGATGGAATCGCTGTTATATTGCTTGAGTCTCGTGGGCATATATACAGAAGTACAATGATCAACTTGAAGTACAAGACAAGTCAGAACAAATCCTAGTCTATCTCTTCTTTCCTAGTAATCAGTATACTCAACAGGGGCGACTTAGCTCAGACGGTTTTCTGCCCACTCTGACGGGACTGACTGATCGCAAAAAAGAAGAAGAAGAAGAAAAAGAAGATTACAATTCGTACGGATATGCGTCCGTAAGTACGTCATATATGCATGCGCTAGGAGCTCTTGCTTGTCCCGGTCAGTGACAATGGCCGGCGATGATGTCGGTCGACCGGTCCAACGTAAGCGCGACCTGTCCGAAGCAGCGCCGCTTAATTAGACGGACTACGAAGTGCCGAGAGTGGATACTGCGTAGGACGAAATTGAAAGCGGAATATACGACTAGACCACAAACGCCATCCTTGCATGCATGTCGGCACAAGAGATTGATGAAACTCAAATTGCAGTCGTCGCAATGCCGGCAGTGTAGTTTACTCGATCCCCGTGACGTGGTTAGCTATTTCGGCCTGTCTCCCTTAAGTGGGTGCGAGGTCACTACTTTTCACCTGCTAAACTGCATCAAAATTAGGCAAATCTCCACACGGGCACATGCCGCTCCAAATTCAGCTATCGCAATCATCTGACCGAACCGCGCCCATCTTCCTCTTCTTCTTCTTCTCGGTCGTCCCGTGCATGTGAACGGGAGAAATGCTTGATCAGCGCACGTACCGTACAAAGAAAAAACCATGAGAAAGCAACTGCAAAACCGTTGATTAGAGTTTGACGGAGTTGGCTGATTGTGATGAATTAAGGGCATGTACAATGGTGCTATCTTAGAAGTGACACATAGGATAAATGATGAGGTGGAGAAAAGAGAACTCGTAAGAAAATGTTTGTCTTCTCTTATTTAAGAGAAGACAAGAGATGATCTCTTAGCACAATATGTCTCATCACGTTTTTAGGAATAGATAGTTATTAAAGATAAGGCTAAGAGATGACCCATTGTAGATAATTTTGTTTTTCATCTCTAAATTACATGCAAAAGTTAAGATAAAACCGTCTTATCAACCATTGTACATGCCCTAACATATTTCAATCATCAAACCCGTGAAGTTGGATTTCTTGCCTTGACTGCAACGCGATTCGCTTAGGTCATTAGTCCGACTGGATTAGAGTACTCGATAAAGAATACTCTTTCGACGATGTTATCGACATGGCCAATAATTGCCTCCTAATTGCGTGGCGTGACTGGAGTTTGAATTCCGGTCAGGATATATAGCAGAAGATTCGAGAACCTGATACGAACATGCCCGTCTCTACCGGCGGATGCACGCATGCGTGACGACTGACCAGTAGCCCAGCTAACAGCATCTCTAGCAGACCCCGTAAAAAGCCGCGACCCGCAAAATAATTGTCAAAATGCGGGTCAGCGCGAAAAATCCCGTCCGAACAGACCCCGCAAACGCGTCCGATCCGTAAATATTTTTAAGGGGCGCGGCAAAATCTCGACCCCAACCCGTGAATACGCAGGTTTCCGCCTCGCCCCTACGGTGCCCCGTATCCCAGGAAAGCGGTTGGCGGGAGGGACATTTTAGCCCGCGCCCTTTCCTCACCTCCTTTCGCCGCCGCCCGCCATTGGTTCCACCCGTCCGCCGCCGGCGATTCCGACCAAATCTGCTGGCGGAATCGCGCCGCGGGGGCGCCCCCACTCTCTTCCATCGATACGCTGCCCCGTGTAACACCCCTATGTAATTGCCACTATGATCAGCTGATGATGATGCCAAGTCATGACCATTTGCAGTGTCGAGTCACTTGGATTAAGGAAACACCTCAAATTCAATTCTGAAAAATCAACTCAAATTCATAAGTGAAATATAAATTTGCTCAAACACTTTGGGAAAAATGTTTATTAAATAGCAAATATTCCAGAAGCACTCACAAAAATATAAGCAATGATGTTGGAGTTAGTTAAAAGACTCAAACCACATGGAACAGCACCAAAACAGGATTATTTAATCTAATTAAATTCATTTCAAATTCAAATAAAGTCCTACTTTACCCAAACCAGTTTTTGGTGAAGGTTAACATTGCACTGTAATATTTGGATTAAGTCCCACATTTTACAAAAATGCAAAAGTGGCCTAACTATTACAAAACAGAAAAGAAGTAAAAGAAAAAGGCAGAAACAGAAATAAAAAATGGAAAAGGCCTACAGTTCTACTGTGCACTAAAGCTTATGTACTACAGTACCTGGCCCAGCCCATCAACCATAGTCGCCGTCCTCCTCGTGCGCTGTCGCGCGCGCCCGCCGACACGGCGGCGGTCGTCGCGCTGTCGGCCATCCAACGGTTCCCCGGCGCCCTTAAGAACTCCCCTGGACGCCTTCCTTTCCTCCCGCAACACTAGAACCCCCACTTGCCCCCTCACTCTCTCTCGCGCAGAAACGGCGGCGCCCGAATTTGCCGTCGCCGCAGTTCATCTCCGTCGCGGCCAACGCCGATCCCGAGCCGCACCACCTCGTCCAAGCGCTTCGCCGTGCTCGACTCCGTCGACTACGCCGAGTCGTCCGAGCCCGGGGGCCCTGCAGCGGGCGGATCGAGCCGCCCCATCCGCCACGGCCGCCGTTGAGCTCCTCCAACTCCGGCCGCTCTGCAGCTACTAAACCGCCAGCGGCTTGTCGTAGCCACACAGTGAGCTCACCCTCCTCTCCCCTCCATTTACGCCGTCTCCAGTAGCCCGTAGGCGTGCCCCCGCGAAGCCGAGCTCCCTCGTCCGCCATTGCTGTCGCACACGAGCTCTCGAGCTCCCCCTGCTCCGTCTAGTCCCCGAAGCGTGTTTCTGGATGTCTGCTGCCGCCGCCTAGCCATTTACTCTGCTCGGTTTTGAGCCGTAGCCGCACGCCCGCGCATTCCCGATTCCGGCCACCGCCAACGGTCGCTGTAGCCGTCGTTGCAGGCTACCGGAGTTCGCACCGATAGCGTAGATCGACGCGGCGTTCGTTTCTCGTCCGAACGGAGGTCACGGCGCTCGATTTGACCCGCCGTGGCAAAAATCCGAGTTCACCGGAGTTGCGCCGCCATGAACGAGCTCGCCGGAGTTCTCTCCGGCGACTCTGCTGAGCTGGCAAGCGTGGGGTCCACCCTGGGGCACTGCCAGTGGCCCCGGTGGGTCTCGTTGACCCCGTTGACTTGGGTCAACGTGCTGACTGGGCCGAGCCCAGTCGCTGACATGTGGGACCCCCCTCTGCTAATTAATCTAATAAATGTTTAAATAAATAAAAACAAATTATTTAGGCTAATGTCTCACTGACAGATGGGGCCCACCCCCTAAATAACCCTGATTTAGTCTTAACAGAGACTGACATGTGGGTCCCACTGGACCCACATGTCAGGTTTGACCCTGGTCAGCCGCTGTTGACCTGCTGACGTCACTGTGACGTCATGCTGATGTCATAAATCATTTTCTGTAAATAAAAATAATTTCAAAAAATCATTTAATCTTTGAAAATTAATAACTTTTAAACCGTAGCTCAGATTGAAAAAGTTAAAACATGAAAGTTGCTCAGAACGACGAGACGAGTTTGATCGTGCCGTCTGTTTCCATGTCGGAACCTCCTCCGTAGGAGAACCCGTAACTTTGAGCCCGATTCCGGTATACGAATAGTGCACATCCTCCGACTATTAAATTCCACCTTAATCCTTAAATAACTAAAAATGGCGTAGGCATGCTTCAGGCAACCTTGCACTGCATCCTAGTCATGACATGTCCTGTGTTGCATCGTTGCTGTGTATTTACTTGTTTCCTCCCCCTCTCTTCTCTCTCGGTAGACCCCGACGTCGACGTAGCTCCTGAGGCAGACGCCGCTCCGGAGTACGACTACGTCCCCGACGACCCTGTGTAACACCCCCTTGTAATAAACTCTGTGACACTCTGTTAAAACTGCCAAGTCATGATCATTTGCAGTGCCATGTCATATGGGTTAATAATCCAATTCAAATCCACATCTGAAAATCAACTCAAATTCAAAAGTGAAATATAAAGTTGTTCAAACTCTGTTGGGAAAATGTTCATTAAATGGCCAATAATCCAGGAACATTTCTAAAACCAATATCAAAATAATTGGAGTTAGATAAGTGACTCTAACAAGATGAAACAGCCCCAAAAATAGAATATTTGATATATTTAAAATCATATCAAATCCCAACAAACTTCAATTCTGTCCAAACCAATTTTTGGCAGTGCTAGATATTGCAACATATTTATGTGGCATAACTCACTGTTTTACAAAAGACATTAAGTGGCCTAATCATTTCGCAACAGAAAAGAAAAGAGAAAAGGAAAAGAAATAAAAGAAAAAGACTAAAGCTGGACTGGACCAAGTGCACAGTGCATTGGCCCAGCCCAGCTGGCCCATCCCCTTCTCTCTCCCTCGCCGTGTCAACCTCCCTGTGGATGAGCGCGCGCGCGCCGGCGAGACGCCGACAGCGCGACGCCGCGGGCGCCGCGAGGGGATAAGGGTGAGGCCCGTGCGTCTCCCCTGGCTCTCCTCGCCACTTTCCCCTCTCCTCTCTCTCGCTCCGCCCGTCTTCCCCTCCAGATCCAGAGAAGCCGAGCGCCAGCCTCGCCGCCGTTCGCCTCCGTCGCGGCCACCGTCATCCCCGGGGCACGTCGAGCTGTCCACCGTCTCCGCCGTCCTCGACTACGCCGCCCCGAGCCATTCGGTGGAGCCGAGGAGCCCCAGAGACGCCGAGCCGCACCGCCCCCTTCTTCTCGGACTCCGGCGAGAACCCGGCGAATCCAGCCGCTCCGCGCCTGCCCCGAGCAGGCTCTGAACGGCTACCACCGCTGTGAGCCTCTCCTTCCCTCCCTGCTTCTTCTCCTCGTCGTTCCCGAGCTGTAGACGCCGCCCCGTTCACGCCCGAGCTCACCGTCGCGCGACCTCGTCGCCGGCGTGGCCACGGTGACCAAATGGTCCCGTGCGCGCCACCATCACACTCACCGCGACGAGTAGACCCCGCCTAGCCTTTTCTTTCACTTGTTTGCGCGCTGGGTCGCCGTTTCCGTCGCTCGCCCGAGCACCTCGCCGCCGATGTCGTCGCCGCCGTCGCATTAGGCCACCCCGAGCTGCTCCGGCACCGTAGATCGACGCGGGATGGAGTTGCCGTTCGAACGCGCCTTTCCGTGCGCGAAATGGCTGTCTGTGGCCGTTTTCCGATGGGTCCCGAGCGACGCCGCCGCGAAACGAGCTCGCCGGAGCAGCTCCGGCGGCCGTCCGACGTGGCGCTGGTGGGTCCAGCCCCAGAGCCGCTGCCAGTGGGCCCTGGGGGCCCCGATGACTGGGTTGACCCAGTCAACGTGCTGACTGGGCACCCAGGCCCACTGACATGTGGGCCCCCACGCTAGTTTAATTAATTAACAAATTTAATTAAGAAAGATAATTAGATTAGTGCAAATACTCACTGACAGGTGGGGTCCACCCCCTTAATTAATCCAATTAGATTAGTTTGAAACTCTGTTAAGCCACAGAGGCTGACATGTGGGTCCCACAGGACCCACATGTCATATTTGACTCGGTCAGCCGGCTGTTGACCTGCTGACGTCAGCAGTGCATCATGCTGACGTCATAACCCATTTTCTGTAAATAAATAAATTCTAGAAATTCAAATAATCTTTGAAAATTAATAACTTTTAAACCGTAGCTCAAATCGAAAAAGTTAAAACATGAAAGTTGCTCAGAACGACGAGACGAGTCTGATCTTGCCGTCTGTTTCTCCATCGGAACCCCCTACGTAGAAGAACTCGTAACTCCGGACCCGAATCCGGCAGATGAATAGTGCACACACGTCGGATATTAAATCCCAGAATAATTCTAAAAATAACTAAAATGACTTAGATGCATAATTAGGCAACCCTGCACTGCATCATAGCATCACACGCACCGTATTGCATTTGTTTGCATTATGTTTACCTGTTTCTTCCCCCTCTTCTCTCTCGGTAGACCCCGACGTTGACGTAGCTCCCGAGGCAGACGCCGCACAGGAGTACGACTACGTCCCCGACGATACTACTGAAGACCTTGCCCTTGCCCCCGAGCAAACAGGCAAGCACCCCCATTTTGAGCATGCCTATATCGCCTACTCTCTTCTCTCTTATGCTTGCATTAGAACTGCTGTTGCTACTGTTTCCTATATCTGTTGCATAGCCTGTTTATTGTAACCTGCCTTGCTACCTTACTGGTTATCCTAGACTGCTTAGTATAGGCTGGGTAGAGACACGACAGAGACCCCCATTTGATCCCGACTGCCCTGCTGGATATCAGAAGACCCGATCATCGGGATTGAAGACCAGGCCCCGGCACCGCACATCACTACCCCTTAGTTGCCGACACTGCTGGGTTACCGTCGAGTGCCGAGGGTGATACCTCGTTAGCACTTCTGATGTTAACCTTGTAGGTTAGTTACTCGGTCGTGGTAAGCGAGGGTGATTCCTCCTACACCACCCCCGATAACGACATCGTCGCGCAACCTCTCAAGTGTGGACCTCGAGGGTGATTCCTCCTTCGTTCACCTTGATGATAACATCGAGCGGGAACTCCATCGAGGGTGATTCCTCATGGTTCCCTTCGGTGTCAGACACACAGTTACCTTGGATATTATGACTTGACTATGAACCACGATACTAAAGACGGGTCGGCCCTGAGGGGTACCCGCGCGAGCTTATTGCGAAGTGATGTGGAGTCGGGTTGACCTGGATGGTGCCCGCGAGATAACTACGAGGCGTGGCCGGGCATTCTTAGCCCTTGCCGCAAGTCCTCGAGACGGGGCGACAGGGTCACATCGATCGTGAGTCTCTGCTCGTTTCCGCGCGCTCCTAATCCACTACGGTTTGGATATTTGATCCGAGGGGCCTCTGGCCCGATAGCACTAACCATCACGTGGGCATAGTATGGGCGTTCTGCGTCGTATACTTCAGCCGGAGCTTAATGGACGTCAGCGACTGATGCGGCACACGCTGGGTTGGACTGGGAACGCAACCGCGCTTGTATAAGGGGTTGCTAGGTCTGCTCACCGGCGGTGCACGTAACGTGCAGGAGTTCCCGGGGCGATGGCCCAAGACCCCTGGGGGCATAGGTTAGTCCGGCGTGCTGACCTCTCTGTTAGGTATTTGGTCGGGTTGCGGCGTGTTGCTTAGCCGAGGCCGGGCATGACCCAGAAAAGTGTGTCCGGCCGGAGTTAAGTGAGCGTGGTGGGTAAGTTCGTGCACCCCTGCAGGGAAGAAACTTCTATCGATAGCCTGTCCTACGGTAACGGACACTCGGAGTTGTATCCCGATCGGTACAACTAGAACATGTGATGAGAATTGGATAGTACGGCTCTGGGATTGCTTTCTCGCAGGGAGTCGAGAAAGGATCTCAGGTCGAGGTTGATGATACTACTACTACTACTTTACTTATGTAATCTGCTCTCTCCTCATGCTGAAAGACTGCTGAAGATTGTTGAAGATGCTAGTCTTCGATAGGACTAGGCTTTCCCCCTCTATTCTGGCATTTCTGCAGCCCAGTCCACATATACAGCCATTCCTTTGACAATGATGCATATGTAGTGTAGATCCTTGCTTGCTGAGTACTTCGGATGAGTACTCACGTTTGCTTTATTTTCTTTTTCCCCCATATTCCATTTTATGCCACCAGACGACGGAGCCCCTGAGCCAGAAGCCCCAGCCGACGACCAGTACTACTACCCGCCTGGCGAGTACTACTACTACGAGGAGCCGTTCGACGACCAGGAGTAGGATCGGAGGGTCCAGGGCAGGAGGCCTACGCCTTTCGATCGTAGTATTTTATTTTACCCCGCCTCTGTGAAGGCCTAATTCTCTCTATGTAATATATCTGTACCCAGATATCTAATGCTTCCGCTGACGCTTGTATGCCATCGAGCTATGTATTCGAGCCCTCGAGGCCCTGGCTTGTAATATTAAGCTTATATGACTTTATTTTATGTTTTAGAGTTGTGTTGTGATATCTTCAAGTGAGTCCTTAGGTTTGATCGTGCGCATTTGCGTGTATGATTAGTGCACGATTAAGCCGGGGTCGTCACACCCTGCCCTTGCCGTCGAGCAGACAGGCAAGCACCCCCATTTAGAGCATTCCGATATCGCCCACTCTCTTCTCTCTTATGCTTGCATTAGAAGTTACTGCTGTTACTGTTATCCTATATCTGCTGCATAGCCTGTTTACTTGTAACCTGCTGTTGATACTCATCTGTTATCCTAAACTGTATAGAATAGGTTGGGTAGAGACCATCAGAGACCCCATTTATCCCGACTGCCCCGCTGGACTCTCAGAAGACCCGAGCAACGGGATCGAAGATCAGACCCTGGCACCGCACGTCACTTCCCCCTTTTATTGCTCGACACTACTGGGTTACTATCGAGTGCCGAGGGTGATACCTCGTCAGCACTTCTGATGATAACCTTGTAGGTTAGTTAATCGGTCGTGGTAAGCGAGGGTGATTCCTCCTACACCACCCCGATACCGACACCGTCGTGCAACCGTTCAAGTGTGGACCTCGAGGGTGATTCCTCCTTCGTTCACCTTGATGATATCATCGAGTGGGATTCCATCGAGGGTGATTCCTCAGGGTTCCCCCTTGGTGTCAGACACACGGATACTTTGGTTACTATGACTGAACACTGAACCTTGATACTAAAGACGGGTCGGCCCTGAGGGGTACCCGCGCGAGCATGAATGCGAAGTGATGTGGAGTCGGGTTGACCTGAGAGGTGCCCGCGAGATAACTACAAGGCGTGGCCGGGCATTCTTAGCCCTTGCCGCAAGTCCTCGAGACGGGGTGACGGGGTCACATCGATCGTGAGTCTCTGCTCGTTTCCGCGCGCTCCTAAACCACTAAACGGTTTGGATATTTGATCCAAGGGGCCTCTGGCCTGATAGCACTAACCATCACGTGGGCATAGTATGGGCGTTCTGCGTCGTATACTTCAGCCGAAGCTTAATGGACGTCAGCGATTGAGCGGCGCGCGCCGAGTTGGACTGGTTGCGCAACTGCGCTTGTATTAAGGGGTTGCTAGGTCTACTCTCGGCCGTGAACGTAACGTGCAGGAGTTCCCGGGGCGAAGGCCCAAGACCCCTGGGGGCATAGGTTTAGTCCGGCGTGCTGACCTCTCTGTTAAGTATTTGGTCGGGTTGCGGCGTGTTGCTTAGCCGAGGCCGGGCATGACCCAGAAAAGTGTGTCCGGCCGGAGTTAAGCGAGCGTGGTGGGTAACTTGATGCACCCCTGGAGGGAAGAACTAATCTATCGATAGCCTGTCCTACGGTAACGGACACTCGGAGTTGTATCCCGATCGGTACAATTAGAACTGAGATGAGAACTGGATAGTACGGCTCTGGGATTGCTTTCTCGCAGGGAGTCGAGGAAGAATCTCTGGCCGAGGTTGATGATACTACTACTACTTTATATTATGTTAATCTGCACTCTTCTAATGCTGCAAGACCGATGAAGATGTGGAAGATGCTAGTCTTCGATAGGACTAGGCTTTCCCCCTCTATTCTAACATTTCTGCAGCCCAGTCCACATATACAGCCCCCTTTGAAAATGTTGCATATGTAGTGTAGATCCTTGCTTGCTGAGTACTTCGGATGAGTACTCATGTTTGCTTTACTTTCTTTTTCCCCCATATTCATTCGACGTCGCCAGATGACGGAGCCCCTGAGATAGCTGCCCCTGTCGACGACTACAGCTACTACTACTACCCTCCCGGTGAGTACTACTACGAGGAGCCGACTGACGACCAGGAGTAGGATTCGGAGGGTCCTAGGCAGGAGGCCTACGCCTTTCGATCGTAGTGTTTTATTTTACCCCGCCTTTCTAAAAGGCTTATCTCCTTTTCTGTAATATATCTGTACCTAGATATCTGATGCTTCCGCTGACACTTGTATGCCATCGAGCTATGTATTCGAGCCCTCGAGGCCCTGGCTTGTAATATTAAGCTTGTATGAATTTATTTATGTTTTAGAGTTGTGTTGTGATATCTTCAAGTGAGTCCTTAGGCTTGATCATGTGCATTTGCGTGTATGATTAGTGCACGATTAAGCCGGGGTCGTCACACCCCCCCCCCCCGATCCGGCGACACGAGCCGTCCCTAGTCGCAGTCGCCGCCGGGGATCGACCGCCCCCGAGCCGCTCGTAGTCGCCGTCGCCGCCCGGGATCGCCCACCCCCGAACCGCCGGAGAGCCACCGCCCTCGAGCAGCCAGTGACTGTTTACTTGTGCTTGTGCCGAGCGGTATGCATAGTTGGTTGACGCGGCGTGCGATTTTTGTTCATGTAGATGGAATTGAGCCCGTGCGAGAAGTTTTTGCTCGACGATTCGTCCGATTCGGACGACTCAGATGTTGAGACGTTGATTGCAAACTATCGGCAGCAGACGTTGGTGATGGCCCTTGCCGTGAAGGAGCACGAAGATGAGAACCGAAAGAGGCGGTGAGGATCGACCGTCGGCCATCTTTGCATTCCTCGAAATCGCCATCTCGGGAACGAGATGTTGATGCAAGACTACTTCGCGGAGAATCCAACATATCCGCCGCACCTCTTCCGGAGAAGGTACCGAATGCGCCGATCTCTCTTTGTGAAAATTGTTCAAGCTTGCGAGGCAAATTGTCGGTATTTTACCCAAAGAAGAAATGCCGCGGGCTTTAAGGGATTTAGTGCATATCAAAAAATCTTGGCAGCTATGCGGGTGATTGCATACGGCGTTCCGGCTGACTATGCCGATGAGTACCTTCGCATTGGTGAAGATACCACAATTGAGTCAATGCGTAGGTTTGCCAAAGTGATCATCCTTGTCTTTGGTCCTGAATATCTTCGGGTACCCAACGAGGATGACACAAAAAAATTGATGGCATCTAATGAGAGGAGAGGTTGGCCTGGCATGCTAGGTAGCATTGACTGTATGCATTGGAATTGGAAAAATTGCCTGAAGGCATGGCAAGGAATGTATTGTGGCAAGTCTCGTGATGCAACAATTGTGCTAGAGGCCGTAGCATCCGAGGATTTATGGATTTGGCATTACTTTTTTGGTATGCCGGGTACTCTCAATGATATCAATGTGTTGCAACGGTCTCATTTGTTTGTTAGGCTTGCTAGTAGTGATGCTCCTGCTTGCAACTACATTATCAATGGGCATGAATACACAAAGGGGTACTATCTTGCAGATGGTATATACCCTCCTTGGTGCATATTTGTCAAGAGCATCAAAGAACCCAAAACTAGAAAATAATGTGAATTTGTAAGGGTGCAAGAGGCAGCCCGAAAAGACATTGAAAGAGCATTCGGGGTTTTGCAATCTAGGTTTGCCATTGTTCGTGGTCCTGCTCGATTTTGGGACAAGCGGACCTTGAAAAACATCATGACATGTTGTGTTATTCTTCACAATATGATTATCGAACATGAGAGAGGCATGAACTTGGAGTTCTTCTACGACAATGTGGGTAGCTGTGTCAAACCTGCTAGAGACCCTAACCGCATTAGAGCTTTTCTTCAGACATACAAGGAGATTGAAAATGCAAACACCCACTTTCAGCTTCAGGAGGATCTCATTGAGCACCATTGGCAAAGGGATGGACAGTAACAAAGCTCATTTTTTTTATTCATTTTCATTTAATTCATTGTGATTTGTATTCGGGACAAGTTTTATATTGAATTATTTAGTTTGCTTCGGTGATTTGAATAATTATTTGTAACGTGGATGATTGTTGTATTGTGGTGTGGTATTGATATTTTTTCTGAATAATTATTTGTAATGTGGATGATTGTTGTATTGTGGTGTGCTATTGATATTTGCGGATTGGCAGGAGCGGCGCAAGAGCAGACCCCGCAAAGCCGACCCGTAAAAAAACATATTCCGTGAATATCCTTTTATACGGGTCCGTTTTGCGGGGTCTGACTCTGCGGCCGCCCGCGCTGGCCCGCAAAGCCGTTTTTCCGCGAACTGCAAACGCGTTTTGCGAGTCGGCGTTATACGGGGTCTGCTAGAGATGCTCTAATAACTGAGAGATTTTCGTCAAAGTCTAAGAGTGTCCGTGTCCTTTGATGTGGATGCGGAGATAAAATTAACTTTGAACAAAGCAGGACGGAGTTAAGATGACAGTGTTGTCATCGCTATGAATTTATATATATACATATATAGATAGAGAGATCATGAAGACAGAACGGTCTTAATTCTTAACTGCTTGCTGGCTGGCTACGAAAATCCACTTTCACGTGAGTACTACTAGCTAGTGCTACCTGCCAACAAAGTTAACGACATAGTAGTAAGATATCACAGTTAAGCACGACATCATTGCACGGACGATAGCACCTCCGCACTTATCCCCTATATTTAGTGTTTGTCCAGTAGTTAGCTTGTGACAGAAACGATAACGTAACCTCCAAAGACAAGTGGGCATCGAGATTGACATCAAGCAGAGGACAACCAAATCATAGACAAAACTAACAATATTAAGAAAAAAAATGAGGACTAAAATATGATGGGCTTAGAGCATCTACATCCGGACTTGACAAATCCGGCCCCTCAAACACCTGCGGACGTGCCCTGGCGCGTCCGCGGGCACTGACCGGGCACTCCTCAAAAAATACAATCCACATCCGGACACCTCAATTACCATATCTCAAATCCATACAAACTCATGCAACTACATCGACGCACACGCATCGTCCGGCTACTCCATCACACTACACTAAACATGCCATCAGACTACCAAAATTTGGCATGTTTGACTATGGTGGAGTTCATCCACGGCTGCCCTTGCCCTTCCCGGTGCCCTTGTCGTCCTTCTCGTGGCAGTACCGGTCGAAGACGCAGTACAGATCGAGCCAGATCTGCTCGTCGCCAGAGCTGTCCTCGCTGTCTCTGTCCTACTTTTTCTCCTTCGGTGGCACTCCGGCCATAGCGAAGGGGAGGAGAGGGGAGTGGAGTGCAGTGGCTAGGGTTTGCTCCGGCGAGAGGATGAGAACGAATATAAGTGGGGCCGGGTGGACCAACATGGGCTGGGTCCGACGTGGCGGGCATGCCCGGACGCCCCATATCCGCCCCATATTTGGGCTGTATATGGAGGGTGCCGGTCAGCCCGGGCGTTTGAGCCCCGTTTGAGACGTCCGTCTAGATCGAAAAAACGTGACCAGTCAGTGACCAGACGACCTGCCCGGACGTATAAGACGAGTTTGAGAGGTCCGGCTGTAGATGCTCTTACTGGACATATAAGGGAAATTAAAGCAGGACTCCCACTCCTGATGCGTGGCCCGTGATTCCGGACAGTACGGCATGGGCCCCACGAGCAAGAGACGGGACAGTTTTGGCATAAACTAGGCAGGTCCCGTCTTTGGGTATATTGGTTTTTTTATATTTTATGTTAAATTTTAATCATAGATTTAACTAACAAAATATTAATGTATGTCATTAAATATTATATTGTTGGATTCTTATTCAAACATAGTTTTTTATAGTATAATTTTTATTACATATAATTTATGTTTTATTAGTTAAAATCATCGTCAAAATACGACTCCAATGATGGTCTGCGTCCGGTCGAGAGCCAGCGTAGCGGTCGTGGCCTCTGCCTTTTCCGGTCGCCGGATGGGCAGGTGCAACCTGACAGCCAATGTGGCCTTCACTCCCTGCCTGCCTCCTCTGCAAGCACATGCCGTGCCCTGCCCCTGCCCTGTATACCACTCAAGCTCCATGCATGCATGCATGCATGCAGCGCGACGCAGGTCCTCATCAACTCCCGTCGCCTCGCCGCTCGTAATAGCTAGGGCCTATGTGGTGTCCTTTCTTCTTGGACTTGGACTGGAAGAAGAGGTTGCAGATCTCCGGCGCCCATGTGCCGATTTGCATTCGAAGTCTTTGGAGAGTGTTGCCTCGCCTGTTGGTACTGGTTGACTCGCTGAATATGAGCTGTGGACGTGTTGACGAGGCATGTGCTGTACGTACAGAAATTATGAGCACAGCTTAGCTGCATATAAAATCGAAAGAAAATAAAATCTACGTCTCCAGTGCCATTTATTTCTCGGTGCGTTTCACATCTGTTCAAACCTGGAAGTTTAAATAAAGAGGAACCCAGTTGTGCAGACAAGACGGGGACAATTAAATTAAATTTTCTATTTCGAACATGAAAATGAAAAAGAAAACCTCCAGGCACATGCGAATGAATAATGCAGAGAGAGCCTAGCTAACGAGTACGTACCTGTCACCTGTACTGATGTAGTACGATGGCTCATGTTTTGGTCATTTCCGGTTAGTGGTTTCTGACACAATGATTCCGGGTACTAATGCCCGAATTAGTTGCTTCTTAGAGCACGCAAAGTAGTACAGTACAAGTAAGGTTGTGTTTTAAATCTCCCAAGATGGAGTATCATGTTCACTGTGAGCTCAGCCACAGTACGCGTAGTTGTCAGCTGCGCCGGCGTACTTGGCCAAGTTTTCTCCCCTCTGCACATGGGATGGGACAGTGCTCGTATCTGTTAATCACAAGAAATGTCTTTTTCTCTTTTCTGGATGGCAATATATCTAGAATTTCTGCCCCTTTTTCTTGTCGAAAGAAAATGTGTTGACAGTGGGCGAAGGAAAGAAGAGATTCGAGAGGAAATCTGACCGTGTATATCCTTGGTTTTTTATTTTCCTGTTGGACAGCATAGAATGATTTTTTAATTTTTTAACGAGAAACTTTCAATCTATCCATCTTCAATCATGACAGTACAACGAACACCAGAAATAATAAAAAAGTACATCCAGAATCGTAGACCACCTAGCGAGGACTACAAGCACCGAAGTGAGTCGAAGGCGCGCCGCCGTCATCACCCCTTCCTCGGTAGAGCCAGACACAACTTGTTGTAGTAGACAGTTGGGAAGTCGTCATGCTAAGGGCCCTTAAGACCAACGCACCAGAACAACAACCGTCGCAGATAAAGAGAAGTTTAGATCGGAAGGATCCAACTTGAAGACAAATGAACAAAGACGAACAAAGACAGGATCTGAGCAGATCCATCAAAGACAACCACCGATCGAATCTCGCGAGATCCGTAGGAAACACATCTCCACACACCCTCCGGCGATACTAGACGCACCACAGGAACAGAGGCTAGGCGGGGAGAACCTTATTCCAACTTCAAGAAGCCGCCGCCGTCTCGTCTTCCTAAGCAGGACAAAAACCTTAAAGAAGCACCTAAAAACGGGGCCCTCTCGCCGGCAAAGACCGGGATCCACCGCACACCCATGACCCTAAGGCCAGGAGACGTGGCAGATCGGCGGCGCCGCCGCCGGGAGACAGAGACCCTAGCCGTCTTTCCTTGGAGGAGAGACGCAGGGACGAGAGACAAACGCAAGCGTGTATTTGATGCCTTTCAAAGAATGATTTTTCTATCTGTCTATCTCACTAGATTTATTCAAGACCACCGGTTTGTCATATCACCATCAATCAAAAAGTAGCTTCATTTTACCAAAGTCTGTAGGGTTTTAAAAAATGATGAATCTTTTCTAAAGACGAGAACTTTTTTGAAAAGGGCAACATTTTTCAAAAGGCAAACAAATTTGAACTCGTTTTTTTTAAAACACGAACAAAATTGCTCATTTTTCATAATTTGGAACATTCTTTGAAATTATTTTTGTGCAATTCCAAACATTTTCTAAAAAATGTGACCTAATTTTGAAAAACATTAACATTTTTAAATTAATGTTTTTTAAGTTTCTAAAATTTATAAAATTTTCAATTTATTTTGTAGATTTCAACATTTTTATGAAAAATAAACATTTAAAAAATCCAATATTTCTAAAATACGATTTTGGAAAGGTGAACATTCTTTGAAATTATTTTTGTGCAATTCCAAACATTTTCTAAAATAATGTGACCTAATTTTGAAAAACCATTAAAAATTTTAATAATGTTTTTATAAGTTTCAGAAATTTATAAAATTTTCAATTTCTTTCGAAGATTTCAACAATTTTATGAAAAATAAACATTTGAAATTCCCATATTTCTAAAATAATATTTTATAAATCGCAAACATTTTTTTTAAAAAGGCGAACAAATTTTGGAAATTCTTGATTTTTTTAAGATTAATATGCAAAAGAAGAAAAAAAAACAGGCGGTATGATACGCCTGTGCGAGCAGCCGAGCACCCAACACTTCGACGCAAAGAGCGGCAAATAGGGTATTCGACGCGGGCAGCAAAGCAAACAAGCTCTGCCGTAAAAAAACAAAATAAGAAAACTGAGTCAAAGGGCCCTGCTAATCACTTGTGTGAATTGAAGCTGTGGGCACCGCTGCTGTGCTACCATGTCTGTGTATATTCTGTGCACGCAATTTTCTAGGAGTATTTCAGCTTCAGGATGCATGGTGTACATATTTTACCCACCGTCACAGCCACGCGCAGCCCTCCCCTTGCTTTGATTTCCTCCTCTCGGTGATGCATGGCGGTGTCCCACTCCCCGGCATGTGGCTGAAGGTCGCGTTCTCACTACCCTTGACATTGTTTGAACTAGTAGAAGAAGAAGATAAGATGAGAAGAATCTCATGAACATCCGTAACACGAAGCATCGCCAGATACAGCTAGACCCCTGGAGAATTGTTTTTTTTTCTTTTTTTGAACACACCACTGGAGAATTGTTACCACATCAGGATTCACCGTATCCGTCCAGTGCTGTATGTATCAGGATCAGCCATTCGGGGTCGGATAGACGAGAGGCCATGTGCAGCGCAGCCAAACACAACTGTATGTACGTACGTAGGCGCCGAGTCGTGCTTTTGGTATAGTTAGTTTATTACTCGCCTTCGGTTGGGCTTCAGGAGAAGCTTTGTTCTGCGTGTACGGAGCCCTAAATGATCAGCATATGAATTCTTACGGATCGGCGTACGTAAATACGTCGTGTACAATAGCTGGCGATGATGTCGGTCGATGGGTCCAAGGTAAGCGCGACCAGTCCAAGGCAGCTGCTTAGAGCATCTCCAACAGCCTTGCTATAATCCCCCTGACTTGCTAAAAACTGCTTTTTTACAAACTGTGGCAAAAAAACCAGCTCAAGCAGCATTTGTATAACTGGTCCCCACACCAAAAAATTTAGCCGGCTTGGTAAAACTGCACCGTCGCTTTGCATATTTGCAAAGTCCAGAGCCGGCTTGCAAAACGGCCAGAACTCACGCGGGAGAGCCATCCGCCCCCGCGCGGAAAGCTCACCCCGCGAGACGCCCGCGCCGGCCACCGCCCCACCGCCTCCCTCGCCGCCGCTCGCCCCTGTCGCCGCCTCCCCCGCGTGCCCCAAGCATCCCCGCCGCCTCGCCCCACCTTTCCCCACCGCGGCGACCTCCGACGCCGCCGAATCGAGGTCCGCCCTGCTCGCGGAGCTGCCAGCCGATTCAGCTCGGTGGACGTCGTCGCAGGTGCGGGAGAAGCCGCGTCGCGGCCCCCAGGTGCGCGGGGCCGTCGTTCCCGCCCCGCCCGCGCCCCCTCGCCCCTGCCGCGAACTGCGCCACCGCGGCGACCTTGGCCACCGCCACGAGCTCACTCGGGCCCGCCGTCGGCCACTAGCGCCTTTGGTACGAGCTCGTGTCGTCTCCCCGTGTCCTCACGCGCACCCGAACGCATCCGCGCCGGCCGACGAGCTCGCGACGTCGAGTTTGGCCACGGCCAGCAATTGTCTCCCACCCGCCTGTAAGGTGTTTGACAATTTGCCCATAAGGTAAATTTGATGATTTTTTCTGGATCCTTTGTTTGCACGGTAGCATGTAGGTGTAGTCTAATTAGATTGTGGTAATACAAATTGTAGATGAATTGGTATGATACGGATTCATCATCCGAGGAGGAGGATGAATGGGATGAAGATGAGGAGCTTGTCATTCATATGACGATGGAGATGGAGAGCAACAAGAAGCCGAAACATGGAGGTTCCGTTGTTGGCCGAGAGAACATTCGGAGAAGGAGGCAAGAAGGCCACCACCGGCTTATGTTGGATTACTTCGGAGTGCCCGGTATCCGTTGGGTGTTTCCCGAACATTATTTTCGCCGGCGGTTTCGTATGGGCACGGATTTATTCATCTACGTTTCCAACGTGATCAAAGAGAAAGATACCTTCTTCGAGCAAAAAAGGAATTGCACGGGCTTGCTTGGTCATAGCACATTGCAGAAGATGACCGCGGCTTTGCGCATCATGGCCTATGGAATCCCAGGTGATTTGGTGGATGACAACATTGCAATGGCGGAGAGCACGGCCATCTTATGTTTGAGGTGATTTGCAAAGGTAATTATTAAGTGCTTTGGCGAACGCTACTTGAGAGCACCCAATGCTGAAGACACACAGAGGTTGTTGGACATCAACGCCGCAAGAGGGTTTCCTGGGATGCTCGGCTGCATTGATTGTATGCACTGGAGGTGGAAGCACTGTCCCGCGGCATGACATGGACAATTCACTGGCCATGTCAAGGATCCAACCATCATACTTGAGGCAGTTGCAGATCAGGAGACATGGATTTGGCATGCATATTTCGGTATGCCTGGAGCTTGCAATGATTTAAATGTGCTCAACCGGTCTCCTCTTTTTGCAAGCTTGGCCATGGGGGAATCACCAGAGGTGGAGTTTGAGCTCAATGGACACAAGTACAACAAGGGCTACTATCTTGCCGATGGGATATACCCACAATGGGCAACATTTGTCAAGCCAATTGCCGAACCCAAAGGTAACAAACAAACTCGTTTTCATAGTGCTCAAGCTGCGGCTAGAAAGGATGTGGAGAGGGCTTTTGGGATTTTGCAATCCCAATTTGCTATTGTTCGTGGTCCAGCTCGGTTTTGGGATCAAAAAACGTTGGGGAGGATCATGATGGCTTGTGTTATATTGCACAATATGATCATCGACCATGAGCGGCATAACGAGGACTTCGACCACCGTTATAGTTTCATTGGAAGGGTGGTGCAACCTCGTCGGAGAGAAGATCGCATCAAGCACTTCCTTCAAATTCACCATGAGATTCGAGATTCGAATACTTATCAACGACTCAAAGAAGATCTCATCGAGGAGTGGTGGAAATGGAGTGGTCATCAAAATACTTGAGTTGGCATGTCTTGTATTTCGGTTTTCCATAAACTTTGTGATTTGCTTCATTGGAATTGTGTTTTATCGATGAACATTCTGTTGTAATAAATATGTACTACTTGTTTCCTATTTTTTTCAGAGTTTATGTTACCATATTTAAATTTATTTGAGTGATTCGGACTACATTTGCATACATACACGTTTGAGTTCATATGGTGCCACTCTAGTTATACAAATCCTATTATACAAAGGCTGCCAAAGCACAACTTGGCTTGGATTGCTAAACCTTCTCTCTCCTCTTGCTATATCCAGTTTTTAGCAATTCATTATGGAAAGGCTGTTGGAGATGCTCTTAGTTAGACGGACTACAAAGCTGAGAGTGGATATATAGGACCAAACTGAAAGCGGAAGTTACTGCTAGTGTGTGTGTCGGCACAAGAGACCGAAACTGGAAGTCTAATTAGCTAGTGGACCGAAACTGGAAACCCAGCTGCTAAACTTGCATATATATGTACAAGTGGTTGGAGTACATCAAAACTAGGCAAATCTCCACACGGTCACATGCCAGTCCAAAGCATTCGCTCTCATCCGACCGAGCTGCGCTCATCATCTTCTTCTTCTTCTCGGTCGTTGCGTGCGTGTGAACAGGGAGAAATGCTTGATCAGTGCACGTGCCGTGCAAGGACAAAACCGCCGGAAAGCAACTGCAAAACCGTAGATTAGTTCGGCGGCATTGGCTAATTGGGACGAAGATATCTGGGATTTTTAAACGGCCCTCGACTAATCATCCAATCCAACCCGTGAAGTTCAGTTTCTTGCCTTGACTGCAACGTGATTCATTTATACTGTATTATGATTAGCAAGAAGAATGAACCGACGATATTGTCTCCGTGGTCAATAATTGCGTCCTGATTGCGTGGGGTGAATGGGGTTTGAATTTCGGTCAGGATCTTCAGCAGAACATTTGAGAACTTGCCCATCTCGATCGACCGATATACGCATGCGTGGCCAATGACGACTAGCCCAGCTAACAAATGAGCGATTTTCGTCAAGGTATAAGACTGTCTGTCTATTTTTATTTTTATTTTTTGAAGAAAAGAAGGGCTTTCCCCCTTTCGATTTCCATTAAGGGAAACAAAACATACCACGAGCTACAAGCACCAGTTCACTTACATAAAGCAACTAGACATCCCTAAGAACAGGCATACACGAGCATCATCTCCCAGGCGCACTACTACTCCAGCCAAGCAGCCGAAGAAATGCGACCCGCTCGTAAATCCGAACTCAACAGCAAAAGAAAACCGCAAACTACAGTCCAGCACAAGTCATAGAGAACGAGCGACAACATAAAAGTTCCACCTTCAGCACAAACGCACTGAAAGCTATAATACTACTAATACTAGAGGAGGTGGCATAGAGACAGAACGCGTAGCCAAGCAATCGCCACCCAGCTTCAGATCTCCAGCCTTGCCACATTATATCTCCAGCCATGTGAAGCTCTATAAACTTTTATGTTGTCATCGCTACGAATTTGTATATAGATAGAGAGGTTGTAGAGACAGACCGGGCTTAACCGCTGGGCCACTGGCTAGCTACAAAAATCCACTTTCATGTGAATACTCGAGAGTACGTACACCACTATGCATGTGCCAACAAAGTTAGCCACATGGTAACATCATTGTTAATGGAGCATCATTGTACGGACCAGTAGCAACTAAACATGTACTACTATTTCCGTATTTGGGGTTTGGAGAGGGTGTTTAGTTTAGCAGGAACGATCATGTACCCCCCAAATGCAAGTGGGGGATGGAGACAGACATCAAGCAGAGTAGAACCAAAACACACGTCGGCACAAAACAATGACAAAGACAACGGGAGGACTAAAAAATGGTGGGCTTGACAACGGAGTCCACAAGAACGGAAAACTTGAACAGGACCCCCGGGCGACTCCTGCGGCACTGCCCGTGATTCCGGACTGTACGGCACGGCCCCCTGCACGGCGAGATGGGACAGTTATGGCATAAACTATGCAAAAGGGCCGCTGGTACGTAGGTGTATTATACGTACGGGTCGCCCGTACCGTACCGTAGCAGCTGGGTGGAGCATCTCTGCACCTGCGCGACCTCGTTTTGTTTACTGGAGTACTACGGTCTACAGGTGGGGAGAGGAGAGCTGAGCTCCCATGTGATCCAGCATCATGCGTGCGTGCATGCATGGTGCACAGCGACGGACTCGGTCGTGCCAAAAAATAATAACTGGAACCAACAGATGAACGCGGCATCACACCGCCAAGCTAGCTGGCTGGCTCATGTGATGCTAATTCCATTTGTTTATGTGTTTAAGGAGTACGGACGCAGAACTTTGCATTACTAGTTATGGCTACAAATTATATATAGGGTATCGTCCACGACAACGCGACGTACGTACGCGCTTTCCACTGGATACAACATGGGCGAGTACGTATAACTAAGGAACGCGCTAGTGCGATTGTGCGAACAGCTGCGCCATTGCAAGAGCTGTAAAATTCCAGGGCAAAATAATGCCCCATGAAGGGAAAAGTCTCATTGATTGAAGTGCATATACAAGCCGTTTTTCCGCGACAAAAGTGTGTCGTGCCAACGATGGAAGCAACAGCCACTGGTACAGTTGGGAAGTAGTAGTACGTGATGATCATGCATGCGTGCGACGGAGAGACGCTCCATGGGCCGGTCGGTCGGTAGAGCAAGCGGCCGCGATGTATCGGTGAAGTCATTATGGAGGTGGTCGAGGCACAGACACCGCCGCGAGGAGCCGGGATGCTTCTGGGGCGACGACGGGTGCGCGCTCGGCAGACAGGAGGGAGGTGGATGACAGCGCCGCATGGAAACCTAGGGCCGGTCGACAGATCCACTGGTGCATGCGATCGAGCTGAACGCGGGCGCGGCGGTCCTCGGTCCGTCGGTGCTGTCTACAACCTTCCTCGACCCAGCATGCATGCCAACTTGCACGGCGAGTGGCGCTCGCCGTACGCGCTCCGGTATGGTGCGCTGGGTGCGGGCCAACACGTACGTGTACGTGCCGTGCCGTGCCGGACGCGAAGCAATGCATGCGAGGGCCGAGGGGGCTCGTCCCGTGTGTGGACGTGCATGGCTCAACAGCTGGACAAACACGCACCCCGTTCACTCATGTCGGGTCGCCATGCCACCTTTCTCGTCATCTCTGCCGAGGCTTGCTTGCTCTAATCCTTTTCTGACCGACGGTATTAAAAGCATGCAGTATACTACTATGCGCTTCCTGCAGCGAAAATCGTCGTGCGTTCGTTCGGCTCGGGATGTGGGACGTACGCGGTATTAGCTGTGGTGGTTGAGGGGATATTTATTGTGTGTACGTGACGGCCTGAGACGCCGTGAGAGCTGACGGTGGTGTTAGACGATCAGGCGGTTATAGTCGCTGTGCCGCTTCCGCTCCCCGTCGCTGCCGGCCCTCGGCCATAGTCGCTGTTGCCGCTTCCGCCCTCCGCCACTGCAGGCCCTCGGCCATGGTCGCCATCGCCGCTTCCGCTTGCCCATGGTCGCCGTCGCCGCATCCGCCTTTGACGAGCCCTTGCTGTATGTGTTGCTAATGCTAATGCTATTTCATTAGGTTTTACGGTATTTGAACTGCGTAATTTAGGTCCTTCATTAGTTTATGATGTAAAAAATATATGAAAAAACACATGCAGAATTTTTTGTGATTTGTTCACAGAGGCACACATATTTTTTTGACAAAGTAGATTTTTTTAGCCGTTGGTATGCAGCAGCTTCCACACATAGCGTTTAAGGGGGAGATCCATTGAACGACAATTGTAAACAGCTGACAGTATGCTTCATCTTTTTTTTACATATGTATTTGTTCGTCGATTTAGATAATTTGCCTTTTTGCATATCAAAGTTTTTTTTGGACAATTTTTTGTTCATTTCGATGAATCATCAGATGTTATTTACGGTTTTTTTTCTTTTCTTTTTTCAAAAATTTTAAGTCTTACGTTTTCAGTGTTTAATTTTCGATGTTTCTAAGTATGCTCTCAAACTGAAGGGATGTTTGTTTTGCAGCCATGCTCAGTGTCGCTCTTGGACTATTTCCGGATGTGGGTGATCTCAAATTTTGGAACCATTGTTCTGGTGTATGCTAGGGTAGGGACGGACCCTTTTGTTGTTTGTTTTCATGATGAGATCGCGGCGGACAACTCGCATCTGCAATGAAGGTGTACTCCATCGTAATGCAGGAGGTAATGCTTTTTTTTCAACAACTTGTTGGGCGCATGGCATGGTCAGTTGATAGTCTTACAATTTTTTCAAACCACATACTAGATACAAACAGCATACGAGTGCATTACATGCTGTCATCTAAACAAACTTAGGCCCAGTTCTTTTGGCCGATTCTCCCAGAATCTTGATAATCGACCCTCCACCCAGCTTCTCCCAGAATCTTGAACCCATATATTTTTTACAATCCTAGTTATTTACATCCTAACTAGCTAGGATTGTAAAAAAAATATGAGTTCAAGATTCTGGGGGAAGCTGGGTGGAGGGTTGATTCTCAAGATTCTGAGAGAATCGGCCAAAAGAACTGGGCCTTGCTGGTATTCTTAATAGAAATACATGTACCAACGGAACAGACAGAGTGCCCCGTCACGTTTCCTTTAATTATGATGGCGCCGTGGCCGTATACTGTTCGCTTGGATATATCGCTCCTTGCTTCATACGATTGCATTTAATATTCGGATGAACGTGTCCCTGTCTCATTGGAACGCGTCGACCGCGACGCCCTTCCTCTCTGTCGCCGCTCCTGTTTCCTGCAGCTGCTTAATTAGAGCATCTCCGACAGGCGCGCTAGATTAGCCGCGCACTGAAAAAATGAGTATATTGCGTGCGCGCGATCAAAACTGGCGCTCTAGCAAATGCACTAAAATCCCGCGCGCGGCAAAGTAGGTTCAGCGCGCTGGGGAAAACGGCATCGCGCGCTGCTTATTTGGTGCGCTCTCTCGCGCGCGCTGAACATGCCAATCGAGCGCGCGAATCTCACCAACCGCCGGATCTGAAATCTCCAGACGTTGGCGCCTCCGCCCGCACCTTCCCCATTCACTCTGGCGATCCGTCGGCGCTTCCCCCGGCTATCCCCAGCACGCCGCCGCTGCTTCCTCCACCTTCTCTCCTCGCCGCCGTCCCTCGAGCGCCGCCGCCGCCACTTACTCCGACGAACAGCGCCCGGCGGCCGTTTGCAGCTCGGCGCTCACAAGGTGTTTGACAAAACGCTTGCAAGGTATATATTGCTAACTTTATATTTGTAGATGAATTTGGTTCATTTTGTTTGTAGTTTTAAATTAGTTTAAATTCAACTTTGTAGATGAGTTCGTCATATGATTCTTTGATGAAGAATTTGATCTTCAAGAGGAGGAGGACGTTGCAATGATCCTAGCCATGCACGTCAATAAAAAGCCAAAGCACGGTGGTTCGGTTATCGGTCGTCAGAAATTGTGGAGGGACATGATCGATGCCCACAACAGATTGATGAGGTACTATTTTGTGGAGAATCCCATATACCCTGAGTCCTACATTCGGTGTCGTTTTAGGATGAGCATCGAGTTGTTCAAACACATTGCACAGAAACTGTCGAGCCATGAACGAATTTTTCAGCAAAGGAGGAATGCCGCCGGAGAACTCGGGCATAGCACCTTTCAAAAGGTGACATCCGCTTTGTGTATGTTGGCATACGGTATTCCGGCAGATCTAGTTGATGACCACTTGGCCATGGGTGAGAATCAAGCCACCATGTGTGTCAAGCGCTTCGCAGCCGGAATTGTGCAAGTGTTTGGTCCGGAATATTTGAGAGCTCCCACTGCTGAAGACACCGCAAGGCTTTTGGAGATGAACAAAGCTCGCGAGTTCCCAGGTATACTTGGCTCAATAGATTGCATGCATTGGAGTTGGAAGAACTGTCCTAAGGCATGGCATGGACAATTCCACGGCCAGAAAAAGACTCCACTATAATTCTTGAAGCGGTGGCCGATCAGGAGACTTGGATTTGGCATGCTTTTTTCGGAATGCCTGGATCTTTGAATGAATCAATGTTCTTCAACGGTCACCACTCATGAATAGGATTACAAATGGTGAAACTCCACCGGTGGAGTTTGTAGCAAATGGTCATACATACAACTAAGGGCTACTATCTTGCGGATATCATCTACCCAAGGTGGCAAACATTTGTGAAGCCGTTGACGGCACCACAAGGTAAGAAAAATCTTGATTTCCACAATGCTTAGGCGGCGGATAGGAAAGATGTGGAGAGAGCTTTTGGCATTTTGCAAGCCCAATTTGCTATTGTGAGAGGACCGGCTTGATTTTGCGATCAAAAGATCCTTTGATACATGATCATCGAGAATGAGCGTGGGCAAGATTTATACTATTCTCATTATGAGTTGTTGGGACGTCCTTTGCGAGTACGGAGTGACGAGGGCATGTACCTAGGGTAGGGTCCCAGGCCTGACCTACATACCCTACCCAAGGGCATTACATACAGGAATCCAAGACCTACAAAGTTAGAAGGGAGGCACCGACTGGAATGACCGCAGCGTGCAGGTCACTCGAACACAAGATCCACTCGGTTACTTCTCCACCACTCGACCGTCCCTATTCACTCGGATTACCAGGCGTCACTCGAAGGCAGAAGACCTAAAGCCACCCTGGGATGGCAACGGTCGGGCAATCAGTTCTACACCATAAAGGACATCGAATACAGACATTACCAGTAACGCTCTCACCTTTTACTTTCCCATTGAACCCTTGGGTAACGGGGCATTCATGAGGGGCCAACAGACTCTATATAAGCTGCCCCTCTGCTCCTGCACAAGGGTTCGCACCCCCTGTAACTCAACACTCCAGATAACAAGCTCCCGCAGCACCGAGACGCAGGGTCTTTACCTCTTCCGAGAGGGGCTTGAACTCGTAAATCCGAGTGTACAACCTCGCCGTAGCTAGGCACTACCCTCTCATACGTACCCCTAATCTCTACTGTCAGATCTGTTCCCCCGACAGTTGGCGCCCATCGTGGGGCAGGCGTCTAAGCGACTTCCGGCGTGGTTGCGTTCTTCGATCATCATGGTTTCCGGCGGTGGACTATCCCTGGGTCGTGAGATCCATCTCGGCGCTCTCAGCTTCGTCGCCGACGATTTGGCATGGCTCCCGGAAGCTCCTCTGGACGTTGAGGTGCTCCCTATTCGCGGGGCGGCGCACTTCCGTGCGAGTTCCTACGGCGTCCTCCTCCGGCAGCCGTCGACTCAGTATCAGTCGGCTCCGGTGACGTTTTCCCTCCCCACTGTTTGCCGCCGCAAGCGATCCGGTCGCTCGCGGCTCCAGCGGTGGGTGAGGCATGCATTGGCTCGTCAGTCATCCACTCTACAGATCGCGGCAATCGAGCCCAATGAATCCCTCTACAACTTGATCGATTCGTTGTCTGAACACTCGGATACCCCTTCCGAGTGCGAAAGCAACGACCCGACGGCGGAAGTTCTTGTGATTGGCTCTCAGCGTAGCCCACCAGGATTTCCCCATGGTGGAGATGGGAGCGGTGATCCATCGCATGTCAATGACGAGTATTACCCGCAACCTCTCACTTCGAAACAAAGGGAAGAACTGCAACGCAGGAACGCGCAAGTCCTTCAGACTCCCATCGCCGGCACGACAGCCGAGTCTCAGGCTTTGGAAGGTGCGCGCATAGCCACTCTGGCTGAGCGCACACGTCTCGACGAGCTCCAGAAGTCACTCGACGACCGTGCTCGCAAACAACCCCCAAGTTCCAATCGACGGCCGCGGCAATTGTTTCCGAGTGGATCACAAAATGAGTACCAGGTATTCCGGATACGTCTCCGTCGTATCTATAATTTTTGATTGTTTCCTGCCAATATTCTACAACTTTCATATACTTTTGGAAACTTTTTATATTATTTTTGGGACTAACATATTGATCCAGTGCCCAGTGCCAGTTCCTATTTGTTGCATGTTTTTTGTTTCGCAGAATACCCATATCAAACGGAGTCCAAACGCGATAAAAACTTACGGAGATTTTTCTTGGAACATATGTGATTTTTGGGAAAAAGAATCAACTCGAGATGATGCCCGAGGGGCCCACAAGCACTAGGGGCGCTCCCAACCCTGGGCGTGCCTGGGAGGCTTGTGGCCACCCCGTAAGGCGGTTGGTGCCCTTCTTTCGCAGCAAGAAAGCTAATATCCAGATAAAAATCATGTTAAAATTTCATCCCAATCGGAGTTACGGATCTCCGGGAATTTAAGAAACGGTGAAAGACCAGAATCTGGGAACGCAGAAACAGAAGGAAACACAGAGAGAGATAGAATCTCGGAGGGGCTCCCGCCCCTCTGCCGCCATGGAGGCCATGGACCAGAGGGGAAACCCTCCTCCCATCTAGGGGGGAGGTCAAGGAAGAAGAAGAAGGAGGGGGGCTCCCTCCCTCTCTCTCCCGGTGGCGCTGGAACGCCGCCGGGGCCATCATCGTGACGGCGATCTACACCAACAACTTCACCGCCGTCATCACCAACTCTCTCCCCCTCTATGCAGCGGTGTAACACCCCTTCCCCCGCTGTAATTTCTACTTAAACATGGTGCTCAACGCTATATATTATTTCTCAATGACGTATGGCTATCCTATGATGTTTGAGTAGATCCATTTTGTCCTATGGGTTGATTGATGATCGTGATTGGTTTGAGTTGTATGTTTTATTATTGGTGATGTCCTATGGTGCTCTCCGTGTCGCGCAAGCGTGAGGGATCCCCGCTGTAGGGTTTGCAATATGTTCATGATTCGTTATGGTGGGTGGCGTGAGTGACAGAAGCACAGACCCGAGTAAGTAGGTTGTTTGCGTATGGGAGTAAAGAGGACTTGATACTTTAATGCTATGGTTGGGTTTTACCTTAATGATCTATAGTAGTTGTGGATGCTTGCTAGAGTTTTAATCATAAGTGCATATGATCCAAGTAGAGAAAGTATGTTAGCTTATGCCTCTCCCTCATATAAAATTGCAATAATGACTACCGGTCTAGTTATCGATTGCCTAGGGACAAATAACTTTCTTGTGACAAAAAGCTCTCTACTAAAACTAATTTAGTTGTTTCTTTATTTAAACAGCCCCTAGCTTTTATTTACATGTTCTTTATTATCTTGCAAACCTATCCCTTCACACCTACAAAGTACTTCTAGTTTCATGTGACGACCCCGGCTTAATCATGCACTAATCATACACGCAAATGCACACGATCAAGCCTAAGGACTCACTTGAAGATATCACAACACAACTCTAAAACATAAATAAAGTCATACAAGCTTTATATTACAAGCCAGGGCCTCGAGGGCTCGAATACATAGCTCGATGGCATACAAGTGTCAGCGGAAGCATCAGATATCTGGGTTACAGATAGGCCTTTAGATAGGCGGGGCAAAATAAAATACTATGATCGAAAGGCGTAGGCCTCCTGCCGAGGATCCTCCGAATCCTACTCCTGGTCGTCGATCGGCTCCTCGTAGTAGTACTCGCCTGGAGAGTAGTAGTAGTAGCCGTAGTCGTCGACGGGGGCAGCTATCTCAGGGGCTCTGTCATCTGGCGGCGACAATTGGATAAGGGGAGAAAAAGAAAGAAAAGCAAACGTGAGTACTCATCCGAAGTACTCAGCAAGCAAGGATCTACACTACATATGCAACATTTTCAAAGGAAGGCTGTATATGTGGACTGGGTTGCAGAAATGCCAGAATAGAGGGGAAAGCCTAGTCCTATCGAAGTCTAGCATCTTCAATCATCTTCATTGGTCTTGCAGCATAAGAAGAGTGCAGATTAACATAATGTACATAAGTAGTAATGTTATCAACCTCGCCCAGAGATTCTTCCTCGACTCCCTGCGAGAAAGCAATCCCAGAGCCATACTATCTATTTCATCTCAAGTCACCAGTTCTAGTTGTACCGATCGGGATACAACTCTGAGTGTCCGTTACCGTAGGACAGGCTATCGATAGATTAGTTCTTCCCTGCAGGGGTGCACCAACTTACCCACCACGCTCGCTTAACTCCGACCGGACACACTTTCCTGGGTCATGCCCGGCCTCGGCCAAACGATACGCCGCAACCCGACCAAATACTTAACAGAGAGGTCAGCACGCCGGACTATCCTATGCCCCCAGGGGTCTTGGGCCATCGTCCCGGACGCTCCTGCACGTTGCGTACACCGCCGGTGAGCAGACCTAGCAAACCCTTAATACAAGCGCGGTTGCATTACCAATCCAACCCAGCGTGTGCCGCTCAGTTGCTGACGTCTATTAAGCTTCGGCTGAAGTATACGACGCAGAACGCCCATACTATGCCCACGTGATGGTTAGTGCTATCAGACCAGAGGCCCCTCGGATCAAATATCCAAACCGTAAATGTGTTGGTAGTGCGGAAACGAGCAGAGACTCACGAAAGATGTGACCCCGTCACCCCGTCTCGAGGACTTGCGGCAAGGGCTAGGAATGCCCGGCCATGCCTCGTGTTCAGCTCTCGGGCACCATCCAGGTCCACCCGACTCCATATCACTCTCATCATATACTCGTGCGGGTACCCCTCAGGGCCGACCCGTCTTTATCCAGTTTAAACAGTGTCAACAATAATGTAAAGGCATCCGTGTGGCTACCATATCAAGAAGGAATCCGAGGCATCACCCTCGTTGGACTCCCACCTAACGTAAACATCAAGGTGAACGGAGGAGGAATCACCCTCGAGGTCCACTCTTGAGGAGTTGCGCGACGGTGTCGTTATCGGGGGTGGTGTAGGAGGAATCACCCTCACTGACCACGCCCGATTAACTAACCTACAAGGTTATCATCAGAAGTGCTGACGAGGTATCACCCTCGGCACTTGATAGTAATCCAGTAGTGTCGAGCAACAAGGGGGAGCTGGTCTTCGGTCCCGTTGGTCGGGTCTTCTGATGATCCAGCGGGGCAGTCGGGATAAAGTGGGGGTCTCTGCTGGGTCTCTACCCAACCTATGCTAAACAGTTTAGGATAAGCAGACAGGTAACAATAGCAGGTTACAATAAACAGGCTATGCAGCAGAAATAGGATAACAGCAGCAGCAGTAACTTCTAATGCAAGCATAAGAGGGAAGAGAGTGGGCGATATCGGAATGCTCAAAAGGGGGGTGCTTGCCTGGAAGCTCGGCGGCAAGGGTCTGATCGTCAGGAGCGTAGTCGACCTCCGGAGCTGCGTCGGTCTCGGGAGCTACGTCGATGTCGGGGTCTACCGAGAGAGAAGAGGGGAGAGGAAACATATAAATACACAACAAATGATGCAACACAGGGTATGTCATGACTAGGATGCAGTGCAGGGTTGTCTAAAGATGCACCTAAGTCATTTTAGTTATTATAGGATTAACGCGGGATTTATTAACCGGAGTGTGTGCACTATTCATCTACTAGAATCGGGCTAAAAGTTACGGGTTCTCCTATGTAGGGGGGTCCGTCATGGAAACAGACAACACGATTAGATTCGTCTCGTCGTTCTGAGCAACTTTCATGTTTTAAGTTTTTCGATCTGAGCTACGG